>CM053593.1:160024992-160058596 GCA_028646575.1 Pseudocheirus occidentalis | reverse complement strand
CTTCCTTTTCCTCATTTTGGCCAGTCAATTAATTGGTTGGGTTTTTTTTAGCTCTGTGAAACTCTGCTTCCAGGGGGGAAAGCTCTGTTCCAAATCGCTGGGGTTTTCCCAGCTGCCAGAGCTATTAGGGGGGTGTTGCAGCCCCCCCAGCTTTGGCTTGCTGAAAGCACACCCTAGGACCACCACCCAAGACCACGATCCAGATCCAGGCCACTCAATGCAAGAGCACTTGGCCCTGATCAATCAACTCAGCCCCCCTGCGGGATCTGCAGGCCAGGGACTCTGAAGCAGCCCAGTGGGGGCAGCCACCGGTTACAGCAGTTCCTGCCCTTCCCCCACTGCTTCTTTGCCCTGGGGGCAGATTGGTGAACTACTTTTCCTCCCCCAAATTAAGTTTCAAAGTTTCACTTTCACTGACTGTTTCTAATCCTGGTTTGCTAGATGTGAAGATCCCCTCAGGTGCAGAAGATCTCTGAAGTAGACTCAAGCTGTGGCTTGGGAGGCTCGGCTCCTCCTGACCACCCTGGGGCCGGGCCTGGCTGCATTTCAGTTTTGGGCTAGGCTGGTCTCAGCTCCCGGCTTGCCGGCCTGCTGGATGAACCCCTCCTGCTGAGCTGCCCTTCTCCAATCCCTGTTTTTCATGCCTTGGTAGATGTGGAGCTGCTGGAGGTACGGTAGATCTTCTCTCTTGTAGACTGGCTGTGGCTCAGCTCCTCCTGACAGTCCTGGGGCCTGGTCTGGCCGCATTTCCATTTCAGACTAGGGTGGTCTTGGCTCCCCACCTGCCGTGATGAGCCCCTGTTGCTGAGCTGCCTTCAGCAAGAGATGTGTTTTCTGTATTTTTGTGAGTCTGAGAGTCCTAGACTTTGTCTGGGGTCATATTTTATGGGTGTTTAGGGTGGTTGTGTGGGAGCTGCGGAACCTTGCTGCTTCTATGCCACCATCTTGACTCTGCCCCCAATGACATCTTTTTAAAAATGTTTTACTTTTTTCCCAATTATAGGCAATAACAATTTTAAACATTCATTTATTTAAAATTTTGAGTTCCAAATTCTTTTGTTCTTTCTCTTTCCCCCTTATTGAGAAGGCAAGCAACTTCACATAGGTTATACATGTGCAGTCATGCAAAACATATTCCCATATTAGTCATGTTGTGAAAGAAAATACAGACAACCCTCCCCTCTAAGAATAATAGGGAAAGTTTTAAAAAAGTATGCTTTGATCCGTATTCAGACTCTACCAATTCTTTCTCTGGAGCTAGATAGCATTTTTCATCGTAAGTTCTTTGGAATTGTCTTGGATCATTGTATTGCTGAGAAGAGCTAAAGCATTCACAGTTGATCACCATACAATATTGCTCTTACTATATACAATGTTCTCCTGGTTCTGCTCATTTCACCTTTATCAATTCATATAAGTCTTGCCAGGTTTTTCTGAGAGCGTCTTACTCTTCATTTCTTATAACACAATAGTATTCCATCACAATCATATACCACAGCTTGTTCAACTATTTCTTAATTCAGGCCTGCATAGCATATAGCCTGAAGGTTACAGGGGGCCTGCCAAGGATTTCAGGTGATCAAGGAAAAATGTAGGGTTGCCACTGAGCACTTTCTCCTGTCTGTCATATGACCTGTGACAACCAACCATCACTAGTCTAACCTATCTGTAGCCCAAAGAAGTTTAGCCTATTTTAATTTTGGCCTCTTCCTACTTCCAAGTTCTTCAGGTCTTCCCTGATTGAAGGGAATTTCTCCAAATTCCATTTCTTTGCTACCATAAAAAGAGCTGCTATAAATATTTTTGTACATTTAGATCCTTTACCTTTAAAAAAAAATCTCTTTGGTATACATACCTAGTAGCAATAAATAGGACAAAGGTATGTGTAGTTTTATAACCCTTTTGGCATAGTTCTAAATTTTTCTCCAGAATGGCTGAATCAGTTCACAACATCACCAACAATGCGCCAGTGTCTCAATTTTCCCATATCCCCTTCATCATTTATCATTTTCCTTTTGTGTCATATTAGCTAATCTGAAAAGTATGAGTTGGTACCTCAGAGTTGTTTTAATTTGCATTTCTCTAATCAATAATAATTTAGAATATTTTTGCATATGATTATAGATAGCTTTGATTACTTCATCTGAAACTGCCTGTTCATATCCTTTAACCATTTTTCAATTGGAGAATTGTATTCTTATAAATTTGGTTCAGTTCTCTATATATTTGAGAAATGAGGCCTTTATCAGAGAAACTTGCTGTAAAACTTTTTTTTACTGCTGTGATTACTGTTTATTTCTCTCCGTTCTATTCTTTCCCTGTTTATACTTCTAGAATCAGCAACTTAAAGCACTCTGCTTTTCTGCTGATGATGACCACAATGGTTTGCTGAACACCAACAGCTTGAGCATCCAGAAGTTATCCATCCTTTGCATATGCTCAGTCCACTGTATTATGCTGTGATTAACCACAGAACCAGATTGTCAGAGCTGGTAGAGAAGGGCCTTTGAGATCATCTCATCCAACCATTTAGGGAACAGAAGAGAAGCCCAGAGATGGAGGTTAGTTATAGAGCTGAGATTTGAATCTGGGTCCTCTTGACTCCAAATTTAGTCGGCTTTTTGTTCTACCATACTGCCTTTAATCCTCCATAAGACTTGCCCTTTCCCCAATTTATCAGAAATGGAGATCACAGAATGTCAGAGCTGGGAAGCACTATTTAAAAAAATATAATAGTATTTTATTTTTTTCCAGTTACACTTAAAGACCATTTTCAACATCCATTTTTTGAAAGATTTTGAGTTCCAAATTTTTCTCCCCGCCTTCCTTATCTCTCCCCAAGATGGCAAGTAATCTCATATAGGTTATATACATGTAATCATAAAAAACATATTTGTACATTAGTCACATGTGAAAGAGGAAATAGAACAAAAGGGAAAACCCCAGTACCCCCAAAAGTGAAAATAGTAAGCTTCCATCTGCATTCAGACTCCATAGTTCTTTCTCTGGATGTGGATAGCATTTTCCATCATGAGTCTTTTGAAACTGTCTTGGAGATAAATATATTGCTGAGAAGAGCTAAGTCTATCAAAGTTACACAATGTTGCTATTACCATGTACAATGTTCCCCTGGTTCTGCTCACTTCACTCAGCATCAGTTCATGTAAGTTTTTCCAGGTTTTCTGAAATCCACCTGCTCATCATTTCTTATAGCACAATAATATTCCATTACATTCATATACTACAACTTGTTCAGCCATTCACCGAACGATGGACATCCCCTCAATTTACAATTCTTTGCAACCACAAAAGGAGTTGCCATAAATATTTTTGTACATATGGATCATTTCTCCTTTTTGTGATCTCCTTGGGATACAGACCTAGAAGTGCTATTGTTAGGTCAAAGGGTATGCACAGTTTTGTAGCCCTTTGGGCATAGTTCCAAATTATTCCCCAGAATGGTTTGATCAATTCTTTGTTATTTTTTTTGTGGTTATTACTGTTATGACTGTAAGTGCAACTCCAATTTTGGATACTCCTTCTGCAAATAGAAAAAAATGCATTAGTATAGTTTATAATCATTTTTACATGCATGCTAAGAGTTTTAAAATTGATTTTACTGACATCTTTTGTCTTTGCATTGCCTAGATTTCCCCTTTCTATATCCTGCTTCCTCCCTTCTCCCAGAGGAACTTCCCTTATGCCAAAGAATTTTTGGAAACAAAGGAAGAAAAAAAATTTCTTTTAGTAAAACTGATCAATATATAGAAAAATCTGAAGTTCAAACTTGCATATTATTAAAAGTGGGTAGTTTGTTTTGAGAGTGCTAGGTGGTGTAATGGATAGAGTGCAGGGTTAGGGAGTTAGTGGAGTTAGGGAGATTCTTCTTCCTGAGTTCAAATCTGGCCTCAGATACTTTCTAGCTAAGTGACCCTGGGCAAGTCACTTCACCCTGTTTACTTCAGTTTTCTCATCTGTAAAATGACTTGGAGAAGGAAATGGCAAACTACTCCAGTATCTTTGCCAACAAAATGGGGTCACTGTCAGACACGGCTGAAAAATAACTAAAAAATAATTTTCTTTGAAGCTTGCTGAGTATCATCCTATAAATTTGCTTTTCAAAAGTATAACAGGTTTTTGCTTCCTTTTTTTGACTTCTGTGAAATGTTTTGCCTTCCTCACTCTAAAATAGCTGCTCTTGTCAGTCATTCTCTGGATGTTTATTAGTTATCTATGCTGAACAAATTGTCCATCTTGAGGTAAGTTCATTTATCATATATCTCGTCCTTAGGTTAATTATGGGATCCACTTCACCTTACATCTCCATCCAGACAACAGGCTATTGTAGGTGTGTGACCAATCATGAGTATGGAGTAGACTGTCTGCAAATGAGACTTGTATATTTTGACCAATAAGGTCACAGAGAAGACTGTCAAATGAGTTCAGGCATACAGGCATTGCACCAGGTGGTGCAATCTCTGGACTAGCTCATGTTGTTCAATAAATTTCACCTGAATACAGGTTGTCCCAAAAGACTTAGTGCAATATTGAGCTATTAAAGCCTAAAATTGTACTATTATAAAGCTATTAAAGCTCAAAACTGTACTGATACTTTTGGGACATAGCATATATGAGATCTGTAAGAAAACCAAGTAGCCTAGGGGTAAAGTTGACCACCTAATTATTCATTTAGAGTTAAATAATTGCTAAATGCCAGAGAATGGTCAGCAGAGCTGAATCCCTTCTCTGACCCTTGAATTGGCCCAATGAATCGAACATAATCTTTAGGGATCATAGAGGGTGTTGATGGAAATGCTTAAGAAATCAGCTGAGAGTCATGTGGAAGATTTCATTATCTCAGCTATAATAGGTTGCTAGTTATAGAAAAGAGAAAGGACCTTAAAAATAGCATGGTAGGGGTGGCTAGGTGGTACAGTGAATAGACCACTGGCCCTGGAGTCAGGAGGATTTGAGTTCAAATCCAGCCTCAGACACTTAACACTTACTAGCCATGTGACCATGAGCAAGCCACCTAACCCCAGTTGCTCTGCCCTCCCCCTTCCAAAAAGCTAAAAATGGTATGGTATCAGAGACAGAGTGGGTTCAAATCTTGCCCTGGATACTCAGTAGCTTTGTGACAATGGGCAAATCTCAGTTTCCTCATCTGCAAAAAATGGATAATAATAATTATTTTAGTACCTACTTGTTGCTACGAGACTCAGACAAGAAGCACTCATAGAGGCCCATTACATATATGTGTGTGTATCTATATCTATGTGTATATATATATCTGTCTATCTGTATCTCCATATTCATATTCAGATCCATATCCATATCTATATCTATTCCACCCCCTTCATTCTGCAGATTATAAAACTGAGATTAAATAATGTGCAGGGATTTGCAGATAGTAAATAACAGTCAAGGATGAATCCAGATCCTCTGATTCTAATTTCATTGCTCTTTCTCTTTGCATCAAATAAACAAATTGCTGGTTTGTCTTGAGATCTTTCATTCCGTCTGGGACTTAACAACATAATGGTTCCACAATCTGTTTACCAACCTCCTCTGCTCTATTTTATTTGTCATTCTATTAGAGGCAGCTAGAAGGCGCTGGGCTTGGAGTGAGCCTCACACTGTGTGAGCTGTGCAATCCTGGAAAAGTCACTTAATTGTTAACTGCTTCAGTTTTCTCAACTGTGAAATGGGGATAATAATAACTACTATCTGCCAGTATCAGCCTCAAATACTTACTAACTGTGTGACCCTAGACAAGTCACTTAACCTCTGACTGTCTCAGTTTCCACAACTGTCAAATGGGGATAATAATAACTCCTATCAACCATTCCCATAAAGCGCTACATAACATACACCTAATAAATCCTTTTTTCCTTCCTTTCTTCCTTTCTCCATTCCTCCTTCTTTCAGTTCCTTTCTTCCTCCCTTCCTCCCTCTCGCCCTCCCTTTCTTTCCTCCCTACCTCCTTCCCTTCCTTCCCAGTCAGCATCCTGTTGGCCAATGTGTGCTGCTCAATTCTCTGACAACTTTCAGTTCAATGTTACCTGTGAACATCTCAGACTGAGCAGTTTCTCTGTAAGACAGCCCAGTATAGAGCCTCAGTCTTCCTACAGCTTTTTCCTACAGTCTCCCAGGACTGGCTGTCTTGCATACTTCAAGGGCAGAGGCATCTGGATATAACAATTCTTGGATGACTCTTCGACCAGACTTTTGATGATTCTCATACCCTGTTGGGTTAGAAAAGTTTCCCCAGATGCCTGAAAATGTATTCTTCCACCAGATTCCAGGGCCGTTGTTCCAAACCCTTGGGCAGGGCTATATAGAAACCAATCAAAGAAGGCCGCTATTACAAGCAGCTCTGCTACATTTCAGTAACGCTGAAAGCTGGTCAAGCAGGGTGATCAATCAAGTGTAACCCAGGTTTCAAGCCTGGAACATTTGCATAACACTCTCTTCACCTTTAGCCCCTATTCTTTTCCAGGCACTGTGCTAGGCACTTCAATGCTACCTACTCTGCCATGACTGATCCTACCATAGTGGGTAGGACTGTCTCTATACCTATAGTATTTGGCAATCTACAAAGCGTGATTTGTGGAGCACTGGGAGGGTTTCCTCTTCCCTGACTCCCCTCCAAACAAGAATCTAAGAATCATCCTGGACTCTGTATTATCTCTCACCACCCCCCAATATCCAATTTGTGGCCTCAGACTGTCGATGTTCCCTTTGCAACATCTTTCAAATGTGCCCCATTTCTCTCCTGTGACACTGCCACCACCCTGGTACAGCCCCTCATTGCCTAGCCTACTGGTGGATGTGCCTGCCTCAAGTCTCCCTCCACTCTACTCCATCCTCCATTTAGCCACCCGAAGTGATTTTCCTAACGCTAGGCCTGATCATGTCACCCCTACTCAGCAAAGTGAATGCAGAATAATCTGTTTGACATTCAAAGCCCTTCATAACATAGTTTCCTTTACCTTTCCAATCTTCTTACACCTTACTCCCCAACATATACTCTTTGATCTAGTGCGGCAGTTTTCAACCTGTGGGTCATGGCCCCTTTGGGATCAAATGACCCTTTCACAGGGGTGGCCTAAGACCATCAGAAAACACATATTTACGATGGTTTTAGGAACCAAGACACCGCTCCTCTATCCGTCTCCAGGCAGGTCTGCCCACATGCAGATACCCCCACATATGAGTATTAAAGGGTGGGCATTAGGAAGGTTGAGAACCACTGATCTAGAGTCACTGGTCTCCTAGCTAAGCCATAAACAAGATCCTCCATCTCTAGGATCAAGGCATTCTCTCTGGCTGTCCCCCAGGCCTGAAATGCTCTCCCTCCTCTGCTCCTACTACTGACCTCTCTGGCTTCCTTTAAGTCCCAACTAAAATCACCATCTTGTACAAGAAGCCTTTCCCAACCCCACTTAATTCTAGTGCCTTCCCTCTGCTAATCACTTCCTATTTATCTTGTATATAGCTTGCTTTGTATACATCTATTTTCATGTTGTCCTCCCCATTAGATTGTAAGCACCTTGAGGGCAGGGACCATCTTTTACCTCTAGTACAGTGCCTGGCACATAGTAGGTAGTTAATAAATGTTTACTGATTGAATCTGTATGGGTGTCACAGCACCTGAAAGGCCACCATTAGAACTTCATTCTTTTGGAAGTATGCATTGCCCTCCCTCTCTCTGTAGCCTTTTCTAAAAATATAAATACTGTGGGAGGGGGTGTAGTATCACAGAAAGAACACAGAACTTGGAGTTAAAAACAAAAACCTAGAACACATTAAGTTTGAGACCCAGATCTTCCCCTCCATCTAGGTCCATAAAAATATAAAACATCTCTTCTCTGATAGGACAGACAGATGAGGCGGCAGGAGACTATCCATTCACTTAGAGGGGAGGAAGGTTTACAGGAAGGGAAAGAAATGGAAATTAAGGGGGCACAGGACCTACTTTATAGGTGAGCCTAAGGCAGGTCCTGGTAGGGGGTATTTGGTGAATTTCTCCTGGCAGCCAAGCTTAATTAGAAGCTGCCAGAGGCCCAGATTTTCAAGCAGCTTTGAATGCTTTTGGGTGGCAGTGATTTTATTTGTAGTTTGGACCTGTGATTCTATTAGGCAGCTAAATCGTGCAGTGGATAAAGTACTGGGCTTGGAGTCAAGAAGACTTATGTTCCTGAGTTCAAATATGACCTCAGACACTAGTTGTGTGACCCTGGGCAAGTCACTTCACCCTGTTTGTCTCAGCTTAACTGTAAGATGATCTAGAGAAGGAAATGTCAACCCATTCCAGTATCTTTGCCAAGAAAACCCCAAATGGGGTCACAAAGAGTCAGACATGGCTGAACAGCAAGAAAAGTTATTCCATTGATATGGAAATACAGGAGGGTTGGAGGTTGGGGAGAGTCTCCCAGTGTGGAAATTCTCTCTATCAACGTAGAACAGAATAATATTCTTAGATAGTTATCTGGGACATATGTATTAACTATATCAAATTGCTTGCCTTCTCAAGGAGGGGGGAAGAGAGAGAGAGAGAGGGAGAGAATTTGAAACTTAAAATTCTAAAAAAATGAATGTTAAAAATGGTTTTTACACATCATTAAAAAAATAAAATATAAAAAAATTTAAAATAAAAGTTATCTGGGCCTACTGAGAAGTGATTTGTTTAGAATCAGTCTTGCCCAAGCTTCTCACTTTACAGGGGAGCAAACCAAGACCCAGAGGGGGAAGCTGCTTTTTCAGATTCACACAGATAGTAACAATACGAGGAACTGAACCTGGGTACCCTGACTCCAAATTCAGTGCCCTTTCCACCAGGCCACACTGCTAATGGCAAAGTCTTCTTTTGTTGTTTTCAGTCATGCCTGACTCTTTGTGACCCCATTTGGGGTTTTCTTGGCAGAGATATTGGACTGGTTTTTCCATTTCCTTCTCCAGCTCATTTTACAGATGAGGAAACTGAAGCAAACAGGGTACTTGCTCAGGGTCACACAGCTAGTGATTTGCTATTTCTTTCTCCAGCTCATTTTATAAATGACAAAACTGAGGCAAACAGGACTAAGTGACTTGCCCAGGCCACACAACTATTAAACATATCTGAGGCAAGATTTGAACTCAGGAAAAGGAGTCTTCCCGATCCAAGACCAACTGCTCCATCTATTTTACCACCTAGCTGCCCTCATATTTGCTGTTGATAATGTCAGTTGCAGATGCAATAAAGATTCCCTCGTGGAGTAGCTCCTTAATGGTGACCTTGAGATGACCAGCCATCTTAACACAGAGCCACTCTACAATATATTAGTAATGAGCTCTTGGGTGTATTAGGGATATAGTGTGCATTATGCATCATTGCAGTAAATTTATTTTAATAAAATGCCAGAAGCAGAAGGGGACCTTAGCAATATTCTGGTCCAACCCTCTCATTTTACAGGGGTGGGAAACTGAGGCCCAGGGACTTGAAAGAACATGTCGAAGGTGATCCAACGGCAGAGTAACAGGCTTCACTTCAAGGTCTGGTTTCATAGCAATGATGTCATCATTAAGACATCGCTTCTTGGACCCCTGAGAGAATCCATGACTGCTTTCTCGTTTGGCAGGAATGAGAGATAGTGTTAGTGATTACAAGCCTTACAAGCCGGTGCTCAGAGGAAGCCACAGTTGCTGATATTTCCAGTCCCAGGGGACCCAGTCATTTTTCTCCAAGTTTCAGCATCATTATCTGAGAGTACATTGAAAGCTACCATGACAAGCAGCTTGTTGGAAGATGGCCTGGCAGAGATGAGTCTTTGTATCCTAGGAATGTTTTTTTTTCTGTTCTAATCATGGCCAGTGCCTGTACACCACTAATAGGGACTTCCCCCTTCTCCTAAAAGTGGGTGTTTGGGGAACGGCACATAGCGCCATACAGGAGACACAGCAGTGGATTTGGGTATTAGACCTGAGTTTGAATCCTGGCTTGTTACTTAAGAGACAACATGGTGTAATGAGAGGAAGATTAGATTTGGAGGAAGAAGCTGGATTCAAAATACCTGGTCTGCTACTTAAGACTGTTCCCTTCCCTCCACACACTCTCTATCTAGCTCCAGATTATTGCAATAGCCTACAAACTGCTCTTCCTACGTCTAGTCTTTCCCCTGTCAAATTCCTGTCTTCCACATAGCTGCCAAATTCAAGTTTTTAATATACAGATCTGGTCACTTTGTCAGTAACTCCCTACTGCCTCTAGGATAAAATATAAAAATCTTTACCTTGCTTTTTAGGCCACCATAGTTTGACTCCCATTTACCTTCTGAGGCAACTAGCCAGCCCAGTGGATAGCTTGCTAAGCTTAGAGTCAAGAAGATTTGACTGCGAGTCCAGCCTCAGAAACTTACTAGCTGTGTGACTTTGGGCAAGTCATTTAACTGCTGCCTGGCTCAATTTCCCCACCTGTAAAATGGGGATAATAATAGCACCTGTCTCCCAAGGGCTGTTGTGAGGAATGAAGGAGATATTTGTAAAGGGCTTTGTAAGCCTTATATCCCTATGTAAATGCTAACTATTATTTCACAATTAACTGAAAGATGCAGAGGATATAAGATGACATTGTACTTTTTATTACGTCAATTATTTAAAAGCATTTATTCAAGGAGAGCAAAATGCTGACTTTCAGGCTTTTTCACAATAAGGTGTCTCCCCTTCCATAGATCAAGCTCATTCAAGATTCCTTAAAAACAACAATATAACCCTTTTTGAACAATCCTCTCATGATAAACTTCACACAAAACCTAAAATGGGGAGATGCATATTCACCAAAGGTATTTGCTACTATGATGAGGGAGCTCTAACCCAGAATCCAGGTGGAAGAAATATTGCCTGTGGACAATGAAATCCTCTGATTATTGATACTTATAGATGACATTGTATTATGTGCATCAAGTCCCAGGACATAGAGCCTCCTGAAAAAGATTTGTAATCTCTCAAAGGAGATTGCCTTATCTATCCACAAAGGAAAAACCAAGTGGATGAAGAATGTCTAATGCTCAGTTTTCTTTCCTTTTTTTTTTTTTTTGCTTTTTGGAGGGAGGAGGGCAGGACAATTGGGGTTAAGTGACTTGCCCAAGGTCACACGGCTAGTAAATGTGTCAAATGTCTGAGGCTGGATTTGAACTCAGGTCCTCCTGACTCCAGGGCCTGTGCTCTATTCACTGTGCCACCTAGCCACCCCAAATGTACAGTTTTCAATATGCATTTGGATAGACACTTATAGAGCCTTTCTACAGTATGCATACATGAGACAGACAGTAAAGATGAACAGGTTAGGCCCAGAGTCACATAGGTGGAGGAGAAAAAAACTGAATTACTTTCAGGAAATTACAAATCTCAACAAAACCCAAGTTTCTAACGAAAACAAAGTCCCATCTTTTCAACATTACCATTATACCAGTGTTGCCATCTGGCAAAAAAAATCAAAGAACTGTACCACCTCCAATTTACTAAAAATGAATATCACACAGAGGGTAATCCAGAGGCACATTGTGGAGGCAGGGGAAGGAGGTTGATCAGTAACATGCAACCAGGTAGGATCTTGGAAGAATAGGAGTAAAGGATGTTGTCAAAGAAGTGTACAAAAGGAAGAGATGACCTAGTCACATGGCAAGAATGAGGCATGGCAGATGGAAAGCTAGAATGTCCCTCGGGTACCTTTGTGATATTGGGAGAAAGAAGATCTCCATATGTTGGGTGGATCTCCTATGGAAAACTTTCGGGAGAACATGGACAAGACCTACACAGGATGTTTAGGTGTGGGTGAGTGGCAATCTGTACCCTTGGAGTAAATGCCTGAATTTATGAGATCATGGATCCGTTTGAATTTTTGAGTACATGCCACATATTTTGCCAAGATCTAGGGATCCAAGTACAAAAATGAGGCAGTCATTGCCTTTATTGGGGGGAATATAAGATAGTCACAAGTAGGTATATTTAGGAAATATGAAAAATAAGTATAATACTATGTCAGGGAGGGGGCAGAGTATGATCTTTTAAGCTAGCCAGGGTTCCAAAGGTGGATGTGAGAACGGAGAGCATCCCATGCGTGAGGGACAGCTTGTACAAAGGTACAGAATCGGGAGACAGAAGGTCACATACGGAGAACAGCCAGTAACAGAGTCTAGCTGGAGGTTAGTAGGGGAATGATGTGTAATTAGCTTGAAAATTTAAGCTAGAGACAGATTGCAAAGGGCTTTAAATGCCAAATAGAGGAGTTTGTTGTCTAAAAGACAAAAGGTAAACTCCTAACTTAAGAGTCTTAAAGAGGAGCCTTTATGGAGAGGGTGTGTAACTGCCCCATGGTTATCCAACTAGTCTGCATCAGGGGTATGACTTGAATCCATATCTTCCTGTGGCTAAAATCAATATTCTATCTACTATGCTAGGTTCCTCTTTTGCTTTGCAAATAAGAGCTTATAAGAGCAAATAAGAGTTTTTAAAATCAAACTGGTTGTTACTTTAACCTCCCTGTGCCTCAGTCTTCTTACCTGTAAGATAAGAGGGTTGGCCTAGATGAGGTCTACAGCCCCTTCCAGCCTGGTTAAAGTGATCTCTCTGTGCCTCATCTGTATAACGAGGATAACATGTGACATGTCTCCTTCTCCAAAGCTTTTGTGAGGCTGAATCCATGTGAGCAAATGCATGTGAAAAGGCCTTCAGAAATAAAAGCCCTGTACACATGCAAAATATTCTTGCCAGGACAGTCACTGATACTTCAGGTCAGGGTTGAGAGTCTAAAGTCCAGGGAACAAATGCACAGGACAAATCACACCATATGCCTCGTCCAAATAATTAGAGGAGAAAACCCAAAATGGGGTCACAAGGGTCAGACATGACAGAAGCGACTAGACAACAGAAACAGTACAGAGGGTGAGAAGTCCTGGGTTCAACCCCTGGCTCTGTTTGTAACCAGTTGTGTGACCCAGAGCAAATCCCCTCATTGTTCAGTGCCTCTGTTTCTTCATCTGTAAAATGAATATAACAATATTTGTATTACTCCAGGGATATTGTGGGGGGAATCACTTTGCAAACATGCAAACACTGCATTAGTCAGTCAATCGACTTTCATTTATTGTGCCCTTAGTATGTTCCAGGTAGTATGCCAAGCACTGTGAATACAGAGAAGGGCAGGGGGACAGTCTCTAATCTCATGGAACTCACAGTGTAATGAGGAGATCACAGTGGAATGTGAGCTTTGATTATTTTGGACTATATGACCTTCCAGTTCTAAATCTATGATTCTGTTGTTGTCCTTTGTCATTCATTCTCGAAGGGGACCACAACATTGGAAAGATGATGCAAGCGAACTGGATTTAAGTGAAAAAGGGCTGTGCAAAGTCACCAGCCCCACGTTTTCCTCGGGAGTCATTTGGGTTCAGCGGCCAAATATCGATCAAGATGACTGGAGATGGCCCCACTATGATCCTATGATTTCTCTCTGATGAGAGAGGATGCTGCTGGGTTCCAACCCGTGGATGTTCCTCTGGGGAAGGTACAGTTTCTAGTAATGGCCACAAGATGGCAGAGTGAAGCAGTATTAAACCCACAATTTTCCACTCAGGGAGAAAATGAAGGGGACAGGGAGCTATTAAGGAGAGTTGACAAGCCTACCGCAGTCAGCAGGATGTGTCATGCAGTTTTTTTTCCCCCCAGAATCAGATATACTTTCAGAACCGATTAATTCAGATCCATCTTGATTGTGATGGATGGGAAAGTCACATTCCGAATGGCATTTCAAGCTAGCACAAGCTTTCCTCACAACAACCTCATTTAGTAGATAAAAAAACTATTGTATTCCCGTTTTCAGGATTAGGAAACTGAGACCCAAAGAAGCAAAATAACTGGTCCAGGAAATGTCCCAATCCCAGTCTTTCTCTTGAAATCTAGTCCTGCATCACCAATTGGGCATTGGATATCTCCCACTAGATGTTCTATAGGCATCTCAAACTCGACAGGTCTAAAACAGAATTCTAAAACAAAATTTCCCTTAAAATCTTTTCTTCCTCTCTTCCTTGTTTCTGTTGAGGTGACCACTGTCTTCCCAATCACCTAGGTTTGCAACCTTGGTGTCCTCCTTGACACTTCTCTTCCTCACCCCTTAAATCTAATCAGTTGTCAGGTATTATTGATTCTTCCTCCACAATGTGTCTTACATTCTCTTCGGTCCACTCAGGCTGTCACTGTTCTAGTACAGACCCTCATCCCCTTTCACTTGGGCTGTTGCTATAACCCCTAATTGTTCTCTTTCCCTATAAGGAGTTATTCCTTCTCCTTTCTCCAAGCCATCTTCCACACAGCTACTAAATGTATCATCTTAAATTTCAGATTTGACTATTTCCCTCCCCAGTTCATGAAGTTCCAGTGGCTCCCTCTTACCTTATAGGCTAAAATACATTTAATACATAAAATACACTTTCACAACCAGGTTCCAACTTCCTTTCTCGGCCATATTGCGTATTACTCTGCTTCATGCCATCTTATAGATCAGCAGTTCTCAACCTGTGGGTTGCAACTCCTTGGGGGGTTGAACGACCCTTTCACAGGGGTCACATATTTCCGATGGTCTTAGGAACTGAGACACCGCTCCTTTATCTGTCTCCAGGTGGGTCCTCCCACATGCAGATATGCTCACATACGAATATTAAAGGGTCAAGGCATTAGAAAGGTTGAAAACCACTGTTCTAGATAGACTGGCTTGTTTGTTGTTGTGGTTTGCCCTTCCTTCTCAAAGAAGGCCATGAGTCTCTGCTTTCATGGAACTTACAGTGAATGAGGAGATCACAGTTTAATGTGGGTTTTTATTATTTTGGACTCCATGACCTTCCAGCTCTCCATCTACAATCCAATTATTGTTGTTGTTTGTCCTCTGTTCAGGAAGAGGACCATGACATTGGGAAGGTGATGTCGTAACTTGCAAGTGAATTGGATTTAAGTGAGGCAGGGCTGTGCAAAGTCACCAGCCTCACTTTTTCCTCTGGAACCATCTGGGTCTGGCGGCAAGACATAGATCAGGATGACTGGAGAAGGCCCCAGGCTGGCTTGCTTGTTCCTCCTACAACATTCCACCTCTTGTCTCTTCTCTTTTCCCTCTCAACTTTTCACTTGGTGATCTCATCAGCTCCCTTAGATTCAATTATCATCTCTGTGCTGATGACTTTTTAATCTACTTATCCAGCCCTAACCTCTCTGTTGACCTCTGTTCTCTCTATCTCCAACTGCCTATCAGATATCTCAGGAACTGGATGCCTTGTTGACGTATTAAACTCAATATATCCAGAATTGAACTCAGGGGCGGCTAGGTGGTGCAGTGACTAGAGCACTGGCCTTGGAGTCAGGAGGACCAGAGTTCAAATCTGGCCTCAGACACTTGACACAAAAACTAGCCGTGTGACTTTGGGCAAGTCATTTAACCCCAACTGCCCTCCAAAAAGAAAAAATTGAACTCATAATCCTTCCCCCAAAACCTCCTCCCTTTCAAACTCATACCCTCAACCATATTCCCAGTCCCCTGGTCTTGACACAGAGGTGTTATCCCCAACTCCTCTCTCTAAGCCTCTTCTTTCCCTTCCCACATCCAGTATCGATTTTTACCTGTGTAATATCTCTTAAATATGTCCCCTTTTCCCCTCTGATGCTGCTACCACTCTGGTGCAAGCTCTCATCTCCTCACAGTTGGATTATTGCAGTAGTCTGTTGGTCACTCTGCCTAGCACAAATCTCCCCCCTGCAGTCTGTCCTCCACAGAGTTGCTAAAGTGATTTCCCTAAGGTACAGGTGCAACTATATCATCTACCCTTCTCAAGAAATGCCAGTGGCTCCCTATCACCTCTAGGATTAAGTATAAAAATCCTCTGTTTAGCATCCAAAACCCTTCTTACACCTTACAGTCTCATCCCAAACCTATCCATACTCTTCAGATCCAATGACGCTGGCTTCCTGGCTATTCCTCAAACATGACTCTACATCTACCAATTCTGAGTATGTTCACTGGCTGCCTGCCGTGAATGGAATGGAATGCTCACCTCTGCCTTCTGGCTTCTCTGGCTTCCTTCACGTCCCAACTGAAATTCCATCCTCTACAGGAAGCCTTTCCCAATCCCCCTCCATTCTAGCACCTTCTTCCTGTTGATTATATTCAGTTTCTCCTATATATAACTTGTTTGTACACAGTATTTTGCAGTATTAAATATTTCATATTTCCCATATTAGCTTATGAACTCCTTGAAGGTAAGGACTGTCTCTTAGCATCTCTTAGACTGTCTCTTAGTATCTCCAGATCTTAGCACAGTGCCTGGCATATAGTAGGCATTTAATAAATGCTTATTGGCTGACTGACTGATTTTGCATTGGCTGTCCCTCCTATCTGAAATTCTCTCCCTTTTCACTTCTGTCTCACAGGATTCCTGCCTTCCTTCAAAGCTGAATGTAAGTATCATCTCTTAGAGGAAATCTATCCTGATCTCTCCAGTTATAAATGTTTCATCCCTTGGAGATTACTTTACATTACTCTGTATGAATTTTATATTTACTTATTCATATCTAGACATTTAATTACCACTACCATCCCCCACAGAATATAAGCTTCTTGAGGGCAAAGGCTGTTTTATTCCTGTCTTTGTATCCCTAGTTTCCAATACACATAGTAAGTTTTCTTTCTCTTTCTTTCTTCCTTCCTTCCTTCCTTTCTTTCTTTCTTTTTTTCTTTCTTTCTTTCTTTCTTTCTTTCTTTCTTTCTTCCTTCCTTCCTTCCTTTCTTCCTTCCTTCCTCCCTCCCTTTCTTTCTTTCTTTGGCAATTGGGGTTAAGTGACTTGCTCAGGGTCACACAGCTTATAAGTGTCTGAGGCCTGATTTGAACTCAAGTTCTCCTGACTCCAGGGCCAGTGTTATATCCACTGTACCACCCAGCTGCCCCTACATAGTGGGTTCTTAATAAATGCTTGCTGAATTGACCCATCAGAGGTACATATGAAACCCAAGTCTATGAATTCCTTGAGAACAAAGATCATTGAACAGGAATTCCTCTACAACGTTCAGATGACTTGGTCCAAAAATACCACTGTTGGTCCAGTGGTTCCTCTATAACCTCATTATAATACCATCTCCAGAGTTGAGTGCTTCCCTAAAGCCCACATTTTCTTTAAGACCACGGTTCTCCAGTTTTCCAATAGGAAACCTAAAGGGATCATATGGCTGAGGTTTCTCTCCAGCAAGTTGACACCATGTGAGTCTCATTAGCCTTCTAAGTCTCCAGTCTCCCAATCTTTTGGAGTCTGTCTTTTACTCCATTTAAAGGCCAAAGCCAATGGTTAAGTGCAGTTCTATAAACTGACCTTAAATCATCAGTCAATCTTGTCCAATCCAACAAGCATTTTTTTTTTAGCACTTTGGTGTACAAGGCACTATGCTAAAAACCAGGAATGCAAAAATGAAATGAAAACCAATATCAACCCTCAAAAACTTTATATTCTGCTAGGGATTGAAGGGAATATAAATATAAATAGATAAGTGTATACCTACATTTTGAAGAGTAAGGAGAGAAAATAAACATCTTTCAGTTAGGTGGTACAGTGAACAGTGTGGTGGACCTGGAGTCAGGAAAATCTGAGTTCAAATAATGGCCTTGGGCACATAATAACTATATGACTCTAGACAAGCCACTTAACTTCTGTTTGCCTCAATTTCCTCAACTATAAAATGGAAATACTAATTGTGCCTGCTTTCCAGGGCTGCTGTTAGGATTGAGATATTTGTAAAGCACATTAGAGCAATGCCTGGCACATAGTAAAGGTTTAATAAATGCTTGTTTCTTTCCTTCCTTCCTTCCTTCCTTCCTTCCTTCCTTCCTTCCTTCCTTCCTTCTATTCTCTCCCTCCCTCCTTCCCTTCCTTCTATTCTCTCCCTCTCTCCCTCCTTCCCTTCTTTCTTCTATCCCTTCCTCCTTTCTTCTTTACCTCCTTTTCTCCCCTCCTCCTTTATTTTTTCCCTCCTTTCTTCCCTTACTCCCTCCATTCTTTCTTCATTTCTTCCTTTCTTCCCTCTTTCTTTCCTTTTCTCCCTCTCTCTTTCTTTACCACCATCCTTTCTCTCCCTTTTTCTTCTTCCCTTTCTTCTTCCTTCCTTTCCATCAAGAAAGGATTTCTATAAAAGACAGCACATGAGCTGAACTTTGGAAGAAGTTAAGGGATTCTAAGAGGTAGAGGTAAAGAGGGAGATGCATTTCAGGTCAGGGGCAGCCTATGCAAAAACAATGAGCCAGAGATTGTAAAGCTGAGCTCTGGGAAATGCAAGAAGACCAGACTGGCCAACTGAGAGTAAGTGAAGGAGAGTAAAGATCATCAATGAGGTGTTAATGAGGCAATAAGTATATAGGCCAAGGTAAGGAATTCACACCCTATCAGGGAGTTAACCTTGTCAAAGGAATTTCTCACTTGATTATGGTAACACTGGCAGTGACAGAATTTAAGTCACCACCTTATATATGGGGATATCATCAGAGATATAGTTAGGGACTCTTGCAGTTGAGGAAAATTTGGTTGAATTGGGGTAGGGGGTGGCATTGAAACAAAGGAACTTCAGAAAAGTCTATGCCTTAGTGAGTACAGCTCATAAGACCTAATACATAATAGGTGTACATTTAGCTTCCAGGAAAAGGGATGTGTATGTGTGGGAGGGACATGGTCTGGGAAATATTATACTTTGTGAGCAAGGGTCCTATAGAACACCTCTAGTCTAATCCTTCATTTTCTAGTTGAGGAAATTGAGGCGCACTGAGGTGAGATGGTTTTATTGAAGTCATACAGGTAGCAAGAATCAGAGTTCAGACCTTTTATTGCCAAAATTAAGTGAAATGAGGAGACGAAAGAGGAGAGATAGACAGAGAGAAGGGTTTCTCAAAGTCTGGAAAACTTAATAGTCGTGTGTGTGTGTGTGTGTGTGTGTGTGTGTGTGTGTGTGTGTGTGTTGCAGGGATTTGGGGGGCTTGTAGCCTACATAGGATAATCACCCCTTTCTCTACTTGCCATTTTCCTTATTCATTCTCATCTCTGGGTCTAAGGTAATCAAAGGATATGTTCTGATGTTTTCACATTAATTATGAAAATTTTAATATCTTTCTCATTAATTATACAGTTATCATTGAGCTCTACCCAGGACATTAAATAGTATTTATTTAATAAACTAGAGAAACTGTTTCCCCATGTGTTTGCTATCTATCTCTGAATAACCTTCAATATTCTAGACTTAAATAAACATAGAAGTTACTGATTATACTATTTATTAACAATGTAGCAAATAACAAAACAAATACATAATTATTTACAATCTATCAGTTATGAGAAAGATTATAGCCAAAGTTACCTTTAACCATAACTAAATCAGAAAATTCCTCAATTCTGGAAACATAGTCCTACCATTTAGTTCTCTCAAGATACAAATTTAAGTATTTTCTCAATAAATCTCATGAGTCTTTTCAAGATAAAGGCTAAAATCAGTTCTCTTGGGATATTAGTTCTTTTAGTCTTTTTTTCTCAGTCGGCCATCACAGTTAGTCTTTCTAGAATGACAGTTAAACACTCAGACTCCTCATCGAATGATAGTTTAAACTTTAATAGTCTAAGATGCTATTGCTTCTTAAAGATAAAGTAACAACATCTACAGACTTTCTGGGAAAGGCTATTGAATTTACTATCACACATGGAGGTTGATCTGGCACAAGGCCACTGGCACTTTGGAAGACAAGGGACATGTCCTGGAGGTTGATCAGGAGAAATAATGAGCTAATAGGGTTTATAGGATGGAGAACTTTAGTTCATGGTTTTTGATTATATTTTCCAAATGAAAGGTGCCTCTTCCATGGCAAATTTCATTAATTACTGCATATATGGATTTGCTCAGACTTCTGTGAAGTTTTTATAGAAATTTATACCCATTCTTACCACGGATGCTGTGTGTATTTGTGGGAGAATACACTTTGGATTTATGGTGGGAATGTTTTGTAGTTGTGGGTTCTTATTGTGCCATTTTAGCAAATGCTCTGAGCTAATATTGTCTGCTAGCATGTTATTGGGAAGCACACTGGTGGGGGCATGTTTTAGGGGGAATCACCCCTTTGTGCTTGTCTAGAATATGGAAGCTGAACAGAGAAAAACTACATGAACTGAAGGAGAATGAAGTAAGCAGAACCAGAAAAACAATATATACAAAGTAAACCACAATGGGAATGGAGAGAATAATATAGTCAAAACCGTGAAATTATAAAGTCCAAGTTTCTCCCAAAGTCCCAAGTTTCTCTCTCTCCTTTCTTTGAAGAAATTGGGAGACTAAGGATGTGGAACATTATACATATTGTCACATTCAAGTCGATGTTTGGGAAGGAGTCATATAAGGATATATATGGCATATAAAGTTCCTTGCTTACTCTTCCCTGTAGGATAGTTCTTGGACTCTACAAATTCCTGTAATTGGCCTTGGAAAGGTATAACCTACTAATGTAAGAAACAGTAATGCTCAACAGGCAAAATCCATGATCAAGGGGTAAAAGCTTCCAAAACATAGAATACTAGAGGAGAAAGCTTTTTTCTCCTCTTAGTGGCATAATCTCAACATTTCCTGGGCAGAACCATTTGGGTTTGTTTTTTGGCATCCTCAAGTTTGAGAGGTCCCAAATCCAGCTTCCTAAAGAGAGAAGGGAAGTTTTCTGGGCAGCACAAATCTTTTGGGAAGAACAGGATCAAGCACATTGTCCTTGAAGCTATAGGATTGTCAAGGGAGTAAAACCATGATGTGGAAGAACAAGAATCTTGGCTTTGCTTTTTCCTATTACCAAGGGTTATTTGGATAGGGCAGGGAAAGACAGTTACCACTTTAGCAACCCCAAACTCATTTCCCTTCAGAAGGAGTCCTCATACCTTCAGGGCTGCACCAGAAGAATGAATACCTATACTGGTCTTTAGGGTGAAAGAGATACTCAAGTTCTTGGATAAAGGGGAGGGAAGGGTAAGCCAAAGAATAATACTATCAGTTTGGAGGACTTTAGGACCCTAGGAAGGTAGACTTCATCAGAGAGACACAGACAGACAGACAGACACACACACACACACACACACACACACACTTCTTTATTTTAGTTTTTCCTGCAGGCTAGGATAAGGCTTTTCTGTTGGACATGACTGAAAAACTCAACATATCTGATATGTACATTGTTACCTTGATTGCTTATAAGGGATCAGGGATCCTTTTTATCCACATATGTGGAGACTGAGAGACAGGTTATTTGAACTATATTCTGAAATTTTCAAGAGGCAACTTTGGATGGGGGGGGGAGTAACATGAGTCACAGAGGTCATTGATTTTTGCTATAGCCCCTAATCACTGTAAATTCAATTCTTCTCCTTGGGTTACACAAAATAAAAACAGTAATTTAGAGTAAAGGATTGAGGTGGAGGCAATGCAATCCCTCATAGTAGCTCCACCTATTTTTTATTGTTGTTGCTCTTGCTTGATAGCCCTCTATTTATGTGAGAGAGCCAAAACATTTTGGAGAATCTAAGAAAAATCTTGGCACCTTATATAAAGGTAATATTTTGTAGTCAAGGCAGCAACTTAAAAGATTTGAGCTGGATATAGCTTAGAGTTCAGGGAGTCTTACTAACCCTAGGGCATGTGGGGGAAGCAATATCCTAAAGCTTGACCCTATGCAGGGTAGTCTAGTTTTTCCTTAAAAGGAATTGAAACTCTTCTCATAACTTAAGTGACTCAGTTGAGGATTGAACTGATAATGTGGCTTCCTAGTCACCTGAGTACAAAAAGCCACAAAGAGCTTCAGCTGTGCCATGATGTCTGGCCTGAAGACTACCTTGGGTTACCCAGAAAGCAGGGAAGCTGGGCTCGGCCAAATCACTGTAGTGATCTCCTTGTTGAATACCCTTTCTTTTGTTAACTGTCAGGTCTTGTGTGAATGTTTCTTTTCATTCTAATATTGAATCTGAGATACCACACTGCCTTGGTCTGTTGGGGAGAAAGGATCAAGCCTCAGCCTATTACAAACCAGTTAGAGACTTGGAATAAGGATGTGGATGCTCACAGCAGGAAGAAAAGGTTTGAAAACAGGTTAAATGCCTGAAGATTCTAATCTACTGGCTGACTGGTCTTGTTCCGAAAGATCTTGGCCCCAGGAGGCTAAGATCATGGAAACTGGTAGATCTCCTTTTCCTTATGCAGAAAAAAAAAATACTAAGTATTAGGCTTTGGTGTTATTGGGTTTTTTTCCTCCCAAGTCTGTTGAGAGTGGTTCTATGAAAGACAGGCAGGTAGCATGGTGGACCTGGACTTAGGAAGACCTGTGTTAAAATGTGGCTTTGTACACTTATTAGCAATGGTGACCCCTAGGCAAGTCACTTAACTTTCTCTGCCTCCATTTTCTCAACTCTGAAATGGGGATAATAATAGTATCCACCTCTCAAGGTAGTTGTGAGGGTCAAATAAGATAGGGTTTGTTAAGTGCTTAGTACAGTGCCTGGAACATTGTTGTTCAGTTATGTCCGACTCTTTGTGACCCTGTGGACCCTACTATGGCCAATACTGTCTGTGGGGTTTTCTTGGCAAAGATCCTGGAGTGGTTCGCCATTTCCTTCTCCAATGAGTTAAGGCAAACAGAGGTTAAGTGACTTGCCCAGGATTGCACAGCTAGTTAGTTTCTGAGGCTGAATTTGAATTCAAGTCTTTCTGACTCCAGACCCAGCGCTCAATCCACAGAGCCATCTAGCTGCCTTACCTGACACATAGTAGGCACTTAATAAATGTTTGTTTCCTCCTACCTTCCTCACTAAAAGAGCTAAAGCTTAGCCTCTGATAGCGGTGCTAAAAGAGTTGAAAAAACCTACTTCTATTATAGATACATGGTAGGACCTCAGAAGAGGACTTCATATGAGACCCAATGAGTGACCATAGCAAGAACAAATTAAGGGGGAAAAGGAACAAGTATTTATAAAATGCTGGCTATGTTCCAGCCGTTGTGCTAAAATATAAAGCTAAAATGCTTTGAAATTATTATTTCATTTCATCCTCACAATAATTCTGGGAGAGAGGTGCTATTATTTTCTGCATTTTAGAATTGAAGAAAATGCAGCAGATAGAGGTTAAGAGACTTGCCCAGGGTCAGTTGTGGAGTGTCTGAGGTGGGATTAAACTCAGGTCTTCCTGACTCCAGAATTATTGCTATCCACTGTGCCACTTAACTGTTAAAATATTTTCTGAAGAGATATAGTGGGATGCAATGTGCATCAGGGGTATGTCAGCAGAGAACAGAACAATGATATCCCATGGGTTGCCCTCTATGTATATTCCCTGATCACACGTGTTCGCTATATGTGTGCTTTTCCATATATGTTCTCTGGATATATCAACTCTTCTCATTGGTAGTGTGTATCTTTGTGTTGTGGTGTGTCCCAGATTTATGGAGAAAATGTTCTATTTCTACCTTTCTTACTAGATATTTCATTAAGTTACTCTTTTCTTTGAGCTACTTATGTCTTCTGGATGACTAATAAACACATTGGTGGGGGCTTATGAGCTGTATAAGTATATGAAGATATAAGGGTTACTTTGAACCTGGGTAGATTTTCTAGATGGCTTATGTGGGGAGGGAGCAGAATGCTCTCAGATGCTCTAATGAAAGAGAGACCAGCTCTGGACACAGAAATTCATGATTCTATTACTGTTCATAACAGGGTTCCAATATTTGTCTTTTGCCTCAGGAGGTGACTGCTCTGTCCTCATCCTTTCTCACGGGTAATTTTAGAAGGGACACTCACTACCATATGAAGCCTTTGCTTCAGGTCAGGCAGTCAATAAGTTAGCAAAATCCCAGGAATGAGGAGGTCCTTTCTGGATCCCTCCTGGATTTCATTTGTTCTCCCTGACTAACAATTGCCTCAGATCAAGGAAGGAGTGGCCTCAGACCAGGGAAGCTGACTGCATTTCTCCCATAGAAGCCACTTGGAACTGTGCCAGAAAGTCTGGGAAGGAACCTCCTCTCTTCACTTTGCTTGGGACAAAAAGGAAGGGAGCAGCAGTGACCTAAGTCCCTGGTTACTATACTGGGGGCCTGTCATTATGCAGATGTACACTGCTAATCTGAAAGGACAGGAGCTGCTAGAAATCCCAAATCAATTGAACAAACTTTCACTGTACTCAGAGGCTTAGGAGAGGGGAGGTTTAGAGTAGAAGGTCATACTCTGCTAGGAAAGTAGGGAAAAGAGGAGTCATGTTCTTTCCTCTGTTTTTGTGAAAGAGAAGGAAGGTCAGAAAGAAGAGCTGCATCCAAACAGAACCTGCATTTCTGGGCCTCTGATGCTATGATGAACCTATCCAAAACCCATGTTCTCACCCATCAATCTATTTCCACTTTCTGAGCTCCCCCTCACACTTGGGCCAGGGGGCCAGGGAGCCAGGGGACCAGAGGGCTAGGGGGCCAGGGAGCCAGGGAGCCAGAGGGCTAGGGGGCCAGGGGCCAGGAGCCAGGGAGCCAGGGAGCCAGAGGGCTAGGGGGCCAGGGGGCCAGGGAGCCAGGGAGCCAGAGGGCTAGGGGACCAGGGAGCCAGGGGGCCAGGGGCCAGGGGCCAGGGAGCCAGGAAGCCAGAGGGCTATGGGGCCAGGGGGCCAGGGGTCAGGGGCCAGGGAGCCAGAGGGCTAGGGAGCCAGGGGGCCAGGGACCCAGGAGGCCAGGGACCCAGGGGGCAAGGGGCCAAGGGGTCAGGGGGCCAGGGGGCCAGGAAGTCAGGGGACCAGGGGCCAGAAGAGAGAGAATTTCAAAGCTGACCAGTTTCCTGTCAGGCTCAGATCTTTCCTCCTCTATTATCATCCTTCTCCCTTCCGCTGAAAAGGGGGCATAGATGATAACTTAGTTGGAAGAAGAGAAGGGCCAAGGGAACAAGGGGGAGGAAATCTTCCTAAGTCTTCCCAGCTTTCTCCAATTCATGCTGCCTGCACTCTGGCCTTCTCCTCCTGTAGGAACCTGGACTTCCAACCCTGGGATTCTGGGCTCTAATTAGTGACTTTTCACCTTATCTTACCAGGAATCAGGGTCACCGTAGTACTATCTTGTCATCTCTAAGACATGCCAAAAAGTGTAAATGTCGCCTCCTTTCCAACTTTGGCGTATATGTATATGCATGTGTATGTGCATATATGTGTGCATGTACTCGTAAATGTGTATCTACACGTATGTATGTATAGGTATATATTTATGCCAAATATCTGCCAAAGATCTATATGTATATACAACAAATACATACATACATATATACATACATGTGGGGATGTGTGTTTTGTGTGTACATGTGTGTATATGGTACATACAATTATATATTTATGTATTGTATACATTGTATATATTTTGTATATAATTATATATATATGATATAATTATGTATGTGTATATTAGTGTATAGTCTTCCTTCATTGGGATATAAGCTCCTTGAGGGCAAGGATCGTCTTGCTGGTTTGTATTTGTATCTCTACTACAATAGCACAGTGTCGGATACATAATAAGCATTTAATAAATGCTTTTTCTTCATTCACTCACTCAGAGCCACAGTTCAAGGTCACAAGATTATCCCCAGAAAATCTAGTAACATTTTCACGTAAGTGAAACACTAATTCATTTCTTTCTTTCTTTTTTGCTTGTTTGTTTTTTGGGGTAGCTTAGTAATGAAGTAGACAGAGCCATCAGACCTGGAGTCAGGAAGACCTGAGTTCAAATCCAGCCTCAGACACTGACCAGCTGTATAACCCTAGGCAAGTCACTTAGCTTTTTTTCTGCTTCAGTTTCCTCATGTTTATAATGGGGGGGTAATAATAGTTCCTACGCCCATAACTATTGTAAGGATAGAAGGAGACAATATTTGTAAAACGTTTTTGCAAACTTTAAAGTACTATGGAAACACTAGACTTTTATTATTATTATCATTTCCAGTAACAACTTCCAAAATAAATATAATTATATAAATATATAGCACTATATAAATATATATAAAGTGCTATAAATACATAACCCTTTATAATTTAATAATAACTCACACTCATACAGTGCTTTGTACTATATAAAGCGTTCTCCTCTAGCTGCCTTGTAAGGAAGACAACAGAAGTATTACTATTCCTGCTTCCAGGCTGAAGAAAATGGAAGCACAGAAGCCTCCCCTTAGTCACTTATGTCGCTGGCTAACGGCAGGGCCAGAATTTAAGCTTGGGCCAAGCCCCCTGTGTTAGCCCCCATTGGCCACTCTTCAGACTAGACCTCCTTCCATTCTCAGGACAAGGCAGGTACTCCGAGGCCAGGGGAGGTGGATGACAGTAATCCTTATGTTCATGTAGCAGCGGTTCTCAACCTGTTGGTCGAGACCCCTCTGGGGTCTAAGGGTTAGCCTAAGACCATCGGAAAACACGTATTTCCGATGCTCTAAGGAACTAAGACAGGGCTCCCCATGCAGATACGCCCACATACCAGTATTAAAGGGTCGGCATTAGGAAGGCTGAGAACCACTGAGTAGAGCTTTAAGCTATGTGAGATTTATGCTTTACAACAACCCTATGAGTTGAGCCTGGGAGGTATTTATTCCCATTTCACAGTTTACTTGTCCAGGGTGATATTCAGTACGAGTTACAGAATGTCAGAGCCCGTGTAAGAGTCTTCTAACTCTGGCCACTAGGTGGGGCAGTGAATAGAGCACCGGGCCCTGGAATCAGGAGGACCTGAGTTCAAATGCGACCTCAGACACTTGACATACTGACTGTGACTTTGGGCAAGTCACTTAACCCCAACTGCCGCCAAAAAACCACAAACAAACAAACAAAAGAGTCTTCTAACTCTAAGATCAGGCTTCTTTTCATTCTATCACACTGTGGGTGTCTTCTCTGACCTTCTCATGTGCCTAGAAAAGGTCTGTAACACAGAATCAGACACCAATAATAATAGTGAATATTTATATAGTGCTTACTGTGTGCCAGGCACTGTGCTAAGCATTTTAGAATTATTATCTTATTTGGGCCCCACAATAACCCTAGGAGGTAGGTGCTATTATTATCCTCCCTTTATAGTTGAGGAAACTGAGGCAAATGGAGGTTAAGTGACTTACCCAGGGCCACTCTGCTAGGAAGTATCTGAGGCAGTATTTGAACTCAGGTCTTCCTGACTCTAAGGTAAGAGCTTAATCCACTGGGCCACCAAATGCTTTGATACTCAATATTTCAGACTCAAAGTAGGATAACACAGCACAAGGAAGCAAAGTTTACTGACACAGGAGGGATGGCAACAGGAAAGAAATATGAGACCTGACTTGGTTTTGCCAATAACTAGTGTTGGGAGACCTTGGGCAAGTCACTTCCTTTCTTTGGGCCTTAGACGTAGAATGAGAATATTGGACTAGAGAATCTCTGAATGAGAAGCTTTGGTGGAGTTGATTGAGCGATGGACTTGGTAATGGGAAATGTGAGACTCTAAATTAGACTCTAAACTCCAGTCTCACATGCTATGTGACCCTGGATAAGTCATTTAACCTCAATAAACCTTATATTCCTAGTTTATAAAATGAGTATGAGACAGTGTAATACAATGGATGGAGAACAGGCCTTGAATCAAAGGAGACCTGCTCGTGACAGAGACTAGCCACGTGACTCTGGGCAAGTCACTTAAACGAAGAATGTCCTAGAAAAGCCCACAATTACAACTTGGAGAGAAGGCTCATTGGTAAAGAGAGTTTCCTAAACCTAGCCTTGAAATGGAGATAACACCAATACTTACTTCCTTAGGGCCCCGGTAAATATCTAATGAAATAATGTATCTAAAGTGCTTTGCAAACCTGAAAGCCTATATAAACGTCAGCTTCTATTATTATGTATGGTCTTTTCTGCTTCTGACATTCTGTGGTTCTCATTCCTTAGGGCGGGGAAATTGATTGGAAACAATAAAATATGCCTTGATGCCCACCTTGCCCATCCTTGCCTTCCCCTCCCCACCTCCCACCCCACTTTTCAGAACCCTTCATCCCCACCCCCAGCCTTCGATGTATGCAGTTTTTTCACTCCCACCTTATTTTCACCTCATTTGTAGGATTTTAAGGTTTAGTCCCTGGAAGGGGAAGAGGAGCTGACACCTCCAGTTCCGATTTTCAAATATACCTTCCTCACTTGTGAAAATAACCCTGCTAACGTATCCAACCTGTCACAGCTGGCTGGGGGGGGGGGCTTGATAAATTTAGTGGGAATCAGAGCGAGAGGAACTAAGAAGGAGCAGGGAGGGGGGATCCACAAAGGAGCCACTGGACTCCCAGGCTCTTCCCCCACACATGGCTGGGCAGCTGAGGGGCAGAGGCCGATTTCCCTAGAAGAAGCAACTGGTCATCTCCCGGGCCTTCACTTTCTGCTCTGTTGGATATACCTAGAAACCCCCAGCAAACCAAGTGCTAGTTTGTCCATCTTCCCCAATCCCCCACAACCCATGCCCCTGGATTGATTCTCTGGGCAGCTTCCCCTCAGAGCAGTAAATGAAATATCAGTTCCTGCAAGTGAGATTGGAGGCAATTAACCCCAAGACCTTGCGATCAGGGATGTGTTTTGCAGCCAGCGGCTGCAGAGAGTAGAACTCACCTGACTGGCCTTCCTGCAAAGTCATCCAATTAGGGAAGCCCCCAGAAGTGGGAACACACTGCCCCTCCTCCCTAGCTCCTACAGCCAGGAGCAACCTTGGCACTTCTGACCTGCAGCCCCCTGGGCACAATCCCTCCTTCTACTCTATGAGGGAGCCTCAAAGGGCATCTCCTTCCTTATACCCTTCCTTGGAGAGGATATTATTCCTTAATTCATAACATGTCCTTCTGATATGATGTCCCCCCTCAGATGGTATTTGTTTTCCAGGGTAACATGGATCACTCAGTCTATCCATCCTACATCCCATCTCTACCTCCCACCACCAAACTACTCTTCTAGGTCTATCTCTAGAGACCTATATTTGGAATAGCCCCTAGTCCTTTGGGGAAGAGTTCTCAAAGTGTTTGGGGAAATAGATATAGTCCTTTCCCTTGGTAATGCTCCCAGTCTAATGGGGGAGACACAGACCCTGTCCTTTAGGGAGCTCTCAGTGTCTTTGGGGGATATATAGCCCCTGTCTTAACTGATGTTCCCAGGCCAATGTGAGAGAGACAAAATCCCTGCCTTTGAGAAATTCACAACTGGATAGAAGACAATCCTTATCATGTTTCCCTGGAATTGTATTGAAAGTGGTGTGCTGCAATGAAAAGAAGTAATGATTCTAGAGTCAGAGGCTTTGGGTTCGAATCCTATCTGTGATGCTTACTACCTTGGGTAAGTCCCTTGAACTTTATGAACCTCAGTCGCCTCATCTGTAAAATGAAGCTGTTGGAGTCCATGGCCTCTGAGGTCTTTTCAGCTCTAGATCCAAGTCCACTAGAATGAGGGCTCATTGTGAATATAAATTGTTTTCATTCATTGTATCCATATCCCTAGTTCCTGGCACATAGCAGGCACTTCACAAATACTTGTACTTTGATGATCTTGTGAATTACAGGGTGAGAGGGACTTCCCTGTCCCCTTCTCAGACAGCTGCTGAGCTGTGTTAGGGGAGAGAGCCCTGGACTTGGGGAGAGTCAGGCAGCTTGAATTCTTTTTGGACCCACCTCTGCCTCAGCTACTTACCGTGGACAAATGGCTTCATCTCCATAAGCCTCTGCTGCCTCGTCCAAAAACAGGATTCAGGGTCTACCACTCAGGGATGGCATCAGGTTAAAAAAGGGCCACAGAGTCAGAGGAGCACTGAGAAACAGTAAAGCACCTTACCCCTGCAAAGGGTGGTTTCCTTTATCTTTTCTAATTAAGCTGGAGAAGCCGATGGTCCCCAGGAGTAGCTTCACCGCCTCTCACCTAAGCATCCCCTGGTGGGGTGACTGGGTAATTCTAGGCCATCAGTGGTCATTAGAGGAGAGCTGGGGGCTGCAGCAGGGTGATTGGGAACAGGGAAAGCAAGTCTACTAATATAATCACTGTTCCCACTGAGGCTCCAGCTCCATCTTGACCTGCCGGGGGTTTTATTGGGTTTGTGGGGACCCGCAGATTTCAATCTCCAGACCCCACAGGGAATGAACAAGCATTAACCTAATTTTATTAAATGGCCACAGCTGGAGGGTGGTAGTGGGGGAATGGCAGGATAGAAAGTCAGAGAAGGAAAGTAACTCAAAGTTCTCCAGTCCAGAAAAGGGCTGAAGGGCCACACTTGAGGATCTAGAGGGCCACATGTAGCCTTCAGGCCTCAGGCTCCCCAGCTCCTGGTCTAGTCCATCCATAGGGGTTATAATCCACACCTCAGTCCTGTCTCCCCAGATGATGTGAATGAATGAATAAAAAAGCACTTATCAAGTGTCTTGCCATGTGCCAAACACTGTGCTAGGGATACATATACATAAACAAAGATAGTTTCTGTCCTCAAGTAGCTTATGTTCTAATGGAGGAATTAATATGTATAAAGAAGTTATGAGCAGGGAGGATCCCTTTGGTCCAGAGAGTTCCAGGGATGGTAGGTTGACACACCTATTTAAGAATGATTGATTTGATCATGGTACGGGGTTCTAGAACTGTAAGTGGGGATGTTCTATACCCTGTGCAGAGGCTGTTTGTGGAGGAGGTGGCCAGAGAGAGGAGAGAATGAAGTGAATTGTGGCCAGGACTTTCCTGAGTTTTCAGGGAAAGGATATCACCAATCAGGAGAGGAAAGTTCTCCCATGGTGCTATTAGGATTGGCTGGATGGCATTCTCTAAGCACTTTAGATTCAATCTCTCCACCTTTTTTCCAGGGAGATGGTAGGAAGATTTGCAGAAGGGTAATGGGAGAAATGAGAAAGAGGAGTCCCTTCTTAACTAGTGGGTCCTTAAGGAATAGAAGCCAGAGGTCAGCCTCCCTGGCCAGCATTCAGGCCACAATCTCCTTCCAAGATGGAGATAGTCCTTGGCTTCTGGGGCATTCCCAGATTGGATCTGATTCACTGACTGTGCCCAGGGCCAGTGTGCCATGGACACATGTATATAAATAAACCCAGTTTCTCCTGCTAGGGTAAGAGTGGGTGGGAACTGAGTTTAGGCTATGAGGGATGGCTGAGCAGCCTCCAGATTGATGTTAACCCTTCCTTCCTTTGCAAGCACTTTACAATCTGCCTCAAGCTTACCTTTCAATTCTTACATTTGACTCTTCTTCCTGCTTTCTAATTTTCAGCTGCACTGGTTTATGAGTTCTTTTCCCTTTCTCTGTCTTTGCCCAAGTTAACCCCCAGACCTGAAAGATACTCCCTCATCCTCTCTGCCTCTCTGAATCCCTAATATCCTTCGTGGCTCAGCCTAAGTGCTGCCTCCTACAGGAAGCCTTTCCTGATTCCCCTGACTTCTTAGGGCCCTTTCCCTTTGCAAGTAATGCTGTGTAAAGGGGGTAGACTGGGAGAGTCCCTGGTCAAATTTGAATTCCCAGTCAACCTGTTGAAATTACAGGGTGAAAGTCATTTTGGTAGAGGCAAGTGACAGGATATAGGGTACTCTTTATGACTGGCTGACTTAGGATAAGCCACCCCTCTTTTTGGCCTCTAAAAAGTAAGCTAACTCTTGTAAAAGTAAGTACATGCTCTCTCTCTATCTGCCCTTTCCTTCCTTCCCTCTCTTATCTCTCTGTCTCTGTCTTTTTCTCTGTTTCTGACTGTCTGTCTGTCTCTCTCTCTCTCTCACACACACACACACGCTGTCTCTCTCTGTCCCTCTGTCTCTCTCTGTCTCTATCTCTCTGTCTCTGTCTCTCTCTGCCTGTCTCTGTCTCTGTCTGTCTGTCTCTGTCTCTCTTTCTCTCTTTGTGCTTTTTTCCTTGGACTTTACTCTGCCTTCTTTGAAGTGCATTAAAGGCATTACCACTCTTCCAGAACAGTAATGGTGATTTACAGCAGAAGCACATGGCTTGTACCTGCTTAAAGAATGTTACTGAACTTTACCCTCTGGTATCACAGGAGTTTTGATCCTAGGCAGTGTGGTCCCAGAACCTAACTTTCTACTCAGAGAAGGGAGATTTCCTAAGCAACATTAGCCTTTTGGTTACCTTGTGGTTAATCCCAAATTTGAGTCTTCCTGACTTTGTCAGTTTGGACACCAGACCTTCCAGAGAGGGAAGATTCCCTGAAACAGCATGCCTCTTGGAGAAAGGAAAAAACAATTCTCTTGGTTCCTAAGCAGCATCCTTCTTGGAGGACAAAACCAGAGAGTAATTTGGACCATGGAGTTTTGATGAGAAGGGACTTGTTTATTTGGCAAGCTCTGAAGTATGTTTAGTTTCCTTAGGCGAATTTCAACAGGGTGATATCATGAGTCTTAGGGAGACTATGTAGAACTTTGGGAAAGAGAAATTCTCCATAATGACACAACTTCATGTCATCAGCCTCAAGGACATGTTCCTTAGGGGAAGGGGGAATATAGGTCAGGGGTAGTGAGAAGGTGGGAATCCTCCAGCCTTAAATGGAGCTTATCTGAATGTTTTATGTTACTCTAGAGACAGGTGGTACAGTTGGACAGAATGCTGGCTCTGGAGTCAGGAAGACCTGAATTCAAGTCTGATCATAGACTCTTACTAGCTATGTGACCCTGGGCAAATCATTCAACCTCAGTTTCTTCAACTGTAAAATGGGAATAATAGTAACCCATCCCTCCCAGGGTTGTTGTGAGAATAAAACGGGATATTTCCAAAGTGCTTAGCACAGTGTCTGGTACATGGCAAGCCCATAATAAATGCTTTCCCCTCTCCTCTTTCCTATTAGGTCATAGGCCCCTATGAGTTTTCACCTCCTTATGTATTTTCTTTGAGGTGAAATAAAGGCAGTCTCACTTCCAATACCCATGTTGAACATTGAATCAAGGATCTGTTACCTATATTTGGAGGACCTTAAACACAAACTATATGTAAACTTTCTTTTGGAAATTTTCCTGTATTAATTCCAGATAAGGGCAAACATCCAGTGAGAGAATTCTTATGGGGTCAGCCCCCGGTTTTGTGAGGCTAAAGTTCTCTGGGGGCCATGGGCTACACATGTATGCACTCACCTATTCGCAGTGTGGTCACCTTCCTGCCCCATAGAATAGAAGCTCCTTTAGGGCCGGGGCTGAAGTTTCATTGTTATTATTTTTGTCTTTCTAGCCCCTGCACCTAGCAGGGTTCCATGTAAAATAACTTGAGATATTTTTTTGGAATAGCTGAAGTTCCATCTTCAAGACTTAATCATGGTATGACTATTGTCATCCTGGCTCCAGCATAACCAAATCCCTTTGGTGGGGGGGGAGGGGGTGTCTTCAACTCAAACAGTTTGCAGCTATTCAAAAGTATTCTTGAGCATCTTCCACTGATCAGTGGAAAGAGGTTTCAACTATTCCCCGATCTTGGTGCGGGATCCACAAGGGAAAGACCGGGAATGGAGCGTCACGCATTTCTATTTTATAGGGTTGACCAGAGAGTGTTGTGCTTGGCGG
>CM053593.1:159889475-160024492 GCA_028646575.1 Pseudocheirus occidentalis | reverse complement strand
TAAGATATACAGGGGCTGGGATAGGGAGACCCTCCCTGCCCTATCAGAAAGTAAGAGAGAAGATCAGGGGAGGGGCTTTACAGTGGGATCACTGTTTTGGGGTTGGGGTAGGGGAAAGATGGGGAGAAAATTTGTGATTCAGAAATTTCATGAAAATGAATGATGTAAACAAGAAAACAAATTTTAAAAAATTTAAAAAAAATGAAAAAGAAACAAAAAAAAGATACCATTGATTTCAATTTGAGCAATGCACGGGGCTAAGCCATCAGTGCAGTGGATGAAACAGCTTGGAATAGTTGTAATGAATAGAGTTGTTTATTCTTAATATAGTTCCAAGAGATTCACCCCAGCTCTTCAAGTAGTTCTTCCAGGTAGTGGTTTGCTCCAGGCATAAGGCACCATAAATTTAAAGAGCTCAAAGGATTCATGTCTCCTTAATCCATAGTTCAGAAGCCCCCACCAATGAATGTAGCTTTACTAGTTATCCAGAGTACCCAGTTAGTTCAAAGCAAAGGTATTTCATAGAATGGCATAGTAGGAAAATTAGCAACAAAATATTTTCCCCCCATAATCTTAGAACAAACTCTCCTACAAATAAATACAGCATAAGGGAGAAGAGTGGAAATGTGTAGGGAGAACACATACAAAGGCACACACGTAGGAAACATTTAAGAATAGAGTATATACATAAGAGACAACTCAAATTTCTGACACTGCACAGTTATTGATGGATGCTTTCTAGTACTGTATAGAGCTAGTGATGACTTCTAGGCACGTCATACCTCACATTAGGCCTATTTCCAGGTAGTCTTATAGTATCGGCTATTCCCCTACACATGGAATCTCCTCTACTCTGCTGGATGTAATTTCTTTTCTTTTTCTTTTTGGAGGGGGGAAGGTAAGGCAATTGGGATTGTGACTTGCCCAAGTCTTTTTTTTCTGAAAAAAAGTTTTATTCTGGGGTGGCTAGGTGGCACAGTGAATAGAGCACCAGCCCTGGAGTCAGGAGGACCTGAGTTCAAATCCGGCCTCAGACGCTTGACATACTTACTAGCTGTGTGACCTTGGGCAAGTCACTTAACCCCAATTGCCCTCCAAAAAAAAAAGGCAAAAAAAAAGTTTTACTCTGAACATAAACACCAAAAAAAGATCATTTACATGCTCAAAGAAGAACACACACAGAAAGAGCCTTTATTAAACTATGGATCACCATTTGATATAATTTGCTTATTTTAAAAAGTATAACAATAAATTCTATACATTACTTTTAATATTGTCTTGCTTGTACATATTCCTTCCCAACTTCCTCCTGTTCTCTTCTGCACATTTAAAAAAAATATCACAATATCCCACTCTTTCCACTATCACTATTGCTAACCTCCTCTTCTCTGCCTCCCCCAACTACAATTGTGATTCTTCCTTTGTTTTTGTTTTTATTCTTTTTTTCTCAGAATTTATTTTAGTTTTCAACATTCATTTCCACAAAGTTTTGAGTTTCAAATTCCTTCCCCATCTCTCCCCTACCCTCACCTCAAGATGGCAAGCATACTTATTACTCCTTCACCCAGTCTACCCTTTCATATATGCCCTCCATCCCTCCCCTTCTCCCGTTTCCCTTTACTTTCTTGTAGGGCAAGATGGATTTCTATACCCCATTGCCTGTATATCTTATTTCCAGGTTGCATAACCCTCTATTTTGTTTCTGAAGAGGACTGATGACATTATGGGGAGACGATTCATTTGTGAATTGGATTTAACTAAGGCAGAGCTGAGCTGCAAAAAGTCATTAGCCTCACTCTCTTTTCCAGAATTATCAAAGTCTAATGGCAGGACAAAATTCAAGATGATTGGTCATGGCCCAGGATACAGTGGATGACTTTGACGTCTTCAGTGTCTGACCAAGCTCTAAGTTCTCCACAGAGCCTTCTTCAGCCACCTTCATGGTTGGAACAAATTGTTCTCATCTGCCCATTCTACCAGAGGAAGTCTTCATATGCTTGGGGTGGACATCCCTTTAACTGACCAAGGGGTTTAAGGCCTGTCAGACTACCCTCAGTTTGGTGTGCCAATATGGTTTTACGGGGGTGTAGCTGCTTCTCATGCTACAACTTCTTGGAGCCACAAGTGAGAATTGGGTGAATCTTGTGGACGCCAAAGTTGGTTGAGCAGCCCAGTTGAAAAGCCATCATCACCCAGAGGTGTTAGTCCCCCTTGAAAACTCTACACAACCCAATTCCAAATAAAAACTAAGAGAAAGAAAGAGAAAAAAAACTCCTTTGTAACAAAAAAAGCATAGTCAAGCAAAACAAATCCATGCATGGGCATGGTATTTCTGCTGCTCCATTGGACATGGAGTTTCTATCAGATGATAGCCTGCTCTGCTGGCTGATACACTGACTCTAGTTTCTGGCTCAGCTGAAATCCTTGGCTAGCTCTCCCTCAAGGAAATAACAGCTGTGCCAGGATCTGTCAGCTTAAAACCATAGGCTTCCCACACCCCCTGCTCTTAGAAAAGGCAGAAAACCCTTCCCCTAGGACTAGCAAAAAGCATTTCCCATTTTGCCCCTGAGAGTGTTGGCTATTAAGGCCTCTTGTTTCCCAGGAAGAGATTCTCAGCCCCAGGTGCCAAGCTCTTTAGAACAAAAAGTAGGGTGGCTCCCATCTAAATAATGTTCTTTATTATTAATTTTTAAATTATTTTTAATTTTTTGTTATTTTTGTTGATTATTGATTATTAATCTTTTCTCTGGACTCGTATTCCTGGTCCAAAGGCTTGGGACCTTCTGTCAAAGACCTTATCATACCTTATGGTGAATATTTCATTGACTTCCCAATTTTTAATCTCTGAAGATTTTAATCCAGTTAAGGTTAATAACTACCAACAGCTCTGGGGCTTAGTGCTCCTCAGTTTTAAAAATCTAAACCTTTTCTGTTTTCCAATGTAGAGTCTTCTTACACGTTACCTCCCCTCCCTCCACCCTATACTGTGCCATCCAGTGACACTGGCCTCCTTGCTGTCACTTAAACAAGACACTCCATCTTTCCACTCCAGGCATTTTTCACTGGTTGCACCAAAAAGCCTGGAACGCTCTCCGTCCTCATCTCTGCCTTCTGGTCTCCCCAATATCCATCCTTCAAGTCTCAGCTAAAAGCCCACCTTCTACAGCAGGCCTTCCCCAATGCTACTTAATTCTAATGCTTTCCCCCTGTTGACTATTTTCAATTTATCCTGTGTATTGCTTGCTGGTACATAGTGGTTTACATGTTGTCTCTCCCATTAGATTATAAACTCCTGGGGGGCAGGGACTATTTTTTGCCTTCCTGTGTTTCCCCAGCTCTTAGTACAGTGTCTGGCTTAATAAATGTAGGTGTTGAATAAATGTTTTGGTTTTTTTTTAATTGACTGACTGAACAGGTGCAGAAATGAGCTAAGCTTAGCCAGAGGTGGGCCAAGTCATTGTTTCTGCTACCAGCTTAATCATATTCCTGGCCTTTCCTGTAGATATGTGGCTCAAGTCAGTAAGAGACTTGCTGCTCCCCTTATGTCAGCAATAACTAAAGTTCTTCTTGAGTCTAGGAGTCAGTCTTATAAGGATAGAAGCCTGGTATAGGCCAAAGAGAGACTTCCTATATACTGCAAGTAGAAGAGGCTGCTGGTCCCAAAACGGATCTTTTCAGATACATTTCTTTGCATTTTCATATTGGGCTATAATACACAGGTTAAGGAATGGAAGAGCCTGATAGAATAATGCAAGGACGTCTGGACTAGGAATCTGAAGAGTCAGGAAATCTGGGGTCCAGTCACTAAGCTATGACCTTGAAAAGAGGAATCATTTCATTCTTTGTACGTATATCACCAAATTCCAGCACATGTTTATCGTTCAGTTGTTTTAGTCTTGTCTGACTCTTGGTGACCCCATTTGGAGTTTTCTTGGCAAAGATATTAGAGTGGTTTGTCATTTCCTTTTCCAGCTCACTTTATAGATGAGGAAACTGAAGCCAACAGGGTTAAGTGACTTGCCCAGGGTCATATAGGTAGTAAATGTGTGAGGCTAAATTTAATAAAATGCTTATTGATCAATTGGGTCTGAGTTTCCTTATTTGTAAAATAAAATGATTGAACTAGAGCTATTAGGTCACTTACCCCTCTAAAATTTTATAACTTAGGGCTGTGCTAATGTGCTAAGGAGAGAAGTCCTCACCCTCTGGCATGGTATACAATAGACAGAGAATTGAATTTAAACTCAAAGGACCCAAGTTTAAATTTTAGCTGTCATTTACTAGCTATGTATAGTGCCTGCTAGATGGCACATTGGACGGAAAGCTGAGCTGAACCACAGTGGTCCTTGAAAATCAAGGACCTAATTACAGAACTGAGTTCAGACACTTATTAGTGGGGTGACCCTAGGCAAGTCACTTGACATCTGTTTGTCTCAGTTACGTCAGCTATGAAATGGGGATAATAACAGCACCTACCTCCTAAGGCTGTTGATAATATTTGTAAAAACACTTAGCACATAGGGCCTGGCACATCGTCATTGTTTCAGTCATGTCTGATTCTTTGTGATGCCATTTGGGGCTTTCTTAGCAAAGATGCTGGATTGGCTTGCCATTTCCTTCTCCAGCTCTCATTTTATAGATGAGGAACTAAGGCAAATAGGGTTAAGTGACTTGTCCAGAGTCACACAGCCAGTAGGAGTGTAGGGCTAGATTTGAATTCACAAAATGAGTCTTCTTGACTCTAGGTCTGGTGTTCCATCCACCACACCACCTAGCTGCCCTGGCACATGGTAGGTGTTTAATAAATGCTTGTTTCTTTCCATCCTATGTGGCAAGCCATTTCCTCTCTCTGTCTGAGTTTCCTCATCTGTAAAGGGGTCAGGCTACATCTCTAAGGCTCCTTTCCAGCTCTATAGGCATTTGTGACATAGCAGTCCTTCAGGGGTGTATGGGGTGTTCAAGGAGGACTAGTGCCTCTGGTGTGAGGGCTTGCTGAGCCCTTTTCAGGGCTGCTCATCCACCTTTGGTGTCCACCTGTCACCCAGCTCTCACCTGTGGCTCCAAGAAGTGGCCATACTCCAACAAAACCATCTCAGCAGATGGGCTAAACTAGGCTGAGGGTAACAGAACAGGCCTCAAAACCCCTTGGTGAATTGAAGGGATGTCTACCCTAAGCACAATTATACTTCCCCTGGCAAAATGGGAGAATAAGAACAATTTGTTCTACCAGCTATGAAGGTAGATGAAGCAAGTGCTGTGGAGGGCTTAGAGTTTGCAAGACATTGACTACGCCAAGGTTATCCACTGCATCTTGGGCCATCACCAATCTTCCTTTTGTCTTGCCACCAAACTTCTTCCAAATGACTCTAGAAGAGAGAGTGAAGCTGATGACTTTGTGTACTTCTGCCTCACTTAAATCCAATTCATGTATCAGTCAAGACATCACTCCACAATATCATTGGTCCTCTTCAAAAACAAAGGACAAGACACAACAAAACAACCACAGTGGTCCTTGAAAATCAAGGACCTAATTACAGAAAAGTAGATAACAATGATGTACCAAACTAACTATAAAGGTGATCCCTTTATGAGATTCCAACGGGTTCCTTGAATGAACTGGAAAGAAAATAACCAGCAAGATGAATAGGGATAGACCACTTGTTTCCAGCTGAAGTTTAAAATTCAGTCCAGATAAAAATGAGTCCGCAAGGGGCTCTGACTTCTGATGAGACATAGTACGTAAAGCTGGGAGACTAGAAATTTAGGAAAAGTGGTCAGAGAACAAGGCCTGGATTTTGGAAGCAAGACTGGTCCAGTCAGGCAGGAAGATGCTGTGTTACTGAACTATACCCCCTGCCACTACAGACCCCCAGACAGAAATTTCGTTCTATATCACCCATCTTCCTTTAGGCTCCTTCACGGGAGTATGAAGCATTTTCTACTGGACACCTATTTACTTTTTATTGTTTTAAATGATTCCTTTGTCTATGTAAATAATGTTAACCATTGGCATTTGCTAGTCTGGTTGTATTTATTGGGAATGTAGTTAAGAGGAAGCAATTGAAAGGAAAATATCTCCACAGAAGAGAGAGAAAGATCTGACACAGGTATTTTGCCAGAAGCACCGTCTCTACTGGGGTCTTAGAGCTAAAAAAGATAAAGAGATGTACATATACTTTGATATAAATTCCCAGAGCAAGGAAGGAGTGTTATACTGGGTGATTAGTAGCAGGATGAGAGAGGGGCATATAGGAAAAGTTGTGTTTCCTCCATTCCACCAGTGCTACACCAGGAATCTCCCCAGCCAGCGATTTTAGCAGCAGACTTTTAGAGACAATTTTTCCCACCTCGGTTGTCTCTAATGACCACAATTCTAGGCTAAGCATAAGACTGGGAAAGCAGCAGCACGGCAAGCCAGTGGATAGGATATTTGTGGGCAGGGAATTTTGGGGATTGAAACAAAAGACATACAGACATTATCAGCTATTTATCTCTTTACTTATGCTTTGCTTCCTTTCTCTTCTGTGAACCTCTTGCTTGGTGGGGGTCTAGGCCTAGATAGAGGAATTGGGAGTGTGGGGCCTAGAATCTAAATTCTATGACTTTGGGATAATTCACTCACAGATAACCCCAAAGAGTCTTGGCCTCTAAGAATCACTTTGGGAAATCTATTGGCAGGCCCTAATTGCTTCTAATAAAGAGTTGAAGCCATAAATTAATAGTTAAGGAGCAATTTCCTTACTCTAGCCAGGGGTGGGGGAACCTTCAACCTCAAGGCCACCTGTGGCTCTTTACTTCCTCAGTCTTGACTGAAACTTCTTGAAACAATTTTCACTGAAACTTCTTGACTCAAACTTCACAGAACAAATCCATAATATAAAACAAATCCATAATAAATCCATAAAAGGATTTATTCTGTGAAGTTCAGATTCAATCAAAGTACTGCATTTGAGGACCTAGAGGGCCACGTGCAGCCTCGAGGCTGCAAGTTCCCCACCCCTGCTTAGTCTCTGTTCTCCCAGTGATTTCCAAACTATATAAAATTTCAAAACTATATAAAGAATTGCTTTATCTCCCTTTTTCCATAAACCAATTTGGATAAATTTCTTATTTACCTCAATAAGATTAAGAATTTATTATCTTTTCTATAATAATCCATAAATCTTAAAAGTACTGTAAAGTTACATAATAATTCATATTTGCAACATGTACAAATAACCATAATAATCTGTTATGGGAATCTGAAGATCTTCCTTGCCTCTAGGCTCTTTGATAGGCTTAAGTGGCTCTGAGAACCTTCCCTGATTTGAAAGAATACTCTGCCCCCAATAGGCTGAATGTGGTCACATGGAGCCTGTGGCAGGAGGCTTGTTCTTCAGGAATGCCCACACCTTATTACTTTGTGATTGGGCAGTGGGTCAAGAGGGTTGTGACATTCTCTGATCCAGGAGAGGCTATATATACTGCTGATGTGAGGTTTTGCTTTGGGGCTCATTTTGGGAAGAGTTGTGTGACTTGGCCAGATGAGATTCTGGGAAGCCAATGAGAGCGCCTCCCCCCCCCCCCCACCTCCCCAGGGTTTGAAAAACTCAGATGTTGGTGATTCACTCTCTGGTAAATGAATAGGTATGAATGTAATGGTCAGATGGTTAGAAGCCCATCTGCTGATCTGTTTCTTTGTGTGCTTGTAACTTCTGCTTGTAACTTGTATTTGTAACTTCTGTTTGCATTCTCTGAAGTTCAGGGTGCTGACTTTTCCCCCTGAACTAGGTAAATGATATATGTTTGATTGATTAAAGTAAGATTGTTAACCCTCTTTGAGTTGCTTTCTTTTAGAAAAGCAGATCTAAGAACCTGTGCTAGCAGCCATCCTTCGTATACTAGGGTGCTTGCTGACACATAATCATACTGGTAATATGATAGGTGAACTTATTTGGGAGCACAAAGCTTTTCAAAATGTGGCATCATGGATGATTATTTCTACTTTCAATCTTTTTTCAGCCACTGATTAAGATTGATAGTTTGTCCTCATAGAAGTTATAGCAGAGAAAACCTATTTCATTCCAACAAGATATTATGAAGAATATAAAAATATATTACTTTGTTGGATAAATCAGAAATTGATTTACCTGTAATGAGGATAATCAGGGGAGTCCACATGATCAGCTGAACTGGGGTTCCTGCCCATACATAATCCCTGGATGTTCTCAGTAAGATTTGCAGGTTCAAATGCTTGTTTGAATGTACTGTCACAAGATGAGTATGTTAACCATTCTTCAACTGGAGTGGGGACAAATGCATACTATTTGTCAAATGGATTCCTTATATTTAGAAATATATAGGCTTTTAAAATAAAATGAGAACTGTTTTTCTGTACCATTCAAATGATTAATAAGCAGGTCTTTATTTTATTTCATTTAAAGGACTTTTATTAAAAACTGAAAAACATTAAAAATATTATTTTGTATACTTACTATCCATAGTCCTAACTCTCCCCTACAAATTCAATCACTTTATCTTTCTGGATAGAATATAAATTTGGGGATCTTGCATTTATTTACTTAGAATATTCAGTTTTTCTAAACTATATAGCAAGGACAGAAGTTTCAGAAAGAAATGTTTATTATAAAATTGATTTGCTTTCTTTTTATTATTTTCATGTAAAATAAGAATCTCAATTTCTTCTTTTAGCTTTAAACCCTTTGATGTACGCTAACATAAGAATTCTCAAAACTCTAGAAGTCTTCCATATTTTATCCTCATATCATTGCACAATTGCTCAAAGAGCCTTCCCTTTAATGAACTGTTTTTGTAGAGTAGATTTCTCTTGAAACAACTTGAAACTGTATGTACCCTCTTCCTTCATATTTCTCAATACAAGTGATTGCCTGTGAAGCACATGATAGGTCCAAATTGAATAAAGGTTGCATTTTAAATTTGTGTTTATAGATCTGTATTTTGTCCTGACATTGTACAGTTCAGTACAATTTTCCTATATTATAAAATTGTCATTAAAATTCAATTCAATTGAAAATTTATATTGACATGGAAGTACCATCAATAGGTTTGCAGAGTAATCCATCTCTGCTAGAATCAGTTTTAGCAATAGATCTCATATGTAATTATTATTAACTAGAATCATTGCTTCATCTACTTCAACACAAAATAGAAAGGTTTTAGTTTCTCACATAATTGATGGCAAAGATCTTCAGATAGATGACCAGTTCTGCTTCATACCATATTATCTGAATATGGAACCATCAAACTCCTTTTCATATAATTTGTCAAGCATTGTTTAGACCATATTGATAGCTAGAGGTCATACCACTGCTTCTTCTATCAAATGAGACTTTTTACACTTAACAATTCTGTAAATAACCTTATGCCATGCAAACAATCCTTTTGATACCACGGATATGTTTTAGAAAAAAAAAATTGGTTTTGCTTAGTAACTAATTCCCTCTATAAAATCTCTTGTGCAGTCAATGTATTCCACATGCACACTTTATACTATTATATTTCTGCTACTTACACTAATATTTCTAATATCCTTGCATATATTAGTTCCAAAAATCTAACAGAGATTTTTCTCTTTAAACAGGTTATTATTTATCCATTATGAACAAACAATATTTTATTTTCTAAAATTAGAGAGAATTTTTAAAAAATCTAATTTGGGGTATGTGTTGCTCATCTAAGATACATATATAGTAACACGAGATTCCTAATTGTATAGGCTTGTATGTGGCTTGAGGGAATAGTCATTTCTTATATCTTCATCACCTCTCTACAAGGAAGACTGTGGTTCCTGCCTTGAGAGGAGCAGGAAAGAGGACTTGAGGCTGCTTGGCCTCTCTATTCTCTGAGAGAGAGGCACCAAACTAGAATGAGATCTTTTCACTCCTCTTAATGCTTCTGGTCTAGGGGAAAGTATTTAGATTTTAAAAACTACTTTTTTGGCCATCATGTCTTTATCACCAGATGGTCAATATAGAAATCAAACTGATTATATACTTTTCAGCCAAAAGGTGGAGAAGCTCCAGATAGTTAGTTAGAATAAGACCTGGAGCTAACTGTTGCTCAGATCATGAGTTTCTTATTATAAAATTTGGCCTTAAATTGAAGAAAACGGGGGAGAACCATCAGACTGTATAGGTGTGACCTAAATAATATACCTTATGAATATGAAGTAGAAGTGAAGAATAGGTTTTAGGAATTCGATCTGGTTAATAAAGTGTCTGAAGAAACTATGGACAGAGGTTTGTAATATTGTACAGGAGGCAGTGACAAAAACATCCCAAAGAAAAAGAAGAGCAAGAGAGCAAAATGGCTGTCTGATAAGGCTTTACAAATAGCTGAGGAAAGAAGGAAAGCAAGAAGTAAGGGAGAAAGATATACTCACCTGAATCTAGAATTCCAAAGAATTAAATAGCAAGAAAGATAAGAAGGTCTTCTTAAATGCAAAGAAACAGAAGAAAACAATAGGATGGGAAAGATAAGAAATCTCTTAGAAAATTAGAGATCCCAAGGGATCATGCAAAAATCGGCATGATGAAACACAAAAATGGTAGGGACTTAACAGAAGCAGAAGAGATTAAGAAGGGGGTGGCAAGAATGCACAAAAGAACTATACAAGAAAGATCCTAACACCATCAATAACCACAGTGGCGTGCTTACTAATTTAGAGTCAGACATCCCAGAGAATGAAGTCAAGTGAACTTTAGGAAGCATTGCTAACAAGGCTAGTGGCAGTGATAAAATTCCAGCTGAGCTATTTAAAATCCTAAAAGATGATGCTGTTAAAGTACTGGACTCAATATGCCAGGAAATTTGGAAAACTCAACAATGCTGACTGGATTGGAAAAGATGATTTTATATCCCAATCCTAAAGAAGGCTAATGCCAAGGAATGTTCAAATTACCAAACAATCACACTTGTTTCACATGCCAGGAAGGCTATGCTTCAGATTTTGCAAGCTATATATATGTATTTGGAGTGGGGAGGGATGAAGAAAAAAAATTTTTAAGTGCATAGCAAAAGAAAACTTGGAAGGAAGCACAGAAAGGCAGGGTAGCTTTGAAAATGGCATGTAATACTTACTACATAGGTTTTTTTTTTAAGTATACAAAGTAAAATGGAAATTCATGGTTTTGTATTGAATCCTCTTTTTATGTTGTGTTATGGAAATGTTCTCTCTTTTGTCTTTATGTATTTAAATTCAAAACAAATAATAATGATAAAAATAAAATTTTTCTGCATGCTAGGCTTCATCAATAATGGGAACTGAGAATTAACAACAGAACAGGCTGGCTTTTCAAGAGGCAGGGGAAGTAGAGACCAAATTGCCAACATTTTATGGATTATGGTGAAAGGAAGGGAGTTCCAGAAAAACAGCTACTTCTGTTTCATTGACTACACTAAAGCCTTTGATCACAACAAAATATAAGTCCTCAAGTGAGAGAAGAACTAGATCATCTTACTTGTCTCCTTAGAAATCTGTATTGTGGGTTAAGAAGCAACAGTTAGAATCCATCATGGAATGACTGATTGGTTTAAGATTGGGAAAGGTTGTATATTATCACCTTATTTATTTAGCTTATATGCGGAGTATATCATGTGAAATACCAGACAAATCAAAAGACAGAATTAAAACCACTGGGAGAAATATCTGATAGGCAGATGATACTACTTTGAGGCAGAAAGTGAAGAATTGAGAAAACTCTTGATAAGGGTGAAAGAGTAAAATACAAAAGCTGGCTTGAAGCTTAACATAAAAAAAAAAAAACAACAACCCACTAAGATCTTGGTAACTGGTCCCATCACTTCCTGGCAAATAGAGGAATAAGAAACAAAAGTAGTGACAGATTTTGTATTCTGGCTTCAAAGATCACGGCTGATTGCGACTGCAGTCATGAAATTAAAAGACTTTTGCTCCTTGGAAGCATATCTGGACAGCATACTAAAGATCAGAGACATCACCTTTCCGACAAAAGTCCATACAGTCAGAACTATGGTTTTTTTCCAGTAGCAATGCTACATATGGCTGAGAGTTGGCTTATAAGGAAAGCTGAGTGCCATAGAATCAACCTTTTCAAACCGTGGTTCTGGAGAAGACTTTTAAGAGTCCCTTGGATAGCAAGGAAATCAAATCAATCAATATTTAGAGAAATTAATTTAGACAATTCACTGGAAAGTCAAATACCAAATCTGAAGCTGAAATACTTTGGCCACATAATGAGAAGGCGGGACTCACTGGAAACAATCCTGATGTTGGGAAAGATTGAAGGCAAAAAAGAAAAGAAGATGAGATGGATGGACAATGTCATGGGAGCTACAGATATGAACTTGGGTAGACTTTGAGAGACAGTGGAGGACAGAGCCATCTGGTGTGCTATGGTCTGGGGTCATGGAGAGTCAGGCATGACTGAATAATAGCTTTGTCTACAGGGCTGCCTTCCAAAGATCTTCCCTCACCTCACTCTCCTTGGAGCTGCTCCTGAAGAGTGTGGAACTCTTGAAACAGGTCTTTCTTCTTCAACCCCTTCCCTCACCCAAGCTGCATCAAAGTATTATAATTTTCTTCACCAATTAGAAGGGTCCTATGCAAAATACTATAAGGCTTTCAAAATTTATGTGCTTGAGAAATCCAATGTATTTTATGGTATTTTTAACCTTCCACACCAAGGTCTAACTTCGAGTTTACATACTAGTATTCCAATGCAGCAAGCAGCTCATCATTCCTGTGTTCCTTCCCTGAAGGGCCGGGGACAGTGGTTCATCTTCCCTGCACCTAGATGGGCATTGAGAGTCTACCCAGGCTCCAGTCTGTACTCAGAGATGACCTCGTTTGTGCATACCGGATTAAATAATTACCACGTGGCATTCTCTGTCACTGGAGGCCAATTTACCCAGTTAAATTGTTTTTGTTGGCTTTGATTTGAACTTTGTTTTCACTTTAAAAAAAAAATGGCTGTATCTGTATTAAATTGCTTGTCTCTCCAGTGGGGGTGGGTGATGAGGAAGGAAGGGAAAGAATCTAGAATTTAAAGTTCTATAATCAAATGTTAAAATATATATATGTGTGTGTGTGTATATACATATATACATATATACATATATATATTATTATTATTAACTACATGCAACTGGGAATTAAGATATACAGGCACTGGAGTAAGGAGATCCATCTTGCCCTACCTGAAAGTCAGAGGGGCGATGGGGGAGGACATAGAAGAAAGCAGATCGGGGGAGGGGTTATACAGTGGGATGGCTGTTTTGGGGTGGTGGGTGGGGGAAAGATGGGGAGAAAATTTGTAACTCAAAATCTCGTGAAAATGAATGATGTAAACAAAAAATGAATTTAAAAAATGGTTGTATTTATGCAGGAGCTGCACTGGAGAACATCCAACATTTTGAGGCACTGCTCTGCGCCCCCAAGGAACTTCTCTCACAGTTTGGAAAATTTTTCATCATTTTCCTTTGCGTTGTACTCTTGTTTTGGTTCATCTTTCAGAGACTACAACTTCCAGCAAGCCTAAAAGAAAAAAGGTTTGCGCATGTGCAGAGGAAGACTAGGCCGTAGGGGAGAGAGGAAAACGAAAGGGCAGTGACTTTAAGGGGTCTTTTCCTATTGGTCCGGAGTGACCCAATCAGAGTCCCGAGAAGTAACCAATGAGAAGAGCAAAAGCACCAAACCCGGGCTGGTTTGAAAGGGCTGGCCGAGAGCGGAAGTGGCGGTTGGCGCCAGTGACCGGGTGGGGTTTTGGGGAGGAAGTTAGACCTAGATCCCGAGCCGTAGGGGCGGTGGGGGCCAGGCAGGGGAAGGAAGTCTCTATCCGAGTCTGAGAGGGACCGGAGCAGCGGAGGTCACCGCGGCGTGGGACAGACCAAGGGTAAGAAGGCCCTGACCTACTTGGCGGGCCCCAGACCCTCTCCCGAGTCTGTGCAACTCGGGATCTAGCCTGGAGAGCTGACAGGTCCGGACCGTTCCCCTCCCCCACCCTGACACTTAACCGGAAGCATTTTGAATAAGGTCACTTCTGGATGGAGAGGGATGTAATTCCCAAACAACTAACATTTATTAAACACCTAATGTGTGCCAGGCTTTGAGGCTTATGAAGACAAAAGTGAAATAATCCCTGGCCTCAGGGGGCTTGCATTTTGTTGGAAGGGAGAACAGGAATTTATAAAAAAGTATATACAAAATAAAATCCTGCCTTCTACAGGAAACATTTCCTGATCCCTCTTAATGCTACTCTCTTCACGATGTTGATTATTTCTAATGTATCATGTTTGTAAGTATGTTTCTACATAGTTATTTTCTTGTTGTCTCCTCTGTTAGACTGTGAGTTCCTTCAGGGCCTGGGACTGTCTTTTGTGTTTCTTTGTATCCGAAGCTCTTAACACAGTATCTGACACATAGTAGGCTCTTAGTCAATTTTTATTGATTTATTAATGGGGGGAAGCCATAAAGGGGGAAGGGGGAATCAGTCAACAAGCGTTTACTAAATATTCACTGTGTGCCAGCCACAGATGCTGGGGATACAAATACAAAAAAATTAAACTATTCCCAAGGAGCTTACATCCTAATAGAGGAGATGGCATGTGTGGATATTAATGTGCACAGGATAAATATAAATATATATGAAGAAATTAAAGAAAAGGTAGGAGGTTTTAGCAATTGGGGGGAATGAAGAAAGGCTTCATATAGAAGGTGGGACTTAAGCTGAACTTTGAAGGAATTCCAAGAGGAGGTGAGGATGGAGTACACCCCAACCTTGGGGGACAGCCAGTACAAAGACAGAGAAGGGAGACAACGTAATACATGAAGGACAGTGACAAGGACATTTGGCTGCTATGTCCAGGTGCATGAAGTGGAGTAAATTTAATTTAACGAATTAATGAATTTTTAATTTAATGAAGCTTTGAAAGTAGGTTGGAACCAGGTTGTAAAGGACTTTAAATGCCAAAGGAATTTGCACTTGATCCTAGAAGCAATTGGGAGCCACTGGGGTTTATTGAGTAGGGGAGTGACGTAGACTTGTGCTCATTTAGGAATAACAATTTGGCTACTGTGTTGAGGATGGATTAGGAAGGGGAGGGACTGTAAAGATGGGAGGGCAGCAGTTTGGAGGCTATTGCAGTAGCCAGGTAAAAGGTGATGAGAACATCTGGGGATGGTTCCAAGAGATGATCTGGAGGTGGATTCTACAGGGCTTGGCAATTGATTGGATATTTGGAGTGAGGAGTTAAGCATAACTTTGAGGTTTCCTACCTGAATGACTAAAAGTTTCACTAGACCAGACTAGGAAAGAAATCAAAGAGATAATAATATACACAAAGCAAACTTTTAAAGAGCTATAAAAATAGGTACTAGGAAAGTCTGTACATCTTTTTCTTCCTAACTTTAAAGGTGCTGGGGACAAAGTTCTTCACCCTTCTTTGTGACTGATCTCCCTTCTGTTGTCCCCTTTGTCTTCCCTTTCCTTTAATAGTATCACTATAAGCAGGAGAAGTGTGCTTTCACAACTTTGCCAAGTTGAACAGGAATGGTTGTCAGTTTCCCTTAGAACACTAAAGGTTCATGGAGTCATAGGGTTTGTAAGGGGATTGCACTTCAGAGACCATCTAGGCCAAACCCCTCATTTTTTAGAAAAGGGGAAGTGATTTGTCCAAGGTCCCACAGGTAGTAGGTGACGGAGCCAGGATTCAATTCTAGGTATTCTGTGTCTCCAAATCTGGTGCTTTTCCCACTGCCACGCCTATCAAGAAAAGGAATAAACTTTTGTACCAATTGGAGCTTAGAAGAGATCATGATCCTGAAAATGACCCGTATCTCTGGCTTTCCTTTCCTATCTCTTCAGTTTATTGGTCTCCAGGTTTTAATGAGCTGCTCCAGGTTAGGAATGAGACATAAGACTGTAGCATCTTCCTAGTGTTTTGGGCACAGATATTCTTTCCAATTGCAGATGAAAGCAGTCTTGGCAAACATGTTCTCATTAATCTTTACAGTCCCCCTGGGTAAAGAGGGAACAGCAGCTGTTCTCCCCAACTTGGGGAGAAAAAAACTGATGTCCCTTAGGTGGCTTGTCAGGACACCCCCACCCTCCTAGTTAGATATAGATTAGGGATGAAGACCTAGGCTTCTTGGCTACAGCAACACAAATTGTCATACCCACAGCTTTGTCCCAGGGAAAGGAAGAATACATCATTAAGCAAGCAGACTATTTCCTAGCCCCTTTGGAGGCAGTAAGAGGAAGATAGAGATTATAAAGGTTACCAATGCTCAGTTACTATGTCCATTTAAATTCCTTGAGTATGTAATTTGGTAGCACTGTGGCACCTTTTTAGCAGTGACATGACATGTGGGTAACTGAAATAGGGATAGCCCATCCCATCCCAAGTAGATATAGCCTCAGTAGTTCTTAAGCCATTGGAGCCAGACACATCTTTTCCAATATATCATGTTGTGGTAGGAAAGGAATGGAACATTATGAGTGAAAGAACATTGTTAATTTGGGTGTGTATTGGGAATGTGGTATTTCAAGGATGTAATGCTTAGCATACTATAGCATATCTGCTAGGTGGGAGACTGAACTATACAGAAGGGTTACTGTTGTTGAGTGTTGCCACCTTCATTTGGGGGAGGAGATGTTTAAAATCACCATATACCTGCTCTTGCAACCGCATAAAGTAAACAATGAAGAAAAACATGGCTTTGGTCAGGATGTGTCTGGAAGGCTGTATTCAGTTCTGGGCAGTGAATTTTAAGAAAGAGGTAGGCTGGAGCATGTCCAGAAGAGACCAACCAGGTAATAAGAAGACTGGAAAACATAAAGATTGGTTGAACGAACCAAGCATGTTGAGCTTGGAAGAGAGAAGACTTAGAAGGTGGCATAATAGCTCTGTTCAAAGATATGAAGGACTAGCAAGCAGACTAGGAATTGGATTTATTCTGTTTGACCCAGAGGGTAAAACCAGGAACAGTGAGTGGAAGCTGCAGAGATGCAGTTATTTGCAAAGTAAGGAACAATGGAGCTGTCCACATTGAATGTTGTGCTGATGTCCCCAGAGGTAGTGAGATCCCCCTGATTAGCAGTGTAAGAGCAGATACTGGCCCACCTTTGTTAGAAATGTTGTAGAAGGGGTCCTTGGTAGCCTCAGAAGTCCCTTCCAACTTTGTGATCTTGTATTCTCTAGACTTTAACAGATGAACTCTAGGAGTCATTAGGGGTTAGAATGCCAACGTGTGCAGAAACCTGGGTCTGAGTCTTACTTTTTGACCTCAGCAACCTTGGATGACCATGTTCTTCTCTCTGTAACCCAGACTTCCTATCTCTTTTTGTTGTTCAGTTGTTTTTCAGTTGTGTCCAACTATGACCCCATTTAGGGTTTTCTTTCAAAGATACTGGAGTGGTTTGTCATTTCCTTTTCTAGATCATTTTACATATGAGGAAACTGAGGCAAACAGGGTTAAGTGACTTGCCCAGGGTCACACAGCTAGTAAGTGTCTGAGGTTGGAATTAAACTCAGAAAGACTCATCTTCCTGACTCCAGGCCTAGCACTCTATCCACTGTGTCACCTAGTTGCCCCTCCTGTCTATCTATACAATAAGAAAAATCATTATAACACCTTAGAGCCAAACAGAATCTTTTGAAACTGACCTCCTCATTTTAAAGATGAGACAGTTGAGACCCAGAGGAGTTAAGTAACTTGCTCAGAATCACACAGCTTTTTAGCACAGAGTTCAGACTAGAACTCTCACAACTCCCTGGCTCCCAAGTCGCATATACTTTCTACTATATGATATGGCTTTATTTTCTTATAATGATTTCATTCAGGTATAGAACCCTGGAACATCTCTCTATTCTCTCTTCCACCCACTACTTCTCCCCATGCCCCAGTCAATGCTGTATTCTTTGAGTTAAGCCCCTTGAAGCTTTCCTGCTGTCATCCATGCTCTCCAGGAGAGATTGAAAGACCAGGGGAGAGAATGTGGGGAAAAAGGGTAGTTCTTGAGGAATTTAGAGTCACATTCAATTGTGTGATCCTTCAAAAATAGGAGGGAACATTTTCCATTTTGTTTTTTGTATCTCTGAGTCTAACACAGTGTTTTGCATGTAGCCGACATTTAAATGCTTTTTAAAGTGAATGGACTATTTGAGACAGTGATTTCTTTAGTGTTCTCCGCAGAAATGTTTACTAGGTGGTACGTGGGCAGCATTAGAAGAAAACTAGAAAGCCCATTTCTTGTACCCCAGGGAACTTACAGTTTGCCCTGCTCAAGGAACTGGTAGCAGTTGGGTGGTAGGGTGGCAGAGGCAGGAATTCTTCCAGGAGTCTATTCCTGAGTGACACAAATGGATAATGAAGGTAAAATATAGTGCAAAGAAGTCAGAGTTGTAGTCTTATCTCAGCAGCCACTGACTGTGTGACCCAGACAGCACATACACAAAATTATTTAAGAATAGCACAAGTCAACAAGGGTAAAATCATATGGTACAAAGTGAGTATTGAACACTAAACAGCCTCAGGGTAAATGATTGATCCAAGTGGGGTTGAATTAGTCAAAGAATTTTTCCTTCAGGAGGCGAGTTTGAAGCCAGATTCTGAAGAGAGAAGGGTTCACTATGAGGAGGGAAAGGGCAGTCCAGCTAGAGGAATAGCATCTAGAGACATAAGGGGGGAAGTAAACAAGCTGTGTATGGAAAATTGCAAACACATGGACTAGGCCAGGGCCAAAGGGCCAGATTAAGGTATCACAGAGCCAAAACTGAGTAAGTCAACAGTTGGGACAATGATGTGGTAAGCTGTTTGGAAGGTGCAAGTAGTAGAGCATTTTCCTGGTTCATACCTGGAGATGTAATTTGATCGTAGAATTTTAGATTTGGAGTTGGAGGGGACCTAATCTTTATCTTTATCCTATTTCTTTCTAGGCACTGTCATGGTGATGACAGAGGAGGATGGCACGGTGAAGGTAGTGGTTCGAGTAAGGCCCCCTACTCCAAAGGAATTAGAGAGCCATCGAAGGCCTGTGGTTCAGGTGGTAGATGGGAGGATGCTGGTGTTTGACCCTGAGGAGCCAGATGGAGGTCTCCCTGGCCTGAAGTGGGGAGGCAGTGTCCATGATGGTTCCAAGAAAAAGGGCAAAGATTTGAAGTTTGTCTTTGACCGGGTTTTTGCTGAGACAGCCACCCAACAGGAGGTGTTCCAGCATACCACCCACAGCATCCTGGATGGGGTTCTTCAGGGCTATAACTGCTCTGGTGAGTAGTCAACCGACCAATATTGTGCATAGCGCCTGATAATAGGTTGGGGTGGGAGGAAGGAGATATAGTAAGTAAAAGTGTACACAGTTTTTACTGTATTAATTATATTTGTTTATCCATTTCTTGAGAAAATGGGATTGTTTCTGTCCATTAGAGCAGTAGTCTTTATAGTGGGAGGTATGGCATGACCCCAAGGAAAGGGTGTATGATTAACCAGTAGGAAAGAAAATGGTTTGCAACCCACCCTCCCTGTGATAGCCAGTATTGGGCTTGTCCCCAGCACTGGACTATCCTCTTCACCGATGATCACTCCCTGCTGTTGACCTCTGTGGCTGTGACCAGGCATCCAGGGTCCCACCTTAACTGTAACCCTGGCTGTGCAAGCTGTGCAAGCAAAATTCTCTGTGGAACATCTCTCCTTTCCCCTTACTAGTATTCCCACACTCTTCCCCGCAAATCACCTCGTGGTGATACAGGTAATCCATGAAGAGCAGGTTTTTCTAAGCAGGCCAGGGCAGTGGTCAGGAAGTAAGAGCCCTGCCTCCATCCATTTTAATTGTTTGTGGGAAAGAGTGAGACAGAATGAAGAGGCATAGATGAGCTGTGTGTGATGTCCAACACTTAGCACAAGGCCTGGCGCATAGTAGGTGCTTAATAAATGTTTATCAACTAATTGATTGATAAGTATCATAGATCTCATTACATATTCCTATTCTTCCAGGTGCCCAGGTTCATTGGATCATACCTTTACAGCTGGGAGAGATGTTAGAGGGCCATCTAGTCCAACCCTTTCATTTTATAGATTAAGAAACAGAGCCTTATGAACTTGCCCAGGGTCACAAAGCTAGTAAGTGGCAGAGCCAGGTTTCAAACCTTGGACCTCTGATTTCACATCCAGCACACTTCCACTGAACCTTACTTATTTGAAACCTTGGTGTCATTCTCAATTCCTCTCACTCACTCCACATGTCCAGTCAGTTACCAAATCTTATAATTTATACTCCACAATACCTCTTATATCTGTCCCCTTTTTTCTACTCCTAAAGCCACCACCCTTGTTCAGACCCTCATCACCTCTCACAGGGACTATTGAAATAACCTCCTTTTTCAGGTTTCCTTGTCTCAAGTCCCACCCCTCCAGTTCATCTTCTATATAGCGCCAAAGTGATTTTTTTGACTATGTCAATCTGCTGGTCAAACTTGAATGACTCCGTGTTAACTCTAGGGTCAAATATTATTTTATCTTTATCTCATTTTTTTAAGTTTATATTTTATATATTTGTGTAAATTTTATGTTGAACATAATTATATATACAGAAATACATGCATATAAAGTATAAATAAATAATCTGCACATATTGGGAGTGCTTGCTCAGAATTTGGAGACCACTACCATAGAGTATGTTCAGTTTCATCTGTTTGACAGGGAATCTGAAAGCAGAAGCTTTTCATCTTTTGTTTTTCTTCCTAGCACCCAACACAGAGCTTTACCTACATAGGTATTTTGTTTATGGTTCTGTTAAGTCTTACTTTTGGGAAACTTATAATCTGGGGGAAGGGGGGGAGAGGAAGGAGCGAATAGGCAAGTTCACTAATAATTATAGCCATACAGTGATAAACATCAGTGTTAAGGACTGGAAATTTGACCAAAGTGAATGTAATCAGGAGAATGGCAGTCCAGGAAGCACTCATGAAGGAACGTGAGAATTAGAAAGGAAGGTAAGGCTAGAGAGGAGTGGAAGGAAGAGTTCTGAGCAAGGTCATTGGCTTGTGGAAAGGTTAAGAACATTGTACCCTTTCCTGTGAAGAGGATGGAGGAGGACTGGCCCTTACCCTGCTGGCATCTCCCTTTACTCCCTGCAGTGTTTGCCTATGGGGCCACAGGAGCAGGGAAGACACACACCATGCTGGGAGGAGAGGGGGACCCTGGCATCATGTACCTGACCATGATGGAGCTTTATCAGCGTCTAGAGGCCCGCCGGCAGGAGAAACACTATGAAGTCCTCATCAGCTACCAGGAGGTACAGTAGCCCCACACGATTACCCCCAAACTTAAGAAGAAAACTAAAGTTCTGACTTGACCTCTTTCTAACCTTCCCCACCCCTCTCGGGTAAGGCTTCCCACCTCACAACCAATTCTCAGTCGCTAGCTTGAATGGGTAGGCAGTAGGAGTGGTGAACAGTGGTTGGGGCTGAGGGGCTCCAAGGCAGATGGAGGAAGCATGTAGGAAAGACTAACTGATAAATGTAAGTAAACTTAATCTTACCTATTTAATTCTGTCCCTCCAAGTTCCACCCACCCTCTAATCTAGCATTGTAGACATTTATCCAAGTCCAGTTCTCCTAACCAGTTCTACTGCCCTTCCTTTTTTCCTGGGAAATAAGACAGTCTGGGAACCAAGATCAATGCTGATGCCTCTGAACAAGGACGTAGACATTTCCCCCCTCCTCTAATCACAAGGCCAGATATAGGAGGCAGAAAATCAGAATTCAGGTTCTGTAGGTCACTGAGCCAAGTTCCTCTTCCTTCTTTTGAACTCAGTTTCCCCTCCTGTCTAATGGTAACATTAGCTCCTCTATTGCCCTCCATTCTCCCCTGTTCTACTTCTGTAAGATGCAAAACTACAAAACAGTTAACTTCTCTTAATATCACCTTGTCCAGAGCTGGATAAAGTGATCTTTTATAGCTCATTCTTAATCTCAGTCTTTCTAACAACTCAGGTAGGACATCCTCCACCACCCACCCCACCCCTATTTGGTTGTACTCATACATCCTACTACCCCTGATTTCCCACCCACTTTCATTAACAGTTCTTGGTCTTCTTTTCTTTTCAGGTGTACAATGAGCAGATATATGATCTCCTAGATCCCAAGGGTGCCCTAGCTATCCGAGAGGATCCAGACAAGGGTGTTGTGGTTCAGGGACTCTCCTTTCATCAGGTTTGATATTAGGTAGTAGATGGGAAAAAACTAGTCCCATCTCTCTTGGGAAATCCTAACTTTTGCCTTCCCCTTTCAGTTCTTTCCTACTAAGGACTAGTTAGACAACTTTCTGGGGATACTATCCCTTCAGAAAGGGACATGGGCCCAAGGAACATCCCCATGCTGGTCAGGAGGGGTCCTGGGGCTAGTGAGCTAGTTGGGTATTCAGGTGGAGACCAGGGACATGGTTGTGCCAATATTGCAAACCCTTTCTGAGTACAGCCAGCCTCAGCTGAACAGCTTCTGGAGATGTTAACCAGAGGGAACCGGAATCGTAAGCAGCACCCCACTGATGCTAATGCCACTTCTTCTCGCTCACATGCAGTCTTTCAGGTAAGGGGCTTGGTAGGCAGTTTGAGCAGGATCTGGCTTCCTTCTTTGCTTCCCTGCCTCCCTGGTTATTCTACCCACCTCTTGTTTTGTTGACTCCTCTAGATCTATGTGAAACAGCAGGACTGTGTGCCAGGACTGACCCAGACCCTGCAGGTTGCCAAAATGAGCCTGATTGATCTGGCAGGCTCAGAGAGGGCATCAAATACCCATGCCACTGGGGAGCGGCTTCGGGAGGGTGCCAACATCAACCGTTCACTGCTGGCACTCATCAATGTCCTCAATGCTTTGGCAGATGCAAAGGTAACCCCCAGGTGCCATGTCCTCATAAGGTGAATGGATGTAAAAGCTGAATGTGGGAAGGTTGAGGTGGTTCAGGTGGAGGGTGGGAGAGAGCTGACCCTGACAAGCATACTCACCTTCCCTGGCTGCTTTTCTGTCCAGTTTGTGGCTCAGATGAACAAGGAGGGAAGCTTCAGGTCTCCTGTAGTCTAGGCCTGAGCACTGGTCCTTCTCAGATACTGCTGCTTTCTCAAAATCAGAGTTCATTTGGCTTGGTCACCTTGTACACATATGTCTCTTCTTGCTTCCTCAAAGAGTCGAAAGTCCCACGTGCCATACCGAGACAGTAAGCTGACCCGTTTGCTAAAGGACTCGATAGGAGGGAACTGCCGGACAGTGATGATTGCTGCTGTCAGTCCCTCAGCCCTGGCCTATGAGGACACCTACAACACCCTCAAGTATGCTGACCGTGCAAAGGAGATCAAGCTCTCGGTGGGTACCTGCCCAGCAGATGGGGCAGGAAGAGGTCATTTTCGAGAGAGGAGAATGGGGTGCAGAGAGAGTGTGTGAGTGAGGGCCCCAGATTAAGAGTGTTAATGGGAGACAGAGGCAAAGGTGACGTGGCCAAGGGAAGCTTAAAGTCTCAACAAGAACACCGAGTCTTCACTGTTGTGGAGATCCCACTGAAATGGGAAGTAGAAAGAATATGTACCCAAGATGCAGTGACAAAAAACACAGGAGCAAGATAACCAAACTGTGAGGTGGCTAGGAATGGGACAGGAGGGGGTGGCTGCTCTCCTGTACGTAACTGAAACTTCCCTCTTCCCAGCTCAAGAGCAACGTGATCAGCTTGAACTGTCACATCAGCCAGTATGCCACCATCTGCCAGCAGCTTCAGGCTGAGGTAAAGATCAGGGGGCTGCAGAGCTCCTAGGTCTGGTGGGAGGGGAGGGAATCCTTACAGAGCTGAAGACTTGCTTTCCTTGGTCCCTCCCTCTCTCCTCTTCTCAAGCTAAACTTGTGCTTTCCAGCTGGATCCAGAGCTTTGATGGGTGAGTGTGCTTATGTTCTAGGTGACTGCCCTTCGGGAAAAGCTCCAGGTCTATGAAGCAGGAGCAAGGACCACCCCACAGGAGCTCTCAGAGCTGCCCAAGCCATCTCTCTGCACTAGCCCTCTGCAACCAGGGTAAGCGTCCTCTCTCTCCAATCCTTATCTGAGGTGGGAAGAGGGGAAGCCAAGCTGTTTTTCAAGTCTTTCTACCCTTTTTTTCTAGTATCTGTGCAAATCTGTGCAAAACCTACTTTTGCTGGTAAAGGTAGTTAAGGAACTAGGATTCTATTCATAGCTTAGGTTGCAACCCCATCCTCAGTCCACAGGTTTCTGGCACATACTGAACTTCAGATTTTAGGATTTCAGTGTCCCTTCAATAAGAAAATAATCATCTTCCTTCTTCAGAACCATAGTTAATGCCCATTGGCTGATCAAGGTTTATCACTGATGGTTGTATGTGCTCCTCTGGGACCAGGGAGCTTAGCTTTATCTCCTTCTTTAAAGTCCTCTGTCATCCATTCCCCATTCTCTCTCTTCTTCGCTTCTCATTGTAGCCTTTATTTCCCCTCAGCCTCAGCCTTCCTGACTCACCCTCACTGAGCCATCATCCTCGTCAGTCCTACTCTCCAGAGCTCTACTCAAACCCTAGGACTTCCCAAGAGGAGAATATGGAGACCCAAGTAGAGGATAAAGCAGTGGGGAAGCCCTCTCTCAGTTCTCAAGCACAGGAACCAATGAAGGAGAGGGAGGAAAGCACCATAAAAAAGGTATTTCTGAAACTGAGCTGAGAGAATTGAGTGGCAGGTCAATTGACAAGAGCTTCTGTGACACTGGGAGAGATTCCTCCATCTTCTTCTTTTTCCCAGGTGCTGAGAGGATCCCTCAGGTCTAAAGTCCCCTTAACATGATTGCTTTACAGCAGGTTATTTAAGGATGGTTATTATTGGTTATTAACGTCTCTTTCCAGGGTGTGGGAACACGGCAAGGATTGACATGCCTTTTTTTCTATCCCAGGACAAATCAGTGTCAGCGTCCTCATGCCATGGGGGCCTAAATGTGTATGGTCCTGGGCTGACTATTATATTAATCGATTACATAGAACTCAAGATTCAGATTGAAGCCCAAACTTTTTGGACATGGCCAATGTAGGAATTTGTTCTGCTTGATTAAGCAAATTTCTTATAAAAGTTTTAGGGTTTGTCATTGTTGTTTTGTTTTTAATGGTGGAAGGGAAAGAAAATAGATTTTTTTAATTGGAAAAATTAATTTAAAAAAAGAAAGAAAAGTCTTTGAAGACCTAAGATTCTGCCCTTTAGAGTTTTATAGTCTAAGGAGACACTAATATAGTCCTATACAAAGGACTGACATACCACAAAGCCCGGCTACTGTATTTACATTGTCTATAGATCAAGAATAAATATATATTGGGGTAGAGAGTAGAATAAGTAGCTGAGGAAGATTAAAAAATCATCTACCTTGGTATCTAGATTGGGCTCTGATCAGTCTAGGGAGGCTTAGAGCAAGGGTGTGGGGGTGGGGTGTCAGAAGTTGCTTGGTTAGTGGGTAAGAGACAGCTTGAAGGGGAAAGGCATCATAGGCTCCCTGTGTCTGTGTAACTCCTTGCCTTACATCAGGTGCCGCAGCCTCCAGTCCTAGCCCTAGAGCCCAAGCCAGGATTGGGCAGCCTCCCACCAGCAGAGGTGGCTGAAGACAAGACCAAGAGGTAGGTCTCTTTTTAAATCTACCTTAGAATTTTTAATGGGAGGGATAATACAGGGAAAGGGAAGACTTGGCAAGATCCTATTCCAGTCACTTCTGGATTATCCACATTGTCAGTTATCTGAGGCAGTTCTTACTCCACTCCTTGTTGATACTGTCACCTACTCTGTTTGTGTCTCACCATCTTTATTTATGTTCACTCTTCCACTGAGCCTGCAGCCCAGCAGGAACTGTCTCCTGTGCTAAAAGGCGCGGGCTACTATAATCTAAACATTGCATTTTCTCTCTGTCCTCTGGGAAGGTATGAGCCAGAACAAAAGCAAGTTTAGAGTAAGGACAGTTCTGCTTAGGTTAGTATGTGGCTTTGTTTTTGTAGAGGAGAGGGGATCATCAGAGTTAAAGTGACTTACCCAGCTAGTAAGTCTGAGGCCACATTTGAACTCAAGTCCTCCTGACTCCTGAGTACTTGGCTTTTTAGGCTGGGGAATGATGCTATCCATTTTCAACATGAAACTGAGAACAGAGATGGACAACTTTTTAGTTCCTCTTGGTTCAGACCTTCACCTTGTGGCTTCATGATTGGATTTGGGTTGACCTTGGATTCCTCAGATATCTGGAGTGCATTTATTTAAGCAAAATACAAAAATAGTCCCAAATCAAAGATTTGAATTATTTGTGCCGTGATTCTCTTTCGTGAGGATCATGGATATGTGACTGTACTATTATTACTATTAATATTTCTTTTCTGGCCTCCAGTGCATCAATGCTGTGCCACTTGGCTTCCCTGCTGCCAGCCCCTCCCAACATGCTTCACGCTTGGCAGTTTATTTAAAGCTTCCGGACAGAAGGGCCTGTTTAATTTTATTTCTTATTGGGGAGTGTCTGTCCCCAAGTCAGCAAAAAACACTGCAGTCTGAATAATCAGTGGCTCATTATGTGTCTCCTGCTGTCAGCTCTGCGGGGTCTCAGGAGAGGGAGGGACAAGTTGGCAGGATGCCTCCCTCAGCCTTCTTTCTCTGAGGCCCCCACCCCTCCACACCACACAGAGAACTCTAAGTACTTGCCAATATGATAGTTTACCTGATTCATGTACTCTGGTAGACACAGCCCTGGGTTCTAATTCTGTCTCTGCAACTAATCTGCTGAGTGAACTGCAGGCAAGCCACATCCTATCTTCAGGTCTTTCCGAGTATCTGTCAGTTTCTTCATCTGTAGTATGGGGAAAATAATCCCCATCATAGCTGCCTTCCAGAGCTAATAAGAGGCATAAAAGCATGTAGTAAGTAAAAATTATAGATAAGGGCAAGAGATTGTTATAGTTTTTCAGTCAGCCAATCAACAAACACTTAAGTATTTCCTATATGCCAGGCACTGTGCTAGGTACTAGGGATATAAAGAAAAAGTCAAAACAACCCGTCCTCAATGGGCTTACATTCTAATGGAGAAACTGGCATTATATAAATCAGAAGAGAGAGAGGACCTGAATAACTTTGACTTTTAAAAAATTCAGTCATTTGGTTTTTAGAATATAAAATTATGACATTTCAGAGATGGAGAAGACCTTAAAAGACCATCTAGTTTAATACCCCCCTCAACTTACAGATGTAGAAATTGAAGTTCAGAGACAAAATGTGATTTGCTCAGGGTCACACAGCTAGTTAGTGATAAGGCTGAGATCACTATCCTTTCCACCATACTCTTTCCACTACACCCTTCCAAACTCTGATTTATTCCAAATACTCTATAGTTTAGTAGATGGCTATGTACATAAAGGCTATGTGTGCCATCCTAAGGATGAGCCTCTCCTAACTCAGCTAGCCTGGTCCTTAGACACTAGAGATATATAGTCTATCCCAAGCACAAACTTGTATGTATTTGTGTTTTAAAGCAATTTTACCTTCTCAGAGATATGTTGCACAGGCTGCCCCTGAGCCATTTGATGTCAAAGGTGGTGTCTCAGAAGAGTATGGTGTAATATTTGGAAATCATGTCTAGAAAAAGTATTTGCCATGGATAAAACCCATCCAGCTAATTGAGAAGTCATAGTGGACTGTACATCACTTTAAGGACATTTGGCAGCTAACTGTAACTTTAGAAAATTAATAATCCACCCACCTCACAATTTCCTTTAAACAATTAAACCCTTTAATATATTAAAATAGGATTTACTACAAACCTGCTTGTATAGGGCCATACCTGTTTCATAAAGCGAGGCACACCTGTATCTTTGTCTTGTAAAACCCTTGCTATATGAAATGCCTCATAATGAACAGTAAGAGTTACTTTGTTCTTCCTGAGTTCATAGGGTTGGCCAAGACTTAGGCTTGACCAAAGGAAAAACTGAGGCATGGTAAGGAAGGAATTGAGGTCTATAGCAAAGCAGCAATGGAAATAGTAGTCAGTCTAGGAGACCAAGACATGTAGTTTTCTTGGCCTCACTTGGAAATTCCTGGCTGGTAAGTAGAAGGCAGTTGAATGGGACAGGTCTGAGGTTTCCTTTCTCATCAATAACCCAGGCTAGGGTTGGGGGAGATGAGGAGGATGGGAATGATATAATCCTTCCTTTCACCCCCAGGCTCGCCCTGATGGTGCTGCATGTGGCCCAGCGGCAATATTCTCTTCTCAAAGAAGCCAATCTCCTGACACCAGACATGGTCTTGGAGTTTGAGGCCGTGCAACATCTGGTTCAAGATGAGAAGACAGTGCCCCGGGGGGAGGTAGCTGATACTCCCAACCCAGTTACAGGGGTACCTTTGCCCCAGGAGCTGTCCCCAGAATCAAGTGAGTATCATCTCAGAAGGCCAGACCTCTGCCTCACTTTGTCTGTAAAGAAAGACTGAGTGCCTTCATGTGTGACCCAAGTGGCTGAGCAGCAAGTGAAGTACTAGGATGGAAAGCTGAGCCCTGAGTTGGGGAAATTAAAAATATGGTTATGGGTTTAGCTATAGTCAAAGAAAAGCATTTAAAAACATCCACTGCCTAGACCTAGAAGGACCTAAGTGCTGGTATGGGGGAGGCAAGACATTTCACCATGCTTTGGTCATGCATTGCTCTTTGACCTCTGTTGTGGTCCTCCCTTTGTCCTCCAGACTCTTCCCTGTCCTACTTGAGCTCAGGTTCTGCTCCAGCTCTGAACTTCTCTCTTCTCTACGTCTAGCACCTCCAACATATTCTGGCCCAACAACACGAACCATGGCAAGACGTCTGAGTGGGCTTTTGCCCATGCTGGGACTCCCACCTTTTTCATCCCTCTCACCCCAAAGCTCTCAGACTCCAAGGAAGAAGAAGAGGATGAGATCAGATGAGTCAAGTTCACCTGCACTGAACAACCATTCTTCCTCTAAACTGGAGGCCAAACGGCAAAGGAAGTCTTTGCCCTATGCAGAGAAAGATTCTCTGCCCCAGGCAGGGCCTTCCCCAAAACTCAGCACCCCTAAGATGGAGGGTGCAACCACCAGCCCCTTTCCCCACCTTTGCTCAGCTACTGTTGTCAAAAGCCGGGTGCCCCTGGGCCCATCCTCCATGCAGAACTGCTCTACTCCTCTTAGCCTACCTATGCGAGACCTCAATGCCACCTTTGACGTGTCTGAGGACATCCTCTTGAAACCCACTGCCTCTGAATTCCTCAGTTGGGAGAATGTCCCTGCTGAGGGGATAAACAAGATGGATAAACCCTTCATTCCCAGGTAGGCCTCTTTTCTTCCTGTCCCTTCTGACCACCTGTGCCAAAAACACTAGGGTTAGAGACATTTAATGGATAGAAAAGGAAAAGTTTGAGCTCAGGGTACTGGTCTCTGAAGAGCTACATCCTAAGGCACTGAAAAACCTGGCAGATGTGTTTGTTGAGTGATTTTCGAGAGCTCATGGAGGGCAGAGGAAGAAGACTTTACAAGACTAGAGACAACAAATGTAATTTTTGAAAACAAGAAGCCTACAAACTGTCTACAGGCCAGCAAACTTGATTTCAATTTCCAGCAAAATTCTAGAATGCTTAATTAAAGGAATGGTTAGTAAACAACTAGAGAAGGAATCAGTGATCAGAAGGAGCCTTCATCAAGAACAGGTCATGCCAGACTATTCTTTATTTCCATTTTGAACAGGGATTCTAGGTTGGTAGATCAGGGAAATTCTTTCAGCACAGTTTAAGGTAACAGAATAGCACATCTGGGAGTATTTAGAGCTGATTGAATAGCTGTAACCAAAGAGCAGTCATTAAAGCTTTGATGTTAGCTTGGAGGGAGGTATCTAGTAGAGTGCTCCAAGGATCTCCACTTGGCCTTGTGCCATTTAATGTAGTTGTCCATGGCTGGCTAAAGACAGAGATGGCATGCTTATTAAATTTGCAGATGACCCCGACCTCAGGGATGACTAACACTTTGGATGACAGTCAGGATCCAAAAAGATCTTCACAGGGTAGAACACTGGGCCAAAGCCACTAAGATGAAATTTATTTTCTTAAGTATATATATATATATTAATATATTATAACATATTATATATATATATACTTGTCATATATATATATATATAAGACTTAAGTATAAAATATTGAACACTTGATTTCAGAAAATCAGCTGCACAGTATGGGGGTAGATTGGAATTCACTGGGAGAAGATCTGAGGGTATTGCAGGCTTAGTAGGAGTCAACATTGTGCTAAGACACCCAGAATAACTGCTGTGTTTCTGGGCTGCATTCAGGGAAACAGAGGACAAGCACCAGAACTAGCCATGTGACGGCAGGGCTATTCTCAGTCCTAAGAAGGCCATAGCCAGAGTGTCCTGTTTGGTTCTGGGTGTCCCATCATAGGAAAGATGTGTCTCAGAGTCTGAAGTGGGGAGGAAGCAAGATCATGTTACCTGGAACCTTTGATGGAGCTGTTTAGTCTGGAAAATAGTGACAATTCTATTGAAGTATATTAAGGGCTGTCATGTGAAAGGTGAATTCCACTTGTTCTGCTGTCCCTAGCCTTAGGATCAATAAGTGGGAATTGCAGGGAGAGATTTCAGTTAGATGTAAAGAAAAACTTCCTCTAATAATCAGAACTATCCAAAAAATGAGCTGGGCTTCCTTGGGAAGATCCCATTTGAGGTCCTCCTACAAAGGAGAGGCCGCCAACTTGGCAGGTGTGTGATAAGGTCTTGTTCAACTACACACTGGACAAGATGGTATGTAGGATTATGTCCAGCTCCAAGGTCCTGGAATTCTACAACCGGAAGTAAGGAAGACGCTCATCTTGGAAACTTGGTGCCAAGTTTCCCTTTCTTCCTGATTTGTTCAGTCTCAGGACACTGGGGTGTGCTGGAAGGATCAGTCTCTCTTGGGGCTTCTTTTCTTTCAAGCAGCAAGGCCATTGCTGCCAGTGTCTCAAAACTGTTGGCCAAGAACAAGTTTCTAATTATTCCCTTGGGTGACTTATGGAGCCTTGACTTAGGAGGAGACGGAGAGGGTGGGGAGAGGCAGTGTGGAACTGAAACAGAAATCTGGAAGGAGAATTAAGGAAACAATGTGGCCCTGTTAGCAGACTTTTATAAAACCTTTGGAACCCAGCCAGCACCTTCCATCAAACCTTTCCTGTTTTTACTCTTGCCAGCAGTAGTTCGCATTTGTATATCACTCTAAGGTGCTCTCCGTACCACTCTGTGAGATAAATGGTGTAACCATAATTATTCACTTTTCACAGATAAGGGAACTGATATTTGGTGAGGTTGAGCATCTTCTCTGGGGTCATGCAGCTGGGAAATACTGGTGCCAGGACTTGAATTCAGACCTTCAGGGGCTCTTCTTAATATATCATACTCTGTTTCTCTCATGACTACTGCCACTTTCCTTTTCCAGTTCCATCCACACATGTACAAGCAGGGTGAAAGGAATTTCACACTCTCCAGCAAAAGTTATTCAGCTGATTTTTTTCAATGGGAATGCAAGAGACATCCCCCTCTCCCCCAACACCCAGACAAATGGGGTATCTACTTAGCCAGGAAGCAGCACCCAGATCAGATTGGTTTCTGAGGTATCTCAAGATTGTTAAGTCTAGTAGAAAATGATGGGATAATTTGGGGCCCTCAAAATAGTGACAAGATTTTATCCTGCCTCAGCTCCCCAACCCCCAACTCTAGCACTAACTGCATCAGAAACTAACCTTGGAGATGGGCAAATGTAAAGGGTTTTTGAACTCCAGTTCTTAGGACATGTCAGAAACTGACATCTGGATGTTCTCCCAGAATGGGCCTGTCATTCAGCTGTCAGCAAAGGGAGTGAAGGAGAAGAAAGGCATCATAGCATCTTAGCTGAAAGGGACCTTAAAGGTCATCTAGCCCCATCTCCCACCCAGTGAGCACTAGGGCTAGGGTATGGACAAGAAAAGAGAAACTATTCAGTTCTTTATTTTCCTTTCTGATCTGAAGATCTTCACCTTCCTTTTTCCTTCAGGGGGCCCATGCCACTGTTCACCATGAAGGGTCCCAAGCCAGCATCATCTCTTCATGGTGGCTCTGCCTGCAAGAGGAGGCGCCCTTTGAGGTAAGGAGGAGTTAGAATCAGGGTCCCAGTAACATCGTACCCTGCTGGTTCTGATATCTGAACTAAATTATTATTGAACTCTACCTCCTGGAGAACCTTATTTGGCAGACAGCCAAGTTCCTGTAAGTAGATGTGATTCTCAGGCCCAGTTATCTATGTCCATTACTTGTTCAGGCTTTTCCCTGCTATTTGATGTTCAAACAAGATCAGATTGCTGAGCATCAATATTCTTCTGACTGATTAGTCACTGTCTTTATGAGTAAGTCATTCCATTTGAATCATAACTAACTGAATCCAGTGACTGGACAGTGTCACTCCTTTCCTCACTGATTTGGGGAAGTTTTTGGTAGTACATGGTTACCTCCTCTTCCCAGGGCTCATTATTAAGTCGGGGTAATGTCATATGGGCATTTTCAGTCCTCACTTTAGTGGGGAGAGAGTGGCATCGCTGACCTTTTCATTTCCATTTTTCATCAGGTCCTCAGCCTCCTGTACACTGACTGCCCCCCAGGGCCGGAGCCGAATTGCTAAACTTCACACCAGCACTATGAAAAAGCTAGGAGGTCCCCTTGCTATCCCAGGTAACTGGAGGGAGAAAGGGTAGGGAAGTTTAACTGAGGCTGGTAAGCACCAGATGAAGGGTAGAAAAGTCAGTGAAAGAACTGCTCTTCATCTCTCAGTTCCATAAACGAAAATCTCCAAGTACTTAAAAGGACCCTAAGAAGAGAGCTGATAGATAGAAAGGGAAGGGGAAGAGCAAAATGGAGCCCTGGAACAGAGGCCTTCTATAATTCTCTTCTTTCCTCTCCAGAGCCTTCCTCCAGCCCCCGGTGGATACGCAGCCGGTGGAACAGGAAGGACACAGCACTGGGAGGAGGAGCCCCACAGACTGGTATCCGGCCCAGCACAAGCAAAGCCATCATCAAGGGGTCCTGAGAATGGGATATGTCTTCTGTGCTCATCACCTTGGCTTAGTCTGCTTCATGCTTGTCTTGGCATTCTGTACATCTTTGAAGATAAACTTGACAATTCAACTCCTCATCTAGCACACCTTACTAATCAACTCTGTCTGATTCCTTGACACTACTTTCTCTTCCTCTCCCATGCTGTTATTGTAATCAACTTGTACTTACATTCATATCCATGTATTAAAGTATTCATAAAAAAGAACATGAGAAGGTATGTTTTCTTCTCTAAAGGAGACCACAAACTTTTTTGTCATATATATTTTTATCTTGTTAAATATTTCTCAATTATATGTAAAAAAATTTGTCAAATGCTTTTTTGAAATTTTATTACGAATGTATTGCAGGAATTTGCATTGAATAACTAAAAATATATTTTTTTTGGAGGGCAGTTGGGGTTAAGTGACTTGCCCAAGGTCACATGGCTAGTTTTTGTGTTAAGTGTCTGAGGCCGGATTTGAACTCAGGTACTCCTGACTCCAGGGCCGGTGCTCTATTCACTGCGCCACCTAGCCACCCCTAAAAATATTTTTAACATTGATTTTTTTGGAAAATTTTGAGTTCCAAATTCTTTCCCTCCATCCTGCCCGTCTCTCATCCTTGAGAAGACAAGAAATTTGATATCAGTTATACATGTGAAGTCATGCAAATCATTGCCATATTAGCCATGTTGTAAAAGAAAACAGACAAAAAAAGTAAGCTTCAATCTGCATTCAGCGTTCCTCACTTTTCTCTCTGCAAGTGAATACCCTTTTTCATCATGGTCCCTTTGTCATTATCTTGATGAGAGTAGTCTTTCACAGTTGAGCATTCTGAAAATATCGCTTACTTTACTTTGCATCGGTTCATATAACACTCCCTAGGTTTTTCTGAAAGCATCCTGCTCTTCATTTCTTAAAGCACAAGAGTATTCCATCACAATTGTATGCCACAATTTGTTCAGCCATTCCCCAGTTGATGGGTACCCCTCAATTTCTAATTCTTTGCTACCACAAAAAGAGCTGATATAAATATTTAGTAGACAGTCCATTTTTAAACACCTCCCCCCACATACCTACCTTGCATAGGGCACTACAGACAGATCAGCTGTGCTCAGTAAGTGATGGAATAACAGATAAGGGTCAACTTGAAAACAAATGGTCTTTCTAACCCTGCCTAGATTGTGAGTGTGTTGAAAGGAAGGACTGGTTATTTTGTTTCTAGCAATTTGCAAGTAAGAGATATTAGATAAATATTTGACTAAAAAAGTAAAAAGCTAGCATCATGGCTAGAATCCTCATACCTTAGAATCCAAAAACCTTGGGCTCCAATCCTGCCTCTACCGGGTGATAATTGTGTGACCATGGGGAAATTCCTTGAGCTCAGTTCTTCAGGGTTACTTAACCTGTGAGTCACAGAGAACAACTGCAGATCTACATGGGCTAGAGGAAGTTTCAACCCCAATGTCTTTCTTACCATTTAAAGGGTAAAATGGGGTATTCAGGGAGGATTAGCACCTTTGGTGTGTGGGCTTGCTGAGCCCTTTTCAGGGCTACTCATCCACCTTTGGTGTCCACCTGGCATTCTCACCTGTGATTCCAAGAAACTATAGCACAGGCAGTGGCCACACCCTAGTAAAACTCGGCAGATGAACTAAACTAGGTTGAGGATAATCAACAGGCCTCAGAACCACTGGTGAGTTAGGGGGATGCATACTCCAAGGATGTGAAAACTCCCTGTTGGAAAGGGTGGTTGAGAACAATTTGTTCCAAGGGCCATGAAAGAGGCTAAAGCAGGTGCTATGGAGTGCTTAGAGCTTAGCAAGATACTGAAAACATCAAGGTCATCTGCTGCTTCCCTGGCCAAAGCCAGTCGTCTTGACTTTTGTCCTTCTTCCAGACAACTCTAGAAGAGATAATGAGGCTGACAACTTTTCGAAACTCTGCCTCACTTAAGTTCAATTCATGCACCAGTCAAGACATCACCCTGTGATGTCATTGGTCCTCTTCAAAAATGAAGGACAAACCAGGGTCATATGGGGAAATTTAAGTAGCATAAAGACAAAAAAAAATCAATAAAATTTTTTTTTAATCATCCATCTGCTACTTAAAAGTAAGGTAAACTTGTTCCCCTCCCCTCGGCCTTTTTTCTCATCTGTAAAATGAAGTGATTGGAATAAAAAAAAGTCTTCAGGGCCTCTTCCAGCCCCTCCAACTCTTCATCATGGGTTCTAGAAATATTTGCCTTCCTATCTTTAGTCCTCTCTGCCTGAGTTTCTTCCAGGACAATTTATATTCTCTCTGATTGCCTTTCTGTCCTTTTATTCTAGATTGATACCCCTTTGATACTATACTGAACCTTTTGTGAGATTGGGGTAAAACCTGTTTGTGTGGACTTGGAATTTACCTCCTTTGAAAAAAATAGTATTGGGCAAAAAGACTGCATTAAAAAGCAGGACACAACTAGTTCAGCCCTGCTCATCCGACTCCAAGGCTTTTATTAAACACCCTTTGTTCCCATAGTTAATAAGCAAAAATTATTGAGTGCCTGCCTATTCTAGGTTGCAATGACCCTCAGGGTCATTTGCTAGGATTTTTATACTTAATAGCAGGGTCTCCCACCAGAAAGCAGACCTAGGGGGGTGGGGGGGTGGAGTGCAGACTAAAAACAAATCCAGCTAATTCAGCTTAGTTAAAAACCTCATTAATTGGTACAGAGCTGATTGAAAATATGTGACCATTTAACCAGCCCTGAAATGAAGCTCACCTTTGCTCTTTCATGGAGAAGGGGTTTGTTTAGCAAATTCATGGTACAAACAATATTCCAGGAGGTGTATTTAACCTATTCAATAAAGCTAAAAAGATTTTTCAGAACATTGTTAGTATGCAAATAATGCTATTTCAAATAAGTTATTTATTTGGGCTCTCCTCCACTTGGCAGCTTTTTGTTAGCCATTAGTTCCAGTTACTGTTTGCACTTGAAAGTAATAAAATTCCATTTCTTTTTTTAAAAAAAGTCTAGTGATTTTTCTCTTCCCTTACCCCATTAATCTTAATGAGGGTTTATCATATAGATTTGGTTACTAGTGGAATAATGGCAGAACATCTGGCCAGAAATTAGCATCAGTGGAATAGAGTGGGGTGGAATTGGTGGGGTAGACGGGACACCAGTTGGCTAGGCTGGAGTGGAGGGTGTTAGAATCCTGAAGGAGCAGCTTTGTGGTACGGTTTTGCTCTGGGTAATCAAAAAGTGCTAAGATTCTTTACAAATGAACATTTTTTGTGTGTTTTGACTTCAATGCCAGGGCTTTTTCCACAGTCCGCTGCCTCCCAATGTACTTGGTGAGGGACATGAGTTGGTGCCACAAAGTCTGGCTGCTTGAAAAGCCTCCCAGAAAACTAGCAAGGGGCCAAGGGGAGCAAGTGCAAAGCAGGCTTTGTATTGACAGCAAAGTTCCAGCAGTGACATCTGTGGGTGGCTCTGGGGCTCCAAGATTGGATTGTTCTTACATAAAAAGAGTCATCTGTGAGATCTGTTGATTGATACCTCACTTCATTCACTAGGTGCCCCAGTTGGGCAAACTTGCCCCGTCTCATCCCACATCCTCATCTAATCTTGCTGTCTCCCACCTTGTTGCTTTTGTAGAAATCGTTCCCTACATCACAGCATAATCACTCCCTCTTCTGACTAGCTCTTTGCCTTCTCGTCTTTACTGGGAACAGTTCTCTAAATCCATCCTTCCTAACTTCCACATTTCTGTGGAGGGCACCACCATCCTTCCAGGCAGCCAAGCTAACAACCTGTGACTCTTCTCTCTTCTTTATTTCTCACATCCAATCGGTTGCTAGGCTTGTCATGAGACCCCACAACATATCCTGCATCTGTCCCCCTCATAGAGCCCCTGTTCTAGTGCAGCCCCTTATCACCTCTTGCCTGGACTGTTTTAGTATCTTTCTAATTGTTCTGTCTGTCTTCAGTTTCTCCCCTTTCTAGTTTAGCCTCCATAGAGCTGACAGATTGACATTCTCATACTAAGGATCTGACCTACCTGTCACTCCCCTACTCAATAAATTCCTGCTCCAATAAATTGCCTCTAGGAGAGTTAGTTTTTCTCTTCCCTATCCCAGGGGGAAAGTACTTTGTATCTGCTTTTCTGTGTTCATGTTGTATCCCCTTGCTGTGGACCTCCAATGGAAGCTCCTTGAGGTCAGGGACAGCCTTGTTTTGGGCTCTTTTTATTTTCAGGTCCTAGCAGAATGCCTAGTACTTTGTTATTTGTTCTTCAGTCATTTCTGATTCTTCATGATCCCATGTTGGGGTGTTCTTAGCAGAGATACTAGAGTGGTTTGCCATTTCCTTCTGCAGCTCATTTTACAGATGATAAAACTGAGGCAAGCAGAATTAAGTGACTTGCCTAGGGTCACACAGTGTCTGAGGTTGCTCATGAAGATGATTCTTTCTGATTCCAAGCCCATTCACTGCACCACCTCCCATTACAAGCCTAGAATATAGGAGGCAATTAAGCTTATCAAGTGGATGATCCTCATTAGGATGCCTTCCAGGAGGCATTAGTGGTGAAAAAAAGCCCTAGATTGGACATCAGAAGACCCTGGGTCTTATTCCCCTGTTCTGTCGTTCAGCTTGGAGCAGATCACTTCTTTTCTCTTCTGTAAACCGAGAGGACAGAATTAGGTGATCTCTTAAGATGCCTTCTAGCTTTAAAATCCTATTATCCTACCCAGCATGGAGCTGAAGGGGGGTGGAGGAGATTATGGGAGGCTTACTTGATTGACAGCTCAGGAGTCCTGATTCCCAGTGAAATCCACCCCCACTCATCCAGGGCATCCCATTCCTCAAGGAATTCTCAGTACGATTTCTCTCCCCTTCCTGTTGCGCTCTGAAGCTGCTGGTTGGTAGATGCTAAAGAATCTTTACAACTTCCCCTCCACCTTCTGGGGAAGAAGCAATGCTGAGCGTGGGGGCAAGGGGAGGGAAGGGGGAGGAAGAATCAGGCTGGTGTGTCAGGGCTTCGGGAACCGGCCTTCTGGGAAGCGAAGTTTATCCCTAGGGCGGGTGGGGTGCGTGAGCGAGACTCCCAGGGAGTATCTCCCAGGGAAGATGCACAGCAGCTTTTTTCCAGTTCACCTCGGAGACCTCCTTCTCTTGCTCACCCCCTGGCACTAACTTCCCCGCTCGCTCCTTCCTGTTAATTTGGAGAGCTGCTGGGTTGGAAATAACACGGAGGCTGCTGCGGCTGCCGCTACCGCTGTTCTCCTCCCGCCTGTCGCACATCTGGCCCCCGCACTTCTCCCCCTTTCTGGTGGAAAAAGGGAGGGGGCCAGTGGGCTGCGAAAGCCGGGGGAAGGGCGGGGGGGGTGAAGAGAAGCAATTAAAAAACTGAGCGCAGGGTCAAAAGCTTTGGTGGAAAGGAAAGGGGGTGGTGGAGAAAAGTCCCTGAGCTTATTAACAGCCCCCAATGACGCCGGTGTCCCCCAGCCTAGCTCCCCGAAGTCAAGCCCAGCCCCTGGGGAGCTGCGAAGGTGAGTGAGCTTATGTCCTTGAGCTCAGGCAGAGTCAGAGATAAAGGATGAGAAAGAAGTCCTATTCAGATCATCCCTTCGGTCCTGTCAGCTCTGCGGGAAGTTCGGGGAGAGCCTCTGAAAACAAAACAAAACGAAACGAAACAACCTTGTGCTGGGGTGCTGGGAGGAAGGCATGGAGATCCAGAGGAAGAAAAAGACCTGGTCCCATCACCAACAAGCCTTGTGCTTTGAGAAACCCAGTCCCTGCTCTCAGGGAGCTGCCAGTATGATGATACCATTGGAGAGCTCCCGGTAGCTCTCAGGCAGTCTCCAGTGTCCCAAGTTGAGCGAGTCCCTTACCTCAGGGAGATCTCAGTCTAATAAATAGGCCATGCACTTGAAAACAGCAGCCCAAACCGCCCTGGACTCGTGAAACTCTAGACATCAGGCCTTGGGTGGTGAATGGGAAAAGCAAGACAGGTGAGTGGAATGGGAAAAGGCTCTGAGGCAAGAAGTGTGGAGCTGGAAGGAGAGAAAGGACAATGTGGGACCAGAAGGATGCCACTGACCAAGTATGCACAGATTTCAACAAGGCATTTGGCAAAATCTCCCAGGGCATCTGTGGACAAGAGGGAGGAATGTGGGCCGGATGATAACACAGTTAGGGGATTTTAGAACTGGTTGAACAATAGGACCAGAGTAGTGAATCATTGATTGATGACTGATTGGAGATAGGTGAGTGAGACTGAGGGCTCAGCCCCAGATGCTGCTATTCAACATTGTTCTAAGGGACTTGTGTGATGGCATGCTCATTCAATTTGTAAATGCCACAATTCTATTCAATACCTGTATTAATCCTTTCCCTCAATGAGTTATGGTCCTTAAAAATATGTGTGTATGTATTTATTTGTATATATTTATACACATATAGAATGCATAAACAAATGTGTGCACATACTGTACACATGTATACATGCATGCATGTGTACTTGTACACATGCATGTACACACATACACATAGACATGTATAGAAGCAGCTAGGTGGCCTAGTACATAGAGCACTGAGCCTAGATTCAGGAAGACCTTAGTTCAAATCCAGCCTCAGACACTAGCTATGTGATCTTGGACAAATGACAACCTCTATTTCCTTCAGTTTCCTCAACTGTAAAATGGGGTTAGGGACAACAGTAGCCCCTACATCCCAGGGCTGGTATGGGAAATGAGATATTTCTAAAGCACTTGGGCCTGGTACAGAATAGGCACTAAAGAAATGCTAGCTATTATGAGAATATATATCCATAGACATATACATACACAATGTACATATGTATATAAAATATGATATACTTTGATCGGCATGGTAATTTGAACCTGCTCCATTTCTAGTCTGAGCTGTGACCCTCTGTAGGTAACCTAGCAAGCCTGGGGCTCAATACATTCATGCCAAACTTAGTTTGATTTGATCTCAGAATTCTCCAGCTCAAGAGATCCTCAAATCTCAAGATCCCCAATAGCTGGGATACAGGCCCTCAGTTGCCTCTGTCCCTGTGATTAAAAGGCTGGTGGGAGAAGCAAAATATTCCTCCCAAATCCTCCATTTAAGGAAACCAGCCACCTCTTCATTTCTTAGCAGCTGTACTGCCTGGTTTCTACTGTGCCATCATCAGGTCCCCACAAAGTTACTTTCTTTCTACCCTCCACCCATCTTTTCAGCTTCCTTTTGTATGTTGTCTCCCCTCACTAGATTATAAACTCCTTGAGGGCAGGAGACTGACTTTCTTTTTTCTCAGCAACTTAGCACAGTGTCTGATACATAGTAGGCAGTTAAGAAATGTTGATTGTATGGTACAAGAGCATGGCACCATGCAGGCAGGAGCTTACATTCTACGGGGGTGGGGAGGAGTACATCCTGTATGTGTCAATATTGTACAAGAAAAACTTGATAAGGGAAAGAATGCTAACCCCTGGGCAGACTGGGGAATGCTTCACATGGGAGGTGGAGTCTGAGTTAAGCCTTCAAAGGAAGATGAGGATCCTGAGAAGCAGAGTTGAGGAGATGCTCCATTTGAGGGATGGCTTGTGCCAATTAGAGATGGAAGCTGAATGGAAGTTTAGGGAACAGCTAGTAGTCCAGTCTGGCTTAAATAAAGAATATGTGAGGGGGAGTAGTATAAAATAAGGTTGGAAAGGCAGGGGTAAGAGGAGTCAGACTGTAGAGGGTCTTAAACACTGGGTTAAGGCATTTCTACTTTATCCCACAGGCAGAGGCAATTCAGTGAAGTTTTTGAGCAAGAGAACAAATATTTCAATCAGCCAACAAGCACTGACTGGCCAGACCTGGGTTTAAGGATCCATTGGTCTGGCAGTTGTGGAGAGGATGAATTGGAGAAGAAAGAGACTTGAAGAAGGAAAACCAATTAGGAGGCTATTGTAATGGGCAGGGAAAAGGGGGATCAGAGCTGAATGAAAGTGGTGCCTATTTGAGTTGAGAGAAGGGTATGGATTTGGAGATGTTATGGGGGAAGAATTGACAAGAGTTGGCAACTGAAATCAGTTTGAGAGGAAATCAATCAACCAACAATAGGCATTTCTGAAGTATCTACTATGTGTTGGTAGCTGTACAAAAGAAAAGCAAAACAGACCCTGTCCTCTAGGACCTCATAATCTAATCATTAAGAGACCAGGACATTTCTTCCTCCTCACCCTTCCACTTCTACAAGAGAGAGTTTAATTCCTACCAGGAGGGGAAGCCAGAGGTGGAGGGTAGAGGTTAACTTTTATGCTTTCCTCAGAAGGGGAATACCAGGTTAAAATTATATCTGTGTGCCTCTTTTAATATTATTGGTTTAGGGGGTATAAATGTCAAGTTTGAGCTAAATTTCTGATTGTTATTTCTTAACGGGAAAGGCAGACTCCAAGCTTTATATCTAAGGATTGACTCCTTTCTCATCAAATGCCAATTCTAAAATGAACACACATAACAAATAACAAACCCATTTATCTGAGTCAATAGCAAAACAGAAATAAGAGATAGTATACATATGAAAATATATAACAGATAATACAGATTGAAGGAGCTATCCCATTGAGAGTAATGTAACTTAACCAAGAGAAAGGGTCCCAAATTTCACTCAATGGGGAAATTTCCCAAGGTCTCTAGTATGGCAAACTAAAAATAATGAGATGATCTAAGTTCTGTATGTAAGCTTCTTCCCAGAGTCTTCCTCCCTTCATGACCCTGAAGAAATGTTGGAAACCCATGACTCTTCTCTTTGGATTCTGGTAGCTAGAAGAACCCTGAAGAGACTGGAGAGTCCTAAGAGCCAGAAGAGACTTCTCTCTTCTACTCACACCAACTCTACCCCTCCCTTCCCACTTTTCAGGGCACTGATCTCTACTAACAAGGAGAGTAACCTGGAGATCAGGTCACAGGAGGAACAGGTTTAAATGGACATGTCAAATTTGAAATGCCTGACACATCTAGGAGGTGATATATAGTAGGCCATTCATAATGACTGCAATTGAGGAGAAAGATTAGGGCTGAATCTATTAGATTTGGAAGTCATTTGCATTAGAGATGATCCTCAAACCCATGGAAAATGATTAGATGTTCAAGAGTGTAGAAAGAAAAGCTCAGAAGGTCCAGGAAAGAATCTCCACATTAAGAGGACAGGAGATGAATGATGATCTCACAAATGAGGCTAAGAAGAAAGGGTCAGACAGGTAGGAAGAAAACCAGGTAAATGTTACAGACACCAAAGGAGGAAAGAGTATCCAGGAGGAGCAGGCAGTCAGCAATTTCAAAAACTGCAGAAAGGTCAAGGACAATGAAATCTAGGGAAAGATTGTCTCTAGCAGTTAAGAAATAATTGGTAACCTTGAATAGAAAAATTTCAGCTGAGTCATGGGTGTGGAGATCAAAGCAAAGGACTGAGAATAGAACGGGTGATGAAGAAGAGGAATGGAGTTAAGAAGTGTTGTTTGTTCTTTATTCTTGAAGTGAATCAATGACATCAGGAAGCAAGTCAATGACATCATGACTTGCAAATAAATTTAATTTAATTGAGGGAGGGCTGTGCAAAGTCATCAACCTCATTCTCTCTCCAGAGCCATCTGGGTCCAGGGGCAAGACATAGATCAGGACAACTGGAGGTGGCCCTGGAAGTAGGATATGTAGACTTTTTACCCAGAATTGTGGCAAATAAAGGGAGGAAAGCCTGAGGCAGAGTTGAGTGATTTCTTTCTTTTTTTTTTAAGGATGGGGTAGATCTAGAAATGTTTGTTGGTAGTGAAAAAAGAATGGGAAAAAAGAAAACATGAGTCAATAGAGAGATGAACTTAAAAGTTTAGGGTTGTCCTTGGCAAGGAGAAAGGCCAATTCTCCTTCAGAGATGGGGCTTAAAGAGGAAAGGATTGGTAAAGAGTTTTGAGGATAGAGTAGTGAAGAAGAGAGAACTCATGGCAAATGGACTCAATTTTCTCAGTAAAGCAGGACATCTGTTGGATTTGGGAGTGAGATCATACTGGGGCTTGAGATCTAAGGTATGACCATCCCTGGTAGCTACTGAGGTAAAGGGAAGCTAAAGGTCATTGGAATCAATGAGACTAATGAAATGGGAAGCCAGCATGTTGAAAGGGCAACAAAAATATCTAAGTATTTGGACAGGGATTGAAGTAGAGGGATAACCTGTGAGCTAGGTGCAATGTTAATGGGATATAAGATCTTCTTGCCCTCAACAGGCCTCATGTGGAGCACATTAAGGGATACTTGCTTGGGGGAGGGGGCTTGTTTTACAGGAAGGCCCACACCTTTTGTTGCTTTGTAATTAGGCAGTGGGTCATAAGGGTTGTGATGCCCTCTGACCCTGAAGAAGGGTATATATACTCTGAGGTTAGCATTTTGTTTTGGGGCTTTCTAACTGGAAGAGTGTTCCTGTGATTTGACCAGAAGAGACCTTGAGTAGCCATTAAGGAGCCCCCTGGCTTTGAAAAACCCAGATGTTGGTGCTTCTCTCTCTGGTAACTATGCATTTATTGCCTTGGTCAGAGAGTTGGACCTGTCTGTTGATCTGTGCTAGTTTTCTCATACAGTTAGAATCCCTGTCTGTTGGTTTTTATTTCTCTGCTTGTATTTTCTCTATTTTCTTTGTCTGAATTTGAACTAATCAACACAATTTAAAAAGATTGTAGATCCCTTTAACAGCTATCTTTCCTAGTAAAGCAGATTCTAAGAACCTGTGCTATGCCAGTGTGGTTGCTGCTACGCCAGGTACTGAATTTCTTCAACAAAGAGTGAGAAGAAGGCCCTGGAGGGCAGCAGATCATAGCAACAGCAATCTGGAACAGATTACATAGCCAGATGGAGTGAACCTAAAGGGAGGAGTGAGGATGGCAGAGGGATAGTCTAGAATTGGCACTGAGGTACTTTTTCTTTCTCAGGACCTAGTATACGTTGGAAGGACATGGGGTATAAAAAGAGCAACTAGAACTGTATAGGGTGGCCAGTCATACAATGTCTTCTAAAGAGGAGCAGGGTTTCCATGGGCTAAAGATGTAGAATGTGAAAAGAAAAGGCAAGACTAGAAGGAACAGCAAAGCCATGAGATGACAGAATTGAGATCCAAGATCTTAACAGAGTAAAATGATGGTTCAATTCTAACAAAATGAAGTTTAATAGGAATAAATGTAAATCCCATGAGTTCAGTCAACTGCACAAGTATAGGATAGGGGGAATCATACTAAATAACAGTTCACATTCACGAGTCAATCAGGTTACCCAGTAGCTAGAGCCCTGAACCCTAAGTCTGGAAGAGTACAGTTCAAAATAAGCCATTGGTACTTACCAGTTCTTTGACCTGGACAAATAGCTTAACTTTGGTTTGCCTTGGTTTCCTCATCTTCAAAATAGGAAAAATAATAATGCCTGCCTTCCAGGGCTGTGGTGAGGATCAAATGAGCTAATATTTGTAAAGCATTTTGTAAACATTAATGTATAATATAAATGCCACCTATTTTGTTGTAAATTTAAAAAAGTTTAAACTTAAATACAAAATGAGAAAAAATTGCCATGTACACAGCAGACCATAAGAGAAGATTCAACATAAAACAATAAATTTCCATTTCAAGAAAACCTATATAATAAATACTACACATTATTTTCAAAACTACCCAATTTTGCTCTTTTTTCTTTGCTTCATTGTTGGTTTTCTTTTGTTCTTTGCTGTGCACTTTTTACTTTTTTCTCCTTCCCCCCCTAAAGAAGGCTACAATTAAGCATATATATGTGTGTGTGCGCACACATGTGCAATATGTATATGTGTGCACATACATGTATGTACACACATGTAACCTGTATGTCTGCATGTTTCCTATCATCTGTTTCTCTGAAGGCGGATAGCATCTTCTTTCATAAGTCCAAATCTTTCCATGTTTTTCTAAATCAACCAGCTCTTCATTTCCTACACTGCAACAACATTCCAACCCAATCCCATTCTATCTGAGAGATTATCTTTGAAAGTTTTTTCCCCCAATTTTCAACATTTCTTCTATTCTTGGCTCTATAGATTTTATTTATATGAGAAAATTTTAATTTAAACTAACTGGAAATGTCCTTTTTACACTTCAACAATGCTCTCATCTTATAGTATAGTTTAAGGTCTGATGCTGCTGAATCTATTTCCTTTACATCTTTTCCTCTCTGGTTTCTTTGAAATTTCTGAACTTTTGTTCTTCTGAATAACTTTGTTACTATTTTTTCTAACTCAATAAAATACTTTTTAGTAATTTAATTGGAATGACATTAAATAAATAGATTATTTAGGTAAAATTGTCATTTAAAAAATTATATGGAATTTGCCTATGCTTGAACAATAAACATTACTTCAGTTATTTAGATCTGAGTTTATTTGTATAGAAGGTGTTTTATGTTTATGTTCATATGATTCCTGTGTCTGTTTTGGCAGGGATTCGCTCAGTTATTTTATATTTTCTAGGTATTTTAAATGGTCTAAAACAATATTGAATAATATTGTTGACACATATGTAATTTCTCTGTTTTTCACTTTTGATTAAATCTATTTTAACTTTATCTGAGATCATGATTACTATCCCTGATTTTTTTACACACTAAATTTTACTCCTTACCTTTATTTTATCTTTGTGTGTATCTCTCATTTTTATAATGTTTCCTGAAAGCAACATATTGATGAATTCAAATTTTCAATCTGCCACCAGTTTCGGTTTTATGGGTAAATTCATTCCATTCACATTCTAAACTACAATTACTTGTATATTTTCCTTCTTGCTATTTTCATTTTCTCACCTTATTTACCCTTTCTCTCTTCCCTCATTTGCTTTACTTCCACTCTCTATCTTCTTCTCCTTCTTCTTCTTCTTCTTCTTCTTCTTCTTCTTCTTCTTCTTCTTCTTCTTCTTCTTCTTCTTCTTCTTCTCCTTCTTCTTCTCTTCCTCCTCCTCCTCCCCCTCCTCCTCCTTCTCCTCCTCCTCCTCCTCCTCCTCCTCCTCCTCCTCCTCCTCCTCCTCCTCCTCCTCCGGTCCTCCTGACTTCAGGGCTGGTGCTTTATTTGCTGCCCACCTAGCCGCCCCCTCCACCCTCTATCTTGCCCTCCCATTCCTTAACCTACCCACCCCTCTAAGAGTCCCTCTCTTATCTTCTCCCCCCAAATTATTGACTTGCCCTCTTATTTCTTTCCCAATTTAGAAGACTTTTATACCCTTCTAGATATATATGTTGTTCCCTCTTTAACCTATTTTTGATGGGTGTAAGGTTCCAACACTACCTGACTTCCCCATTCCTAGCTTCTTCTGCATCAGTTTTTCCTTTTATGTCTTATTTGTATTAAATAATTACTCCTTTTTATCTCTCCCTAAACAGTTTTATTTTTGTAGAATCACCCCTTCATACTCAACTCAGTCCATGCCTTTCTTTCAAACTGCCCAAATAATGACAATCATAAGAATATTGATATTTTCACATATACAAAATAAATCATTTGACATTTTTGAGTCTCTTATAATAAATGCTGCCCATTAATATTTTTAAAACTTTCTATTTTGAACTTCAGCACCAAAATCAGGTATTTGCATGTGTGTATATGTATGTGTATGTATATGTGTATGTGAATATGCATATGAGTATATGCATAGACACATACATATGTAGATGTGGGTTATAAACACATGTGCATACACACATATACCAGTTCTCAAGCTTCTTGATCTCGAGACCCCTTTACATGCTGAAAAATTGTTTAGGATCCCTGTTTATGTGTACTATATCTATTGATATTTATTATATTAGAAATAAAAATGCCTTAGTATTATAAAAATAGTTTTGACCTCAAAGACCTCCTGAAAGGATCTCAGGGGACTGGTAGAGCCAAGTTAGTGGATTAGGATGGCCACCAAACTGAACTCTCTCAATATTTCCCTCCAAACAACTTTTAAAATAAACACCTCAAATGAAATTTTAGAGGAGCAGTGCCAATAAAAGATTGAGGTGAGACATTTTTCCAGCCAAATGAAATTTAAGGGGTCGTCTGTGGTGCAGGGATGGAGACCTAACTGGAGCCCACACATGTAATGGTGCAACTGCAGCATCAGCTTCAGGACATTCATTCAGCCTGGAGACATTGTAGGTCAAACATCCAGGGCAGAGAGAAGCACTGATAGTTGGTCATAAGGGAGGAAGCATCCTGGTTACAGTTCCAAAGCATAGTGCTCGAGCTTTCAGCTGCAGGGGCTCAGGGACCCTTCCTGGGTAAAGATTAGAATACAGACCAGGAGAGCAGTAATCATACCTGTCCTAGAATCACACCACCTTGGAATGACCAAAAACTTGCAGATCTCCAGAACTAGTTCTGAAAACAGCAACACAAAAAGCCTGAAGCTTGGGACAGTGCCTTCTCACTCCCAGATAAACAGAGCCCCAAAAGTTCAAGGTCAAGAAACAGACTGGAAAAATTAATAATAATGAAAAAGAATTCAATTGTTAAAAAGCTACAAAAGTGGCAAGGAAGACCAACACATAAAACCAGAAGAAGACAACAGTGTGAAAACAGCTACCAAAAACCTTCAAAAACTACTAACTGGACACAAACTCAATAAGAATTCCCAAGTTAAAGAACTGAATAAGAATGGTAGAGGACAATTTGGAAAAATGATGCAAGAAATTATTTTTAAAAAGAGCTAACAGATTGGTAAAAGAGCTGAAGAGAATAACACCTTAAGAAACAGAACTGACCAAATGGTAAAAGAGGTACAAAAAAATTCACTGAAGAAAAGAACTCCTTAAAAAAAAAAGCAAAACTGGCCAAATGAAAAAAGAGATACAAAATCTCACTGAAGAAAATAATTCCTTAAAAAATTAGAATTGAGCAAATGGAAGCTAATAACTCCATGAGACACCAATAAACAATAGAAAAGGTCAAAAGAATGAAAAAATTGAAGAAAATGTGAAACATTAAATCAGAAAAACAACTGACCTGGAAAACAGATCCAGGAGAGAGAATTTAAGAATTATTGGACTATCTGAAAGCTATGATCAAAGAAAGAGCCCAGACATTGTATTTTAAGAAATTATCAAGGAAAACTGCCTCAATATGTTAGAACTAGAGAGTAAAACAGAAATTGAAAGAATCCACCAATCACTTCCTGAAAGACATCCCAAAATGAAAACTTCCAAAAAGCTTTCCAGTCTGTTTCTTGACCTTGAACTTTTGGGGCTCTGTTTAACTGGGAGTGAGAAGGCACTGTCCCAAGCTTCAGGCTTTTTGTGTTGCTGTTTTCAGAACTAGTTCTGGGGATCTGCAAGTTTTTGGCGATTTCAAAAAAAATGTTATAGCCAAATTCTGGAGCTCTCAGATCAAAAACAAGATACTTCAAGTAGCCAGAAACAATTCAAATACTGTGGAGCTACAGTCAGGATCACATAAGATTTAGCAATTTCCATATTTAAGGAGAAGAGAGCTTGGAATATAATATTTTGGAAGGCAAAGAGGGCAGGATTACAACCAAGAATAATCTACCCAGTAAAACTGAGTGTAATCCTTTCAGAAGAAAATGGAAATTTAATAAAATAGAGACCTTCCAAGCATTCCTGATGAAAAGACCAGAGCTGAATAGAAAATCTGACACTAAAACACAAGACTCAAGGGAAGTATTAAAAAAAATAAACATGAAAGAGTAATTATAAGGGACTCAATAAAGTTAAATAGTTTATATTCCTATGTGGGAAGATGGTACATATAACTCCTAAGAGCTTTATCATTATTAGGGCAGTTAGAAGGAATCTACATAGATAGAGAGCAATGGGTATGTATTGATTATGTTGGAATGATCTCAAAAAAACTGAAGAGATAAAAAAGAGGGATACACTGGGAGAAGGGGGAAGGGAGAGGCAGAATCAGAAATGTTTTCTTGCATAAAAGGGGTGTGCAAGGAAACATATTTACAGTGAAGGGGGAAATGGGGAGATGGGCAATGCTTCACCCTTACTCTCATTGCAATTGGTTCAAAGAGGGAAGAATTTGTATGTCATATATATGCATCTATTTATAATTATATATTATATAATCATATTATATATTTTCTATGTAATGTTGCTAATATAATTTATTTGTATAATTATATTAATAAATATAATGTTTCTATATTATAATTATGTAATATATAATTGTATGCATGTATATGCATATATAATTATATATATGGGTGTATAGTAGATATATGTGTATATACACATACAAACACTCAGTTGTATATAGAAATCTATCATACCCATTAAGGAAATAGGAGGGGAAGGGAATAAGAGAAAGGGGGAGTGATGATAAAAGGGAGGGTGGGTTAAGGGAGGCAGTAGTTAGTAGCAAAACAGACTTTTGAAGAGGGACAGGATAAAAAGAGAGAGAAGAAATAGAAGAAAATGGAATAGAGAGAATACATAGTAATCATAACTGTGAATATAAGTGAAATGATCTTACTCATAAAATAGTAGCACTTTGCAAAATGAATTAGAAATTAGAAACGAATAATATGTTGTTTCCAAGAGACACATTTGAAGCAAAAAGACATACACACAGTTAAAATAAATGAATGGAGCAAAATCTAGTGTGCTCCCGCTGAAGAAAAAAAAGGGAGCGATAGCAGTCATAATCTCAGACAAAGCAAGAGCAAAAAATTGACCTAATTAAAAGAGATAATCAGGGAAACTTCATTTTGCTAACAAAAAAAAGTACCACAGATCAAAAATGTTTATAGCAGGGAAACTAGGTGACACAGTGAATAGAGCACTGGCACTGGAGTCAGGAGGACCTGAGCGCAAATCCGACCTCAGACACTTAACACTAGCCTTGGACAAGTCACTTAACCCCAATTGCCCTTCCAAAAAAGCCAAAAAAATGTTTACAGCAAGTTTCTCTAAGAAACACCACATTTCTTAAATATATAGAGAACTGAGCCAAAGTTATAAAAATAAAAGCCATTCCACAATTGATAAATGGTTAAAGGATATGAACAGGCTATCTATACTCACATAAAAATGCTCTGCATCACTGTTGATTAAAAGAAAACCTCACACATGCCAGAAATGATAAGTGTTAGAGGGGATGGGGAAAATAGGTGCTCTAATGCCCTATTGGTACAATTGTGAACTGTTCCAATTATTCTGGAGAACAATTTAGAACTATGCTCAAGGAGCAATAAAATTGTGTATACTCTGACTAAATAGTGTCACTACTAGGTTTGTATTCCAAAGAGTTAAAAGGAGAAGGAAAAGGACCTATGCATATGAAAATATTTATAGCAGCTTTTTGTGTTGGTAAAGAATTGAAAATTGAAGGGATGCCCATCAATTGGAGAATGACTGAACAAGTTGTGGTATATGAATGTAATGGCATACTATTTATGGCTTCAGAAAAACATGGCAAGAACTATATGAATTGATGCAAAATAAAGTGAGAAAAACCAGGAGATGGTTTTCTATAGTAAGAGCAATGTTGTAGAGATGATCAGCTATGAAAGACTTGGCTATTCTGATAAGTACAATGATCCAAGACAATTTCAAGGAACTCATGATGCAAAAATGCTTATCTACCTTCAGAGAGAAGTGATAAACTCTTGAGTGCAAATTGAAGTATAATTTCCTCACTTAAAATTTTTTTCTTACCTTTTTTTAATAATATTGATAATATGGGAATATATTTTCCATGATTTCATATGTATAATTTATATCATATTTTTTGCCTTCTAAGTGGGTGGGAGAGTGGGTAGGAGTGAAGGACAGAATTTGGAACTCAAAATTTAAAAAGAAAAAAATGTTAAAAATAAATAAATGATCATTTAAAACAATGAAATAAAATAAAATAAAATCCAGACCTCTGATTTCATCAGTGTAAGGAATTCCTGGCAAAGCCTCTTCTAACCAATCGACATTTACAACCTCAGGTCTTCTTTGCCTAGGTCACTGAGAAGTTAAATGACTTGCTTAAAAGTCACACAGCCATGTGTCAGAGAAAGAACTTGAGTCTAGGTTTTCTTGACTCCAAGTACATTTTTTCCCCCAATATCCTCAGTGGTGGCAAATCCCCCTCCACTGAGAGTGGACTGGATTTTTGAAAATAGGAAGACATCGGGTCTATATTTGGTGATGAAGCAAAGGAATAATCCCCTTTGGAGTAAAGAAAACTGAGGGGTTACTATAAAGAATGAAACGAGTTTTGTTTAAGGCTGTTCTCTCTAAGCTGGAGCTCTGGCCTGGGCAGCTGGGCACTGCCACCTAGCTGCCAGCTGGACACTTCACTCTCACTTAGTATCTGGCCAAGACACTGGCCCTAGGGTCAGCCTTCAATAGGGCCAGGCCGACAGTTTCTGCACTTCTGTACTCATTCTCCTCACAACCCAGATCTCTGGACTCTTTTTAGTCGTGGTCAGTCAAGTTCTGTTCAGTTCTCTGCCTCTCCAAGGGGATGACTCTCTTGGATCATGGGTCTAGAGCTAAGAGGACCCTCAGGGGCCATTTAGTCCAACCCCCTCAATTTACAGAAGAAGAAACTTTGACCCAGGGAGGTGGTGTTTCACCCATGGTCACACAGCTAGTATGTTTCATAAGCAGGATGTGAACTTAGGTTCCCTCGACTTCAAAGTGAGGGATCTTTCCAATGTTCTAAGACATTATCCCTAAGCCTTGGTTATTAGTTTTGTTTTGTTTTTTTAAAATGAGAGGGTTGAACAAGATAAATCAGTAAATCAAAGAGTACTTATTAAATGCATGCCTGAGCTAAATGATCTCTAAAGTGCCTTCCACTTCTAACATTCTTTGGAAAAAATGTAACCAAGGTTCTAAGACAGCTCCAAAAGGCTCATAATGGAAAATGCTATCCACATCCAGAAAAAAAACTAGGGAGTCTGAATGCAGATTGGAGCATACCATTTACTCTTTTTTATTTGTTTGTTTCTTCTTTCTCATGGTTCTTCCCATTGGTTCTAATTTTTCTTTACAACATGACTAATGTGAAAATATGTTTAATGTGGATGAAGACTGTATCAGATTGCACGCCGTCTTGGGAAGGGAGGAGGGGGAGAAAATTTAAAATTCAAGATTTTATGAAAGTGAATGTAAAAAACTAAAAATAAATAATTTAATTTTAAAAATTTAAACAACTTCCTCCATAATCCTCCCCTCATGTTCATGAGGCTGGATTTCTGGACTACAGGAGTGGGTACCTGAAGGAAATTCAAAAAATACTATTGTCAGGAAAAGACCCAAGTTGGAAGGCAGGGGATAGTCAGAAAGGGACTTAGGCAGAAGGTGAGTGGTCAGATGAAGCTAAAGGCCCCTGGCTGTAGTTTGGGGTGCTGGGTGCATCTGTCTTGTTGGGTGTATCTCAGAACCATGTCTGTCTGTTTTTGTGACTGTGTAGAGGATGGTAATGGGGGTATAGGGTTGGAGGCAGGAACAGGAGCAGGGCTTCAGGGACAATTAGGGAGGAGGAAGAGGCAAAGAATCAGGAGAGGGGCTGTTCTCACAGCCATCCTCTGGGTATGGTGACGGGGCAGGTCACTGGCAGATGGGCATTGATTCAGAAAGACAGCAAGTAGCAGAGAAGGAGATTTCTCAAGGCTCTTATATGTCACTAGTCCATCATGGTCATTACAAAAGCAAAGAAGGGCTACCTAGCTTGTTTTTGTGATTTATTATTCCCCTCCACTGACTTGCTTGCTGTTTCTCAAACATGACACTCCATTGGCAACTCCACGAATTTTCACTGAATATCTTCTGTATTGTCTACCTCCTGGCTTCCCTGGATTCCTCAAAGTCAGCTAGAATTTCACTTCTCTAAGGAGCCTTCCCCAGACCACTTTAATGCTGGTGCCTTTCCTCTGATTTATCAATTCTCTCTCTCTCTCTCTCTCTCTCTCTCTCTCTCTCTCTCTCTCTATATATATATATATATATATATATATATATAATCCATCTATCTATTTATCTATCTATCTGTTTGTACATATTTTTATGTTGTCTTCCACGTTAGAATGTGAGCTTCTTGAGGGCAGGGACTGTCTTTTGCCATTCTTTGTAACCCCAGTGCTTAGCACAGTGCCTGGGCAACAGTATGTAATAGGCACTTAATAAATGCTTTTGACTGGTCTTGATAGCACCTTTAAAGTTCACTGGAGCTTTATTTTCTCTTGAATATAAATGGCAGGGTGTTGGTAGGAAGAGTATGCAAACCTGCTGAATCCCACTGGAAATGGCCTCAGTTTCTCTCTTAAAAGCAAAGATGAAAAATTCCAGCCCCTCAGTCTTGCCCATTCCCTAATACCTTCAAGTCAGTCCTTTTCCTACTTGGAGAAAGCCCAAGCATTTCCTGAGCCCTGACTCCAGGGTCTCCCAAGTCACCGGCCTTATCTTGCTCTTCCTCCCTATGGGAGTTCTGGGGGAATACCCAGATCTGACCCCAGCCCAGGCTGGTGCCACTGATTGGCCAACTGTGGAACAAGCTTTAATTGGAGACACTACTTTGTGATTCAGACTCAAGGTTCCTCTGAGTTTCCCAGAGAAACTGGTGGGGAGGGTCAAGTTGCTTTGTGAAAAAAGTTGGGGAGGGGGCAGCCACTACAAGCTGGAGCTGGAGCCTCTCTCTGAAGATTTCTCTTTTAGCTTCTGGTCTCCCTCCTCCCTTGTCCCCTGCCTCTGCTCCCCTTACCCAGCCTCTTCTGCCTACTTCGTGATTCACCTTGGCACAGACACAATGGCTCCAGGGTGGGCACAGAGCCCACTGCCTACTGCTCATCAGTCCGTCTCCACTTCTTTCCGAGAAGCCCATTGAGCTGAGAGCTTGGGCAGCACCCTGGTTTGGCAGTCTTGCGTCCCTGGAATAAAAGCAACTTCACCTCCTGGGGGGTTGACATTTTTCTCCTCCCAAACGCCTCAGAACAAGAATCCTTTCAGTGAGTGCCCAGGCAAGTAGAAATCAGCAGCCTGAGAATAATTGGGGCGGGGGTGGGGGGTGCCTATCTCAGAGAAGCCCAGGGAGTCTGGGGCTGGCACTTGAATTCTATGTTATCGAAGCAAGAACACTAAGGTCTGGAGACAGGACAGGAGCCAGGGGTCCCAGGCACCAGAACTCCTAGTCCAAAGTTTACCTTGAAGAGTAACTTGTTATTCTCAAACTCCTCCTCCTTCCCATTTCCTAATTTCCCAGAGTGCCAGTCCGTAGCTCCTCTGCCTGGAAACCTAGAAAATCTGATGTGTGGGAACTAGGGATCTATAAATCTTCAGGGAGATACTGGTGGGGGAAGGGAGAGGATGGAGTGTTAAGGTAGGGACTCTGGGAACTCTCCCTGGGAGACAGCTCAGCACAGAACAGCTTCCTGGGCCATCTGTAATGGCTTTGTGGAGCTGTCCAGTCCTGGGCTCTGGTGAGGGGCCCAGTCAGAGGAGGCTTACTAAACAAACCAGGGTGGCATGGTCAGGAAGGCGAGGGGAGTCCTATGCCTTCCTCTGGCTTACTCTTGACCACCTCCCCCACCTCCACCCCATCCCCCAAAGTTATTCCTCTCTTCTGTCAAGAAAGAAGGCCCAGTCCCAAGATCATGAGATAATGGGAAGAGCATCAGAACAGAAGTCAAGAGGGTCTGAGTTCTAGCCCTATTTTTGTCACTAGCTACCTGAATGAACTTGGGCGTAACTAAGGACCTCTCTGGACCTCAGTTTCCTTTTCACCAAAATGAGAGAATTGGATTAAAAGGTCTTGACAGTCCCTTCCTATTTTGAGATTTTAGGAGCCAGGTTTCCACCCTGATAGGTCTTGGCTAAGTTCCAGGTCCAAAGCTCTTGGTATAGAAGGAAACAGGGGTAGAAGAAGAGTCTTTTTATTTATATCCTGCCATTTATATTCAACACAATATCCTGGCCTCTGTCAGAAAAGGGAATGCCCTCAAGAAGTCCTGTGTTTGGAGAGGGAAGGACTATGAGGTGTGTCACGGTAGAACAATTTATTCCAATTCCCTGAAGAATACAAAGACCAGCAAAAATACAAGGAGACTTTCTCTCTCTCTCTCCCTCCCTTCAGTAGAATGAGATGGAGAGGAGGGAGAGAGAAAAGAGGGCTCCCCCCCCCAAGGGGACCTTTGGTCAGCGCCTCATCCCTTTCCAAGGAACAGTGCCAAAGTAAACATGGGTAGTGCCAAGCACCAACAGCTCAGGGCAGTGGAGCTGGGTGTGCCTTTCTATAAAGCCCCCTTGGGGCCTCCTGATCCAGCCAGAACCAGGGCCAAGATGGACAGACGGCGCATCACCTCCTCTGCCCGCCGATCCTATGCCTCTGAGGTTGTGGTGCGCTTCCCCAGCACCCGCCGCCTGGCTCCAGTTGCCCGGCTCACCCCAAGCAGAATGCCACCACCAGTTCCCACTCGGGTTGACTTCTCAATGGCTGAGGCACTCAATGCCAGCTTCAAAGAAACACGGTCCAGTGAACGGGCCGAAATGATGGAACTCAATGACCGCTTTGCCAGCTACATCGAGAAAGTCCGTTTTCTGGAGCAACAGAACAAGGTTCTGGCAGGAGAGCTCAACCAGCTTCGGGGCAAAGAGCCTACCAAGCTAGCTGATGTCTACCAGGCTGAGTTGCATCGACTTCGGTTTCAGCTGGACCAGCTGACTGCAAGCAGTGCCCGGCTGGAGATTGAGAGGGATAACCTGGCTGAAGATCTGGCCACCCTGAGACAGAAGTGAGTGGGTGGTTGTCTTAAGGGAAAAGGGAGAAGAGAGGGTGAAGTGTGATTTTGAATAGGTTGGTTGCCCTCTCTGGAGTAAGGTGCTGGGTAACCTGGGACAAAGCAGAACCTCTCTGGGCTTCAATTTCCTCATTGGCAAAATGAAGAGGCTGGATTAGGTGATCTCTGAGGTCCCTTCTCAATCTAAATCTATGATTTTATGGTCTGTTTTCCCCAACTTAATAAGAGTAGCCTCTGTTTCCTGGGTCTGCCATGAGGCTGGGAAAAGCAAGAAGAGATGAAGCTAGAAAAGGTAGGGAGAGTAGACCTCAGGGTCAAATCTGGAAACCACCAAAGATTCTCCTTCTCAATTTTCTCCCCCTAGGAAAATGTGTCTGATTCTTGGAGCAGTCGCTCATTCTGGAGAAGTATGGGACAAGTGCCAGGGTGCCTGGGTTCTGGCAACTTTTGCCTGACTGGGTTACTCTGGGCATCTTGCTTGACCTCTCTGGGACTCAGGACTTTGTAGAAATCAAGAAGGGAGAAAGCTGTGTCAGATGGAAAGAGAAAGTTAGATCCTGGGTGTAAATGAAACTGTGGTTCTTGCTCTTTGGACTCTGGTTTTGGGAGCCTATTAGTTCATTAGTCTGTTTATCCCGCAGACTGTGAGCTGTCTCACCCCTGTGAGTAGAGTCCTGTGCTGAGCCCACAGGGGAGATCCACACCCCTCCAGGGCCATACCAGTATGACCAGGTACATAAGAGACCCATCCAAAATAGAAACAAGGATGGACTCAGGTAGAGCTGTGAGCAGCAGTACTAGGGGAATGCGTGGGGAATGGAAGGAAGTCAGGAAATCAGACGGGAAGATTTAAGGAAGGCATCCTGGAAATGAGGGGGTCTTGAATAGGGCTGGGGAGGAAGGAAAGGAGAGGGCTAAAGAACGAAGATAGAGTGGGCTGCCAGGATGTGTGGCAGGCCACAGTTCACATTACTCTTCATGGTCATCTCTAAGAATTTGGCAGCCCTTTAATTATTCAATTGATCAATGTATCCATGCTACAGACTGATTATACCCTGCAGGCAGAGCCTTGTTCTAAGCCTGAAGGGGAGATACATGCATCACCAGGGACTACCTGGTATAGATTGGAAAATAGAAGCTGAAAGTCCAGAGAATGAGTTGTGATGACGAGCCAGTCTAAATAGGCCCTGAGACACTAGGCAGGAATCTGAGCAGTAAGGTAGTACCAGGCTGACATCCAGATTTAGAGATGTATTCCTCACTCTGGGACCATGTGGACAATCTGCTCACATGCTCTTAATAGGCATGTTCTCAGATAGCCTGTGGTGCCCAGGATTGAATGGATAATAGAAAGAAACCCCACAGAGAAACTTCTGGACTATTGGAGGGGGCCAGAAGGAAGAGGAAGGGAGGGAGTGTTCTATAAGTGTGCATATTATTGTGTAAGGAAATGTAGATGGGTTAGTGGAATAAGGTGTGCATATAATCCATTAACTAGCTGCATGACTTTGGGCAGGTTACTCCCTCAACTCTGGACCTCCATTTTCTCATCTATTAAATGAGAGAATGGGAACCAGGTGTTGGCTGAGGGCCCTTTCATCCCCAAGAATCTATGACCAGGATTCTATCCAATGTGTGTTTGTGGGAACATGTGTACAGTGTCAGGGCCAAAGGTTTTGTCCTCACTTTAACTTCCCCTTTACCCTAGAGGAGTGTTGGGGCTCTTCTCTCTGTAGCCTTCAAATGTCTGAGACCACTATGTAGCATAGGGGGTAGAGTGCTGAAGACCCAAGTTCAAATCCAACCTCAAACACTTCTTAGCTATGTGACCCTGGACAAGTCACTTTGCCTCAGTTTTCTCTGCTGTAAAAATAAGGATGATAATAACAGCACCCACTTCACCTGGTTTTTTGTGAGGATCAGATGAGATCATATTTGTAAAAAGCACCTGGTGCATACTTATTCCCTTCCCTGCAGGCTCCAGGATGAAACCAATCTTCGGCTGGAGGCAGAGAACAACCTAAGAGCTTATAGACAGGTAAGGAGATTTGGAGGGGCTGGAGGGGACCAGGGTAAAAGGTGGTGGCATCCCCTAAGGTCAGCCTCTCCCTGTCCCTTGTCTCTGCCCTATCCCCTATTTCTGCCTTTCTTTCTCACTAACCCATCACCTTTAAGCTCTGCCTTCTTTCCCTGTACCTGGCTTGTCTCCAGTCCTGTCTTTTGTCTCGTTCTACTCATTCTCTGTCCTATTCTCTGGTCCCAGTGAAGAGCCCTGACCCTGGAGAACAGAAGCTGGGTCAGAGCTGAGGGATAAGGAGACTGTGTGTAGGTGTATGGGGAAGGCAGTGGGGAAGGGGATGTTATCCTGGAGTCAGAGCTGGTCCTCCTCTCCCTGCTGCAGGAGGCTGATGAAGCTTCTTTAGCCCGCCTGGATCTGGAACGGAAGGTTGAGTCCCTGCAAGAAGAGATCCGCTTTCTCAGGAAGATCCATGAAGAAGTGAGAAAACCAGGATGTGCCAGGATTTCCCTTCTCCTTGTATTCCCTTGGCCCCCAAAACATACAGGCACACACTGGGCAGTTAGATGCACACAAACGCCCAGTGCTCATCTCAGCCATGGCCAAGAGCAATCTGCTTCCTTCTCTCTTCTCTCTCATTTTTTCTCTGTCTCTTACAACATCTCCCTCATCTCTGTCTGTCCTTCACAAACATAAACATGCACAATCTCTCTTTATCTCTTATCTCCTTCTTTGTTTTATCCCTGTGTCTCTCTGCTCCCCTCCTCCATCTGTCTCTCAGGTACATGTACTGTCTCTCTGTATCTTTCTCTTTGGTTCTCTCTCTCTCTCTCTCTCTCTCTCTCTCCTCAAACACACACACACACACACACACACACACACAGAATTTTATCCACATACACAGTCACTCTCTGAACCCTCACCCAGCCCCTTCTTTGTCAGCTAGCTTTCCATTTTGGTGCCAGTCTTACCTTATGCCCCAGGGTCCCTACCCCCAGACAGGAAAGAGAAGGACAAGAGAGGAGGCATTCCATGAATCTATATACTCAGGACACTTAGATTCCTTCCTACCCTGTCTAGCGCCATGATTAGTTCTCATTCATATTTCCCTGGCTTGTACCCAGGCCCCATTGCTTATCATCTCCAACCCCTCAGTTTCTAGAAAGAGAAGGGGAGAGATCAGTGAGGTAGAGGGCAAAGGGAGGTTGGTCAGATCCTGGGAGAAAGCCAGACCCTCCCACCTCTCCTCTTCCCCACCCAGGAGCTTCGAGAGCTACAGGAGCAATTAGCCCAGCATCAGGTACACGTGGAACTCGATGTGGCCAAACCAGACCTCACTGCTGCCCTGCGTGAGATCCGAACCCAGTACGAGGCCGTGGCCTCCAGTAACATGCAGGAGACCGAGGAGTGGTACCGGTCCAAGGTAGGCCTGCCCTCTCTAACCCTTCCTTCTGAGCCCCAGGTGCCCTAGCCCTGCCCTGTGGGTACATTTCCTCTCCAACAGCAATACCACTTTGCTCTGTGGTTCTACATTTGTAAGATATCTTTCTCTTTTTATACTTAACATCTATCACTTCGCATCATAGTATCTGTTTGTTCTGAGAAAGGAAGGGCATGGCAGGGGATGGAAGAAAGAGAATAAATGGGTTTGGGTGGGAGTTGGGAGGGTAGATACACTCTAGGGTGTCAAGGGCTAATGGAATTTTGGGAGGGCACTGAGGAAGGAATCAAGGTCTGCCCCCCACTCCAACTAGACCCATACTCCTCCCTGGGCCTGCATCTTTTCCCTCTCCCTCTCCCCCCCAATGCCAACCTCAGAGTTTGTCCACCCCACCCCCACCCAAGCCCACTGATTCTCTTTGCTCAATCCCCTCCAGTTTGCAGATTTGACAGATGCTGCAGCCCGGAATGTGGAGTTGCTACGCCAAGCCAAGCATGAGGCCAATGAGTACCGTCGACAGCTGCAATCACTGACCTGCGACCTGGAGTCCCTTCGTGGCACTGTGAGCAAGAGACGGGGCAAAGATCCCACTACTGGGCAAATGGGATCACACAGCCATGAATCAAGACTATGTAACCCCTGTGCTCACCCCCAAGGGACTGGGCTGAGGGTGCTTAGGGTATAGTGTCCAGGGGTGGTGCCCAAGGGTGGTGTCCCAGAATGGATCCCATAAAGACACAGGCTATGGGGTTTGTTTGGGAAGAACGAGTCCCTGGAGAGGCAGATGCGGGAGCTGGAAGAGCGACATGCCAGGGAGGCAGCTGGCTACCAGGAAGCATTGGTGAGGCTGGAGGAAGATGGGCAGAGCCTTAAGGATGAGATGGCCCGGCACCTGCAGGAGTACCAGGAGTTGCTCAATGTCAAGTTGGCCCTGGACATTGAAATTGCCACCTACAGGAAACTCCTGGAAGGAGAGGAAAGCCGGTAAGCTTTAGCTGCTGGTGCTGATTTGGACTTCCATACTCTGGACCCTGACTAGGAGGTCCCATCCTCAGAGCCCTAAATAGCCATTTTGGTAGCTATGGTAAGCAGCACAAAAATCCCTGGGGCAGCCTCAGAGATAGCTAGGGAGGCTATCATGGAGATGGGTCAGGGAAGAGTTCATCTGTCATATGACCACAAGTATATACTCTCTCATTCTATTTTTACTAGTGTTTCTTGTTAAACTCAGTTGTTTCTGTCCTGCAAAGGTATGCAAATACTGTTATCACTACCTAAAATTTGGTACCCTAAGGAAAAGTCCCATTCACCCTGCCCTAGTTATGGCTCTGCCCAATTAGACCTGCTCTCTATTCTCATCCCAATTTATAGACACCTTGATTTTATTCCTACAACTCTTTGGCCCGCTTTGGTTCTTGATGCCTTTTTCTTGCCCGTCAATGTCAGAATCTGCTTCTTCTGCATAAACAAAGCCTACCCTCTTTCTGTGGTCTTTGGTGTCCTATCTGAAGCCCCACCCTACCCTTTCCTTCCCCAGTCTTTCCTTTCCTCCCTCACCTTTCTTGTCATCACTTCCCATCACCCTTCCCATCATTCCCTACCTTCCCTTCCATTACTCCCCACTTCTCTCCACCCATAATTGCTTCAAAATTCAGCGGCTGAGAATTCTTCCTCTTTCTCCTCCTCCTAACTTAGGATTTTTCCATACCCTACCTCCCTGCCCCCCAAACTTCTAACCCCACTCTATATCATCACATCTCTCTCCCTTCTTCCTGGGTCCATCTCTTTTGGGGAGTCTTCTCAGACTCAGAGGAAGAAAATGTGCTAACAGCATTCCTTTGATCCTAAACCCCCCCAATTCCCCACCAAGACCTGTCTGATATTATCTGTCTGGGAGGGCCATGAGGTGGGGCAGGAGCCCGTGGAAACCAGGGCACACAAATACCCATGACCTTGGAGAAAGATCACACAGATTTCCCATCTCCCAGTCACTAAGTCTGGAAAGGGTTGTTTGTGACTGGGATAGATAGAGGCACCCAAGATTGCTTTGACCCTCACTTTCTTCCCTAACTTTCTCAGAGAGCAAAGTAAGTTGGGGGGGGGTCTCTCTCATTCCCAGACTTTTCCACTCCTGCTCATCTGCTCACTCTATGCTCTGTTTTAGCATCACCATTCCAGTACAGACATTCTCCAATCTGCAGATCAGAGGTCAGTAGGGATGGCTGGAGTGAGGGAGTGGGGTGGGGTGTGAAAGCCTGGGGAAGGAGGAGACCCACTGAGGACCCTGATGAGAAAGTTCCCATTGTTTTGTCTCATGCACTTGTTGGAATAGGAAAACACCATCTATCTGTTCTAGTGCCTATGAAGCAAAGAGGGTCTCCACCTGCAGGGCTATTGGGAGCACCAAGATTTCCTGCTAATATTAACACCCTGGGGAATCCCCTGGGTGTCCTAAGACAGGTCCCAGATAACTTTCTAGCCCTTTCTTCAACAGGGAATGAACTTATGAAATGAACTTCTAGCCCCCTCTTGACTTACTATGTGTTCTCCCACCTTAGGCTCATTCTTTAGGGGCCTAAGTGGGAAATAGAAAGCAGTCTCTCAGCTTCCCTCACCATTCCCCCCCATCTCACATAATCCCCTGAGGATTTTTTTTTGGAGGGGGGAAGGCAAGGCAATTGGGGTTAAGTGACTTGCCCAAGGTCACACAGCTAGTAAATGTGTCAAGTGTCTGAGATAAAATTTGAACTCAGGTCCTCCTGATTCTAGGACCAGCACTCTATTGACTGCACCACCTAGCTGACCCATGAGGATTTTCTAAGGGTGGGGTTCCTCCAATAACTCCAGGGAAGAAGAGGCAATGGGACCTAATGGATAAAATTCTGGGCTTGGAGTCTGGGAACAATCAGTAAATATTTTTTAATCACTTTCCATGTGCCAGGTATTGTGGTAGGTGTTTGGGATACAAATAAAAAAGAAAGGCCTTGCCCTCAAGGAGTTTACATTCTACCAGGATATACATGTTCACAGATAAGAAATATAATACCTATACACAATCATTTCAACATGAGGCTGGAAGGGGGACAATACCAACCACTGAGGAACTCAGGAAAAGCATCAGAACTGGAGCTGGACCTTCAAGGGAGCTAGAGATTCCCAGAGGGAGAAACGAAGAGGAAGACTCGGGTTCAAATCCCACCTCTGTCACTTACTGTGTGACCCATGGACTAGTCGCCCAACCACTACCTCCAGCAACTTTCCTGGGATTTATCTATTAAATCAAAGACAAGTTGGGATTTGCCTTGGCAGAAAAAGCTCTCCATTCAAACAGCGGGGATTTCTTCACTCTGAGAAAATCTCATTAATTACTAGGAAAAAGGCAAGGGATAAAAATAACAAATGAGGTTGTGGGTGGGGAGAGTTACTTAATTTCCATGAAGTCTCAAAATAATAGTTATCCTTGATGTTCAATATAATGTAAATAGAGATCAGGCCTAATTTCTCTTGGCTCCCTGGCCCTACTTATAAAAATGAAAGGGTTGGATTCCATCACTTAATTAATTAGTCAGTCAGTCAACTGGTGCTTATAAGACACCTACTGAGTGTCAGGCACTGGGGAAACAAGAGCAAAGAATGAAACAATATCTAAACTTAAGGAGCTTACCTTTGATTGAATTAACAAGTTCATATTTGAGTAATAACAAGTATGTATTTAATACATATATACAAGTGCAAATACATATGTTCTAAATACACAAGATAGATATAAAGAAAATAAATACAAATAAATAAAAGGTAGTTGAAGGGTACAAGCAATTGGGAGGTCAGGAAGGCGGTGGTGAAGTAAGAGATGGATTCTACAAGGCAGAGGTGAAGAGGAAATGCATTTCCAGGTATGGGAGCTGGCTAGTACAAAGGCATGGAGATGGGGAATGGAGTAAAGAACAGAAAAAAGGTAGTTTGACTATATTTTAAATACAAGAAGAGAAATAATGTACAATGGAGTTGGAAAGACAGGTTAGATTCAGATCATGTTTTGAAAGACTGTAAAAGCTAAATGTAGGAGTTTATATTTTATTCTAGAGGCAATAGTGAGCCACTGAAGTTTATTAAGTAAGGGAGTGACTTGGTCAGATCTGTGTTTAAGAAAAATCACTTTGGTAATTGTGTAGAACAGAGGTGTCAAAAATAGCTCATACTTCCAACTGCACCAGAACCAGATTAAAACATAATTGGGAAATATTTAACAAAATAAAAAATACAATAAAACATAGATAACATTTCATTTTAAAACTGGGTCAAAATGCAGTCATTTGGAATACTTATGTATGGGTGACTACCACCTACCCCTTTCTCTTTGGGTTTGATGTTACTGGTGTAGAAGATGGACTGGGGCAAAAAGAGACTTAAGGCCTGGGACTAATTAGAAGGTTATTGCAATAATCTATTGATGAGGATTTGCTCTAAGGTAGTAGCTGTCTGAGTAGGGAGTCAGGGTAGATATATGTATGAGGTAAGGTACAGCCAGTGCTAGAGGGGATAACCAGAGTTTTTTGGGAGGAAGTCAGGTCTCAATGAGGACAAGTACAAGATGGAAGTAGTATGAGAAAAGAGATCCATGATGGAGGGATAATTATTCATCATGAAATGGAATCCCAGAGGGCACATTGAAAGGTCTTTCATACTTGGAATGAGACATGGGTATGGAAAAGTAAGTTGAAGATAGCTTGCTTCTTCATTGGGGACCAACAATTGGGTAATACAAAAAAAAAGGGAAAATATAGGTAGTGAGAATTGTTAACCACAGGAATAGTAATGGATGACCTCCAGGGAGTGTTTCATGACCCCTAAGGTCCTTTCCAGCTCCAGAATCTGCTGAGGCCCAGGGATGTAAATTCATTTGCCTTGACCAACACCATGCATTTATTAAGTGAAAGAGCCAGGCCTTGAAACTAAGTATTGTGATTTCAAGTTCAAGGCTTTCTCCAGTAAACACACAAAGAAAACCTACATGCTCATCCTTGAATATCCAAGGACTCAGTCAGCATTCAATTCCATAGTCACAGAATGTCAAAGCTGGAAAGGATCTTAGGAATCATCAGGAACAATTAGGATACAACTGAGGTCAACAGGGTCGACTATGTCCAAGGTCCACAGAGAGGTAACAGTGGGCCCAGGACCTAGTCAAACCAAGGTTCTTTGTTGCCCAGTCCAGGATTGTTTGTTTGTTTGTTTGTTTTTCCACTACATAACAGAGTTTTTCCTCCATAATTTCCCCTGGATCCCTATTGGGTTTGTTTTGAGAATATCCCCTCAATTCAGCCCTTGGCTTGGTTTTCTTATCCCTCTGGTTATATTGCGCTGTGGGCAGTACAGAGAATTATGTCCCCAAGAGTTTCTCTTGTATTGAGTAAAGCTTTCTATTCCCTGTTCTTAATTTTAAAAACAGGCAAGTAGAGTATTTAATCTCTCTTCTTTCCAAGAGAGGGAGAAACAAAGTAATGAAGTTGCTTTTAACTTCTTCAATGTGATCCCTGATTCATTCTTACTATGAATTGGGTGACCTTTGTCCTCCACATTTGTGCTAAGAGATATTTTTTCTTGGGTGGCAGAACGGAATATTATCTTGGGGCCCAGCTTATATGACTGATGGTGGTGATAGAGTAAGGTAGCTGGGGGCCCTGGTGCCAAGAGTGCCTGCCCATGAGAAAGTGGTCTTTTTCTTGCCTGCAGAGACCAGCCTGGACACCAAGTCTGTGTCAGAGGGGCATCTCAAGAGAAGCATTGTAGTAAAGACTGTCGAGATGCGTGATGGAGAGGTAACTGACCGAAATACTGGAAGGAATCCTTTCCACCAGCCCAGTACCATGAGAATTTAGCATCCAGGGGTTTCCCAAGGGCCCAAGATGGAGGGGAAAGCAGTAATCTGTGTCTCATGGGGAGGGATAATGTGGAAGGAAAGCAATCAGAAGACAGAAACCCAGGCTACTACTGCCTATTCTTCCTTTTCTTCTCAATTTGGTTCTAAGACTGTCTCTGTAAACTGTAGGCAGAAATATTATCCCTATTTTAAAGACAGAGTAAACTGAGGCTCAAAGTAACTAGATAATTTGCCCAAGGTCACACAGCTAGTGTTAGAACCAGAACCTGAATGTCCCCAGGTGAATACAGGTCATTAGATGAATGATCCCAGAAAAGGAATTATAAGCGTGTCCCCTTCCCACATTGGACTCTGAGACGAGTAGGAAGGAGTCTGGAGATAAGGTCTATGTTTTCCTAAGTCAGGGAAAAGGTCCATGGGCTAACTGTGCCTTGTCTTTCTTTTCCACCAAACATGTCCTATCTCTTTTCATCTAGGTCATTAAGGAGTCTACGCAGGAGCACAAAGATGTGTGAAGCGCGGGGGCACCCAGATAGCTCTGACAGCAGGAGACAGAGTAGCTGCCTTGGTCCCTAAATGAGAAGTTGTAGGGTAGGCGATTTATCTAGATATCAATCCCATAGGGCAAGGCCTCCTCCCCTCCCCCACCCCCAGCCTCTTGGTCAGCTTTGTTTGTCTTAGGCTCGCATCAGCATCAGGGCTGATGCTACACTTGTCACAATTTCTCAGTTTCTCCAGTCCTCTTTCCTACTAACTGGACAGGATGAGCCTCTAGTGTTTGTATTTCTGGCACTAATCATAAGGGGATGAGGTTAGAGATGCTTAGAAATCAGTTTGGTTTAGGCTAGTAGGGAGGAGATTGAAGTAGAGGGGAGAACATTGCTGGAGGTTGCTCCCCCTTGACCCTCCCCACATCCTTGTTTCTATGGCAACTATTGCCAGGGCACCAGGAAGCCCAGAACTGTCATTCCTAGACTAAGGGGAGAGAAGGGTGGTGCTGGAGCTTGTGGGGATGGGGAGGAGGGGTAGAGGGTTGTCTGAACCCCTTATTAGCAGGCTGCAAGAGAAGAAATAGACCTAGCAAGGGGGAAAGCAGGTGTCCTCAGGACAAGACAAGAGGCTCCTATTCTTTGGCCCTGACCTGGGAGTGGCTGGGGATATTCATGGAGGTAGCTTCTACTCAGTTATTAATCATTATAACTCACATCTATATAACTCACATATATATTTATATTTAAGGTTTACAATTCACCTTTGCTTGCAATAAGTCTGTGAGATAGATAGAATTACTATCTCCATTTTAGAGTAGACTAAGGCTCAGAGAGCCCAAGTTCACACAGCTAACTTTAGAATCAGGATCTGAACCCAGGTCTCCAATACTCTTTTCCTTTGTCTTCTGAGTTCCAGGAGAATAAAATACCCCAGATGACTTCGAGTCATTGTTAACACAGTATACTGTCACTTGTTACTCACAGGTCTTAGGATCACAGCTGTCCAGAGAATCAGCATTACAGTACTCCCTCCTCTCCACTCCCCCAACCCCTCCCCCTATCTCCACCACCCCAGATGTGACTGTAGTAGAACCATTTAAGGGGATTAAGTTGGAAAATGCTTATACTTAGAGAAAGCCATTTGGAGTTCCATTCTTAGCACTTCAGATTGAGAGGGAGGGAGAGGAAGCAGGGTATTTTTTGGCACAGGAAAGTCTCTGGTACATGTGGACGGAGAAAGAGGATCAGAGGTGGGGAGGGAACAGAGGAGAGAGTTGTACGGCTACTTCCCAGGTTTGGGGGTCAGGAGGGGCCTGAAGAAGTTTAAATGGACACTTGAGATTCTGATGGGTGAGAAGCCTGGGGGTGGAAACCTAGTTCAATGGAACCTTCTCTCCCTCTTCCCCTTTTATCAGTTGGAGCCAGGTGTGGACAGACCACAGATCAGAATTCCCCTCATGCTTCACTAGCTGTTTTATCTGCTCTCTGGATCATGGCAATTAAGAGGTTTATATCCTCTCCCCCAGACTAGATTCTGTTGGGGAAATAACAGCTAGAGAGACCAGTAGGCTTGGGGGAGCATGTTTTTTTCCGATGTCCCTTTCTTGCCCAGTCAAGGTTTCACCATTCTTTTTATAATGCTCCACCTCCACAACCCTTCACCTTCCCCCATCTTTTTCCATTTTTTCTTTATATAAGTTAGATTCTAAGCCTGATCTTGATTTCCCCTCCCTACTCTTCCTCTCATAAATTCAAATAGGATGCTCTCTAATTTACCATTTCATGGTATATATAAGTTTAAACTTTAGGCTCTCAAGCCCAACTTAGTAGAGTGTTCCTTTTCCCCAATAATTCCCCCGGCCCAGAAATAGTCATTCTAAGTACTGTGGAGGCTCCCTACATACTGCAGAGGCTGTTTAGATGATAGGAATCAATCTCTGTCCTCTATCTTTCTCTCATACACTGCTTCTGCAGCACCTCCCTCCCCCACCCCTTGCTCCCACCACCCACACCAGCCTGGGCCCCATTTTTTAAATGGGGAAACTAAGGAATAGAATCAAGCGAAGAGGTTAGGCTTAGATTTAAAAGTAGCACTTAGCCCAGGGTGTTTCCTTAACATTCCATAGAAGGCTTTGTTGGATATAGGGTTGGTAGTGGAGGAATATTTGGAGCCTAAAAAGAGATCTGGGCGCATTCATTCCAAGACCCCCACTTCACACCAACAGGCCACACCTTGGAAGATAATGAAGAACCTTTCCTCTTTGTCAAGCTTCCTTCCACTATGACTTTTCTTTAGTTCTATGACCTTACTGTTTCGCCATTGCTGACTTTAATCTAGTCAGTTGCAGAGGATAAATAATAAAGTGTGATGAGCATTCCTTGGAGTGAGCACCTGATTTTGTATTTGAGAGGGAGGCACCATGGACAAAACTGAGGCAGGAGCAAACTTTGCAGTCTCCCCTACTCCCTCACCCCAATTCCATCATAGCTGGGAGCCACCAGTGATTCTTTCCTCCGGTTCTCATCCCACACCAATTTCCCCAATCCCATCCCCATTTAGAGTTTGACTAGGACTCTCTGTGCTAGTTCTCAAATATGGGTCCCCAATAGGCACAATAACCAACCTCCTTCTCAACCAATTTCACATTATGTTCACATATTACCTGTGAATCATTTCTCCCACCACAACCTTTCCTACTTCATGGCCCAGAAAAGGTCTGAAGTTTGTCTCATCATCACTCACTTAGGACCCCTACCTTGTTTTTCAATCTTTTCTCATCATCCTGAGTACCCCATTTCTCCCTGCCAGTGCAGGCAACTCTGGCTGCCTGTGGTAGGACAGGAACTGGGCAAAGAACTGCCCAGAACTGCGGCTCCCTCCCTTTGCAGAGATGAGAGACCAAGGGTGTGTGCACTATCACATATGCTGTCAGACACACTTGATGTGTTTAGTTGCTTTTAATGAGCTGCTTTTCCCCCTTCTTTTTTAACGATGTGTTACAAGGGAAGGTCACTGGATAGGAGAAAAGGAAAAGAGCCTATCTCTTGGCTCTAACACCATACACGTCTCCCATAGGGGAGGAAAGAGCAGGTTTAAGTGTGGAGTAAGACAGTGCCAGCTTCGTCACAGTCACCCTGACCCCAGACCTTTATCTCCTCTCCATTTCCCTAGCCTATGCTAATGATACTGTTCATTCAATAGTAGGTTGGGGAGTTATAACAACAGTGTGTGTTTCTGCTTCCTGCTCTCCACTTCTCATCCATGGTGCAGCATCATTAGGATTTTTTACATTTAACTAATGAAGGTAGTTTATGAACAAATGATATTTCTTAAACTTTAATTTAAATCAGGAGCCATTGAGGTCTCCTTCAAAAGAATCAATCAACCTCCCAAATCCTCCGCTATCAACATGGCCATTTCTATTTTCCCCACTAAACCAAAGCTTATTTGACCATCTTTTAAGGAAAGATCTAAGACCTGGCTCTTGGCTCTGATTGCACACTCCCCTACTTTAGGGGAAGGGAGAGTGAGTCATTCCCTAACACCAGATCCTTATCTCTTCTCCATTTACCTAGTCTATGCTAATGATACTGTCAGTCAATAGTAGATCGAGGAATCATAATCAACTGCTTCCCTCGTCTCCACTTCCCACCCATGGTGCAGCAGCATTAGAACTCTAACCATTTAACTAGTGTATTTAATAAATAATTGGTCTAAGAGAAAAGCCTATAGATCAGGGCAGCAGATAAAGAAGTAACAGCAACAGCGACATAAGTGGATAAGGATGAAAACTGCTGTGAGGAACACATAGCCCACCAGGGCAGCCTGTAGAGCATATAGGGTCTCAGGGTCAGAGAGAGAAGCATAGTAGCGACCCCGAGATGTCACAGCCAACCGGAAGCCAGCTACCATCTCCCCTTCTCGCCAACAGTAATAGATTCCCCTGTCATTCAACTGAGTGAATCGGATATGGAATTGATTGCCATGGTCAATGAATATCCTCATGGACCGGTTGACCCCCTTCAGGAAGCTGGTGCGATATAGACGGAGCTGGTCCTTGTCCCAGGCTACAGCATGTTCTGGACGAGCCCCAGGGCAGGAGATGATAAGCCCATGACCAAGCATCTGTTCGTGGAACTTAATGGGTACTTTGGGAACCCAGGGCTTGCTGCCCAGTTTAGCGATGTAAGAATAGATAGCCATCAACCCCACCTGTGTCTTCTTCGTGCAGGGAACCATACAGCTGCGGATCATCAGCTCAGGTGGACGGCGGTTTCTTGCCATATTTCGCAGTTTTCTTGGCACTGCCTGGGAGCCACAAGATACCACATCAGGCACACTCTTTCGGAACCTGGGGGAAAGGCCTGGTTTATTTAGGTAGCAGAGACCAATCCGCCATTGTTCCCCGCGGACACCACAGCGATCACAATGGGTCCATTCCCAGAAGGTACTGAAGATTTGGAGGTTCTCATGTTCCTCATTCTCAGGAGGCTCCTGGCCTTGGTCAACAAATGCTGCCACCATCTTTCGATTGCTTTGTATGTCTATATCATAGCCGTAGAAATAGTCACCGTGGCGTGTCCCACAAAGGTAGAGGCCAGAGTCCTCAGGCTGTGCCCGGAACACAAGTAAGCTGAACATTCGGATGCTGAAGCGGGCCAGCATGCTGCTGCCCACCCGCACTTGGCCAGAATCAACTACCACCCGCCCATCAAAATCTGTCAGGACTCTGGTGTGGTAGCTCCCTAGATGCTCCTGGTAGTACCAGACTACAGAAGGCACCTCCTCAGGTTTGCAGTGACAGGGGAGCTCAAAGCTCATGTCAGCCAGGTAAGCCGCATTATCAAACATCAAGAAGGCAGGACAAGGGGTCTGCTGAAAAACATTTTCCTTTTCTACCAATTCAAAAGCCCAGAGATTTCCCCAGCTCCAAAGCAGAAGTAGAGAGGTGTGGACCAGGCTCATACTGGTAAAGCCAAAGAGCTAAATGGGAAGGAGGTAGGGGTACAACCAAAGGGTTAAAGAGCTTTGGGCTTTAAAGGCCTCCTAACAAATGCTGTCATGTATAGGGGGGAGGGTCAATAGGCAATGAACCCCTCCAGCTCAGTTCTTAAAAGAAGGACCTTCCTGTAGAGAAAGCAGAGTCCAACTAGGAATGTTCCCCTTTTTTATTCCTATTCAAAATTAGAATGTTTCTACACCTGATCCTATCTCATGAAAAAAAATCATTCTAGAACCAGTCCTTTCTTTCTGTTCTAGAATGCTTGTGTGGAGCTGATAGGATGGTGACCAGCTCTGACACTATCCCTTCTTGGCTCCTCCGCTGCATGGGGGATACTGTTCACCACGTAGAAATGCTCTGACCTCTTCAGGATTTCGTGACATTTCTCTCTCCTGCTTCTCCTCCAACAGCAACTCTCTGACTGTTCCTCCGTTTCCTTGGTGACCTCACCACCTATAATCACATTCCCTAACTCTGTATGTTCCTCCTCTCCTGTTTTCAATGACTTCATCAAGTCTCCTGAGTTTAATGATCACCTCCTTGCAGGTGACTCATAGATCCACATATCCAGCCATAGTCTCTCCCCTGAGCTCCATTCATATACATCAACTAGAATGTCTCACAGGCATTTCTACTCAACATGTTCAACATGAAATTCATCATCCTCCCCCAAAACCTTCACTACTTGTCAAAGAAACTTTTTTTCTGATGCACAATGAATTTTATTTAATTCCCTCATTTTCTTATTTATTTATTTTTAGTTTACAACATTGCTCCATAAGCTTTTGAATTCCAAATTTTCTCCCCTCTACATATACATTCACATATACATATACATTCTCTACATATACATTCACAATCAACATATTTTCTTTTTTGTTTTTTTGGAGGGGGGAACGAAAGGCAATTGGGGTTGACTTGCCCAAGGTCACGTGGCTAGTAAGTAATCAACATATTTTCACATTTGTCATGTTGCAAAGCATTATAACCAATGGAATGAACCATAAGAAAGAAGAAACAAAACAGAGAGAGTGAGCAAATAGTCTGCTTCAATCTGCATTCAGACTCTGTCATTCTTTCTCTGGACATGACAGCATTTTCCAGCATGAGCCTTTTGGAGTTGCAAAGGCACTATGATTTTTCCATTCTCCCAGGTTCATAACCTCAGAGTTATACTTAACTCCTGTCCCTTATCTCCCCGTTTATCCAGTCAGTTGACAAATCTTGCTAGGTATACTTCCGTAACGTGTCTTGTATATGACCTCCTCTCTCCTCACAGAGGTTTCATCTTAATTCAGGTCCTCATCACCTTTTGCCTGAAAGAGGCATTAGCTTCTTTATTGGTCTTCCTGACTCAAGTCTTTCCCCATACCAATCCAGCTTCCACACAGATGTCAAAGTGATTTTCCTTAAGCTCAGGTCTTACTACATTACTCCCTTACTCAATAAACTTCACTGGCTCCCCATTGTCTTTAGGATAAGACTGGTTAGCTTTTCAAGAACTTCACAACCTAGCTCCAATCTATCTTTCCAGCTCTATTATATGTTACTCCCCTTCCTGTATGCTAATATGGTCAGACTGGCTGTTCTTTTTTTTCATATTTTTCACACTTGGCACTATCTCCCTTCTTTGTCCCTTTCTAATTGTCCCTCCCCATTCCCAGAATGTACCTCTGTCTTATAGAACCTCTCACTTCAAGCCCATACCACCTTTTCCACAAAGCCTTTCCTGATACCCTCAACCGCGACTGCCCTCCCTAACTACCTGCTTATATAGAAGTAGTCTTCCTGATGGAATGTAAACTCCTCTGTTTCATTTCATGTATGTCCAGTACCTGGAACATAGCAGACATTTCATAAGTGCTTGTTGATAGCTTTTCTCCTACAGTGTTCACCCTATCTCTTTGGGAACAAAGTTTTTCTCTTCCATAAGTCCTAGAGAAATAAGGATAAGTATGTCAAAAGCCTAATAATTCTGAACCACCCTCTAAAACCTACGTAGCCTGATAAACCTCTTTCTGGAAACTCAGGATTCCCCATAGCTCAACTCAGAAAAACTCAGTTCTTGGGGGAAAAAAATGGTGTTCACCCTACCCCAAATAAGGTGGCAAAGTCTGTCAATAAAATGTCTTTATTGGCAATGGGTAGGCCCTCGTAGATATTAATGGATATAATTAATAACAGATTTTAAAACTCTGCTTGTATGGATTGGTGGTAAGCACTAGAGGAGAGAATCTTAATCTTAGGGTCAGGGTGCCATTTTTAGCAGGTTTAAGGATGAGAAGCCAAATTTTTCAAAGTTTCCTAGTATTTTCTGCAAGAGCCTTGGATATCTGGAGTCAAATGGGTTTAAACAGACCCATTTAAGATTAGGATGGATGAAACCAACCTTTTGCCACAGTTTTTGAGGGACAAGGCTAAAAGGAAAAGTTTAGGGTCAGGCAGCAAGACGGACAACAAAATTAAGGGCTGTTGAGGAAAAACAAATCTTTAATAGCTAGTTAGGTTTGCTGTTTGTCTTGAAAAAGTCAACATCTCTGCCCAATTTGGTATAGGTCTGAGAGCTCCTGGAAGAGTTTCTCATCCCCATCATCCCCACTGTGTGGTTTCTCCAGCTCTTGCTCCTCCATGGGCCTGGTAACATACAGACTTTGGAGTTTCTGAAACAATTTTTGGCAGCTCTCTCTTTCAGCACTACTCAGCAGGCTCAGGTTGAGGCCAAACCGGCCAGTTCTGGAGAGGCTATGAAGGATCTCCAGGACAGCAGCACAGTCAGCTGGCTTAAAATTCTCTGCCAATGTCACCAACAGTTCACCCAGAAGTCCAAAACCCACATCTACCCGGAAAAGGTGGCCCAGGTTAGGGGCCCCAAGCTGTAAGAGGATCTGATAACGCTCTGGTCCACTCTGTAGGTTATGGCGCCAAGCCCTGTAGAAATCTGACGATGTCCCAGGCTGACAATCCTCCTTCTAGGTCAAAGGGAAAAGTAAAGAGAGTTAGGTCCTTAGAACACTGAGCAGTCAATACTTGCAGGCTCTATTCCTAGCTTTTCTACTGACTCAATTTAGGAAAAACATGATCGTCTGTGCGCCTCAACTTCCACCTATGAAGTAGGCTTTTTAAAATTTACCCCTTGGGGCGGCTAAGTGGCACAGTGAATAGAGCACCGGCCCTGGAGTCAGGAGGAACTGAGTTCAAATCCAGCCTCAGACACTTAACACAAAAAATTAGCCATGTGACCTTAGGCAAGTCACTTAACCCCAATTGCCCTACCTTCCCCCCTCCAAAAAAACAAACAAACAAAAAAACTTACCCCTTATCAGGCACAAGTGGGATCTTGAGAATTAGACTATTAGAGTAACAACATGATTTACCATCTTATAATGGAAATTTACAAAATGTGAATATAGCATATTCTAAGCTGGGAAGAGAGATAGGCCACAGGTCTCCAAGTTCTAGAAGTAGGCCTGATTGGCTGAGAGTTAATCCCATCTCTTCATCTAAACCATAGTGACTGCACATATAGCAGGACTGTTCTTTATACTATATGTCCTTAGCAGAATGTTCTCTGGGACACTGACCCCCTGTAGTCCCCTTACTCCCTCAGTTGGATTTGGTGCAGTTTATGCTAGTTACAGCTCTGTAAACAGTGGCTGAACAGGAACACATAACACAACATAGATAATTGAGCCTGAGCCCCTTCAGCCCCCACACTGCCTGCACTAAGCTCAGGGCCTGGCACACAGTAGATGTTTAATAAATGTTTACTGAATGATTGGACTGAATTTTGTCTAGAAGCAGTTTCTGCTAGTTATAGCTTAGTAAAAGTTTTGTGAATTAGTTGATTAAGAAAAAGAAGTATCACAAGTTAGGGTTAGGGTTCCCTGGCGGACTATGGAGTGGCTATTTTACCTGGGAGATATAACTGCTCTCCTCCTGAGTGATGCCTGTCCGAGCAGCGGTACTTGTCACAAGGCAGTTCCAAGGCACTGTCTTCCTGATGTTCATCTTGTCCTTCCGCTCTAAAGGCTTCAGGTGGGAGGCAAGGACAATGCCCCTGTGGGCAAAGTAGACAGTATCTGAGGGAAGAATCACCAGGCAATGCAAATCTTTTCTGGAAAGAGATTCCTGTAAACAGCAGTTTCCTCCCATGAAGGAGGACAAGGTGTTTGGTGATACAAACTTGATCTCTGTGTACATTAAGTGGAAACGTGTTTATATTTTGAAGAATATTGTATCAGCAGACGTGTCTGCATGTACCAGTGTGAACAGTTTTATGTCAATCAAAAAGCTCTGTCCATTCCAAGATTCTACTACAAGGGATACAGTTTAACTTCTATGTGTGTGTGGGGGAAAAAGATTATTGTTCCCCTTAAATTTTTTTAAATGTTTATCATAAGAAGAGAAAATGTCATCTCCTGTATGCCAAATAATTTGTGACTTTTCTTTGAAAGTAAGATTGTACTTGCTTTTAGGTATGGAACTGCTTCCCAGTGGCTCCTGAATCCTCTAACTTCAGCCATATAAGCCTGGTGCTGTAAATATCTAAGCTAACTGGGCCATAGAATACAATTAGGACAGCTCTGGGAAAAAGTTGCATGAGCCAACCTGAACTCTTCATAGGAAGCCACCTTCTGTTCTACAGCCCGGAACTTGGCAGCATTCTCTCTTTGGTATTTCTCATCAGCAGATAGTGCGGCCTGCAACTCCTTCTCCAGAGCCCTAAAGTCAATGGTATCAGTCTCTTCCATATCTGGAACCTAGGAGTGAAAAAGAGGGTGGAAGCCCAGCAATGAGACATTATCAAAGGAAGAAGTTATTTATCATGATAACTCTTTGCCATCCTAAAAAAGGGTGAAGCATTTTGTCCAAATTATCACTCATCTCAAAGGTTAAGTTCCCTCATTTTAAAGAGGAAGGAGCTAAGATATGTAGCAATGGTCCAAGATCCCAAATCACTCCATTGTTTTACTTGGGAATAATGACAACATTTATATAATTCTTTAAGGTTTACAAAGGCTTTACACATACATTGTCCATACATATACATTACACCTTCATATTCCACAATAACACTGTGACACTATCATAATCCCCATTTTATGGATGAGGAAACTGAGAAAGCAAGTGACTTGTCACACATGTAGTATATATCTGAGGCAGTATTAAAGCTCAAACCATCCTGATTCCAAGTCCCGTATTCCATCCACTATGGAGGACTTGTAAGTTTGTATTCCCACCTAGACCTGCTTCTAAAGACTAAATTGGCACATATCTGTGTCAGTCTCTCTGTTGAAGATATGGTTTCAAAAAGTTATCTGAGGGGTGGCTAGGTGGTGCAGTGAATAGAGCACCAGCCCTGGAGTCAGGTGGACCTGATTTCAAATCTGACCTCAGACACTTAACCCAAAAACTGGCCATGTGACCTTGGGCAAGTCACTTAACCCCAGTTGCCCTACAAAAAGAAAAAAAAAAGTTATTTGAAACTGGAGTCACCACAGAATTCGAATGGTAGGAGGTCCTTCCTAAGAACTCTCTTGGAGTGGGCTGTTAATAAAGAAGGGCAGATGAATTCACACAGCAGATGTGACTATAGCTCCTTTTGAGCCTAGGATAAATTCCAAGTCCTGTCCTTCCAAGTCAGATGTGATGGGATGTGCTGGGATGTGATCAAAACTATACTGTCACTGCTGAATTTTCTAAGGGTGTGGATGACACCTTCCAGCCTCCTCAATTGTAATAACTGAGCTAGGAGGAGATATAAGAAAAACAGGAAGAACTGGTTAGGAAGAACTTCATGACCTTGTGTCCTGCTGTCTTCTGGAGTGGCTGGTATCAGGTAGTCCCTACTCAGTGGACATCTGCAGCGGCAGAGGAGGATGTGGACTAGTGAAAAAACAATGCCCCAGCCTTATGTCTTGCACAAATTATAAACATTTCCCGAATGGAACTGTGACAGAAAAATGGATGAAAGGAAACTTTTCCTTCTATTCGATTTGTATACCTTTGAAGCTAGTCCTTTCTACCCTTTTCTTCTTCCCACGTCTTAGTGCAAACTGGCTCCCTGCACCTCTGGGATGATGGAACTACCCTGAAGGCTCAAAACTGTTGTGGTTACCTTTGCTCTCAGCAAAGACTAGCAGATTAAGATTTGTAAAACATCTACAAAACTCATCTGGTCCAAGCCCCTCTTTGGTCCTTTAGAGCTGATCCAGTCCAAGCCTCTCATTTGGAGAGGGACCCAGAGAGAATTAAGCAAGTCGCCCAAAGGGGATACATGTAGGTATTTCGGATCCTGACCCTAGATCAAGCGCTCTTCCCACTGCACTGCGGGTCTTCCGTCACCACCAAAAAGGGACCCTGCGAAAAGCTAAGCCGGGGAGCAGGAGAGCCAGGGACATCGGACTCCCCGCTCCGCCCCCCCCCCCCCCGTGAAGGTAAACTGAGATCACACATAGCCCAGGTGTCCTGTTCCCGTCCCAGTTCCAACTGGCCCCGAGAGCAGAACGCGAACCTACCCTAAGCTCCTGGTCGGCCGTCGCTACCCTCTAACCCCCCAAACCCAAGAAAAATCCTAATTCTCCTGCCTAACTGCAGCAGCTCAGGTCATGGCCACGCGGAGACGGTTGCCTAGCAACCGTTTGACTCCAAAAGCCCACGTGATCGTGCCGAAGGCCTCTCCCTGTCCGAGCTGCCCTCGGGATGCCTGACACGATGAACGCCCCGGTTGCTCACTCGGCCTCGCCGAAGTCGTTACATTTTCACGTCCTCCCTGTTGCAGTGTTCTCCCTCAAACCACCCCTTCGCCCCAGAGTGGGATTATTCTACTTCGGCAACTCAGGCACAAGGGTTGACGGCGTCAGAAGGGGCATGGCCTTACGTCACGGGGGGGGGTCCTTCCTAAAGAGTGTCGCAGGCGCCGGCACATCTTCGGAGGGAGAGAGCGCGGTATCGGAATTGGGAGTTAAAGCTGTAGGTGAGGAGTTACCGGCCTCTAACTAGGGGAGCGGACTTGACCGGATGGGATCCAAGCCTGGCAGATGTGGAAGGGGTGGATCTTAAAAGAAACCCTCATCTTACAAAGGAGAAAACTGAAGCCTAGGGGAACAACCCGACTCTCGGGCTCCCGAGAAGCGGGGATGAATGGGCCGGGCCTGGCATGGTGGGGAGGGGCCGGCGTGTCACTGATTGGCCTGGTAGTAATCGTGGGCCGGTTTCCTAACTGCTATGTGTCCCCAGATAAAATGGAAACTTCTTGAGGGCAGACTATTGTTATTTTTGGTTCAGTGCCTTTGCACGGTGCCTGACATATACGTAGTAAGCGCTTTGCAAATGCTTGCGTAATTTCCTTATTTCGACACTTTAAATAAGTATTTGTTGAGTTAAATGAGCAATAATGTGCATTTTATCAACAGCTTTAAGGATTACACATTGCTTTCTTCCTTCCTCTACCGCCATAACTCTGAAGTCGTAGGTACTTTACCCTTATGTGACCGATGAGGTCCTGAGAAGTGACATCATCACCATCATCATCATCATCATCATAGCTAACATTTATTAAGCACTTTAAGATTTAAAAAGAGCTTTACCTGCGTTACCTTATTTGTTCCTCACAGCAAGCCATTCTCTGGGGTAGGTGCTATTATCCTCATTTTTAAGGCTGGCAGAGGTTGTGACTTACCTAAAGTCATACACAGCTAGTAAATTTCAGAAGCAGCTTTGAACTCAGAGCTTCCCAACTTCATTGGGCCACCTAGCTTTTCTCCCTATTAAGTGTTAGAGAAGTAAATGCAAGTCCTTCCATTAGAAGTCTGCTTCTTTTATGGAGGAAATTTTAAATAGAACCTTTAAGGTTTAATTACCTTAAACTGCACTTTTAGGATGCCCTCTACACCCTTAATACAAAAAAGATGTGTTCTTTCATACATATATACATATACACCATATTTCAGTCTTGGCATATGTTGGAAGAATGTTTAATAAGTTACTCTAGCTAAAAAACAGAATAAACAGGTCACTTATTTGTGATTTACTATGTAACATACCTTCTGGTGAGGAAGATTCAGTTAATCTAATCCTTGAACTGCACTTAATACACAAGGAATTTTTCTAGCCTGGCTAGGACCTGCCTGAACTAATACAGTTCTGCTGGGATTGACTGTGGCACCAGTGGCACTCGATCCCATTGGGGCACTGGAGTAGAAGCTTAGTAAGGGAAGCACAGGCATGTTCATGTCTTCCCTGGAAGTTGATTCAATAAACACTTGATTTAAAATTTTTTTGTTGATATCTTTTGTTTTTGCATTACCTACGCTCCCAAATGTATCCCTATGTTACCCACCTAACCGTCCTTGTGTCAAAGAAGAAAAAAGAAAGAGGCAGAAAAAAAGGGAGTTGAGTAAAACTAACCAGCACTGACAATATATACCATTCAAGAAATATTTAATATTTCTCTGTGAAAGGTATTTTGCTGTTTGCTAGAGAGATACAAAACATAAATGAGTCAGTTCTTGTCCTCGTGGAGCTTACAAGTTCAGATAAAATGGGAATGGATCTTTAAGTATTTTCAAAGTGTAAAAATTCTAGAGAACCAGATAGTACATTTGAACCTCACATGGTTTATCTTAGAAAATAGTAGATAACCAATTGGTGTTTCTTGGGGTAGGAAGCTTGGAAGGGTCTGTGGGAGAAATAGTACAAAAATATTCAGAGAGTTTTACTCATTTGTCTTCAAGGAACATAAAGCATGGTGATTTTATTTTGCTCTGCAGCTTGCATGACAGAACTAGGGAGAGGCAAAAAACCCAAGCAGTTCCAGGTAGATGTAGCTGTTTATTTTACACTGAAATAGAGGCTAGTTTAAAAATAATCAGTCTTGGTCCAGAGAAGGAACATACCATACCCTTCTCTTCTTTGCGTGCCCAGAAATTACTCATTTTTTGTTTTCTTCTCCATAGATATTTAGCATCATGGACACAGACCTCTATGATGAGTTTGGAAATTATATTGGACCAGAGCTAGATTCTGATGAAGATGATGATGAATTGGGTAGAGAAGCCAAAGATCTTGATGAGGTAAGACTACTTTAAAATAAAATTTACCTTTTTTTCTTTTTTTGGAGGATATAAAATTTTGTGTCACTGAGAATAATAGCTGATGTTTATATAGGCCTTTAAGATTTGCAAGGCACTTTATGGATATTATCTCATTTTATCCTCATAACATCCTGGGAGGTAGGTGCTGTTGCCATCTCCATTTTACAGTTGAGGGAACTGAGGTAAGCAGGTCATATGACTTAGCCAGAGTTACACAGTTTGGTGTGTGAAGCACTGATATCTTAGTGTTGGAACTCAGGTCTTCCTGACTCCTGGTTTAGTGCTTTATTCACTATGCCGCTTAACTGCCAGAATAGAGAATGTGAAGTAGTTTATTTTATTTTATCCTTTCCTCTAACCTTTTCAGTGATTTTTGATGGAAATTTTTCAGGAGGTATGAAATTTTTGGAATTTCATTTATCTTTTTCAAATCTATTATTTATTTATTTTTAATGTTCTTTCCTTTTCGAATTTTGAGTTCCAAATTCTTTTCCTGCCATTGCTTCTCCCACCCATTGAGAAGGCAAGTAATAAGATATCAATTATATATATGAAATCATGTAAATATATTTCCATACTAGCCATATTAAACAAAAAAAACAAGAAAAAATTTTGAAGTGAGAAAATTATACTGCAGCTTGTACCCAGAATTGATCAATTCTCTCTCTGGAGGTGAATAGAATTGTTTCTCATCATTAATCCTTTGGAATTGTCCTGGATCATTGTATTGATCAGAACAGCCAAATCTTTCACAGTTGATCATCATTACAACATTGCTGTTACTGTGCGCAATAATCTCCCAGTCTTCAGACTTCAGTTTGTATCGGTTCACATAGGTCTTGCCATGTTTTTCCAAAACCACCCCTTCGTCATTTCTTATAGCGCAGTAGGACTTCATCACATTTATATGCCACACCTTGTTCAGCCATTCCCCAATTGATGAGCATCCCCTCAGTTTTTCAATTTTTTGCCACTATGTAAAGAGCTGTTATAAATATTTTTGTTCATATGCATCCTTTTCCTTTTTCTTTGACCTCTTTGGGGTACAGATCAAGTAGTGCCATTGCTCAGTTAAAATATATGGGCAATTTTATCACCCTTTGGGCATAGTTCCAAACTTCCAGAATGGTTGGAACTATAACAATAGTACATTAGCGAACCTATTTTTCCCTATCCCCTCCAGAATTTATCATTTCTGGTAGGAGTGAAGTGAGACCTCAAAGTTGTTTTCATTTTCATTTCTCTAATCAATAGTGATTTAGAGCATTTTTTCATATGAATATGGCTACCTTTGATTTTTTTCTGAAAACTGCCTTTTCATTTATCAGTTTGGGAAGGTAACTTTGACTCAGTTCTTTATATCTTTGAGAAATGAGGCCTTTATTAGAGAAACTTGCTGTAAAATTTTTGATATTATTTCATTGTCTGTGGTACCCTTTAGCAAAATGTAGTTTTCCTGTTTATCTCTTTTAATTAGGTCTATTTTTGATTTTACTTTGTCCAAGTGAGATCATGATTGCTATCCCTGTGGGTTGTTTTTTTTCCCTTTGACTGAAGCATATTAGATTCTGGTCAAACCCTTTATTTTAACTCTTTGGGTATCTTTCTGTTTCCAGTGTGTCTTTTGCGAACAGCATATTGTTAGTTTCTGGTTTATAATCCATTTGTTATTTGCTTTTGTTTTATGGGTGAGCTCATCTGATTCACATTCATAGTTATACTTATTTCCCTCCATTCCATTTTCTTCTGTTTCTTCTTTTCTCTCTTTTTATCCTGTCCCTCCTCAAAAGTCTGTTTTGCTTCTGACTATTGCCTCATTTAATCTTCCCTTCCCTTTATAATTCTCTCTCTTATCCCTGACCCCTCCTATTTCCCTATTGGGTAAGTTACATTTCTATACACAACTAAATGTGTACATATGTATTCTTCCTTCATTGAAACAATTCACATGAGACTAAGACCCAAGCTTTGCCTGTCACTCCCACCCCTATTCCCTCCCCATTTTCCCCTCTATTTAAAAGTTCTCTCTTGTGAGCCTCTATTATCTGAGAAAATTTCCCCCATCCTACTTTTTCCTTCCCCCTTCTCCCCGTGCATCCTTCTTTCTCACTCCACCTTTTTCATTCTTCCTTCCTTCCTTCTACCTCCCACCCTCCCTCCCTCTTTCCCTCTTTCCCTCCTTCCCTCCTTTCCTCCCTTTCCTTCCTTCCTCCCTCTGTCCCTTCTTCCCATTATCTCATTGAAAGATAATTGATACACACCCATTGCCCTCTGTCTGTGTAGACTCCTAAGTGCCCTAATAATTATAAAGTTCTTAGGAGTTACATGTATCATCTTCCTATACAGGAATGTAAACCGTTTGACTTTATTGAGTTCCTTTTGATTGCTCTTTAATGTTAACCTTTTTACGGTTCTCTTGAGTCCTGTGTTTGAATGTCATATTTTCTATTCAGCTCTGGTCTTTTCATTGGGAATGCTGGGAAGTCCTCTATTTCATTGAATATCCATTTGTTCTCCCCCCCCCCCCCCCAAGGATTATACTCACTTCTTCTGGGTAGATTATTCTTGGTTGTAATCCTAGTTCATTTATCTTCTGGAATATCTGTTTCAAGCCCTCCACTCCTTTAATGTGAAAGCTGCTAAATCTTGTGTGATCCTGATTGTGGCTCCACAATATTTGAATTGTTTCTTTCTGACTGCTTAAAATATTTTCCCTTTAACCTGGGAGCTCTGGAATTTGTTTATAATATTCTTGAGAGTTTTCATTTTTGGATCTCTTCCAGGAAGGTGACTGGTCAATTCTTTTGATTTCTACTTTACTCTCTAGTTCTGAGATATTGGGGAAGTTTTCCTAGATAATTTTTTGAAGTATGATTGTCTAGGTTCCTTCTTTGATCATGGCTTTTAGGTAGCTCAGTAATTCTTAAATAATCTCTGCTGGATCTGTTTTCCAGGTCAGTTGTTTTTCCAGTGAGATAGTTCAAATGTTCTTCAATTTTTTTCATTATTTTGACTTTGGTTTATTTTTTCCTGATTTCTTGTGAAGTCACTAGCTTCCATTTGCTCAATTCTGATTTTTAAGGAATTTTTTTTTTTAGTGAGATTTTGTACTTTTTTTTCATTTGGCCAGTTCTTTTTTTTTTTTTTAATAGTATTTAAATTTTTTTTCCCAGTTACATGTCAGAACAGTTTTTAGCAAATTTTTCTCCTTCCATCCCTCCTTTTCCTGCTTCCTAAAATGGTAGTCAGTCAGATACATGAGCTATCATGTAAATTGTATTTCCACTTTAGTCACAATTGTGAAAGAAGAAACAGATCAAAAGGAAGAAACTATGAAAAGGAATAAAGTTAGTGAAAAAAGTATGCTTTGATCTACATTCAGAGTCCATCAGTTCTTTATCTGGATGTAGATAGCATTTTCCTTCCTGAGTCCTTTGTACTTGTCTTAGATCTTTGTATTGCATAAAAGAGCTGAGTCATTTATAGTTGATCATCACAGTGTTGTGTACAATGTTTTTCCTGGTTCTGCTCATTTTATTTTGCATCAATTCATGTAAGTCTTTCCTGGTTTTTTTGAAATCTGCCTATTCATCATTTTTTATTACACAATAATATTCCATTACTTTCATATGCCACAGCTTGTTCAGTCATTCCCCAATTGATGGACATCCCCTCAATTTCCAATATTTTGCCACCATGAAGAGAGCTGCTATAAATATTTTTGCACATTTCCCTTTTTTATGATCTCTTTGGGATACACACCTAGTACTGGTATTGCTGGATCAAAGGGTTTGCACATTTTGATTGTCCTTTGGGTATAGTTCCAGATTGCTCTTCAGAATGGTTGAATCAGTTCACAACTCCACCAACAGTGTATTAGTGTCCCAGTTTTCCCACATCCTCTCTAATATTTATCTTAATCTTTTTTTTATCATATTAGCCAATCTGATTAGGTGTGAGGTGGCACCTCAGAGTTGTTTTAATTTACATTTTTCTACTCAAAAATGATTTTGAACAAGGCTTCTTAAACTTTTTCCACTCAAGGACCCTTTAGCACTCCTTCATATATCTCTAGATAGCTTTGATTTCTTCATCTCAAAACTGCCTGTTCATTTCCTTTGACAGTTTATCAGTTAGGCTTGTATTCTTATAAATTTGACTCAGTTCTCCACATAGTTGAGAAATGAGACCTCCTTCAGAGGCACTTGCTGTAAAGATTGTTTCTCAGTTTTCTGCTTTCCTTCTAATCTTGGTTGTACTGGTGGCCAGTTCTTCTTTTTAAGGAGTTCTTTTCTTCAGTGAATTTTTATATTTGCTTTTTTAGTTGGCCATTTCTACTTTTTCAGGAGTTATATTTTCTTAAGTATTTTTTGTGCCTCTTTTACCAAGCTGTTAATTCTCTTTGTATGAGTACATTGCATTACTCTCATTTCTTTTTCCCAATTTTTCTCTACCACTCATTTCTTTAACTCTTATAGAAATTTTGTTGAGTTTCAGTCTAATCAGCATTTTTCTTTGAGCATTTTTGATAACTGTTTTCACATTGTTGTCTTCTGAGTTTTTGTATTGGTCTGACCTGACACCATAGAAACTTTTTAGGGATAAATTCTTATTTATTTGCTCATTTTTCCAGCCTATTTCTTGACTTTGAATTTTATCTTAAAGTTGGACTCTGCTCACCTCAGGGTACCAAGCTTCAGTGTTTTTCTTGCTGCTTTTTTCAGACCTACTAGTTCTAGGAGTCTCTCTCTTTGGTGCCTCCAAGGTGGTGTGATCCTAGGAGAGGTATGATCATTGTTCTGCTCTGTGCTCTGGTCCTTCCTTACCCAAGAAGGGTCCTTGTCCTCTACAGCTGCAGGTGCTAACAACTCCTCTTTGCTTTGGAACTATGCCCAAGGCTCCTCTGACTTTGTGACTGACCACCAGCAATCCTCTCCCAGAATTGCATATAGGCAATAAAAGTTGCCAGTAAACACCAACTATACTCAGTGTCAGCAAAGGGTCCCTGGCTATTTCTTTCTGAGCAGTTGTCCAGCCTCCTCTCTGTCTCTAAGCTGAGAACTCCTGAAACTGCTACCACTGCTGCTGCTGCTGCTTCAGTCCTTGCAGTTGTGGGGGGGGGGGGGGCCCCCCTCTGGACAGACCTTCACCTGACCTTCACCCCAGGGTTACAGACTCTTCCTGTATACCCTTTTAAATTTTCTTTGGCCAGAAAAATCTTAAACCCCAAATTTCTTGTTGGCTTTTATGCTCCAAAATTTGATTTGAGGCATTATTTTAAAATTGTTAGGAGGGGAATGTTGGAATAGTTCATCCGGTGACTGCCCCAATCTGCCATCTTGGCTTCCTATTTTGGAATTTAAAAACCTACCTATTAGTTGGTTTTTAATCTATCTTGGATAATTCCATAGAATCATAGAATTTTTAGAGATTGAAGAGAACTCAGTCACCATATAGTCTAACTCATACCTGGAGGAAATTCCTACTATTCCTACATACACACAAATGACCATATATCTACTCAGAGACCCTCCAGTAAAGGGGAACTTACCAACTCTGGAGATGGCCCATCCTAATTTTGAATGGTTCTCATCATTAGAAAGTTTTCTCTGACATCAAGCCTAAATTTATCTTTTTATAACTTCATCCCAGTATACCTTCTAGACCCAGACAAACTCTCTGTTATTGCCGTATTTCAGTTGAATTTTCATTTTTATTACGAATTCAACAAATATTGATAAACATATTTCAATATACAAAGAAAAACAAAAAATATAGTATATAAAACTGTAAACTTATATTGCATACAGTTTGAGTTCTATAAAAGTATCTATTAAATTTAACACAGTTATAACAGAACTTAACTCTTTGTCTTTCTGCTCTCATCTATGTGTTTTTAAGGTTTTGTTGACATTCGTTTCCTTCTTTTCATTGTTGTCACTATCATCAGTTCTCACTCTACAACACTCCCATATAGAAGTGCTCCCTTGTAGTATATAAGTACAGTGAAATAAAAGAAATTCACACACAGGTTGTTTCTGAAAATCTGTGTTTTATTTTGTACTCCAATCTATCTCCTACTTTTGAGGAGGTAGGAAGCACATTTCATCATGTCTTCTAAAGTCCTGATTGGTCATTGCCTTGATTATAGTTGTTTGCCTCTGCTTTATTTTAGTCATCACAGAGATTGTTCTCACTTTGTATCAGTTCATACAAGTCTTCTAATCTTCTCCAAAACATTCCTTATAGAGTATTACATTCATATATTGTAGTCCAGCCATTCCCTAGTTGCTGAGCACCCACTGTGTTTCCAGTTCTTTGCGACAACAAAACTGTCACTCTTGCAAATCTTTTTCCTTAGTTTTTTGTCTGGGAGGAGTGGTATAGTAGTATATTCCCAGTAGTGGAATCACTAGGTCAGGGGGTAATTAGTTTAGTGATTTTTGTGAGCATAATTCTAAATTGCTTTCTAGAATGGAAATCAGCTCATAGCTCCATCAGCAATGGTGGTGGTGGCGGTGGCGATTTATATAGTTCTTACTCTGTGCCAGGCATTGTGCTAAGTAATTCACAATAATTATCTCATTTGGTCTTCACAACAGTGCTAGGAGATAGGTGCTGTTATCATCTCCATTTTAATGTGCCTGTTTTCCCACAACCCTTCAGACAATTTTCATTTTCCTATTTTGTCTTCTTTGCCACTCTAGTGAGTGTGTGTGTGAGTGAGTATGAAGTAGAACCTCAGAATTGTTTTAATTTGCATTTCTCTTATTATTAGTGATTTGGAGGACTTTCCATAAGAGTGTTTTCATATTGCTTGCCTTTCTTCCTTGGAGAACTGTCTCTTCATATCCTTTGATCATTCATTTGTTGGGGAATAGCTCATATATGATATCAAACCTTCATTGGAAAAATGTTCAGCAAAATTTTTCCAGTTGTTTAATTTCAAATTCTGTCTGCATTGATTTTGTTTTGCAAAAGCTTTTCAATTTTATGTACTCAGAATTTCTGTTTTGTCTTTTATAACCATCTCTATTCTTTGGTAAAGAATTCTTCCCTATCCCAGGGATTTTTAACTTGGGGTCCATTAGTTTGTTTTTAAAAATATTAAAATTAAAATTTTGTTTGAAAAAAAAAACAAGTTTGGTTTACTTTGTACATTTTATTTTAAAACATTTTGAGAAGGAAGGATCTATAGGCTTTACAAGAATTCCAAGGGAGTTGATGTCACCAGAAAAGTTAAGGATTCCTGCCATATCTATAGTTGTGAGAGATAATGCCTTCCCTTCTCCTAGAATTTATGATATGACCTTTTATATTTAGCTCATGTTTCTTTTAGAACTCGTGGTATTCGATATTAGTCTTTTTTTTTTTTTTCTTGCTTTTTGGAGGGCAGTTGGGGTTAAGTGACTTGCCCAAAGTCACACAGCTAGTTTTTGTGTCAAGTGTCTGAGGCTGGATTTGAACTCCCGTCCTCCTGACTCCAGGGCTGGTGCTCTATTCACCGCGCCACCTAGCTAGCCGCACCTAGATTTTAGTCTAAACCTAATTTCTACCACACTGCTTTCTAGTTTTTCCAACAGTTTTTATTGAATAATAAAGTTTTTTTTACTAGAGCAGGTGGTGCCCTTTGAGTTTATTGAACTTAAGCCTAATCCCTTTTATACATGGCATCCTTTCAAACGCTTGAAGACAGCTCTCATATTCCTCCTGGGTTATCTTTTCTTCAGGCTAAATATCCCTACTTCCTTCATCCTGTACTCATATGACATGCACTCAGAGCTTTTCATCTTCCTTCTTGCCCTCCTTGGAATGCTTTCTAGAGCATCAGTGTTCTCGGAACGCCTTCCTCCTCCTCCATTCCTTGTAGAGGTGGCGACCATGAAGATAGGGTACTGCAGTAATGTGTGTGTATATACATATACATATACATATACATTTTTTATTTGGAGGGCTATTTGTGCAGAATTTTTTTTCTTACTTTTTATTATAAGGATCGGTCTTTGGGATGAATAAGGGGACAGGTATACTAGGAAATTTAGGTGATATAAAAACCAAAAGATAAGTCCTGGTGCCTAGAACTGAACGTATAATTAGGAAAAAGGACTTAATTATATATATTTATTACAAGGTGTTTGTTTTTCTTTTTCTTTTTTCCTATGCAAGGGAGGTATATAAGGAAGATAGCAAAGACAAAAGAGGGTCATTGGGACATCTTTTTTTTAAAAAGGAGCAGAAAGAAGGCCATACAAGCAAAACAGCTTTGAAAGCTACAGGTTGATCTTAATATATGCTTAAAAAGAAAAGCAAGCTGTACATAATAGCTATAGTTTCATCTGCAATCCTTTTTCTGTTCTCTATATACGTATGTGTATGTATGTATATGTGGGCAGTCAGGTGGTGCCATGGATAGAGCTCTGGGCCTGGCATCAGGAAGACTCCTCTTCCTGAGTTCAAATCTGGCCTCAGACACTTACTAACTATATAACACTGGGCAGGTCACTTATCCCTGTTTACCTCAGTTTCCTCATCTATAAAATGAGCTAGAAAAGGAAATGGCAAATCACTTTAGTAGATTTGCCAAGAAAATCCCAGATGGGGTCACTAAGAGTCAGGCACAACTGAATACTGAACCACAACAAATATGTGTGTGTGTAAAATACGCAAATGCCCATCCTTTTTTGGTATTTGTTAAATTCAGAATAAAAATAAAAATTAATTTGAAAAAAGAAAAGTCAGCCAAAAAGCATTATTAAGCACTTACTACAAGCCAGTGCTACGCACCAGGAATACAAAGAAAGGTAAAAACATTTCCTGTCCTCAAGGAGGTCACATTTTAACAGGGGAGACAGATGTGAAAGTGTATATGGGATAGACACAGAGAGGAAAGCACTAGTGGCTTAGAACCAGAAAGGCCTCTGGTGGGAGATAAGATTTGAACCAAGTCTTGAAGAAAACTATGTAAACTAAGAGACAGAGGTGAGGAGTGAGAGCATTCCAGGCATAGGGGGCACAGGCAGGGCAAAGGCCCTGAGATAGAAGCCCTGTGGGATGCAAAGAACAGGTGATGACCAGTGTGGCTGTATCCAAGAATGCATAGAGGGAGCAAGTGTAAGAAAACAGACTACAAAGGTAGGAAAGGGGCAGGTTTGAAGACTGTCCAGTGCCAAACACAGTTTATATTTAGTCCTGGTTATAAGAAGAACTGACTGTTGTTTATTTAGTAGGTGGTAAGGCAGTGACTGGTGAGACTTGGACTTTAGGAAATCTTTCCTGAAGGGAGGATGGATTGGAGTAGATAGAGACTTGAGGCAGGGAGACCAGTTAGAAGACTGTTGCCATAGTCCAGGCAAGAAGTGCTGAAGGTCTGAGGCAGAAGGCTCTTGTGAGCAGAGAGAAGGACATGTATATGAGGTTTTGTGCAGGCAGACAAGACAAGATTTGGCAGTGGATTGGCTATGTGGGGTGAATGAGAGTGAGTTGAGGTTGATGTCAAGGCTGTGAACCTTGGATGTCTGGAAGGTTGGTGGTGCCTTCGTCAGTACTAATTCAGAGGAGGGGGGGAGTTTGGAGGGAAACTATAGAGCTGTCCCAAACCTGTACTTTTGTTTTCTGTCTGGTGGATCTCAGGCAGGAATTTAGGGAGATGATCCTACCAGCAGGTACAAAGAATTCAACAACTCGTCCACAAGTGTTAGTGCCGTCCCCCAGATGACTTTGTATTTACAAGTAGTAAATAATGTCTTGTGAGATCCCTATAATGCTACTGATTGTCAGTAAGACATGTACTGTGGGTTGTTTTTCCATGAGTATTTTCTGTTCATTTCTCTCTCATCTGATCATTCCCTCTTGTGATCAGTACTAAGCACTGTTGTTATCTGTCTGGTTAGGATTATGTAGGTGTTCTTACTATGGAATCTCTTTTCTCTCTGTGTATAGTTAATTGGCTCACATAGGATGTGAAACTGCCACACTGGCTTCATTAGGACCCTTCTCTAGCCAGCAAAGCTAACCAGCCCAGACTCTGCCACAAATCATAAGGTGGATGAGATCAGTGCTTTTAAAATAAAAAATGTATCTTCCCTCATTTACTACTCATCCTTGTTGAATAAAAAAAGTGCTGTCCATTTGTAGTCTCATTCCTTCTTTTGTTTTCAGATGGATGATGATGATGATGATGACGACATAGGAGACCATGATGATGATCACCCTGGGATGGAGGTGGTCCTGCATGAGGACAAGAAGTACTACCCAACAGCAGAGGAGGTCTATGGGCCGGAGGTGGAGACAATTGTGCAGGAGGAGGACACTCAGCCTCTCACAGGCAAGTCCCTGTGCTGCTGGGCTAAGCCCTGGGTTACTGAGGCAGTCTGGTTTAGTGGAAAGAGCCCTGGACTGGGCATCAGAGGGACCTGGGGTTCAAAGTCCCCCTGACACTTAGTCACTTAGTCACTTAACCTCTCTGAATCTTACCTTTCTTATTTAGAAAATGAGTATAATAATACCAGCAGTACCTGTCTCAAAGGGGTTTTGTTAGAATCAGATGCTTCCACTTCCTTTCCTCTTTCTTCTTATCTCTCTATGGTTTGGCTTGTGACCTCACCATTCAACCAAAGCCACTGACTTTTTCTCTTTTTATGTGCAAGTTCTTTTGGTTGGTTGCTCATTTTTTCAGCCTATTAATTGACTTTGAACTTTATGTTAAAGTTGAGCTCTGCTCACCTAATGGGGAAAGGAGGGTATGTGCTGTTCCAAGCTTCAGGCTTTTTGCCCTACTATTTTCACAGATAGTCCTAGGGGGCTTTCACAGCTAGTTTTTGGTGTTTCCAGGGTTGTATCATCTGAGAACAGGTATAGTCACTGCTTTTCTTTTCTACTCTCCAGTCCTTACCTAGGAAGGCTCCTTTTCCCATGCAGCCACTAGGGCCTCTGCTCCCTTGCAGCTGCAAGTACTTTTCCACAGCCTGGCCTTGGAACTGCTCCCCAGAATTGTTCAGTCTCCTTAACTAGTCTGAGAACTCTCAGAGCTGCTGCTGCTGCTGCTTTTGCAGCCACCTCCAAGTCCTAGAATGGTGTTGCTGCTGCCTGCACTCAGGACCAGACGTCTCCCCAGTGTCACAGATGTTTCCTTCTGACCTCCTAAGTTGTCTTGGCCTGGAAAAATGTCTCATTCTGACCTTTTCTTGGATGTGTTGCTCCAGAATTCAGTTTTAGCCATTATTTTAAAGTTGTTTGGAGAGAAATGTTGTAAGAGTTCTACTGGAATGCTTCTTCTACTTTACTATCTTGTCTCTACCTTCTCTCTAATGGCCTTTTCTTAATCATCGTCCTTCTTGACCTCTCTGCAGCCTTGGATGCTGTCTTTCATGTCTTCCCCTTGATACTGTCTTCTCACTAGCTTTTTGGGATACATGTCTCTTTTGGTTTTCCTCCTAACCTATGTGACTGCTCCTTCTCAGTTTCTTCTGTTATATCTTCATTCAAATCATACTTGTCAACTGTGGGTGTCTTGTCCTGGGCCCCCCTTTCTTTTCCCTCTATACTATTTCACTTGGTGATCTTACCTACTCCTGTGGATTCAGTTGTCATCTCTATACTGCTGATTTTCTGATACACTTATCTCTGCTGACCTTCAGCCTTGTACCTCCACTTGCCTTTTGGACATCTTGAACACTATGTCTCATAGACATATTACATTCAGCAACGCCAACGCTGAACTCATTATCTTTCCCCCAAAACCTTCCCTTCTTCTGAACTTCTCTATTTATTATTGAAGGCCTCACCATTCTTCTAGTTACTCAGGCTTATAACCTAAATATCATTCTCAACTCCTCTCTCTCTCTTTCACCTCCTATATCCAGTGCTGCCACGATATTACAACAGTAATATCTCATATAGGACCCCTTTCTCTTACTAGCTATGTGACCTTGGGCAAGTCATTTAGCCCCTATTGTCTTGCCTCCCCTCCTCAAAAAAAAAAAGACCCCCTTCTCTCCTGATACTGCCGCCACCCTGGTGGAAGCCTCCATTACTTTGAGTCTGGACTATTGCCATAGCCTCCTGGTTTTGTCTCTGCTGTAAGCCTCTTCCCACTCAAATCCATCCTCCACTGGTCAAACTGATTTTCCTAAAGCTCAGATCTCACCATATTGCCTCCTTACTCAGTACACTCCAGTGGCTCCCTATCACCTTCAGGATCAAATGTAAAATACTTTATTTGTTTTTGTTTTTTGCTTTGTGGAGGGGGGAAGGTAGGGCAATTGGGGTTAAGTGACTTGCCTACGGTCACATGAGTTTTTTGTGTTAAGTGTCTGAGACTGAATTTGAACTCAGGTCCTCCTGACTCTAGGGCTGGTGCTCTATTCACTGCACCACCCAGCCACCCCTAAAATAATTTATTTGGTATTCAGAGCTCTTCATAACCACCTGCTCTTCCTGAAACAAAATACTCCATCTCCCAACTCTGGCCGTTTTCTTCTGGCTGTCTCTCATGCCTGTAATGCTCTCCTTCCTCATCTTTGCCATCTGACTTCCCTGGCCTCCTTCAGGTCCCAGCAAAAATCCCACCTTCTACAGGAAGACTTTCCCATTGCCCTTTACTACTACTTCCTTTTCTCTGTTGATTATCTCCAGTTTGTGCTGTCAGTAGCTTGTTTGTACATGACTACACAAGTGTTGTCTCCCTGCCTTAGACTGTGAGCTTCTTGAGAGCTTTCTCTGTATCCCCAGTGCTTAACACTGTGCCTGGCACTCAGTAAGTGCTTAATAAATGCTTATTAACCAACTAAAGTCACATGTCAGTGAGTGTAAGTTAATATACTTGCAACTAAGAACATGTGCACTTCAGGCAAGTGCCAATTAATAAAGTAAATAAAATTAAGTGGGATTACTCAGGGAAGGCAAAATTATTTTTGATTTATTAGTATTTAATCAGATTATTTGCTTGGGAAAAGGATAGTTTTATCTGGCTCTCTTTAGGAGAGCAGAGTGTGAGGTTTCATTTGTGCTCCCTGGTTGATACTTAAGAGATGAATACTCTGTTCTTGAGGCAAACTCTGAGGCTGGCTCTATCCATTATACTACTCTGCTCTCCCTCCATGGATACACCCTTAAAACCATTTTTATTTCCTTAAAGACTGTTGAGAGTCTTCTTAGCCTTTTCTTTTCCAAGTCAAACAAACTTAATTCCTTTAACTTTCTGCTCTGTGACTTAAATTGCTTTTATTATTCTGCTCTGAGCAGGAAAGCACTTGGAAATAGTGACAATCTCATGATCCATGTGACACCCTTTTATCATTTTGTGGTCATAATTCCTTGGCCTCAGCTCCTATAACCTCTAACTATATTCTACTCCAGTCATCTCCCAGGATGGCTACATCTTTGACTTCGTATTGTTTGGAAAAGTCCGGAGATCATGAACTGTGAAATTCCCTCTTTGGCCAGAATTTCCTGTCCTGCCCTGGCTGCATCTGCCCCTCACCAGGAGTGAGCTTTTCTTTTCTCTTCCATCCCATCTCTCCTCATCAACTGACTAAAATCAAGACTCAGTTCCTGTATCCTCTTTCTTTTTCTAAAAATGATCTAAAGACCATTACTGTGGTCTCCATCCTCAGTTTATTGATTGTATGATTCTCTTCATGTATCCCATTCTAAAGAACATCATGATTTAGATCAGAGCCCTTTGTGTATTCATCTTATCTCTCCTACACCATCCTGTGCTCTCTGATTTCAGTAGCTGTTATTTTATTTACTTTGTGTGGTGCCTTACAGGTGCTCCCTCATAGAGCAGGGTAAGGTGGTGCTGAGGAAGCTGGTCTCAGAGCCAGGGGGATGATCTTGGTTTAAGCCTTATGTCAGACACGGATTGGTTGTATGACCCTGGGCAAGTCCCTTCTTTACCTCTCTCAGCTGAGAAATTACAGAGCAGGTGTGGATCTGCCTCTGCTGGTGGGACAAGTTCCTCATCTATAGGCTCCTGCTCTTATGAAATCACAGGTCTGAACAGCCCTAAAGGCAAGATGACCCACTACTTTTCCTGTGACTGAATTGCTCCTCTGTGGGAATGATTTTCTAGATCAGGGGAGTGTTACTTTCTGTGTCAGGGACCCCTCTGGCAGCAGTCTGGTGAAGCCTAGGAACCTCTTCTTAGATTAAAGTTTTTAAATGCTTAAGGTAAAATAATAGAATTACGGAGGAAACCAATTATACTAAAATACAGTTATAAAAATATTTTTTAAAAAGTTCATGAACCCCAGATATTAAGAACTCCTACTCCAAATGATAAAATATTGGTGTAGATGGTACAGTGGATAGAATGCTTAGCTTGGAGTCAGGAAGACCTCAGCTTAAATTCAGCCTCAGACACTTACTAGCTGTGTGACCCTGGGAAAGTCACTGAATTCCATTTGCCTCAATTGTAAAATGGGGGTAATAATAGCACCTACCTCCCAGGGCTATTGTGAGCACCTGGCACAAAGTAAACACTAAGTAAATGTTAGCTATTATTATTAATTCACATGTAGGAAGAGATACGTGTACATTTATTTGTTGCTTGAACACAAACTATATTTGTTACATTTCTTCCTCAGAGCCAATTATTAAACCAGTAAAAACCAAGAAATTCTCTCTGATGGAGCAGACATTACCTGTCACTGTGTATGAGATGGAGTAAGTAGCAAAGTTTTCACCTCCTCTACTGAAACAGCTTGGAAATAGTCTTTGGTCAAGGTATGGCATGGTATGTAGGTGGGTTGTGGAAGCAGAATTTCTCTTAGCCAAAAGGTTACTTTGGGTTTTCAGCTAGGAAATCTAGCTCTGGCTGTATGTGTACTGGTTGATCTGTAGTTTCTATGTCTTTAGCATCTTCTTTGGTGGTAGCATAAGTGAACTTTTGGAGCAGAATGGAATGTTTTTAATTTTGATGTGTTAAATAATATGATCCCAGTGGCAGCCTTGTTTTTGATTAATAAGGCAGATAAACATTTTTTAAACACATTCACCCTTTACTTGGAAGAGAAAGCACCAGCTGACAGAAATAGTTCAGAAACAGTGGGCCTGACCATAGAATGCATGCTGCTTTTGAAAATGCTTTCTCTGTGAAATGTACTTGAGGCAGTACTTGAATTGCACTGATATTCTTGTTGCTCAACATTTTTAGAACTTCTCCTTTGGAATTGCCTTCAGAAACCATTTTACTTTTTTCTTTTTTAACAAATTTCTATTAATTTTTTTTGTGTACCTAAATTTCCCCTTGTAATCTCCCGGAGAAACATACCATATTACAAAAGGTATTTTTAAAGAGAGAAGAAAAAACAATCATTGAAACTGATTAAAATATCAAAAAAAATTCTAAAATAAATGCTGTGTTCTATACCCATAGGCCTTTTACCTCTGCAAAGGAGTGGGGGAGGTGCCTCCTTCTATCCCTTCTGTGGAACCATTCTTGTTCTTAGTGGTTTTGCAGCATTCACCTTGGATTGTTTTGTGGTTTTCCTGCATCACAATCTTTCAGTATCTTCAGTGATGGCAAATCTTCATTCTTGAAGGGTGGATTTAACTTTTGAAAGTAGTCAAAAGGCACCTGCAGCTACAGTGTGATACAGTGGATAGAGAGTCAGCCTCAGGATCTTCAGGATGCAAGTTCAGATCCTTCTCTGACCCATACTGATTTTGTGGTCCTGAATAAGTTACTTTACCTCCCAGGGCTCCAGGCTGCCTCTGTAAGATCATAAGTTGCCCTATTGCCTTTCCATACTGGTCAAATGAGTTTAATGACTAGATGTTCTCTCTGCTGACCAAATACAGGATTCAGACATCTGGAGCCTAGGCTGGTAATCAGACTGCTTCACACAATTCTGGGTCATGAATGAGTTATAATTATAAAGTAAAGCCATCCATTTTCTTATGCAGCTTGTGACCTAGGTCCAAAGGTAATTCCAGATGATAAGTTCCAAAGAATATTTCTATTGGAATAACTCTAGCTTCCTAAGATGACTGCTTTGAAGTTGACAACACTCATTTGGATGTATTAGTGCTAGTGTGTTGTTTTTTAAAATATAGTTTTAGTTTTCAGCATTCATTTCCATAAGATTTTGAGTTAGTTTTTTTCTCTCCGTCTTTCCCCTTCCCCCCACCCCAAAATAGCAAGCCTACTGAATGCCTCTTCTCCCAGTCTGTTCTCTCTTATATTTTCCCCCATCTTCCCCCTAACTTTCTAGTAGGGTGAGATGGGCTAGTGTGTTTCAAAAAAGAAAAACAGGAAAACAATCAAATATAATTACTTTATAGTTGTAATATATGGGGTGTGTGCATGCGTGCGTGCGTGTGTGCGTGCGTGTGTGTATGTGTGGGTAGAGAGAGAGAGAGGACTGTAGATATACAGATAGATTTTATATACACACACACACACACACGCACACACACAGAAATACAGATGGATCTAGCTATCTATTGTAATTTCCCAAGGCATGCATTCCCTGGTACAGTCCTGCTGTTTAAGTGACTTTATACTAGAGAGCCATTCTGTTCTGGGTACCCTGGTATTTGTGTAGATATAAGGATACTGCTTGCGTTTTCATTTTCAGATTGTTAAAGTCACAAGTAGAAAATCTTGTTTTACTTCAGGACTCTTTTCCAAATGTTACAAAACTGAAATATGTATAATGTTGGGAGTGTGGGACTTCTCAAATGATCCGTGTAGCATGACTTTCACTCTTGAAGCCATTTGGAACCAGCCCTTCTTTCTTTCCAGTTTCTTGGCAGACTTGATGGACAACTCAGAGCTGATCAGAAATGTGACCCTTTGTGGACATCTTCACCATGGCAAAGTAAGGAAGGCCTATAACAGCTATGGAAATGAATTTCTTTTTATTTTCATTAATTGTTCATCCCTGAAAATTGAATGGCTTGGGGGTGGGGGGTGGTAAGCAAGTTTCCTGATTCCATAGGGTCTGTCCTTGCTATGAAATCATACTGTGAGTGGCCAGCTTTCTTGTCTCGCAGCAGCACCTGTTTATAAGTCACTTGCCTTCCTGAGCCTTGTGTCTACAACTTGAGAAAAGAGGAGAGATTGAGCTTTTAGCTGACTTGCTGCCTTACTCTGATTTTTATGAGATTTCATTTCCTAGGGGATACCTTTCTGACAAACAATTCATCTTTATTTCATTTGAAAATTAACCTCTGGCCTCTAATACTGTTCTCTCCCTTGGTCCTGCCTTTTCTCCTTCTACCACTTTACCTCCCCTTTCACTGATTATGTTGGGGTTTTTAAAAAAAAAGTGATTTGATGTTAAACCTTTCCCAATGTAGCTGACAGATGTCATTTTCCTCTTCCCTTGCAGACTTGCTTTGTAGACTGTTTAATAGAGCAGACTCACCCAGAAATCCGAAAGCGCTACGACCAAGATGTAAGTAGAGCCACCCCGTAGGTGACTCAGGTTGAATCCTGGTGTTCTCTCCGTCATCTCCTTTTACTTTATAAATGATGGAGATTACAAGAGGCTGCCGTGTAGTTGTTGGTTCTGATGGTGGTCTCTCTGAAAGTGTGAACTCTAATTTGAGTACAGAGAATCTTCTTCACCTGCCAAGTCTTGGCATTCTGTTCTCCCCGTGGGTATATCCTCTGCCCTAATGTATTAGAGTACTGCACTTCATCCCTTCTTATTAGTAACCAGTCTACAAATACACAGTTGGGGCTTGTTTTCACTATAAATCTAAATACCCCTGAATGAGGGCAGAGTAACTAGAAGTCAGTTCAATGGTGGCAGGAAAGTATTTTTGAAATATTTAATATCAGGAATCCTTAGTTCCAGGGGAGGCATAGGGCATTGGGGAAGAAGGGAAAGTGAGTGACAAGGAACCTATTGGCAATTAAATGCAAGAAATACCAGTTGACTGTTCTGACATGCAGGGTTTCTGAGAAGGCTGCTCTGCTCCTTTCACCCCTCTAAGGGCCTTTGTCGGTCTGAGTGATTTTATCCAGCTCGCTCCGCCAGGTTTTGCCCCTTATTCTCTAGTGTATTCCTCCTTGGTTGCACATACTTTATTCATACATCTAGTGACTGTCTCCAGTTGGACAGACACTATCCTAAATGCCTGATTTTAACTGTGGAGATGCCTGCAGTTTCAGTTCCTTTCAAAGGTTAGGAAGTTGTTTGTCTGGGATAAGGAATCTGAATCTGAATAATGACAACAATGAGAGCCCTTTTTTTTTTTTCAGCTCTGCTACACAGACATTCTATTCACTGAGCAAGAGGTAAGTGTGCCTAGGAAAACCAACTCCTATTGCCTTGTAGCACTTTGCCAGATCCAGCAGCTGTCAGATCAGTAAGGCGTGAGGATGAATGATGATACTAAAGAGTGACTTAAAATACCTCTTCGTTTCTCCAGGGATCTTAGACTCCTTGTAGCACCATAATTCATAGTTTAGGGTGGGATGGGGAGGCAAATTTTAAGGCAAACAGTCTCTGCCTGAGTTCAATATGACCTGTAGTTGCTGAAATTCAGCACAGATCTAAAATTAGTAGCATATGAATAACAGGTCACTTGGGGAAGTTACTTAACCCTGATTGCCTCCCCCCCAAAAAAACAACAACCCCAAAACAGAACAAAAAAGTATATAAGCTGCGGAAAGGATATAATCATTTGTATGTAGCATACAGAAATACATTCATAATAATAGCTTACATTTTTGTAGCAAGGTATTATAATAACAATATTATGTTTTTTCATTTGCTCCTAGTAATAGCCTGGTAAGGTAAATAGCATAAGTGGAGATATTCTCATTTTATAGATGAGGAGACAGGTTCAGAGAGGTTTAAGTGATTTTTCCCAGAGTCTCAGCACAAGGATTTGAGCCCAGGCTTTGTAGCTCTAAATCTAGCCCTTCTCCCTTACATGAGTGTGTTTTTGCCTTGCCTTGTGTGTAGCTCTTATTTGAGCTGTGAGTCAGTGGGGCGTGTATCTGTCTCTGTCATCCATGTTTTCATTTCTCTTCCTTCTCCCCTTTCTTCCTTAATAAATGAACAGTTCATAGAGCTAATGTGTTAGTATGCACATACACATACAATAATAGCTCACTTTTCCTGGTGCCTTACAGTTTACAAGATACTTTGATCACAAGCATTTGCTTTATTTGCACTTGCAAGGCAGCATGGTGTGGAGTGAGTCATGGGCTGGAAGTCTCAGATTCTTCCTCGTGTACTTACTAGCATTGTGTGACCCAGGGCACTTCTCCAGCTGAAGCCAGCTCTCTAGGCTTCAGTTTTTTCATCTGTAAAATGAGGAGATTGGACTCAATGCCCTCTCCCATCCATTTCAGCCTTTAATCCATGGTCTCTGAGGTAGAAAGTGTGGGCTTAATTGTCCTAATGTGACTTAATTGAAGTCATACAGGAAGTAGAAGAATTGGATGTCAAATTCATCAACTTCTTGCTCCAGATTTAGAGCCCTTTCTGTTGTTCCCCACGTAGTATAGATTTAGAGCTGAACAGGGCCTTAGAGGTCATCAAGTCTCATTTGTAGTTGAGGAAACTGAGACCCAGAGCAGTGAAGCGGAAGTGATTTGTTTGTCATTTAAAGCTCCTCAAAGTCTGTCTCCAGCCTGCTTTTCCAGACATATTGCCCAGGTTTGGTACCCCAAATTTGAACTGTCTTTCCTCCTTGTCTCTGCTTTTTTAAGCCCTGGCACCACTTCCTACAGGAGACCTCTCCTGATTCCCTCCCGGCTGCTAGTGCTCACCTCTGAAATTACTCTGTGTTTATTTACTTATATGTGTACAAGTGGTTTCCCCTCATAGAAAGTGGGCTCCGGGGCAGCTAGGTGGCGCAGTGAATAGAGCACCGGCCCTGGAGTCAGGAGGACCTGAGTTCAGATGCAGCCTCAGACACTTACCACAAAAACTAGCTGTGTGACCTTGGGCAAGTCACTTAACCCCAACTGCCCTCCAAAAAGCAAAAAGAAAAAAAATTTTAAAAAAAGAAAGTAGGCTCCATAAGGGCAGGAACAATTGTAGTTTTGCCTTTGTGTGTGGCATGCCCCTCTTCTCCCTCAGCCACAAGCCCTGTATGCACAGTGCCTGGTGCATAGCCCATGCTCATTAAATGTTTCTTGATTGATTTTTGTCATTGTGGAGAATTCCTGGCATAGGAACTCTCTCCACCAACATAGATCATAAAGGGCATAATTTCATAGATAAGCTTTAGAGATGTGCCTGAAGCACATAAGGACTAATGAAGGTCTCACAATTGGTGAGTATCAGAGGTAGATTTGAGCCTAGCCCAGCAGTCTATCCACAGTGCTGTTACCCCCTCTCTGAATCCAAACATACATGTATGTCAATACACTTGTGTACATATGCATCTATGTAGACATATACTGTGGCTAATTCTATTTATTAGTTTCCTATTGTTTGTTCTTTTTTTTATTCCCTGTTATTTTAAAGTGAAATGAGCAAAATTTTAAAATCTAAAATTAAAAATGACCCTTAAATAAAATTACTTTCTACTTAAGTCATTATTGATTTTTTCTTACTTTGGAGCAGTCACTAGATTAAAACGTTTATTACCCCTGCTATCAGAAAGATTTTGGGGAGATTAGATCCAGATCTCCCTAATAAGCTTTGTATGGTCTTCATGCTACCTTCCGTCTCTCTTCACTATTCCACATTTATGGTAGGTAATCTCTCCCCACCTCATTGGAAAGAAAGGGAAAAGCAATTTATCAAGATCATAACAGAATGGGCTTAGATAAAGATCGCATACTGTGTGTGTGAGGGAAGGAGATCTCGGGGGGACAATAGAGCTCTCAGTTCATCTTTAGTTGGTAGGATCTCCAGAGCAGAATGACCCCAGCCAGCCTCAATGCCCTCTTAGGTTTAGATCTCACCTTCTAACTTTATCCTTTCAGAGGGGTGTTGGCATCAAAAGTACTCCAGTGACCGTGGTCCTGCCAGATACCAAGGGAAAGTCTTACCTCTTCAATATCATGGACACACCAGGTGAGCAGGCCAGTGTCTGCTGGTGTAACTAATAGGTCATTCCCTAGCCTTTTAACAGCTTAGCCACTTCTTGCTTTTCTTCATGCTCTCCATTTCCAGAGTAGACCAGTTCATACTTGGGTGTCAGCTGATCAATAAACATTTTGATTAAATATCTGCTATATAATAGGTACTATGCTAAGTTCTAGGGGTGCAAAAGGAGGCAAAAGACAATTCCTGTCCTCAAGGAGCTTACAGTCTAATGGGGGAAACAACATACAAACAAATATATACAAAGCAAACCATATACAGGATAGCTAGGAAATAGTTAAAAGAGAGAAGGCACCAGAATTAAAGAGGGTTTGGGAAAGGCTTCTTATGCAAGGTGGGATTTGAGTTGGGACTTAAAGGAAGCCAGGGAGGTCAGTAGTGAGAGCAGAGGAGGGAGAGCATCCCAGGCCTGGGAGACGGTCAGAGAGAATGCCCGGATCCTGGAGATGGAGGATCTTGTTCATGGAACAGCCGAAAGACCAGTGTCACTGGATCAAAGAGTACTTGTCAGGAAGTAAGGTGTAAGGCGAGTGGAAAGGTAGAAGGGTGCTCCGTTATGAAGGGCTTTGAAGGCCAAACAGAACATTTTGTATTTGCTTCTTGAGGCAAGAGGGAGCCACTAAAGTTTCCTGCATAGAGAGGTGATAATTTCAGACTAACATTTTAGGAAAATTGCTTTGGTGGTGGATTGGAAAATGAATTGGTGTGGAGAGAGACTTGAGTCAGATAGATACTACAGCAGGCTATGGCAGTAATCAAGGCAAGAGGTAGTGAGGGCCTGCACTAGAGCGGTTGCCGTGTCAGAGGAGAGAAGGGGCCATTTGAGAGGTGTTGCAAAGATGAAATTGATAAGTCTTGGTAACACTTTGGATGGGGGGAGGGTCTGGTGAGAGATAGTGAGGATGACTTTTAGGTTAAGAGACTGAGGAACAGGAAGGATGGTGTTATCCTCTACAGTATTAGGGAAGACAGGGGCACAGGAAAGTTTATGGATTCCATTTTGGATATAATATGTTAAGGATGTCTGATTGGCATTCGGTCCAAGATGTTGGAGGTCAGCAGAAATATTGGGGCAAGATGAGTAGATTTGAGAATCATAAGCCTGGAGAAGGTAATCAGATCCATAGGAGCTGATGAGATTACCAAGTGAAGTGGTATAGAAGGAAAGAGAAGAGAGCCCAGGCAGAATCCTGAGGGACACACACTTAGGGTTTAGGGGTATGACCTGGAGGAGGATCCAGCAAAAGAGACAGGAAAAAAAACAGAGAAGTCAGATAGGTAGAAGAAAAATCAGGAGACAGTGGCATTCTGAAAATCTAGAGAGAAGAGGCCATCGAGGAGGAGAGAGTGACCAACAGTATCAGAGTCGACATACAAAGAGGTCAGGAAGGATGAGGATTGAGAAGAAGCCCCTGGATTTGGCATCTAAGAGACTGTTAACTTTGGAGAGAGCAGTTTCAGTGGACATCCATCACACTTTTAATCCCTCCTGCCTAGGATTGAATAATAAATAATATATGTTATGTAATAATAAAACATGTTATAAAGATATAATACATATTATATGATCAGTATATGTTTGTAATAGTATGTTACTGTTTTATATTCTATATTGTTACATATATGTAATAGTAAATAAAGTGCCTTTTAAACAACTCCTTTAGTGTTAGCTGACCAGTTCCAGTTATCTCATGTGCCCTCTGCTTTCTGTTCCAGTGGCATGATTGAAGGAAACCATGACTTTCCTAGTAGGTTTTTCCTCTTGATCTAGGGCAGAGGTGGGCAACCTTCGGCCTCAAGGCCACATGTGGCTTCCAGGTCCTTAAATGTGTCCCTTAAACTGAATCCAAACTTCACAGAACAAATCCCCTTAATAAAAGGATTTATTCTGTAAAATTTGGACTCAGTCAGAAGGCTGCACCCAAGAACCTAGAAAACCACATGTGGCCTCAAGACTGCAGGTTCCTGACCCCTGATTTAGGGTATCCCTAGATCAGAATTGTAATCTAGCTTTCCCCTACTTTTTCCACTTTGAGTTCTACCTCTCCTCCTCGATAACACCCATGCCCCTCATTCTCCTGCCTTTCTCCTGAGTTCTGAACTGTCCATTGATACCTCCTGGACCAAGAAAATGTGCTACTTATAGAAAATTAGGCTGTCAGAACTGAAAAAGGACCTGAGAAATAATCTAATCCAACTCCCAAATGAGGCAGACAAGGCCCAGGGGGACAGTGACTTTCCCAAGGTCAAACATTAGGAGAGCAAGGCCTGGGCTTAGATACTTTCAACTGCACCTCTGTCCTCTATCCCATTTTCATAGGGTTTTGTTCTCTGCTTTCTAGAGCCACTACCTGCTAGTTGAATAAATTTCTTTGTGTTAATGTGTTAGTGCAGTGGTTCTCAACCTTCCTAATGCTGCGACTCTTTAATACTCATATGTGGGCGTATCTGCATGTGGGCAGACCCACCTGGAGATGGATAGAGGAGCACATGGTGTCTCGGTTCCTAAGTCCATCAGGAATGTGTGTTTTCCGATGGTCTTAGGCGACCCCTGTGACCCCTGTGAAAGGGTCATTTGACCCCACCTCAAAAGGGGTTGCGACCCACAGGTTGAGAACCACTGCATTAGTGGGTGCAAATGTGTATCCTTTATCTAACAAGGTCTTCTGTAGAAGAGGATTAACCCAATTTGTCTTATCAGTGGAAATTTCAAGAATTGAGGGAGACTTTGGGTTGGGGGAAGGTAAGGAGGAGTTATAGGTCTTGAGGTTGCCTATAGTTGCTGTAACTGTCCTGAAGGAAGAGAGCCAGGACTTTCATTTGAGTCACTGTAGGCAGGTAAGACTACCAGTGCTAATTCCTGTACCCATGTACTGCTCTTTCTGCATGTTTACTTTTTTCAGGACATGTGAATTTTTCTGATGAGGTTACAGCTGGCTTGCGAATATCTGATGGAGTTGTGCTTTTCATCGATGCAGCTGAGGGGGTGAGCATTTGTTGTTGTGAAATCTTGGGTTTGGTCTAAATTTTTCCCAGAGCAAAAAACCGATGAGGATTCAGAAGTTTTGTTGATTAACTTAAGGTAGCTGTGTGATTAAATTCTAGTTTTACTCTGATTTAAGGACAGATTCAGAGTCAGTTCTTAAAAAGGGTGTAATCATTTTCCCCGGTAGAGCTGAGAATCAATGGAATTCAACACAATTTAGGAAATGAAGAGATACCATTGGTATCTGGAGGGAGGGGACAAGTACAAAATATTTAAAATTTTTGTATTTTTAAAATATTTAAAATATTTGTTCCATATTAATGATTTTATTGAATTAGTGGTAGGAATTAGAAAGCTCTGCTGAGGAAGAATATGATGGTTGGGTGGACAAGTTCAAGGTTTCCATGGGCCCTTACCAAGTAGTTAGAAATCCACACCAATAGTTTCCTCACTTGTGTGTCATTTGTAAAAATGGCCAGTAGGGAGAGCTATTAGTTTTTAGCCAGATAATCCTGCTTCTTCAAGTAGTACTAGTAACAGCAAAAATTATCATTTCTACATTGTTTTAAACTTTTCATAGTGCTTTACAAATAGTGCTTCCTTTTGGCTAGTCACAGGTCTTACCTTACCAGCTCCAAGAATAAGTAAGGGAGCTTGTCTGCTGTCCTAAGCCTCTTTCCTGCTTTGTCCATGTTAAAAGATAGGGCCGTTTGTAGCCATGCTGTAGAGTTTTCATGCTTCTGCTCCATTCTCTGAGTCTGGTGTTCCTTAGGTGATGCTGAATACTGAGCGGCTGATCAAGCATGCAGTACAGGAGAGGCTGGCCGTCACTGTGTGCATCAACAAGATTGACCGGCTGATTCTAGAGCTAAAACTTCCCCCAACAGATGCCTATTACAAGCTACGCCACATTGTGGATGAGGTCAATGGATTAATCAGGTACAGGGGAGACCATTTGAAATGTGCTTCCCTTCTTTAGTGCCATTGAGTTTTTAAGAGATTGTAACCCTGAGGGCCTGAGGTTGTGATTTGGGAGGACTGGATGCAGGTGAATTGGTGTGATCTCAAAGAATAGAATTTCCTAGGGTCAGAAACCTAGAGCTGGAAGGGACTTCACATGAGGAAGAGGCCCAAAATGATGAAGTGATTGCCCAAGGCCACACAGGTAGCCGGAAGCATCAAGATAATGTGGCCTAGATAAAAGAAGGCCAGAGACTGATGGGACTTAATAACAGAGTTAGTGTGTTTGACATAGACAGAGATGTTGCTGCTGACTCACCATTGACAAGGTATGTGTTCTGAGATTTTTCCTAGGAAGATCGAGGCTAGGGACATAAATTGTGGCCATAAAAAGATTCAACTGTAAACATGGTCTTGTTGTCACTGCTAATCAACCAAATGATCTAACTAGCTTTAGACCTTCAGTATAAGGAGTATTAAATAAGTGGCAGCAAGTTGCTATACCTTGTTTTTACTATAAATGGGCCCAACTCCAAATTGCACAGGTTCAGAAAGAATTTCCCACCAAAGCTTTGGAAAGCCTGTGATGGATTGCATAGTATAATGAGGCAGCATGGTACACACTTGGAGTCAGGAAAGATTGGGTTTGGAGTAGGACATGGGCACTTATTAGATGTGTGGTCCTGGGCAAGTCATTTAACTTTTCTGAGCTACATTCTAATCTGTAAAATGGGGATGATAATAATAGTACCTGACTCACAGCATTGTGAGATTTAAGTGATATCATATCAAGTGTAAAGGACTTTTGCAAACCTGAAAGGGCTACAGAAATACTAGCTGCGGCTGCAGCTGCAGCAGTGGCAGCTACTTACATTACCATCACTCCTACCATCCACCATGCTCAGTGGGATACATGGCAGCCTTGTGTGAATGCAAAGGAATGAACCAAATGGTGTTTTGACATCTCTGCCAGCCCTAGGATTCCATAAAACACCCATCTAGATCTATGCGTAAAGATGCTTTTTCCCTTAAGGAGTTATTCCACTGTATGGAATTGAAAAGTGTCTGTGCAGCCCACAAAACCACTGTCAGGAGACTTTTGACTTCTTAGTTCTTGAGATGATTTCTTGCAACTCTTTTGTAGTTTGCATTGCCTTTTAACATAGTTTGTTCCTCTTTACTTATCCTGTCTCATAGCTGTAAAATCTTTTCTAATCCAGCAAGCATTTATTAAATTAACTACTTACTCTGTGCCGAGCACTGGGATTACAAAAGCAAAACATGAGCAGTCCCTGCCCCAGAGGAGTCAACCTTCTCTTGAGGAAGGGGAAGGGCAGGGGAAATTGGGGGACTGCAGCATATTAACTGGTTATTTGAGGAGGGGTTGAGCACCTACAATTAAGGACACCAGGAGAGGAATCCAAAGTAACACTTGTGCTGAGCTTTGGATATGAGAAGGAGGCTGCTCATGATTCCAATACAGGAGACAGAAAGCCTGGGAAGAGGCCCAGTAGGTGGTTAAGAGCTGAGCTCCAGAAGCCTATGTGGGCCACTTTGGCTGTGCAGAAAAATGTAGGAAGAGGAGAAGGAGGCAAAGGCAGGCTGGGCCAGATTGTGAAGGACTTTAAGTGCTGAGCTAAGATTGTGTTTTGTCCTAGAGGTCAAAGAGCACCTCTCACAGTCCTCGGGCCAAGGAGTGACATGGTCAGACTTGTGCTTTAGGAAAGTGATTCTGCCAACTGTTTGAGAGATGGATGGGAGAGAAAGAACTAAAAGGCAGCATGTCTTAGGTTTGCCACAGTCTGGGTACTAAATACTCCCTCAGGAGGCTTTTTCTACAGGAATTCATTCAGCATATTGATTAAGTGACTGCTGTGTATGGCACCTTATTGGGGAGATAAGAGGTTTAGATAGCCATTGTCCATGTTCTCATGGAGCTTAGAGTCCAGTGGGATTTTTCATAACCACAACCAACTTTTGTAATACATGAGAGTTGCTATGAGAGGTTCAAAATGCTTGTGCAATCTAGGGTGCTAAGGGGGAGAGGTCATTACTCATAAGGGAATGCACAGGAAGGATTGGGATGGGAGGAGGTTGGCTACAATAGAGTGTACCTAGAGGGGAAGCCACTGTGTTTCTTTTGACCTCCTCTTCCTCATCTTTAAGAAGATGACAATGGTGCCAGGAGAACCTACCTCCCAGCAGTGTAATGTGGATCAAAAAGAGATTAGGCAATCAACAAACATCTGTGAAGCACTTAATATGTGCCAGGCCCCTTGCTAATTCCTGGAGATACAAAGAAAAGCCTTTGCCCTCAAGGAATTTGCATTTCAGTGGTAGAGGTAATCTGTACATATATAGGAATTTATAAGATATATACTGAATAGAAGGAAGGTAACCTTTAATGGGAAGGCTAGTTTAGCAGCTGAGGAAACCCAGAAAGGCCTCCTACAAAATATGGCATTAGTGTTGAGTCTCGAAGGAAGCCAGGGATTCTAAAAAAGCATTCCAGCATGAGGATGGCCAGCACAGAGGTGTCAAGTCTGGAGATAGAGCATCATGTGTGAGGAACAGTAAATAGCTTAATATGGCTAGATCGTAGAGCATGTGAAGGGGAGTAATGTGGATGAAGACTGGAAAGATTACAAAGGTCTAGTGTTTTTTAAGAGCTTTAAGTGTCAGGTGGAGAAGTTAGACTCTCAAGGTAAGTGGAAGCTGCTGGAATTTGCCTAGTGGGTCTTGGGGATGTGGTCACATCTGTGCTTTAGGAGATTACTTTGGCAGCTGTGTGGAAGTTGATTTAGAGTAGGGAAAGACCTGAGGTAGGGAGGGCCAAATTAGGAGACCATTGACTAGGTGTGAAGTGGTGAGGACCTAAGCCATCAAGGTGGTCAGTGAGAGAAAGAGAGCAGGTCAGATGCAAGAGATGTTGTGGAGATAAAAACTAGATTTTGACCTTGGATTAGGTATTTGGAGTGGAAGCGAGAAAGGTGTCAAGGATGGCGCTGAGGCTGTGATCCTGGGTCACCAGGAGGATGGCGGTGCCCTCAGCAGCAATACAGGAGCTTCAGAAGAGAGCTAGATCTAGTGTGAGGTGTCCTGTAGGCAGTTGATAAGGATGAGGATAAGGATGAAGATGAGGATGATGATGATGATGATGAAGAACTAGAACTTAGGAGGGAAACTAAAGCCACACATGGAGATTGGGGGTCATCTACATAGAGGTGAAGTAATGGGAGCTGATAGAATCACCAAGTGAGAGAGTATAGAGAGAAAAAAGAGGCGGAGCCTTGAGGCTTACCCCCAGTTAGGGGCCATGATGTGGAATATGAACCTGCAAAGGAAACTGAGAAGTAGCAGTTACACAGGTAGGAGGAGAACCAAGAGGGAGTAATGTCATGAAGACCCAGAGAGGAGAGAAGAAAGTGGTCAACAATGTTGGATATTGCAGAGAGCCCAAGAAGGGGAGGATTCAGGAGAAACCATTAGATTTAGCAATTGAAAAGTTCTTGGTAAATAGGGAGAGCAAACTTTCTGTTGAGTGATGAGGTCAGAAGTCAGATTGCAGAGGGTTCATAAGAGAAAGAGAGGAAAGGAGGCATAGATGCCACCAGTTGGCTTTTTTCAAGGTTAGCTGAGAAAAGGAGAGAAATGGGGGGAGAACAAGTGGGGATGGCAGCATCTGAGGGATTTTTTAAGGCTAGAGAGACTTGAGCATGATTGCAAACAATAGGAAAAGAATCAATAAATAAGGAGAGGTTAAAAATTAGGGTAGAGATAATAGAGCAGTGTTCTGGAGATCCAGTGGAGGAGATATGGAGAGGGCTTGGCCTTGGCAAGAAGGATCAACTCTTCATCAGAGACATCAGTGAAGGAAGGCATGGTTGGGAATGATGTCAGCAGGATGTGTGATATGGAAAAAGAGAGAAGAGCTTTCTGCTAATCACCTTGATGTTTTGTAAAGTGTAAATTTCTCAGCTAAAAAGGTGGGGGAAGGGGTTGTGTGGGATATTTGAGGAGAAAAGAGAAGGTTTGGAATATCCACTGTGGTCAGTGGGATAGAGAATCAATTAGATAGGAATAGGAAAATTGCTTTGTTGCTAACATGATGGATATAAAGTGCAAAACTTATAAATATCATTCTAAGGTAAGCCTGGAAAGATAGAATGGCGCCAGATTAGAGGGTCTTGAATGCCAGTTTAAAGTTTACTTAGTATAGAAGAGGGTTTGAGCAGAGATGTACCTTGTAGGAAGATTTGTCTGGTAGTGTTGTGATGGACAGGTTGGTGTGCAGAGAGGTGAAGTGTAAAGCCTTTGCAGGAGGAAGCTTCAGGTATAGAATGGTAATGGGAATCTATATGAGGGTAGTGGCAAGGGGATGCAAAAGATTAATAGTTAGACTGTTAGGATTTAGTGTCTGATGGAGTTGGCAAGGGATCGGGGAAAGTCCTTAGATGAAAGGGTACTTTGCTCAAGTAGTTCAGTAGGCAGAGGGGCTGTCTCCAGTCATCCTGACCCTCCAAGTCATCTTGCCACTGGACCCAGATGGCCCCAGAGGAGAAGGTGAGACTTGTAGCTTTGTACAACTTTCCCTCACTTTAAATTCAGTTCACTTGCAAGTCATGGCATCATCTTCCTGATGTCATGGTCCTCTTCAAGAGCAAAGGACAAAACACAATCAGTAGGCAGAACAGCGCAGGGAAGAAAGGAAGTTTTTGTTTTGACAGAAGAGGAAAATATAGCTCCAAATGGTTTTAAATAATTTCGTCAGAGACTGTGGTATAATGGGGGAAACAGTGGATTTTGGAGACAGAACCTGGATTCAGATCTGGATCCTGCTACTTATTTATGTGATGTTGGACAGATCTATAAATTCCACTGAGCCTCAGTTTCCTCATCTTTAAATGAGGGTATTAGACTAACTCTGCCCCAGCCAACTCCAGGATTTTTTCTAGCTCTAAATCTGTGATTCTGCATCAGGGCAGAGTGAGGAGAGCCTGACACATAGTCTTAAACTCACACCATGTTTCAGTTTGTAAGTCTAAAGAAGAATAGACAAAAAAATTTTTTTTAATTTAAAAAATGAAGAATAGACAGTCTTAAGATTCAAAGTAAAGGCACTGTATTAAAACAATGAAACAAAATGATACTGCATAGTAGGGAGAGTTTTTCAGCAGATGATAAGCTGCAAAGAAGACATGTTTGCATTAGTGAATATTCCAAGTATGTTAGTATAATTACCATTTCTCTAAAATTCATTCATATCTTGGCGCAGTTGACTTGTGTTCTGTACTGTAAAATCTTTGTCTTTGGCCTCTGGTTTGTTCATTGTCAGTCCCGTGCAGTTAACTTTTTCTAAGATTATGTTTAACATTACCAACTCTGGGAAGTTAGCTTGTTAATGAGAATTAGGAAACGACTCCATCATATCACTCTCTTGGGCCAAGCTATTGGCAGTGCTGACTCTATTATGGTAAGCACATTTAGGCGATTGTATTGTGTGATGAGACTGTCCCCCCACACAGCTGCATGCCATGTGTCAGCACTATCCTATCATCCAAGTGTCAGTACCAGCTTGTCATTCTATTTGTGGTCATCTCTGTTTCAGCATGTATTCCACCGATGAGAACCTGATCCTCTCTCCACTTCTGGGCAATGTGTGTTTTTCCAGCTCCCAGTATAGCATCTGTTTCACACTGGGCTCCTTTGCCAAGATCTATGCTGACACCTTTGGTAAGCTATCTATCTTTTTTACTTCAACAGTTTCTCATTCTGAATGGACAGGATCATGGCATCCTGCCAGAGTCCTCTGTGGGAGCTTTTTTCTGACTTTTACCTGTGTTTTGAATATTCTTTTCTTCCCCAGGCCACTTCTAAAGATCAAGTGAATCATAAATATTAAAAGAAATATAAGTGATAGGACAAAGAAAAAGAAAAAGGTGGATTATTCTTTAGGATGAAAACTCTCCTGGTAGACTGCATACCCAGAAGCCAGGAATGCCTTAAGCCAACAAAGTACTTTGGGGCACATTATTTAGATATGAAGCCATTTCTTATCATTGGCCTTTCTAGCAGGTCAGCTCAGCTGGGTCCTGAGAGGGCTGGGTAAAAGGACTCTATTAGATTTGCAGAGGGTATGTATAATCCTTTCTGCCTGTGCTTAGTTGACTTCTGAAGAGCTGCTGCCTCAGCTCCCCAAATTGAGAGTCCCTATAGCTCTCTTATCCAAATCTCCCTGGTCCCCCAAGCTTCTCGGTATTTATCCTTAATATTTATATTTTTATTCTTGTGAAAGAATGGGAAGACATAGTCTAAATTTGAACCTACTTTTCCCCTAGACTCTGTGTAGACTGGTGGGGAGAGTATGTTACAGACTATTGGCCTGAACATTTGGTTTTATACCGACTATTCTTATTATCATACCTCAGTAAATACCCCTTTCTAAGAGCTGAAAAAAGAAAAATGCATGGAGACATTGGACCTCATTGCAGAAGGGCATTTCAAGCATAGACTGGCTGGTGTGGGAAGCTGATATCAGACTGGGACCTGCTAGTGTAGACAGTAAGAACCTGTTACAGTGGTGGAGCATAGGTAACATATGAAGACGAATCATGGGCATACTTTCTGCAGCTGTAATGTAGCTGTATGATGGGGAACTCATAGTTGGAAGTCTTTGAGGCATGGGAGAGACAAATTTCTATCCTCTGTCTCAGTGTTAGTGGAAGAAAGTGTTATCCTGGAAAGCACAGAAGGGAAGTATACCAGCAGCTTTTAGTTTTGTCACTGTCAGTGCACCCATTTATCACAGTAGTTATGATCTATTCTAGGGCAATAGGGATGCAGAGAGAGAGGAGGCATGAGAGACACAGATGTATTAGGGAGAGAGGACATAAGCATGAGGGATGCATAACAATTCAGACAGCAGAAGCTAAGAGCCAAATTCATATTATCAGTTGTAATAACTAGTGAGTGGCCCAGGAATTCAGAGGAGGGAGTAAGTGCCCAAATTGGATTTGGATTGAACTTGGAAGAAAGCTAAGGATTCAGACAGGTAAAGAGTAGGGAGGGCATTCCAGGTGTGGAGAGCAGGCATGGAGCTAGGAATGTGTACAGCATGTTCAGGTAATAATGATTAGATCAGTGTGGCGGGAACAGAGAATTCTGTAAATCAGCAGGGGCATCACCATAGTCAAGGGTCAAATGCAGGCCTTAAGCATCCAGCTGAGGAGTTGGAACTGTATCCTGTAGACCATGGGAAGCCATGAAAGATGTTTGAGTGGGGAACCTGCATGTGCAGAGTGGAGTCTGGAGCAGATTAACATGGCATTTGTAGATATTATATATTGATCAATAAATATTTGTTAAGCAAGCCTCTGTACTTGGAGTTAGAGATACAGATAGAAACAGGAAAGCTGATAAGTAAATACAGGTTTTATGGTTTTGTAGATATATATCTCCGTGTGTGTGTGTGTGTGTGTGTGTGTGTGTGTGTGTGTGTGTGTGTAAAATACAAGTGAAACTGGCAGGAAGGGGGTAGGATTAACAGCTGTGAGAATCAGACATGCACATGTGGGGAAGAGGATGGAGACTGGACAGCAAGCTAGTGCAAGTGGTCCAGGTGTAAGAGAATAGGCATGATGATTAGAACAATGTCTTTGGGAATAGAATGGTATTGGATGAAAAAGATATCTCTAAGAAGTATTCCAGGGGAAGAATCAATGGGACTTGGTGATTGGAACTAAATAGGGGTGGGAGGAGGGGAAGAATGATAAAGGATATCTGTCTTGTGACTATGAAAACAGTGGAATCCCAAATGAAAATAGGTGGAGCTGGTTTGGTGGACAAGTGGACAAGTAGAAGAATGATAATTATTTTTATTTTATAGTTATTAAGTCTGAAGTGAAATCCAAGTAAAGTTTTCTGTGTAAAGGAAGTTCTAGAGATGCCAGTATAACAGCAAAATCTCTCAGAGCCCCTGAATCTCAGCTTGTTGTTTGACCCAGTGGGAGGCTCAGCTGGATTGGGACTAAATCCAATCTCAGAAGGGCTGAATTGTTCAGTCTGCCTTGATCAGGATCAGTGCTTAAAGCCCAACCAGAAAAACACTCTTTTTTTTGTAGGGGAGGTGCAGGGGAGGGGAAGGTCATAGATTTCAGACTAGATTTGATGTTTTTTCCCAGATACTATAAGGTCCTGTATATGTGCATGCAGAGTCGGGGCAGGGAGACAGCCGAAGTGAGGTGGGCCAGGTGGGCTGCAGCTGTAGAGTTGCTAAAACTGGCAGCAGCCCATGAATCACAGAGCTTCCCCATGGATCACAGAGAAACGAGGGGGAGGGATAGGGTGTCAGTTAGCAGAGAACCCTGTTCGAGGAGGTCAGAAGAAGCATCAGTCATCTTTTCCTTCATGCACCACTAAATGCTGAGACTAGAGAATTCGAGGGAGACTGAGAGTTTGCATTTTGGGCTCACCATGATCTCACTGACTTAGTTATGCTTATTTTTATTCTGAATTTAACAAATATCACATAAAATGGGAATTTCTGTGTATATAGTAGAACAGAAGAAGATTGTACATGAAGCCACTGATTTCTATTATGCGCAGCTTGCTTTAATTTTTAAGTATATAAATAAACTCAACCTGTAGCTTTCCAAACTGCTGTGCTTTGCATACTTTTTTGTGGCCTTCTCTCTGTTCTCTGCCTTTTAAAAAGAAGCCCCAGCATCCTTCTTTTCTCTTGCTTTTTTTTTTTCTGCTGCCATTTCCTTATATTCTATTACCTTCCCCTACCCCCAGTGGAGAAAAAAAAAAGAGGAAAACAAAGTCTCTTTTTGCAAATATGTATAGTCAAAGAAAAGAAATTCCCATGTTGACTATACTCAAAAATGTGTATCTTATTCTACCTCTTACTTTTTGTCTCTGGATCATTTGCTTCTTTCAGTCTCTCTTCACATGTCCCCTTGGTCCAAATCTTTAAAACTTAGAAAGAAGGTTCTTGATGCTCTTATTTAGGAGCCAGTGGTGATAGTGTAAAGGATTCAAACAAGCACTCCAAGCAGAAAGCCGATTATCATTTTTGTCTTGTCATATAGGTGACATCAATTACCAAGAATTTGCCAAGAGGCTCTGGGGTGACATTTACTTCAACCCTAAAACGTAAGTGGCATGAAGAATTTCCCTTTCCTCAGGGGGGGGTCTGCCTTCCCAGTGAGGCTGTCTCCTAGTCATTGAGAACATAGAGGCAGAGAGCTCACAAAGGTTAACCCCAAAGCATTCCTCGGCATAAGCCGTTCCTCTTCTTCTTCTTACGTGAGATTGACTTCATTTGCTCTGCCCAGGAAGATGACATGTCTTTATGTCAGCAAGCATTTATTAAGCCCTTTCTGTGTACCAGGCACTGCTAAGCCTGAGGTAGCTGAAAGAAAGACAGTCTTTGTCCTTAAGAAACTTTTCAAAGGGGAAGACAGCACCTAAAAGGAAACTGAGAAACAGAGGCGGGTGGAGGTGGGAGATGTGGGTGCCCACCTCAGGGGCATGGGAGTCGGGAACAAAAATGTGGCTGGGCAGGGCTGGGCATCCATCTATAAATGGAGGTACTGAGAGGAGCTAGTCAGTCAGGAGGAGGGCACTGCCAGTATATGAAGTCGGGAGATGGAGCTTCTAGTGTGAAGAGGTCCCAGGGCAAGTCCAGAAGCTGAATCCCGTAGGAATCCTTCTCTGGCATTTTTTACTGTCTTCTCTCATCTCCTGATTAGTTTCAAAACCCCCTGGATGAGAGACACTCTGTCCTCCAGAGGGGTCCACAGCTCTTTTTTCTCTCACTCTTTAGGCGGAAGTTTACCAAAAAGGCCCCAACCAGCAGCTCCCAGCGGAGCTTTGTGGAGTTTGTCTTAGAGCCACTTTATAAGATCTTAGCTCAGGTGAGTGGAGGCGAATATGTCCATTTATCCTCCCACATCCTCACATCCCTTTCCTGTTCAGGTCTGCTCTGTTCTCCTGAGCCAAGGAAGCTCAGCCATGGTGAGTGGCTTCCTCCATCCCTAAGTCCACCCTACTGCATGTTACCATTTGTAAGACCATATATATATATATATATATATATATATATATATATAAAGACCATAATTGGTCTTCATTTTGAGCATCTGTTGAGCACTGATATGTGCTACATTCCATTGTATAAGAAGGGAAAATTGGGTGAAGTGCAAAGGAACAATCTTTTAGGGCAGCGGTTCTCAACCTGTGGGTTATGTTCAATTTGTATCAATGAAAATACATCCTGCATATCAGATATTTACATTATGATTCATAACAGTAGAAAAATTACAGTTATGAAGTAGCAACGAAAATAATTTTATGGTTGGGGGTCACCATGACATGAGGAATTGTATTAGGAAGGTTTTCTCTTGTATAAATGTATGTATGTTGGATGAAATGGATCAATTTGTTCAAAAACTTTTCAAAATAAAAGTTTATTAATATTTTTGTATCACTTCTGTTTCCTAACATATAAATAGGAAGCATATAACCATCACTCCAGAAAACCATCCCTTACTGTAAAAAATGAAAAAGAGGGGGGAAAGTTCAGCAAAGCTAGTTGACTTCCCAGAGGTCTGATGTGATATGCAATGTTTCACACTGATAGAATTGATAGACAGTAATTTATCCTTTGGGGCCAGCCTTGGTCATTATAATTTTGCATGTGGCTTGCATTCAGTTTCACTTGTTTTGTTGTTGTGGTGTTTTTTTCCATTAGCATTGTTTTCATTGTATAAATTGTTCTCCTAGTTCTGCTTACTTCATCTTGCATCAGTTTGTTCTGGTATTCCCATACTTTTTTAGAGTCATAATTTTTTATAACATAGTAATATTCATAATATTTGCATAGTTCATGTACCACAGTCTCTTTAGTCAGTCCCATCTCAGTGGGCATCTAATTTGTTTCCAGTTCTTTGTAGTATGGAAAGTATGAATTAGTGTGCCCAAAAAAAGAATACAGAATGCCCGGAGCTCAGCTGAAGGAGAGATCACTTTTAGCCGAAGGTATCAAGAAAGGCATCTTAGGACAGGTGGCATTTGAGTTGGATGATGTCTCTATCAGTATTCAGAATCTCTTTCCTGAGTACGCAATCCAGCAGTGGCTTTATTTAAGCAGCATCAGTAATGAGCATGGCTCCCTTTGGCCTTCCATTGTCTGAAAAGGGGTGCTCAGTAACCCCTAGTAGGCTTGCCCACCTGGAGATAAAAATAAGGAGATAAAGGTCCAAGGGGTTCCTGGGGGACAGGAACAGCTTCTTTGTACTCCTAGGAGAGGCTTGTGCCCATCAGATAGCTCCCCATGCCTCTAGGCCTCAGATCACTCACCAGGTGGAAGTTCTTTATCAGCTCTTGACAGTTGTACCACATTCAAACCATTTACTGTCCAATGTGAGTAGGCTGTCAGTAGGTAGTGATTGGGGTGGGGGAGGTGCTTTGTGGGATTCTGGCTATAGAGAACACTTTGAATAAAGGAGCAGTTTGCCTAGAGCACAAGAGACATGAGAGAAGATGTGCAAAATAAAGCCAAATTGCGGCCAGGTTGTAAGAGTACTTTGAATGACCAGCTAGAGTTAATGAAAGAAATTGATAGACTCACCCTCCCTACAGACCCTGAGAGCACTGGGAATGATTTAGATTCAGCCTTGTCTGGAGGAAGGGTGATAGATGTCCAGCCCGGTGCTATGTGTGGTCACTGCCAGGTGACCTTTTTTGATTCCTCACAGAGCTCTGATGCTCTAAATCACACTTCTCTGAGATGTGGGTGATTGCCGAGCTGAGATGAAATGCTGCTCATAGACACAAGGTGGCAGCACTGAGAGCCCTCAGTCTCCTTGAGTGAAGACTAGCTATTGGGAGAGCTGGTCTGTTCTTTCCCAGTCAGTAACCAGTCCTTCTAAGGGACTTCTCACCAGAGCATCTGTCTATCTATTTTCCAACTTTGGTGTTTCTGTATGGAGGTTGAAACTAAAGTAAAATTCCTCTCTGTCTTACTTGGTGGCAGCTGCAGCCTCAGGGACTTGAAGTTGTCCTTTGGACACTCCTCTTGACCCTACTACATACATACAGCAAACCAGGACCCCAGGGATCCTTGCCCATTTATTTATTTTTCAGGAGTCACATCCTGGAGCCATCTTTGACTGACCATGTTAGTGACCTTATGTCGTGATAGGTTGTGGGAGATGTGGACACCAGCCTCCCGAGGACCCTAGATGAACTGGGCATCCACCTGACCAAAGAGGAGCTGAAGCTGAACATACGCCCTCTCCTTAGGCTGGTCTGCAAAAAGTTTTTTGGGGAGTTCACAGGTAATAAATAGTCAAGAGTGCCAAGAGATACTAGAGATCAGCTACTCACACTGGAAATGCTTGGGGACAGTCTTTGAGAGCACACGTGTTTCTCGTCTCTGTCCTCGATGGATAGCATCAGGACCTAGACCTTAAAAATCACCAAGGAACAGATTTGCATCTTACAAGAGAGCAAGGATAAATGTGACCCTCATTAGAGGGCTCCATAGCCTGGTCCAACTTGTTTTAGATAGACTGATTCAGAGACTCCGCAGACTGTTGGTTAGCAGTTGTGCTAATTGTGCCCTGGAGGTACAAGATGCTCATTCTGGTCCAGCTCTTATGACACGTAGTAAAAAAGAGGAATTTTCCTATTCTTATAGAGAACTGCTAACAGTTAATTAGAGAAACTAGAAAAAACCACATTTTAAACAGAAATAGAATGCATTGCTTCAGAGAGAGGAGTTAGATTAGGGATTATTACAAAAGATTAGATGAGGAAAAGGGAGCATGAGATGTCTGGTTCAGTGTATAATCTGAATACTTGGATAAGGAATCATGAAAGCTTCTTAGAGCTTTGAGTTGAATTTAAAACTCTTTTGCTATTTGAGAACATCACCTTGCCTATGCACAGTCCAATGAATGGCCCTGTTTACTGACCACTCCACACCCTCTCTGAATAGATAGGCCTTCCTTGAGGGAGAGGAGATCATCATGGCATTCTCTTTTTCTCCTCACAGGCTTTGTAGATATGTGTGTGCAGCATATACCTTCTCCAAAAGTGGGTGCCAAGCCTAAGATTGAGCATACTTACACTGGCGGTGTAGACTCAGACCTTGGTGAAGCCATGAGCGACTGTGATCCTGATGTAAGGAGACCTGCTGTGTGGCCCACACCCTTGTTCACCACCCCTTCCTCCCCTCTGCTCCTTGTTTTACCTCTGCCCTTTCCCCTCCTACTGCATTCTCCATACCAATCTTTCTGTCTTTTTCTTCCATTCCCCACCCTGAGCAGATTTATAACATGAATATATAGACAGTTGAGCATCAGGATTCATATTTTTGTCAGAAAGAACCCCATGTTTTTCCGTTTCCTTATTCTTTTCCTTCAACAAAAGTGGATAAATTATTTCCACTCAGCTCTTACTTAATTTCTGTTAACTGTGGACAGAATGGTTTTGAGCTTTGCTTCCTCCCAAAAGAAAGCAGTTCTTGAGCAATGCCCAGAAAACTCATATCCCAGCTGTAAGAAACTGGCATTGTGTTCTCCTGCAGGGCATGGATAAACAGGACTGTTCTGTTTCTCTACCAGGGCCCTCTGATGTGCCACACCACCAAAATGTACAGTACTGATGATGGGGTACAGTTCCATGCCTTTGGGCGGGTGCTGAGTGGCACCATCCATGCTGGGCAGCCAGTGAAGGTGCTGGGGGAAAACTATACATTGGAAGATGAAGAGGATTCCCAGATCTGTACTGTGGGCCGGCTGTGGATTTCTGTTGCCAGGTACCACCAGGTGGCGCCAGCCTCCATACTGGTGCCATCCAGGGCATGAGGAGGAGTCTGTCTCTTGACAGAAAATGGTGGCGGTCTAGTTCTCTACGGTGTGGTTAAGAAAACCCCTTGACTTACAGTATCTGGTTCCCAGGGGTCCTAAAGGCTTTGCTTCTGAGTCTTGGTCGAACCTCTCTATAGCCCAGCCCAAAGGTGTCAAACCTGCAGTGCTCCCAGATGGGACCCGAACCAGATTAAGATAAAATTGGGAAATAGTTAATAAAATAGATAAAAACATAGTAATATCTAAATAACATTAACCTGACTTTCTGCATTATACAGCCGTCAAGGCTGGGCCTCGTGTATGGTCACTGGCCCTATTTGAATTTAACACTCTTGGTCTAACCTATAACCTCAAAAATCCCTCTTCACACTAAGCTTGGCTCCATTGTCTGTCATGTGGCAGAGATGTGACCACTGTACACCTTCCCTGGGTGCTGAGCTGCCTGTCATTCCCTGATTTAGATGGCTGCCCCGGGAAAATGGCTCGAGGGCCACAAGAGGCCTGGCCCATGATTGGAGTACCCGCTGTCTAGCTCCCAGCTGGCATTTCTTATTCCTGATCTAAATACATTCCCTAGAGCATTGCTGAGGCAAAGTAGCCTGCTGACGTGGAGAGTAGCTTTCGCACTATCAGTTTGCTTCATTCCTTTTTCTGTGTTGCACCTAAAGAAACTACTGCTTGATGTGCCCTACTTATGTCATTGTTATGTTGGGTTCCAGGTACCACATAGAAGTGAATCGAGTTCCTGCAGGTAACTGGGTTTTGATTGAGGGTGTGGATCAGCCCATTGTGAAAACTGCCACCATCACTGAGCCCCGGGGCAATGAGGAGGTAGGACTTTGTGAAGTGGCTGCCAAGATTGTTACCAATTTATATGTTTTTGAGGGCAACACTCAATGCTTTTTGTTTTTGTTTTTTGGAGGGGGCAAGGCAGGGTAATTGGGATTAAGTGACTTGCCCAGGGTCACACAGCTAGTAACTATCGAGTGTTTGAGGGCAGATTTGAGCTCAGGTTGACTCAACAGGAAACCTGGGCTCTTGATGCTGTTTTGACAGAGGTCAGACCTTACTAGTTTTCTCCTTACATAAGGCAGTTTTTGATGGTAAGTGTATGCTCAGGGAACCCTCCCTTTATCTGTGGATCTTCCTGACTCCCCAGGATCTATGAGGTGAAGCAGATGTTTAAGCTGCTCAGAAGCATCTGAGCTTTTGGCAAAAAACACCCAAGACGGGCACCTTAGGAACTCTTATTTCTCAGTCAAATCCTCTGTTCTGTGCCAGCTGCTACAGCTTTCTCTAGCTGCAACTTAGGCCAGGCAGTTTCACTTCTCTGCATTTTGAATCTCAGGCTCAGATCTTCCGGCCTTTAAAATTCAATACCACTTCAGTCATCAAGATTGCTGTGGAACCTGTCAACCCCTCTGAGCTACCCAAGATGCTGGATGGCCTTCGCAAGGTCAACAAGAGCTACCCGTCCCTCACCACCAAGGTGTGTCCCAAACCCCATAGACTCATACCCCAGAACCACCATGTTGGTGTCTCTGCCAATCACTCTGCTAGCCCATCTCTGGCATTTGTGTCTACCTATGTTGCTCTATACCCCCATCAGTGCAGTATGCCTACAACCTCCTTTTTCTTTCTTTCTACCAGAGTACCTACTGCTGTCCTTTAACGTGGAAGCAGACTGCTGATTTGTGTTGACCTAGCTGTGCTCCCTTTAGTGACAGTTAGAGGCTGACTTGGGGGCTATGATCATGGAACAAAGTTTTGTTTGTTTTTGTTTTCGAAACCTATGTGATGTGGTCTGATGGATGTTCAACCCTAATCAATTTTGTAACTGACCAAAGTCTGGTTTGAATTGATCACCTGTACTTCTTAAGTGTCACTTTTTAAGAGACGCTAACCCTATGCAAGGCTAATGGGATACTGAGTTCCTTTTCCTTGGTCTTCATAATCTGATTATATCAGTGGTTGCTGGCATTGTTGAGCCTCAGACTGAGATCTTTACAAGAACTATTGTATTTCAGGTGGAAGAATCTGGGGAACATGTGATCCTGGGCACTGGAGAGCTCTATCTGGACTGCGTGATGCATGACTTACGGAAGATGTACTCAGAGATAGACATCAAGGTGACATCATAGTTCTTTTCCCTAGTCCTCCCTGGCCCGTGGATGGCGTGGTTTCTAGTTCAAGACTGGTTTTTCCCAGTGAAAGCAACATATTTCTCCTTGAAAATGTTGGGGATGGAAGGGAATGATGGAAGTCTGAGGGACTAAGAAAAACTTGGTGGGAAGGTATCTATACCTATTACACTATTCTCTTAGATCATATCAATGTTGCTACCCCAGAGCAAAATTTTGGAGTTTCTTTATTTCTGAAACAATCTTGAGCAAAGGGTAGCCCCCTTTTTTTGTGATTTCTTTTTGGTGCTAGTTGGTTGGGTGGTATTTATATGTTTTCCCTTTCCCCACTCCTTTATTTCCCACCCTAATTTTTGATAGGGCAAGAGAGCACAGACTAACAGTGGGAATAAGGTTGACATTTCCCTCTATTCCCTTAGTGCTGCGCCCTAAAGGGCCTTATCGCAAGTCTGCAGTCATTAGTTTCGAGAAGAAAGTAGGAGACAGCCTTGCTGGCTTTAGATCTCCAGGTCTGTCCCTGTCACCTTTTTCTTTTTTTTTTTTAATTTTTTTAATTTTATTTTTTCCCTAATTCCTTGTAATAATTTTTAACATTCATTTTTTAAAATTTTGAGTTCCAGACTTTCTTCCTCTTCCCCAGGAGACAAATGATTCAATATAGATTCTACATGTTTAGTCATGCAAAACATATCTCAATATAAGGCATGTTGCAAAGAAAACAGAAAAACAAAAACAAGAAACAAAGTTTTAGAAGATTGCTTTAATCAGTTTTTTCTCTGGGGATGGATAACATTTTTCATCCTAAGTCCTTTGGAATCATCTGGATCTGATGATTCAGCATTGATCAGTGTATGGCTGAGAATAGCTGAGTCTGTCACAGCTGATAATTGTACAACATTGCTGTTACTGTGTGCAGTGTACTCCTGGTTCTGCTCACTTCATTTTGCATCAGTTCCTATAAATCTTTTTATCTTCATGAGCAAGTTCTATCCTTTGTCTGGGCATCTGTTTCCCATTCCATAGAAGTTCCCCTGAGTTACTCTTAGTGATTAGTAATGTCTGTGTTCTCCCTCCAGTCCCATATTCTGGTGTTGACCAATTGGAGGATGTTGGTTTTCTAAAGGGATAACTGTTGTGGGACCTCAAGAAGGACTTGGGATCCTTGGGCCACCACTGCTATCCTGTCAACATTTTGTGGCTCGTCTGTTAGTGTTAGGATTTCAACAACATCAACAAAAACCACAGGATTCCTTCTCTTTCCTTTTTCTTCTCTACTCCTTTTTGGGGGATTTCTAATGGTAATGCAAGCAAACGAGTTGTTTCCATATTATTCTTTTAAGGTATTAGTTGCTGCTTTGCACAGCTGAGGGAATTCCTAAGAGGAGCAGGCCCTGGAGCTTCTGATTTCTTTTTGGATGGGAGAGTACTGGCTTAATCCAGCAGGTCCTGCCCTAACTGTTCATCTTCTCTTTCCCAGGTGGCCGATCCAGTTGTCACATTTTGTGAGACAGTGGTAGAAACTTCTTCCCTCAAGTGCTTTGCTGAAACACCCAATAAGAAGTAAGTAGGGCTGTAGATATCTCCTCCCATGGACACTAATACCGTCAGCATGCATGCAAGCCAATTTTGCCTCCTGCCATATAAGATAGAAGGCAGGACTCTAAAGTTACGATTTTGGCAAGTCAGTATCCCCATCTCCCTGAGCACCTGTGCCTTTGGGCAGATTTCTGTGTTCTCTCCTCCATTCCCTTATGCTTTCATAAAGTCTTATGGTAATTTTAAGAATTTACCCCAGAACATACTTTTAAAAACAAGTGATTTCAGAAGTAGGGAGCCGATCAAAACATATGTTTGACTGTTACTGTTTTTTCTTTTCATACCCTTTAGGTTTCTCATTGGTATATAATCATATTTTACCAGTCAGTTTACATCTTCAAGTTGCTTTCATTCCCTTTTCCTCAGCGTAACCTTTCTCCTTGCCTTATTTTGACCTTTCCATATTAACCCATTTTTTTCCTACATAGGAACAAGATCACCATGATTGCTGAACCTCTTGAGAAGGGTCTGGCTGAGGACATAGAGAATGAAGTGGTACAGATCACTTGGAACAGGTGGGAATGGGGTTTTGTTCCAGAATTGACAGGGGAATGGATAAAGGACAGGCAACAGAGGGAAGTGTCTTATCTCTACCAACACTGACTTCCTGGGGAAAGTGTCAGTATGGTCAGAGGGGTGCTCTATCAGCATCCCCCTGCTGTTAACCCCATAACCTACACATGTACAGGGAAGAGAATAAAGAAGATTTAATTTTAATCCTCCAGAGAAGGACCACCAAAAATCTATACTATCAAAAAGTCCAGTTGCAGTGAAGCCCTGTCTAACACCTCTACTTTCTCCGCCTCCTTCCAGGAAGAAGCTAGGCGAGTTCTTCCAGACAAAGTATGACTGGGATTTGCTGGCTGCCCGTTCCATCTGGGCCTTTGGCCCTGATGCCACTGGCCCCAACATCCTAGTGGATGACACTTTGCCCTCAGAGGTACAGGGGAACCAGCGGGCGGTTTACTCATGAGAGCTATGTGGAGAGGGGACAGCTCCTGATGAGAAGAGATAATGTTCTCCCAATTCCTAGAAGAGCTTTGAAGTCCTCTCATGAAGTAGAAGACCTCTTTCAGTTTTAACTCTCATTTCTTATTCCCCTCTAAGCCTTTTGGTCCTGTGAACAATCATGAAAGTTAAGATGCCTTCATGTTTCTTAATAGGTGGATAAAGCTCTGCTGGGCTCAGTGAAGGATAGCATTGTCCAAGGTTTCCAGTGGGGCACCAGGGAAGGGCCCTTGTGTGATGAGCGTAAGTTCACCTGCTAGTAGTAGAGGCCTCCCACCCAGCAGTAGAGAATGCTGTCATCTCATTATCTCTGAGACCTGGGCAGTGGACCAGATTGAAAGGCAGAGGGCAGACCTGTACCCTGCTCTGAACTCCAAACTCCCTCATTCATTCTATACTAGGTGTCTCCACCTGGCACAGGCTAGAATTAGATGGACCTTTTGTCTCCAGATCTAGAAGATGCCCTTGAAATCTGCCAAGATGGGGGAGGTCAAGCTTTGGGCCTGGATGGGGAGAAATAGCCACTTAGACTAATACAAAGAAGCAGGCCACAGTAGCTGGGCTTGCTGGACTGTTGGAGAGGGTGTAATCTTTGATTCAGGCCCAAAACAAATAGTGGCCATCTATCTGAAACCCCTTCATAGCCTAGCAGAATTTCCTCCTTAAGGTTTGCTGTCACATGCTCTTTCAGTGAGCACTAATTATTCTGCTTTATTTCTCACTTGAACCACCACTCAAGTGCTCAGTTTTTGGCCCTCTTCATCTCATGCTTTTTCTTTTCATTGCTAGTGATTCGCAATGTGAAATTCAAGATCCTGGATGCAGTTGTTGCCCAGGAGCCACTGCACCGGGGAGGAGGCCAGATCATTCCCACTGCCAGGAGGGTTGTCTATTCTGCCTTCCTTATGGTATGGAACAAACATAATGGGGTTGAAGTTACTTTTTTGGGGCAGGAGGGGACAATGCCTTGTCCATCTCTAGAAGGCACTTGACCCAAACAACAATGTAGAATATCTGTGGATAGCTGAACACTTGGGAGTCTCCATGCCCCACTGCCTTCTGCCTTGGCCTTGCCCATCCATTCTCTCTGGTCCCCTTCTTCACCTCTTCCAAGCCAAGCACTTCTTTCTTTTGCCTTTGTTGCAGGCTACCCCTCGTCTAATGGAACCCTACTACTTTGTGGAAGTTCAAGCCCCTGCAGACTGTGTCTCTGCTGTCTACACTGTCTTGGCCAGGCGCAGGTGAGCAAATCTAGCATCCTAGGAATAGACTCACAGTATGACAGGTGACCCAACTTTAGTGGGGAAGAGAAAGGAACCATTTTTGCCCCACTCAGGACCAAGCATGCTAAGCTAATTTCCCCAAAGGAATAAGCAACAGGGACTCCCAAGCAAAGGATGTCCTGCTTTCCCAGTTGCCTATAAAAAGAAGTCTTCTGCCGCCTTAGCTTTTTGTTGTCTCCAGAGAGGGACACTTAACCACCAGCTTGGGGCAAGTCTGAGGAATGACTTTCAGAGGAGTGCCTCTAACCCTAATTCCAGCTGTATGCCAGCTCTTACTCCTTATCTAAAGAAGATTGCCTTATGACCCTAGGAGGAGCATAGAGAGCACTCTACTTAACGTGTAACATCTGTTTTCTTTTTCTTATAATATGATAGCTTTGGTTTGGGATAGTTTTAGGGTTGGCCAATGGTTAATGCTCACTTGACCATCTTCCCAGGACATGGGGCTCAACTAGTGTCTGTCTGTTTGTCTCAGAGGCCATGTGACACAGGATGCACCTATCCCAGGCTCTCCACTCTATACCATCAAGGCCTTCATCCCAGCTATCGACTCATTTGGTTTTGAAACTGACCTCCGGACCCACACCCAGGGACAAGCTTTCTCTCTGTCTGTTTTCCACCACTGGCAGGTAAGGTTTAGGGGAAGGCGAGCCATTTCCAGGACTCTGATAAGATGGGTTGCACTCCAGGACATGGGAGCCTTCCCATTCTTATATATGGCCTGCTATGTTTTAGATTGTACCTGGTGACCCATTGGATAAAAGCATTGTCATCCGTCCCCTGGAGCCGCAGCCAGCCCCTCACCTGGCTCGAGAATTCATGATCAAGACCCGCCGTAGGAAGGTATATGTTCCCTTTCTCCCATCTTGTACTCAGTGTTCTCAACAGAAGTCAGTCCCCATTCTTAGGGATTCCTCTCTCAGTGGACCACTAGGTAAAGCAGTACTCGTGGTATATGGGATTTCTACCACTTTCCTAAGAGGAACAGGCACTGGGAGATACTTTCTTGCTAGGATGGGAGGGAAACAGGAGTCTTTCCCCTTCCCTATGAGAAATCATTGCTCTTTCTGAAAGAGGTAACGTTGTTCAGAGCTTTGTATCACCCAGCTTACATTTCACCTTTCCTTCCCTTGCTACTAGAGCACAGATCAGCTTTTCCCCAGACCTCATTCTGGCCTTTGCTTCCCCAACTCTAGGGTCTGAGTGAAGACGTGAGCATCAGCAAGTTCTTCGATGATCCTATGTTGTTGGAGCTCGCTAAGCAGGATGTGGTTCTCAACTACCCCATGTGAGTTGGGGAGATGCTCCTGACAGCTCCCCATACTCAGTCATGGACAGTGCTTCCTGGACAGCAGAGCCTGGAAGGCCCAACTTTGGTGTGTTGGACCAAGTGGCTTTGCCTTTGCAGCTGCTGATGGTGGGGGAGGGAGAGAGAGAAGAAATGCTATCGACTTTTTCAACAGCCAGTAAACTGTCTCTGCAGACTCTCCAGGAAGGGAGGAACACTTGACCTCCTAGGTCTTTCCATGGCCTCTGCTTATTAGCTCTATTCCTCAGGGAATAAAGAGGGGGTGAGGCTCAAACCTCAAGGGGAAAGAAGAGAAGGAAAATGTCTGACCCTGAGAAGCCCTGTCCTGGGACTTAGTTGGAATTTTATTTTTACAAGTTTGACCCTAAACATTGTTTGTAAATGAACAGAACATTCTGGTCTTTGTCTGGTCCTTTTCCTTTCATCCCCTTCCTATGCAGCCTTGCTTTTATTCCTGGTACTTGCTTTTGGGTGAAGAGATATAGAACCTTATAAATGGTCCTGCTGGCTCTGGCTTCTAGCTCAGGACTCCCTTTCTCTGTTGATGCCCAGGGAGACCTGTTAAGGGATCAGTACTCCCAGCCTCTCTTAAATTAACATTTCTATCAACTTTCTAATCATTCGGGGGTTTTTTGTGGAAGGAGATGGAGATGGGAGCCAAGGGAGGGAACTGAAATTCCTGATTCAGAGATTATGCTTATGCTTAAATTTTCAGCGTGCTCAAATCCTCCTTAGGAATCTCCAGTGGCATCGTGGTAGAATGGAGAGGATTCTATTTGGAATCAAAGGATCTGAGTTCAAATCCCAGCTGTTTCACTTAGTATTTAGCTGAGCTTTGGCTTCCTCATCTCCAGAATGAGGGGGGAGGGCTAGACAACCTCCTAAGCCCCACCAGCTCTAACTGATTCTGTGAACTAAGCGGCCAAAATCCTGATTGCCTCCCACCCCACCCCACTCCCCATCCAAACTCCTAAGCCCTCACACCAGCTGCCACCACTACCTACTTGAATACTTCCCTGTGTTAAAAACAGACTGTTGCTCATCCTCAGAATCACTTTATTATAAGGAAGCATACAAGGGACACATTTAAAGGAGTCTGACTGTCCCAGCCTCCATACAGCTCCTACTTCTCCTCGGCATCATGTGCTGTTCTCTTGATGTAGTCACAGTACATGGTGTACACTGTACCTGTGTGAGAGGAAAGGACAGCCATAGCCCCTTGGGGTCAGAGCCCTCATGCCACCTCCAGCCGACCAGGGATCAGGAGCTAGCTCAGCTTCTAAAAGCCTGTAGCTCCACTGTCTCAGGGCCCCTGGGGGTTTTACTTCCTCTCTCATCTTTCTGCCCCAAGTCACAGCAGCTGCTCTAAACACCTGACTGTTCCTAATCCTTTTTCCCTCTTTCCAGAATCCCTTCCCCCAGCTTCTCAGATCTACAATGTACTGATGGGGGTGGGGGGGGTGGGAGGGTCAGCAACTAGCTATAAGCAAACCTGGATTTTGCTGCATTTCCCCACCCTGACTGGTAAAACAGGCTCTACCTGCATAGGTATGAAAGAAAAGAATTACAGAGTCTGGACCCTGAAGGCTAGTCCATAATTGTGGCTCCTACAGGGAAGCTAGACTGCCCACAGGGTTTGGAGAGTTTGCAGCCCCTGAACTATCAGGGCATCAAGCTAGGTTTCAGGGGCCCTTGTTCTGATGCCTACTCACCCAACATGATGGCTCCCACGGCACAGGCCTGAGCGGCCACTCGAGTGTGGATCAGGTGTAGGGACATCTTGAGAGGGCCTCGGGCCTTTAGCCGATAAATGCCATAAGCTGTCACCACCAGACAGCCACTCAGGCCTGTGCAAAGAGAGCATGCCCCCAGGCAGAGGGGGTCCTAGGCTGTTAGGACAGAGCCAGAGAGGGCTTCAGTGGACTTCAGACCTGCCTGATTCTGGACTGTTTCCCCTCAGTTCCCCCACAACACCCTGTACCTTGTCCCCTTAATGTACTTTGGCAAACACACCCTTGCACCCTACTCCAGTCACTACCAGTACCCCCATGTTGCCTGACAGCTTTTTCTTATTCTCCATATTTATTTTTAGGGTGCCCCCCAGGAACCTGAATCCACGCTTGCTCCTCTGACCCTTCATATAATTTCACTCTTAGATTGTATGTCCTAGCCAGCCCTGTAGCTTGTATGCTAACTTTTCCTTCCACCCCCTTGGCAATTCCTTTGTTGCTCAGTGTTTCAGTATAACACTCCTTTCTCTTGTCCCTCGGCACATTCTTTGTTCTTATGCTTCTACTCCTGGTCAACCAGCAACTAGTTGTTGCTCAGTGGGTGGTGTTGATGTGTTCATTATCTAGACCCTAGCCTCCAAGAACTTGGTTGGCTACTTTCCCCATCCCCATCCCCAACTCACCCACAGGTACCAGTGGTGACTCCCTGGACTTCCTCAGTAACTTCTCAGAGGCACCGCCCTCACTTGCAGGTGGCACCCACCAGTCCTTTTTAGCAGACATGGTCCTGGACCCAGATGCTGGCTCCCCAGCCCAGCCCTGAAAAGATGTCTCCCACAATCCGAATCCTTGAGGTTTTCCTTGTTTCTTCCTCTCACTTGCCTGTTGGGCTGGGAAAAGAAGGGTGGGACAGCTAAGGCCCCTCACCTCTCATGCTAAGGGCCACCTCTCTGAAAGAGTGACCAATGAGTACTTTTCAGTAGATGGTTAAACCACACTGTGTGCTGTTTTCCACATTCACCAACTGTCTCTACAACTTCCTTCTTTTTAACTTTCCTCTCCCTCCTCATCTTCTTTTCAATGATTCCCCCTCCCCCCTGCTCCCCTCCCTATCCCTCAGCTTCTTCCTTGAGATTGTGATCACAAGTTGGAAGAAGTCATCGGAGGGGGGGGTGGAGGGAGGGAAGAATAGGGAGCTTCATGGGTCCCATTGGACCTGAAAGTAACATGGATTGGGGCCTTTGTGCCAAAGTATCAGAGAGAGATTCAACGTTTTAATCAGTTATAATTTACATGCTGTTTTGAATATTCTTGTCAAAATGAATCAATTTTCCTGTTTTCTGTGCTTTCACCTCCTACCTTTCCTCCTGCCCCTTTTTTTTCCAGTTTCCCTCCTAATTTTTACTCCCTTTCATGTGGTGGAAAAAAAGTAAAAAATCTCATCCCCCATGTCCTCTGACTTTCTCCTTTTTAACCTCTGCTGGGGTACCTTAAAGTTTCAAGCAACAGATGCTTGGCTTCCCAGTTCTAACCATCGGAACATCCAGCTTTTGCCAAATCTTGACCTCCAAAGACCTAGTTTTTTTTTTTTCCTTCTAGGAGCTAGGGTTGATGCAGATGAACTCTGCTCCTCCAGGGATAGCAGAGGACTGCTCAACCACAGGGAACATACCTTAGTGTTGGTGGTAAAAGGGAAGACTGTAGAGAGCTTGCCCAGGGCCTGTGTTCACTGTCCTAAGCTGTCGAGCTGGAGCTGGGCTACCTCTTTGGGGTCAGTGGAACAGTGGCTTGGGTTTTATGGAGATTTTGAACTGAGCAAGGGGAGGGGAGTGAAAAGAATGGAACATCAGCCTTAACCCCCCATTTGCTGGGAACTCCAGGCCCTGAGAAGTGTTGGGAACAGATGGAAGCAACAGTGTTTAGGAACCTAGGCCATCCTGGTTCATCTTCAGGCACCAATGGCCATGTTAGGATTAGAGCGAAGCCAGACTTCCTTGTATTAGGGGTAAAATGGGAAATGTAATGTGTTTGGGGGAAGGGAAGCGGGAGAATTGACACCAGTTACAGAAGGCCAGATCTCGGCTTATGATCTTGGCCACAGCGCACCAGGCCAGCTGCTCTCCAAACAGTTTCCTGCTCCTTCCTCACAGATTCCCACACTCAGCTGTGCTTGGTTAGAATCACTGATGGATCTTAGCCATATAGCTCTCCTCTGGAGATCCTGAGTCATGGATTCAACTGCTGGAGTTAATTACTCTGTGAATAGGGAAAGGGGAAGAAGGAACCTCCTCAGAATCTGATCACCTCCAACACTCCTGTAGGCCCATGAGATTTGTTTAGGGAGGAAAAGTAGGAACAGCTAAGACCCTCTCACCTTTCAAAGGCTTCCTGGGGGACATCTTGTGAGATACATGGACAGGTTTCAGAAAGCTGGACAGAGCCCAAGGCAGGCATCTGTCAGGACTGGCTGTAGAACCTAGGGATCTATAGGAAATGCATATCATCCTTTGTTAGCCAGAGAAGGAAATGGAAAGGTGAATCTTGGAAGCCTACCAATAAAATGATCCTTGAGCATATAAACCAATAGAGATTTCCTTTTCTACTAGATGCCTTTGTTCTTAGCCCTTGAATTCCCAAAGGTTTCCCTTCTTCCATCTCCAGTCTCTGTCTTCAACTAGCCTAATCTTTGTCTCGAAAGCCTAAAAAGAGCCATCCAACCTGCCCCACCCCCTCCCTAGACCCAACATAAACTAGTAGGTTTACATTTCCAAGCAGTGGACAGGAAGTCACTGCAGATCCCCTGGGCCTTCCCACCTCCCCAGGGTCTGTGGGAACTGGCCTTTTTCTTTCTCTCACATTTTCCTCTATCCCTTATTCCCAACTGTATCATCTGGGATCTTGGGAGAGGCTCCAGATAGGGATTCTCCCTCAGGGTTCTGGATCAATAAGAGGGGGACAGGAAGGGTGGAAGGCTCATACCAAGAGGGCCAAGGAAGTGTAGGGAAAGAACACTGGGGTAGAGAATTTAGGCTTTAGACATGGGCTGTTGTGGTCTCAACTTGGTCCATGGAAAGCTGAGCGAGCCTGGATGAGTCCCCCAACCTTTCTGAACATACATTCTGTCTAATGGGTAACAAAGATTTGACAATGTCACATACAAGTGCACTTTTGTCCAATGTAGTGCTGTATACCTGAAAGAGATGGTTATTGTGTAGGATCAGGTGTTGGAGACTGAGTCACAGAGTGAGGACAGGGACAGGTGTGGCGGATAAGGTTGCATCTAAGTAAAAGAGATATCCAAGAAGAAAGACATAGCATTGCTGTGTCCACCAGGGAGAGAACTAAGAATGAAACCCAAGAGGCCCTGTTTCTCGTCCACTGAAGGATTACTAAAATGAATTCTCGCTCCTGCATATGAATTTTGGGGGAGAGGGGTCAGGAGGGCAGAAGTTAGGTCTTAGACCAATAAAAAGCAAAACATTTTTTAAAAGAAATTCACCTTTATTACTTTTAAGAATGTACCTCTTTCCAAGTAAAGATCCTGTGGGAGAATGAGAGGGAAGGACCAAGCATTTATTTGCCCAGTCACAATGTGGCAGAGATGGGAGTCTGTGCAATAGGCATTCTTTAGCCCTTTGTTGTCATTTTTTTTCTTCCATGTGTGGAATGACCTCTTGAGTGGCCGTGGATCTCATTATAGTGGTCCTGTTAGTATTCTGGGACATGACGCAAAAAGCATTAAAGTCATCTACAAACAGGACTGTGTGAAGGCTCTCAGTATCTATAAGTAGCTCTATTTAGATCTTGTATGGGACAGAGGTGAACAAGTTCAGTAAATGTGTCTCCTTGTTTTATGTCTCACTTGATATAATTAGGGATACTAGTATGGCTGCAAATCATGGAGCATCATGATTTCCACAGAATTAAAATGACAGATGACCGGGGGAGGGGGGGAGGGTGGAAAGACACTGCACATGAAGGGTATAAGAAAATTTCAGTACACCCTCAATAATGACTTGTGTGCTAGAGATGACATGAAGAAGACCATCTAGAAATATGTGACGGAAAAAAAAAGTGAGCTAGTTGCAAAATCATCTGAGGGGTAACATACAACCAGAACGTTGCAGTAAAGTCCATAGAATGTGAAAAGACCCAGAGGAAGACTCCAGGATAAGCCATGAGGATTTGGGGAAAAAACAAATGAAAGGGGGTGAATGAGGTTGTGAACTTGTAGCATAATTGGCAGGGAGTACTTGAATGAATGAACTCATGGATCCATTGAAACATACGAATTATATGCAAAGCAGTTTACTCTCTTATGCATGATAAACATGCCATGGGAAAATGCAGAGAGAGTGTATCCCTCCTCCAATACCCTACACAAAACTCCCCTGGAGGAGGCACTTGAAATGTGTAGAGGGTGAACAGGACCAATCAGTTCATTCTCCACCCCCGCCACCGAACCTTGATGATTTAGTCCAATTTAGATATTTACCAGAGGGAAGATACTACTCACCCATCCAACTTGGGGCCTCCTAACAGGATAAGAACTTGGAATATTATATATATTAATATATTATTTATACATATATACACATATTTATACATGTATATACGTATATATGTACATACATACACACAGACGCTGGTCAAAGATGGAAGGAATGGAGCTGTAAAATGTCAAAAGTCTGGTCAGTACTTAGGGGACACTGGCCTCAGAGGAGTTGGAAGGTTTACTGAACACAGATCAGGGGATAACAGAAGGATAAAAGAAGCCTGGGATGTGGTGAAAGTTGTAAGAAGGTAGAACAGTAGTTTAAAGGGACAGGCAGTGGGAGGATACTACCAGGAGAGGAGAAAGCTAGGAAATGTAGAATCAAAGTCAGGAACAATTCAGAGAAAAAAAGATTGGAGTTGAATACTTCAGTATAGAAAAGTGGAGGAATTGGACCGATCTCTCCTGCAGTCAGAGACCACAGGAGAAAGAAGTAGAAAATCTCTAAGGAGCATATAAGAATAATAAGATGGCCTTGGTTGGTTCCGTTTTTAACCCATCCCGGGTTCCTTGGCCTTTCTAAATTGGCTTTCCCCATTATCCAGCCCCTATCACTTCTTAATGGTTGGTACAGCCAAGTAGGACTGAGATACCTGGTGTTCTCAATGTTATCTATGTCACTGTGGTACTATATGTAAGTCCTGTGGAACAGAATGGCTAGAACTGGGAGTGTGTGGTGGAAAAAAAGTGAGAGTTGCATGACTTCTGCTGTGAATCTAGATCCCAGGGAGGCATACAAGGGAGAAGGAACGAGTAGGAGCTGGAAGATCCTAGGACTTGGAAGAAGTGACCCTGCTGGAGACATTAGGAACCACGTAGAGGAATAGGAATAAATACCTGGTGTTACCAGGAGGGAGTTAAAGAGTAAGAAGGGGGAAGAGAAGAAAAGCCTGGGAAGTTACATGTTCCAGGATGAAGTGACAGTGCTGAAAGCCTGGAAGAGATGCCTCAAAAGGTCTCATTCTCTGGGGCATGAACCCTCCCAAATACTTTGACCTAACTAAACATTTCTCCAAGACTCCCTGAAGGTCACAGATTTGCAGCAGGAGCTGTTTTCATGAATCTTTGGATAGGGGACGGTGCCCATCCTGTGTATGATTTCATGGGTTAAGGGAACTCAAACTCCAGAGAGAAGAAACTCCTACCAGTGCAGGTAGGAACCTTCTCTGAAACATTAAAAGTCTTAGTTACCCAGAGCACTGAGAGGAGGTCAAGGGACTTGCCGAGGATCACACAGCTAGAATGTGTCAGAGTTGGGGCTTGAACCCAGACCTTGCTTGGTTTTGAGGCCAGCACTCCATCCACCGCCCTTGTTGATTCATTTTTCAGTTGTGTTCAACTCTTTGTGACCCCATTTGCGGATTTCTTGGCCAAGATACTGAAATGATTTTCCATTTCCTTCTCCAGCACATTTTATAGATGAGGAAACTGAGGCAAATAGGGTTAAGTGACTTGCCCAGGGTCACAGTAATGGTCTGAGGCCAGAGTTGTACCCAGGAAGATGAGTCAGAATTGGCACTTTATACACTGTGACATGTAGCTGCCCATGCCTTCTAGAAATCCTCTAAATGTGAGGAATCACATAGTATTAGAATTCAGGAAAGTCTTTGCTGTCCACTAACTGTATGGAGGAAGGGTATGAGTCACTTCACCTGTCTTGGCCTCAGTCACTCTCACCTGTAAAATGAGACAGGTTGAGCTATTGGCACCAAAGGTGCATTCTAGCTCTAAGATACCATGGGGTTCTATGCAGCCCCAGTGGGCCTTTAGGACCCATGGAAACACTTGGAAAGATATGGCCCCATCACCTAGCTGATGCTAGAACCGATCCAGTGAGTACTAGAAAGTTAAAGGTAGGGGGTAGAGTCAAGATGGCAGCAGAGAAGCAGGAAAACTCCATGGCTCCCCCCATAACCACCTCAAATACCCATAAAATGAGTCTAAATAAATTTTAGAGCTCCAGAACCCACAAAATGACAGAGAGCAACAAATTTCCTGCTGAAGGCAGCCCAGCAGGCAGACAGGAAGGGTTCATTTAAGCACACTGGGAGCCTAGCCCAGCCCTTCGTGAGCCTGCAGTTTTAGCCCCAGGGTGGCTCAAACCATCCATAATGGAGCATTCAGGAGAGTGGATCACTAGCAGCTGTGGCTTTTCCAGAATTATCAACCCATAAATGCCAAAGACAAAGTAAAAGGTCAATGGAACTTTGCTAAATCTGGGAGGGACAGGCCCCCAGAAGGGAGAAGTGGCCAAGGTGCGGTGTCCTTGCAGCCACCTCCATGTGATTGCTTCAGAGCTCCCAGCCTGCAAATCATAGGGGGCCAAGCAACCATTCAGAGGCTAAGCGCTCTTGCCTTAACCTACCTGGATTAGGATCATGGTCTTGGGTGGTGGTCCTGAGGTGTGTGACCAGTGAGCCAAAGCTGATGGGGGCTGTAGAGATGGCACCCTCCTCATAGCTGGCAGCTGTGAAAATGCCAGTGATTTGGGACAAAGCTCTCCCCTCTGGAAGCAGAGCTCTACCATGGCAAAGAGCTCAAAAGTCAAGTAATTGAGTGGCAACATGAGCAAGCAAAGGAAGCAGAGCAAGCACAGCCATCCAACTTTAGATTCCTTTTTTGGGGACAAAAAGGATCAAAGCATGGAACAGGAGGAAGACAACACAGTCAGAACTCCTGCACCAAAAGCTTCCAAGAAAAATATAAACTGGTTACAGGCCATGAAGGAGTTCAAGAAGGA
>CM053593.1:159867119-159889375 GCA_028646575.1 Pseudocheirus occidentalis | reverse complement strand
ATAAAAAGAGAGTCAACAACCTGACTGAAGAAAATAGCACCTTAAAAAACAGACTAACTCAAATGGCAAAAGAGGCCCAAAAAGACAATGAGGAGAAGAATGCCTTAAAAAGCTGAATTCTCCAGATGGAAAAAGAATCTCAAAAGCTCACTTAAGAGATTAATTACTTCAGAATTAGTATTAAACAGATCCAAACAAATGAAAAAATAGAAGGCAATGTGAAATATCTCATGGGAAAAAAAAAAACATCTGACCTGGAAAATAGATCCAAGAGAGATAATTTTAAAATTATTGGACTACCTGAAAGCCATGATCAAAAAAAGAACCTAGAAATCATCTTTCAAGAAATTCTCAAGGAAAATTGCCCCAATATTTTAGAACCAGAGGGCAAAACAGAAATTGAAAGAATTCACCAATCACCTCTTGAAAAAGATCCCAAAAAGAAAATTCCTAGGAATATTATAGCTAGGTTCCAGAGTTGCTAGACCAAGGAGAAAATATTGCAAGCAGCCAAGTAGAAACAATTTGAATATTATGGAAGCACAATCAGGATTACACAGGATCTAGCAGCTTCTACATTAAGGTACTGAATGGCTTGGAATATGATATTCTGGAGATCAAAGGAGCTAGGATTAAAAAACCAAGAATCACCTACCCAGCAAAAATGAGTATAATGTTTCAGGGGAAAATATGGTCATTCAATGAGGTAGAGGACTTTCAAGAATTCTTGAGGAAAAAAAAACAGAACTGAATAGAAAATCTGACATTCAAATACAAGAAGCAAGAGAAGCATGAGAAGGTAAACAGGGAAAAGAAATCATAAGGAACTTATCAAAGCTGAACTATTTGCATGCATACATGAAAAAATGATAATTATAACTTATGAAACTTTTCTCAGTATGACGACAGGTGAAAGGAATATAAATGTATATATGTGTATACATACATATATGTCTATATGGGAGGGTATATATGCATGTGAATACATATGTGAGTGTGTGAGTATATGTGTACAGGTATACACAGAGGGCACAGAATCAATTGAATAGGAAGGGATGATATTTAAAAGGTGAAATTGAGAGGTGAGAGAGGAATATAATGAGAGGAGATGGGGAGAGACAGAATGAGGTAAATTATCTCATAAAGAAGAGGCAAGAGGTAACTTACAATGGAAGGGAAGAACAGGAAGGCAAAAGGGAATGGGGTCAACCTTACTCATAGAATTTGGCTTAGGGAGGGAATGATGTACACACTAAATAGGGCATCTTGCCCTACAGGAGAGTAGGGGGAAAGGGAAAGAGGGGGGATGATGGAGGGGAGGGCAGGTTGGGGGGGAGGGTAGTTAGAAGCACACACTTTTGGAAGGGGACAGGGACAAAGTAGAGAATAGAACAAGTGGGGGGCAGAATAGGATGGAGCGAAATATAGTCAGTCTTTCAAAATATATCCACCACAGAAATGTTTTGCATAGCTCCATGTGTACAACCTATATTGAATTGCTTCTCAGTAAGGGTGGGAACCAAGGGAGGAAGGGAAAGAATCTGGAATTTTAAGTTTTAAAATCAAATGTTTAAAAAATATTATTATTATTTACTTGCAACTGGGAAATAAGATATACAGGCACTGTGGTAGGGAGATCCATCTTGCCCTACCAGAAAATTAGAGGGAGTATGGGGGAGGATATAGGAGAGAGCAAATTGGGGGAGGGAGTATTCAGTGGGATCACTGTTTTGGGGTAGTGGATAGGGGAAAGACAGGAGAACGTTTGTAACTTAAAAGCTTGTGGAAATGAATGATGTAAACTAAAAATAAACACAAAAGTTAATTTAAAAAAAAGTTAAAGGTACCAGCATTATCAGTACTGAAGAGACATGCTGTAGCATGCAAGGGAAGGAATCGTTTTTGTCAACGTGAGAAGTTGCAGAGGGGCTCTCACCACCTGCCTTTGCTATTTTGTGAATGCTGTTTGTTTGCAGAGTTCTTGTTGGCCATCTTTTGATTTATAAGGTGATAGTAGTGCTCACAAGTTCCCCCATACCAGCCACTCTTCCTCCACAAAAATCACCTATCCTCACTGTCTGTGGCTACCACATTAACATTCTGGAGCTGACAGGATGTCCTTGGATGAATGAGAGCTCTGACAGATGCCTTACATCAGTCAGCTAGCCCCACACTTCTGGTCTCCTCACCTCCAAGGCCAGGGTGGTCAGGAAAGAGATTTCATTTTAAAGTCATCTGGAGCCAGATCTAATTATTCCTCACATTTCTAGGGTGCCTTATGATTTACCTGTGAGGTAGGTGGGGCAGCCATTTGGGGGAATTGAGACCTAAAGAAGCAAAGAGAAGAAACTGCTTTATCTGAAATGTGGGGTTTCTGTACTCCTTTGTCCTGGCTCTGAGACATCCATCCTGGGCAAGTTAACCTCTTAGTGCTCTAGGGAACTCTCAAAGAATACAAATTGCAGAGAAGGTGCCTAATTGCATAGGTAGAAGAAGTGTCCTCACCTGTGGGTTCCCTATGCCAATGAAACCACAAGTTCAGTGCCCTGTTCCTATCCTTCCTTGACTGAGAAGTAACCTGGTATAGACAGAGGAAAGAGTACTGGACTAAGACATTGTGTGACAGTGGACAAGTCACTTAAACTCAGCCTTAGTTTCTTCCTCCATAAAATGGGGGAACAATAACTGTAGCATGTACATAATTCACTTATCTATGTAAATGTTGGTTATTACTTTTCCATGGATAATCAAAGTATGTTTGTAAACTGATTCCCTTCATCTGGAGGAGGCAGGACTCTCGGAGTCTACCTGGAAGCTTGCCAAGATCCCACACTTTGCTCCTTGCCCCTCAGACAGAAAAGACCCTCTGTGAACATTCTCCAGCCAGGCAGAGCCCTGACATTCGTAATGGAAACAGTGACAGCAGTGGAGTCAGTGAGCTGGCCCTGAAATTCCCAAGCCCCAGAGTCCCAGAGAGGCTCTCCAGTTCCAGAACTACCCTTTGATCCAGCTCTGCCCAGAGCCTTGGGTGAATGTGCAGTGATGTGGTTCTCATAACTTCAATTCCCCTCCCCCACTCCTCATCCCCGCCCTCCCTCTCTCCTCCATCTCCCCCCCTCCCCAAACCCACAGCTGGAAAGCAGAGGGACTGGTCCCTCCACTGGACGGTGGAAGTTCTTTTTCCAGGCTTCCGGTAGGTGGACCACAGAGTACTCACACACTCTTCTGGAGAGAACGGCACATGGCTGTGTGTCTGAAGCAATCCACTAAACTTTAGGTTTCTTACCTATAGTGCCAGTGAAGTATAAAGAAGAGTGAAGGATTGCACATAGTAAGAGCTTAGTAAATGTTGAATTAAATTGAATTGAAAGGGACCTGAGCTGGAAAGTTAAGAGACCTAGATTCTGCTTCTGATTCTGTCACTGACCAGCTGTGCTGTGGTCATTGAACATCTCCCATGACAGAGAAACCAGCTAACTCAGGAAGTAGCCTGTTCTATTCTTGGAAGCTTATCTGTTCTAAGGTTCTTCTCTTAAGCTGGAATCTGCCTCTCTGGAACTTCAACCCACTGGTCCTAATTCTCCCCTTAGGAGCCACACAGAGAAAGTTTTACCCTTCTTTCACATTTTTTGTTGTGTTTTTTCAGTTGTCTCCCACTCTTTGTGACCTCATTTGGAGTTTTCTCAGCAGATAGAAGAGGTTTGCCATTTCCTTCTCCTGCTCATTTGACAGGTGAGGAAACTGAGGCAAACAGGTTGAAGTGACCTCCCAGGGAATCACACAGCTAGTAAGTGTTTCTGAACTCAGGACTTCCTGACTCCAGGCCCAGCACTGTATCCATTGCCACCTAGCTGCCCCTGGCAGCCCTCAAATATTTGAAGTCTTCCATCCTTTCAAATGATACCTGGGTGACATAGTTTTGAATCTTTCAAAGACTATTTGACTATTTCTGGTGTACCTACCACTGGGCATTAGTGCCTTACCCCAAAAGGGCTGAACCAAAGACTATGTCCCAAGTGGAGTCTGATTATATAGAATCACTGACAGCTGGAAGGGGGACCAGCTAGTTACAAGGCCATTAAGTTACAGTTGGAAGGGATATAGTCCCATTTCCTTTATTATACAGATGAGAAAACTAAGGCTGGAAAGAGGAAGGAATTGAGACCTTGGGGAAGTGGGAGAGGGGAGTCAGAGAGATAAGAGTTGGAAGTGACTTTGTCCAGTGTCACTCATAGATCTGAAAGGAACCTTAGACCTTAGAGGTAATTTTTTCCACCTCTTCATTCCATGAAAGAGGCAAGTGATTTACATCCAAGATCATCCAGAGTCAGATGTGAATCTCCCACTCCAGCACCCTTACAATCGATCACCTTAATGGTCTTCATATCTCTGAAGGATTGATACTGGGGAAGAAGTGACTTGTTCACGACTGCCTGAACAAGAGGAATAGGGCTGAAGTTGAAACATCCAATATTCAGCTTAGTTTTAAAAGAAAGTGTTTCCAAAACAGTAACATGCAGAACGGGGATTTGTGGAGTTGGGGAAGTTTTAGGGTTCCCCCCTCCGCAGTCTTTTAACAGACTTAGATCTGAGATTGTTTTGGTAAAGACATCAGGAAGCAGGGGGCTGGCTGGCTGAGATGAATCTTACTGAGGGGAGGAGGGGTGCCTTCCAGGGGGAGGAAACTAGGTTAGCAAAATGTCAGGCTCTGGGAGATTAAGATTTGGAGGTGCCTCGGATCCAGGAGCAGGCTAAGTGGTTCCTGTAGACCTTACTCTGGTGCAGGGTTTGGGACTAAGATTGGAAAGTCCTTTCTGCTTTGGCCGCCACCCCCACCCCCCCGGAAAGCGCAGCTTCCGACTCAGACAATCCTTGGCCAAGATCCTCATGAAGCCCACGAGGATCTTCTGGCTCCGGGTACCCCTCCCCCTACCTCTCCCCGGGAATCCGGACCTGGGGGAAAAAAGCTCAAGCAGTGGCCCCCAAAGATCTAGGTTTGGAGATCTCCGGCGCTGGAATGCAGCCGGGCACACACTCACTCACATTTTACATGCGTCTTTTGGGTGTGTGGAAGGGGCGTGCCCCCAACGCCGGGATACTCTCCCCACCGACTCCGCGGACGTGGGTCCAGGCTTCCCGGCTACTCTACCGGCAGGACCCCCCCCCCCCCCGCCCCCGCCCAGCCCCGGCTCGGCCCCCTGTGCGCAGGCGCCTTGGCGGGTCCGGGGTAGGCAGCGGGAGCAGCAGGCACGGGCTCGGAGGCTGGAGCGGCGGGCACGGGCCGCGCCTCGAAGACGCCCCTCACGGCGGAGGAGGCGACCACCCCTGGCAGGGGCGGGGCGGCGGCGGGACCATGAGGTGCACATGAGGCGGCCGGCGGCGGCGGGACGGGCCGGGGGCCCGGAGGAGGAGGAGGAGGAAGAAGAGGAGGAGGAGGCGGGGGCTCCGAGGGGCCCCGGGCCGGGTGAGTGGGAGGGGCGGAGAGGCGGAATGGAGGGGGAGGGGGACTTGTAGGGCACCCGAAGACTTGGGGGGCGGGGGGCTGCCAGGGGAGACTGGGAGTGGGATGCCGGGGTGTCCCGGAAAAAGGGGGGGCAAGGGGTCCCTGAAGAGAGGTGTTCTTGGAGGCTGGGACGAGGTGTCTTGAAAGGACGGGGGATCTAGAAGAAGGAGCTGGGGTGTCCTGAGAGAAAGAGGGCTGAGACTCTCTGGAGGGAATATGGGGTGTCCTAAGAAAGGACTGAGGAGTTCTTGAAGGGGGAGATGGGGTGTCCTGAATTAGGGGCCTGAACTTGGCAAAGGGAATCCTTAAAGGGGAAGGAACGCGGGGTCCTGAGAGAAGGGGCGGTCAGGGGACCGGAGGTCCCCGAGAAGGGAAGAGTGAGGCCATCAGGGAGGAGGGGAACTCCAGAGGGGTCTTGGAGGGGGGTCAGTTAGCGGTGGGCCTAAGAGGGAGGGGCCAGAAAGAGGGAGGAACTAAGAACTGGGGGACCCATGGAGGGGGGGAACGAAAAACCGGAGGGCCTGGGAGCGGGGGATCGGGGGCCGGGAGGGGGGCCCTGAAAGCCGGGGGACCGGGGAGGGAGGAGGCCAGGGACCCAGGGGACCGGGGTGGGGGTGGCCGAACGGCGGGGAAGGGGCTGGGAAAGAAATGCAGACACCTTGGGAAAGGGCGCCCATGAGAGTTGGGGGCCGGGAAGAGAAAGAACTGAGGACTTGGGTGGGGGTCCAAGAAAGGGGAGGAACCAGAAATGGGGGTCCTGGGGCGGGGAGGGACTGAAAACTGGGGGGCCCGGGGCGGGGAGAGGACTGAAAACTGGCGGCTCTGGGGGTGCTGGGGGCCCAGAGGGGCCTCTGAGGAGCGGCCGGGAGGGGGGCTCGGGAGAGCGCGGTGGGGGAGGGGGCCGGGCTCGGCTTCTTGGCAGAGCCGGGAGCCGGACGTGCCGTCCCCTCCCGCTTTGTCCCCCCCGGGCGTGCGGCGGGCGCTCGCGGCCGCTGCCCAAATTGGGAGGGGAGGGAAAGGAAAGGAGGAGTGGCCCCGGCTCTGCCTCGACTGCTCTGCCCGGGCGGGCTCTGCCTCCCCCTCTTCCCTCACCTCCTCCTCCTCCCTCGCCCCCTCCTCTCCCGCTCCTCCTCCTCCGCGCAGCCGGCCCAGCCCAGTCCTGCCCCACGAATGAGGCGGGCGCTGGCGGGGTCCCGGCGGCCGGGGGCCTGAGGGGCGGGAGGGCAGCAGCGCCTGGCGGGCGGGGGGGGGGGGTGGCCCGAAAGCCCTGCCTTGCACCTCCTGGAGAGGGGGGACTGGCTGCTTTGCTCTCCACGCAGCAGCGCCGTGGGTCCGTTGGAAGCGGCGCGATGGGGGCGCCCGCCTGGTGCCTTTTCCCTGTCTAGCCTTTGTCTCCCGCACTGGACACCTCCCGATGCACAGGACCCTTGGGTTTTACTTTTGCCTCCCCTCCGCTCGGACCCGGAGCCCGGGAACCGCGTGAGTACGTTTGAGAGACCGAGAGAGACGGAGAGGATTTAGCGGAGGGGCGGGAGGAGCGGGGCCGGGGGGCGACCGACAGTCTCCTTCCCATCCTCTTGCCTTAAAATGGTTGTTTTCTCGGGCTCGGAAACTTTGGAGGGCTCTTGTCTCCAGCCCCACGTACAAGAGAGGACAGAAGGAGCCAAGTCTCTATGGAGGCAGGGCTGTTAGCGGGGATTCCCCGGGAGTTTGGAGCTGGGCGGGGGGTTGGAACAAGGAGTCGGGAAGCTTTGGGTGGGTGGGTGGGGGTGCTTGTCATTGGGATTGGGGGGGAGCCCGGGAGGCGGGAGATTTCAGTTTTACGTGCTGCTGTTGGGAGGAGGGGGGAGTGTGAGTTTGGTTTTGACTGGAGAAGGGCTCCACTAATCAGAAACCAACCGGACCCCAGTGTGGCTGGTTTGGGTTTTCTCCTTTTCTGTTTGGTGGGCATGAGGCATAGACCAGATTGTGGAAGGGTAGGGTAAGTGAAGTTTGAATCTGCCTTCTGAGAGAAAGCCACTCCTGTTTAGGGAGGTTTAAAAGTATTCTGGAAATTGTCCTTTTTGTACACCATCCTATTTTGTGTATGTTCACATCCAGATGAGATTAATAGATAAGAAAGAGCTGGGGTAATTATTTTCTTTCTTCCTTTCTTTTCTTTTAGGAATTTTTTCCTATTCTTTCTCAGTTCCTTTCCATCCTTTTCCTTCTTTCCTTTTCTGAATTTCTTCTTTCCTTCCTTTATTTCTCTCTCCCTTTTCCTTCTATTTCATTTTCTTTTTTCTTTACTATTTTTCTTCCTTTCCTTCCTTCTTCCTTTTTTGCTTTTTTCTTTCCTTTATTTTCATTCCTTCCTTCCTTTTCTTTCTTTATCTTCATTTCTTTCCTTGATTTCTTTTTATTTCCTTCTTTTCCTTTCTTAATTTCTGCCTTGCCTTTCTTTCCTTTCCTTCTCTTCTGTCCGAGCATTTTCTTCTAAGTAAAAAACAAAAGTGTGACTTGTGCACAGTTGCCTGCTTTTTGAAAGAACTAGCAAATTGATGATTTAAGGATAAAGTGCTCTTCTCAAGGTGGTTTTAGTACTTGAAGGAAGGGATCTGGAAAAATAAATAGTATCCAAGCTCAAAGCTTGAAATAGCGTTAACTATGTCTGCTGATTATTTCTGGAATTCCACGTTTTTGTCTGCCTTCATTTTAAATTTCTCAAGTACTATGTAATGGCAGAACCAAAGAAATATGAACTAACTTCTGGGTAAAAGGTAAAGGTTTTGTAAACAAATCTGCATCTTCTGTGACCAGAACCTTAGAGGCTGAGCAGGATATATATGGTTTCCCTTGGAGAGAGAGCTACTTTAGAGGAAGGATGTTTTGGAGAATATTTGTAAAAGTTCCGCAAAAGTCCCCTTCTAAAAATTTGTTTCGTTTTTGTATTGTTTGATTTTACCTACTGATGGATTTACTTAAAGGAATCCATAGTTCTTTTTAAGAGTGTTATAGACAAAACTCTCAATATTATGAGCTATTAAAAAAAAACCAAAAAACTTGTTTGATGCTTTTTAGATTTGAAGGAATGGTTATTATTTTCTGTTCTGTTACTCCTATCCCCAACTCCAATGACAAAACCGAGAAAAAGAATTTTAAAGATTTCTGCCTTTTTCCTTATTCAGCCATTGGAGGAGCTATTGATTTTTAGCTATTAATTTAAGCATTTCTTACTTGAGAAGGCAGTATACCTGATACAGCATCTCATGGTTGGGGTGTATCCATTAAGTGCTGAAATCTCTTAATGTATAGTCCTTATTTTATTTTACCTTTGTAAAAATCACCCTTGTTAAGGATAAACTGTAAGGATATTGACATTCACTCCAGTGTGCCAATCCCAACACCTTACTTAGCTCATTCTTTTATTGAGAATTTGAATCTTTAAACAGATGGTATATTGTTTACAATCCAGTCTGTCATTCAGACAACAATAAAGATATTTAGTTCCTACTGTGTGCCTACTTTTGAGGTGATAAACTAATTCCAAGCCTTTATTCAGAAATCTGTTTACTAGGTTAATTTTATATATATTGGATTCTGTTCATGTTTAGAAATGGGTATGATGTACTGGGGCTTAATGAATCCAGATTTCCAAGAAGAAATGTGAGAGATTTATGTTTATTTAACATTTATATATTAATGCTGCTCTTGCTGTATAGAAATGAGACCCCTGATGGAAAAATACCTATTCCTAAAAACATAGACAAAGAATTTGTTTCCTTATCCTTGACATCTCTAAGCCATAGATCACCCCCTGGGAGTCAGATTGCAGCATATATTTGGCAAACGTTCTTCTAGAATTTAGAGGTTGCACCACTGTCATCGTCTTCTTTATTCAGTTAATTCAAGCATAATGTGCATGGAAGCCAGTGTCTGTTTAAATATGTTGTTTGGTTGATGGGAAAATAGGCTCTCTGTCCTTTCCTTCTTCTATTAAATTTGAGCATTTTTAGTTTTCACGTAAAATCTCCAGACTAGTCAGGCACAACACTGTCACATTCTGGCACAGGAAGAGTTGTGCCCAGACTGAGCTGACAAGTCCCCTTTGGCAGTTTGCCCTTTGTGATTCTGGGCTGTGAAGCATATTGCCCACAGAGATTTCCTGCAGCAAGGACAGGATCCCTTTGTAGATTTCAGTGTACTCCCCTCTTGAGGAAATTAAGTGATTTGTGGCATGAACACAAGACCTTGGTGACAGCCTGTTCTCTCTTAGACATGTAGGATGGATAAGTGAAACTATATGCCCATTCTTCAAGACACCAAATTGGGAAAACAGCACTTTGATGATTTTTAAGAGTTGTGATAGGCGCAGCATGATGATACAGGAGGAGAATATCCAAGATCCTGCCAGTGCCTCCCTAGTCCTTGAAATAGCTATAGGCAGAAAAAGGATGTTCAGGACTTTATCTCAGACCTTATTAGTCATAACAGATGTTTTCTTAACAATTTGGAGTTAGGACACCCAATTTGGGTCTGGTCCTGGTTCTGTTACTTAGTACAGATTTCTCTCTTCAGCTTTGTTTGTCTGTGTCTGTTCCCTTATCCTTAAGAAAAGAGCTTTTGAACTTAATTTTATCTCTAAGGTTCTTTCCAGGTCCAGATCCTGTGAAATGACTCACTTTATCTCCTTATGGAAATCGTTCCACTCTAAACACTCATTCCAAAACAGTCTTTTGATTTGACTCACATTAATCATATATATCAAGTCTTAAATTTGTAACCATTGAAGTAGAAACTTGAGATAATTTTTGAACATTTTGGTGGCATTACAGTTAAAACATGCTGGAATAGGAATTATTTACCAGATAATTAATAAAATTCCCTGAGGACATACCAAATTAGATGGAGCCAGAATCAGTGTCTTCTTTGTGATAGGTAGTGTTAGGTAAGAGCAGAGCTGGAGTATTAGAAGCAGTAACAATGCAGACCTGACTTTTAGCAACCTACAGAAGAAGCTGCTTAGTTGTTACTTTGCTCCTTAACCAGTTAGGGAGTGAAATTTGTAATGGGACCATCAGGAGGCACTACCTTTGGGCATCTACTGAGTCCAGTCGTGTCTTCAGAGAATATATTTACTGTCCATGCACTTACCTTTGCAAAGGCCTCCATAGACACACTGCTCTTAAAGGGTGCTTGATCTTCATGGCACCTAGACTCTGACCCTGGGTACAATCCAGATCTAAGAACAGGATATTAGATATATACCAAACTTAATACAATAGGATATCTCATCTCTTTTCTAAAGCTGCTTGACTAACCAGCTTCACTCATGAGTTGTAGGCAGTTGTTTTTTAAATTTCCACATGATCAGTTAAAACCCAAGTGTAAAAGAGCTGATATGTAGCAAAACTATCAAGGAGCTGCTTTTCCTGATTATCATGCTAGTATTCCCAACCACTGTTCCTGCCTAGGGCATGAAGAGAAGAATTGGGGTGAAAATTTTGTATATAGAATTTAACCATATTGAATGGGCAAGTAATCAGAGGAGATGGGGTAGGGGTGTAGCATTAGGGTTTGAGAAATGCATCTGACTCCATCTGGTCATTTCTGAGGTTTCCCCACAGTTGCTAGTCCTGAGCTGTGGAGCATATTGCCCACAGAGGTTTCCTGCAGCAAGGAAACAGTCTCTCTTTGGTATATGTGATATTGGCTGGTCTGTCTGTGCCACCTCCCCCAAACTTTAGCCTCATCTCTGTCTTGACCACCACAGCTTTCCAAGATTGCCTTAGTTCAAGGGTTCTTGACTTGAGCTCTGTGAACTTGTTTTTAAAAATATTTTGATAATTGTATTTTGATAAATTGGTTTCCTTTGTAGTGCTGTGTGTTTTATTTAATGCATTTAAAAACTATTCTGAGACTGGGTCCGTATATTTCACCCGACTGCCAGAAGGATTCATGATGCAAAAAAAAGATTCAGATCTAATTGGACCACCTTGACACCCACCTTGGTTGGTGGTTGTGACAAGAGCCATAAGGAGCAAGCAGCTTGTGGGCCAACTTGTTCCATCTGGAGCTCCTGATCTCAGGAACCATCTTACTCTTGGCCTCATGAAAGGAATGGAATGGTAGGCTAGAAGTATTTTTAAGGGGAAAGAAGAGGAAACTTGAGCAATCTGCAGAAATCTTGACTTATATTCTCTACCTTCCTTGGGTCCTATGTTCTTCCTGTCTTCTTCCCCCACCCCCAAATGAATTTCCTGGAGGCTTTCAGAGCACCTGTTATATTTAGAGAATGCTCTAGAATTGCTACTCCTTGTGAAGCAAAAAATTCTCCTTCAGCACTTAAAGGGGCCTGAAGTAATTTTTCTCTTGTTTATGGTCATGATAACGGAGAAGAGATTTCTGACTTACCTTTTTGCATATTTCCAGCAACTACTGTTTTTCATTTTGGGGGTTTTCTGTAGTATTGATCTTATATATTAGGAGACCGTAAGGTGCCTAGATACTTGGTTGATTGACAATACACATCTTTTAACGAGCATAAATTTTGCTCTTGGCTTTCCAAGTTAACAGGCCTTTAGTGGTGTGGGCTTAGGAACAGTCTCGCGTTCCAGTGGACCTCACTGTGGGTCAGTCAGTAGACTTACATTAAATGCCTCATGCATATAGAACTCACACACAAGGGCTATGATCATTTGAGCAGGGGCAGGAGGATTGACACTGTCATATCTGGTCAAGTTGTAGCCAGTGTTTTGGAAACTGAACAGTTGATTTGTTTCATTCACAAATGTCACTGAGTATTAGGTGTCAGGCAGCCAGGGAGAGGGGCTCGCCCCTTCCTCTGAGGAGGTTCTATGTGGCCTGTACTGCGGCATGAGATCTGATTAGAGAAGTTGGCCATGTTCTACCTGAGATTCTTAGAGCAGTTGCTATAGATTTTTAAAGTGCTTTGATGTACTTAAATACTAAATAAATGTCAAGTGTGTTTGGAAGAATCAAGTTGTAATGTTGAAAGAATTATTTTGGAAAATAATAGTTGACTGGGCAATTTCCAAAAGAAGAAATCCAAGCTATCAGTAGCCATATTTTTAAAAATGTTACAAATCACTAATAATGAGAAAAATGCCAGTTAAAACAACTCCAAGGTTCCTCACACCCATAAGATTGTCAAAAATGCCAAATGTTGGAAGGGCTGTGGGTACACTAATGCTGTGAGAATTGGTCTAGTCATTGTGGAAAGTGATTTGGAACCATGTCCCCAAATTTACTAAACTGCATGTTTTTTGACCCAGTAATACCACTAGGCCTGTGTCCCCAATGGAAATTAAAAAAAAAAAAAAGCAAGGAAAGGACTCACATACAAAAAATATTTATAGCAGCTCTTTTTGTAATGGTAAAGAACTACAGATTAAGAGGGTGCTTATTAATTGGGGAATGACTGAACAAATTATGATATTTGAGTGTGATGGGAAACTTTTGCCATAAGAAATGATCAAATGAATGGCTTCAGAGAATCCTGGAAAGACTTATGTGAACTGATCTAACAGAACCAGAAGAACAATTTATATAGCAACATTGTAGATACAGTCTTGAAAGACTTAAGAACTCTCAGTAATGCACAGACCAACCAAGATGCTAGAGTACTGGGGAAGGAGCGTGTTCTTCACTTCCTGATAAAGACATGATAGGCTAAAGATGCAGGTGTAGACATACATTTTCTAACATGGCCAATGCGGGGGTTTGTTTTGCTCAATTATACATATTTGTTATGGGGGATTTTTGCCTTTTTCCCCTTTCTCCTCAAACTCCCCCCCCCCCCATTGGTAGGGAGCTATAGGAGGGAAAGAAATGAAATGCTTATGAATTGAAAAAAGGAAAAGTTAAAAAAAAGAAAATATAATTTGTTATTATATTGAAAAGATATTGAAAATTCTTAGGCAATCTGAGAGTTTAGCCCTTCTGGATTCTGTATTTTATGAACCATAGTATGTTGTCACTTATCACAATGGACATGCACATTCATTGACCAACCATGGACACCAGACTCGATAATCCTTTGCTTAACTGTTTCCATCTTGATCTAGCTAACCAGACCATATCTTATCCTATCAGATTTTCAGTTTCTAAAAGGTTGTTGATGGTCCTGTGTGTCCCAGTCTGTTAGTTAAGCAGCCCTTTTGTGATTATTGTGGAAAATGTTTTAGTGAGAGAAGGCAAATAGTATTTACCTAAAGGAAATCCTCCCTCTTTCACAACAGGGAATCTGTTGTTAATGTGTCTGGCCTAAATGGTTTGTCCTGACCTCACATTCCAGTTCAGCAGTAGACATTCATGTTATCTAAAGTGAAAGCTTTGTGTTATAGGGTAGGCAGTTCAAACATGTGCTCTTCTCAGAGTCACTCAGAAAGGAGAGCTTCCTTTGTGCTTGGAAAAAAATCATTGAAAAGGAAAGAAAATGTGGAGTCTATGGTTTGTTTGTTTTTTTTCTCATAGATCTGTATATTTGTATCTATAATATTCAGAGATGAAAAGGGGTTGAAAAGATACGTTTATGGTTTTAGGAATGCCTAGATTGCGTCTGTGCAGTTTACATTCTGCTGAACAAATTCACTTATTTCCCAGTTGATGGGGATGCTTCATGGAGAGATTAAGATGAACTTCCCATTCTGAAATTCAGGTAAAAGTGCCTTTTGTTGAATGAAGGGAGCTATGTGTACTTTGGAGGAAACCTGGTATTTAATTCTATCATTTGAGAAAATGGCTGTCTTTTTGTTAGCGGCCTGTAGTGTGTGGACACGTGGCTGGAATAGAAAGCAAAGAAAGCTTTAGTCCTTGGAAAAGGAGTAGAATTGGAATACCCCCCTTAGCAGAATTTGAAAGGCCCAAAAAGTTGCGTTATTTAATGGTAATATTATGAAACTATTAATAGCTTAGGGAAATATATACAAATATAACATTTCTCTAGGGAGATAGCAATTTTTAGTTCATGTTGAAACATGATAGGCCATTTTTTATCTTATAAAAATTACTAGTGTCTTTTAAATCACAATTGTTTTCATCTCCCTTTCCCTGCATTTCCCTTGTAATAACGAAAAGCAGCAATATAACATCCACATATGTCACATTTGACATATGTATTTTGCTGCCCTCTCTCACTACAGAGGGAGGAAGATTTATTTCATCATCTGTCGTCGAATCAGTATTGATCATCAAATTTAATCTGTGTTCATCTGCCTTTTAGAGTTGTTTTCATTTACATGTTGTCATTGTGTCTGTATTGTTCTCATGATTTTGCTTTCTTTGCTCTGTCCTATTTCATACAAATCTTCCGGTATTTTTCTGGATATATTATTCAGGATGGTAAGTACACCATTATCTTCATATGCCACCCCATATTCAACCACGCCTCAGTTTACGAATATCAACTTTATTTCTAGCTTTTTGTTACCGCAAAAAGTGCTTCTGTGAATGTTTTGGAATCGTTGAGATCTTTCTTTTTTTGTCTTTGACTTTCCTAGAGTACATACCCAGTAATGGGGTTTGCTGGATCAAAGGGGAGGAACAGTTTAATAACTTTTCTCATATAATTCTAAATTGTTTTTTGGAGTGATTGGACCAATTTATATCTCTGCCAACAATATTAGTGTTCCTGACTTGCCACAACCCCTCCAAAATGGACCATTTCCATCTTTTAGTTGGCAGGTATGAAGAGAAATGTCTATTTTTTTAAATTTGTGTTTCTCTTATTAAGTGTTTTTGGGAACATTTTTCCAATATGATTGTTGATAGTTAGCATTTCTTCTTTTGAAAAATTGTTTATATCCTTTGACCACTTTTCTACTGTTTTTTATATGGTGTGTTCTTAGATGCTTTCTTTGACTCCTTTGAAAGGAAATGGAGCTTAGTGATGAGCCTGTCGTCTAGAAGTGTAACTCTAATGTAAAGAAAAATAGCAAGGGATTTGGCCAGTTGTATAAACAGACAGGTTTTGAAATGTATTTCTGTTACGTTTCTGTTTCAGAGATAAAAGTAACTTCTAGTCAGGGTTCCATGCTATTTCATGAGAAAATGAGGAGAATGGTAATAATGGCTTTGACCTACATAGAAAGTTTTTCAGTGCTATTTATTGGATTGTACTTGTAGTAGCTTTGATGTAGATAAGAAAATAGATGATTTGTTCATTATAGGTAGATTTGTAGTGAGTGCTTTTTATCCTTCGAGGAATCAGCTGCCATATTCTCTTTAAATTGGGTAGATCTTAAGATCTAACTACAGATGTTTGGACATTTGTGTATTATTGATCTCTGTGTTATGTTACTCAATAGCAGACCTTGGGTAAAAATTGCTGTAAAAAGAAAGAAAATGGAGATTCTGTTTTTTTCTTATTGCACATGTATATTTGAGTCAACAAGATCATGTGTGGATAATGAAACCCCTGAAGTAAATGAATTATTTGACTATTTGCATTCATATTGTACATTTCCATTGAGCTAGGACCAATGACCATATTTTATATAAATATAATTTTGAATAGTGCAAATTCAAACATTTGAGAATACTTCAGAGGATTCATTGTTCACACAAAACTAGACCTAGCTTTATTGTATCCAGTCTTTTATTCAGAGAAGACGCAAGTGGAAAAATATTTCTATGATCTGAGAAACAATGAGCTTAAAAAAAAGTTTCAAAAGTTTGTGAATTAAGATTTACATTAAATCATTGCTATCATAAAATTAGCTAAGGAATGGAATCCAGAATAAGGTGGGTCCATTTTGGATCCCAGCTAAGGGAGAGAATAATTATTGAATTTTACTGAACTACCAAAAGAAATATTGTTGTTGAGTAGTTTCACATGTAAAATAATCTCATGTCATGTAGATTCTACTTACATTATAGTTTTTATTATCTCCCAAATACCCATGAATAAAACTCTTAATGAGTTACATGTAAATTTGATGGATTTAATGTCCCTTATCCACTTAAGAAAGAACAACCCACTTTTAAATGGCTAATCTTTTCATTGAAAAGCTGTCAGTTTCTTTTATTCCGAATAAACTTTTTCCACTTTTCCCATCCATTATAGTTTCTTCTTCTGTTTTCTTCTTCCATACCTAGTTTTCTAGCCTAATTTTGCCTTCATAAAGAAGATCTGTTTTGATTTTGTGTATTGTGACCTTGATTATATTAGAAATAGTCTTCATTTGACTTCACTTTGGCATTGACATGTGCATTTTTCCATATTCCAGTTCAGAATAGCTGGTTTGACCCAAAATTTAGAGTGCTTTGAGTGTTGGTCTTTTGCCATCTTGTGCTGTGGAAGAAATATCATTGTAACTCCTTGGGAAAGAATGCATTATTTCAGGTTGCCTGAACTTCTTCTGAGTTCCTAATGTGTTGAATGAAAATGGAATTTTGCCAGTGCATGACATTGTAGCTTATCATAATATACTTTCCTTCACCCTGTCCATTACAAAGCTGATTGCAGAATGTTTTTTTAAGTTGGTTTTATTCACTGCACATTTTATTTTCTTGTCTCTGGAGCCTCAATTTATTTTCAGAATCTCTTCTGAAAAAAACACCTGTTGTAGTAGTATGTTAATTTTACACTGATTACTATTTGCCAGTCATCTGACATAGAGATTTTGCTTGGGAACTGTCACTAGCTGGTTATTAAACATCTATTATCACCCCTCTGGATTGGGGTTGTAGTCTCTCTAATTGCTTCTTTGCTACATCACATTCAGCACTCTCATTCAGAAGTATGAATCATCCGTGGGATTCCTAGAGGTCTGTTCAGCTCATGACCTGTAGTACCCAGACACTTAAATTTGGAATCCTAGTGGTTAGTCAGAGTTGACTAACTTTGAACTTGTGCTACTCTTTTTTTAATGTTACTCCAAACAACAGAAGGGGTCTTCCTAACATTGGTGGGAATCTGTTATGTATGATGTTCACAACACATGCTTCATTCCTTTCTTCATCTCCCCCGTCCCTAAGATTTTTGTGTAACACATCTATACTATCCATTGCTTAGAGGAGCCGTGGTTTTTGTTCACGTTGAAACTCCCTCTTTGGTACATATTATAATCCTCTTATGCTTTAACAGTTTTCCTGTATTGCTGAGCCTCAACAGCGACTACTTTTTAGCCAGCCTAGTGGTTCAGTGTGACCGTTTCTAAACTTAGGTAGGCTGCTGAGTTAGTTCATGCCCAGCGCTGTGCCAGATTCGATTGGGACTTGGGAGAGCTGCTTCTCTTGCTGGCATAGAACCTTTGAGAATTTGTGGACAATTCCAGGCCATGTACAGGAAGGATAAGACACTGGTCTCCTAAGCCAGGATTGTGGTTTTGAGTCCCACATGGGGTGGAATAGCCACTCATTTTGGGGCATTGAGGTGACACGGTAGACACAATGCTGGGCCTGGAGTCAGGAAGACTCATCTTCGTATGTTCAAATGTGGCTTCAGACACTTATTGGTTTTGTGACCCTGGACAAGTCACTTAACCATTTGCCTCAGTTTCCTTATCTGTAAAATGATCTGGAGAAGGAAATGGTAGACCTCTCCAGTATCTTTGCTAAGAAAACCCCAGTTGGAGACACAGAGTCTGAAATAACAGAAAATACAACAGGCCAGATTGACGTTTCTAGCTCCTGAGAGGCATAAGAATAGGATTTTAGTGGAGGATTCATTGACTCTTAACATATATGTATACATACATGTAATATGGGAATAGGGACTGAATCTGTGATTTATTTTATTGGCATGAGGAATTCCCAGGTGAAGAAACTCCTATTACCAGTGAAGGTGAGCACTTTCTCTGAAACCTGTAGTCCTTAGAGAGTTGCCTGAAAGGTTAAATGATTTGCTGTGGGTCACACAGCCAGGATGTGTTATTGTTTTGTTTTGTTTTGTTTGCTTTTTGGAGGGCAGTTGGGGTTAAGTGACTTGCCCAAGGTCACACAGCTAGTTTTTGTGTTGTGTCTGAGGCCGAATTTGAACTGAGGTCCTCCTGACTTCAGGGCCGGTGCTCTACTCACTGCGCCACCTAGCCGCCCCTGTGTTATTGTTATATATGAACCTAGATTTTCCTGACTTAGAGGCAAATTCTGTATTCACCATATTATACTGCTTCTCTTATATGTGTAATAGAGATATAAACTAGTTAATCATTTTTTTTGTTTTGTTTTGTTTTGGGCAATGACACCTGAAACAAATTAAGATACCTTCAAGTTCTTTAAGACGGTAGTTAGCAGTCATTCTAGGATTTGAACTTTTCCTGAGCCCAAGGTTTGTCATTTTATAAAGTAGAAATTAAGATCTAGAATTGTAGCATCATTCTATTTTGGTCTTGAGAGACTGGAAGTATAAAAATCAGTTTTAATGTAGTGGTTTGTGCTGAACTGGAAAATTTTAAAGCTTTTAAAATAGTATTAATACTTAGACATAAAATTTATTTTCAACTATTATACTGGTTCCTGATTTGTTGCATTTAGCAAGAATTTTTAAATTGGCCAGAAAATTTATGCATCAGGGGCCAAGTTACTCTTTTAATTGGTTAAGCTGAAACCTCAAATATTGTTTTACACAAATCTAATTGGAAAGAATTTTTCAAAGCTATAAATAAAAAAGATATATTTGGAATAACAGTGTATTTGTGGTCAGCATTATAGTAAGGGAACTGTAATGGAAAAAACGAGTCAGAAAATCTGAATGTATTTAGGAGTTGGTTCCCACCCCACCTCCCTCCAACCCAGTAGATGTAATCTCAGAAAATAAAGTGCATGCAATGGAGGTAACATGGTGGTGATGTATTAATAAACAAAGTGCAAAGATATGGCTTGTTATTTCTTTACAAGTGTGAAGAATTTTCCATAATGGAATTGGAAGGGCAACTTGCCATTGGTTCTTGGAGGCTCAGCCATGCCCCTGGGGGCCTTTATTTTTTATTCTTAATGTAATTCTTTTTTTTTTTTTCAATGAACAGAAATCTGTTTTTAGGCAGCTAGGTGGTGCATTGGATAGAGCGCTGGACCTGTAGTCAGGAAGACCTGAGTTCAAATCCAGCCTCAGACACTTAACTGTGTGACCCTGGGTAAGTCACTGTCTGCCTTAGTTTCCTCATCTGTAAAACAGGAATGAAAATAAGTTGTTACCTCTTGAAAACCTTAAGGTACTGTAATGAATGTTAGCTAATACCATTTTTCTTCTCACTTCTCCCCCCAAAATATTTTTTAGTCTACACCCCAGATTTGTTACCTCTCTATTAGGAGATGAGCAGCATCATTAGTCCTCTGGAATTGTGGTTAGTCACTGCATTGATCAGAGTTCTTTTAAGTCTTTCAAAGTTGTTTGTCTTTTTACAATGTTATTATTGTATAAATTGTTCTCCTGGCTCTGCCCATTTCACTGTTTGCATCAGTTCATACAGGTCTTCCAAGGTTTCCCTGAAACCTTCCTGTTTGTCATTAATTATATTACAGTAATATTCTGTTACATTCCTGTGCCGTAATCTGTTCAGCCATTCCCCAATTGATGGGCCCCTTCCATATTTCTGTTTCTCACTGCAACAAAAAAATCTCATTTATATATATATAGATCTTTTCCCTTTTCTTTTATTTAAATGTGGACCTAATAAGGGTATCACCAGGTCAAAAAGTGTGTACAGTTTAGTGACTTTTGGAGCATGGTCCCAAATTACTTTCCAGAATGACTGGACTTAATTTCTAGCTCCAATAAACAGTTATATTAATGTACCTGTCTTCCCGTAGCCCTTCCAACAATTAATGGCTGACGCTTCTAGCTCAGGTAACTATTCATTAAATTATCATTATTATTATTACATAAATAAATTAAATATTCATTATTTAGAAGTAGACATAAGAGTTGTTACAATTTTTAGCCCCTTCCTTGAAAGTCTCTTGTCAACTGAAAACGTGAGGAAACTCAAGTAAAATTAAATCCCAATTCTTAGTATTTGGGGACTGTGGGGAGAGGGGGGATGTTTGTTGTCAAGACTCCTAGTACCTCCTGCAGATGTGGCCTGTACCGTCCAGGAGCCTAGACAGGATGTCTGTTTAAATGCTCGATTGTGTGGCACTAACTCTAAATACAGTAAGAATTCAGACATGAAGAAGATCAGTATCAGTAACTCAGAAAAGCTTCATGGAAGAGGTAAGAGGAGTTGGACTTGAATGAGAAGAGAAGAATATGAGGTGGGGAAGAGTGCGTCAGTGGGACAGGTCTTTATTAAATGTCTGCCTTGTGCCGTGCATTGGGCTGAGAGCTTCACAGATATGATCTCATTTGATCCTCAGAGCAATCCTGGGCAGTAAGTACTGTTATCTTCTTCATTGTACAGTTGAGGAAACTGAGGCAGACAAAGCCCAGCACTCTATCCACTCAAGTACCTAGCTGGATTGCTGAGCACTGTTATGGCTATCCTGAGGGTAAAAATGGTAAACTTAACATCTGATGCCATGAATTTATTCATTACTCTCAAGTAGAGATTTTAGATGACAGAAAGAGGTGATAGTTCTGCTTGTCCTGTGCCCTGATCAGGCCATCTGGAGTATTGCATTCATTTCTGGAGACCAAATTTTAGGAAGAACATCGAACTCATTCCATAGGAGGACTTGTGGAAAGAACTGCGTCGTTTAGCTTGGAGTAGAAAAGTTTAAGTGAGATAGGTAGCAGTTGTTAAGTCAGTACTTGAAAACCTGCCTTGTTCAGTTTGGCCTCCCAGGGCAGAATTGGAGCAGTAGGTAGAAGTCAAAGAGGTAGATTTAGGCTTGATGTGATGAGAAACTTCTGAACCATTAGAGCTAAAGATACAAGGGGCTCCCTGGGGGAGTCAGGGGCCCTGCCTTACTTTGAGCAAAAGAAGTTCTGTGAACAGTATTATAATGGTGATTCTTTTTTGGGTAGGGGTTTGACTCCATGGTCCCTGAGGGTCTTTCCAACTATTATTTACCTGCTTTGTGATGTCCTCCTGAAGCTTGGCAAGGCAGCAATGGTCAAGGGTTAATGTGGCTAAGTAGGTGTTAGTAGACATATTGTTAAATGACTAACTCTTAGAGATTGGGGAACAGTCCAGGATTCCTTTCTTTGTTTGACTTTTTACTAGGCCAGTTCATTTTAGTGATATTAGATTTGGGTGCAGTGTGGTTTTTTTTTTCCCCCCTGGTATCATTTCCGTGTCACTCTAGCATTTAAAATGCTTGACAACCTGCCCTTACCCTGCCTTTCCAGCCTTCCTATACATGCTTCCTCCATGTGGTCTTTGGTCTGGCCCTCCTGGCCAATAACGTTCCTTATCCCTTTTCCATGATTTGTACCAAGTCAGCTGCAGGTTGCAGTTTTCTCCTTCTTTTCCTCTGATTCTTGGAACCCCAGGTTTCCTTCGAGACTCAGCTTAGGCCCTTCATTCTGTAGGTGTCTTTGTCTCCCCAGTCTCAAGGGCTTTCTCCATTTGTACTTGTTAAATTTGTGCTTTGCATATGTCTCTCTGTATTTTTAATCATATATGTATGTGTTTTCTCCCCATTCATTCAAGTCCAATACTTTGCTCATGGATGGTTGTTTTTCTTCCTAGAAATGCCTCAAATGGTTCTTTTGCTAATTTTCCATAACTTTCATTGATAATTAGACTTAAGTGTTATGGGAATTGCAGCTTGAGCTCCTTTGCTTTTTGAATTGTACTACTATTCCATTTCCTTCTTCAGTTTCTAGTGGGTGCAAAGTACTCTCAAATTGTTTGAGGGTATTTCTTCC
>CM053593.1:159842620-159867019 GCA_028646575.1 Pseudocheirus occidentalis | reverse complement strand
TCCAAGTTTTTTTATTTGTCATGTTCTTTAGGGAAACCTATGATCTTTAGGTTGTCTCTGTGTTTCATTTTTTCAAGATCAATTGTTGTGGCTTGTATAGAGATCATGTATTTTTAAAATTTTGCTTTTTTCCCCTCTACTTTTATATTTTGTTGTATTCCAAATCTGCTACTTTCACTTAAACATCTGTAGAGAATCTTTATAGACTGTAATCATTTTTTTTCTAATCTGCCTGTTGAATTTTTTGTTTCTGCATTGAAAGCTATAACTTCTGACCAGTATTCGTTCTTAATTTCTTCCTCTCACAGATTTCATTTCCTTTTTTTTTAACCATTATGAAATTTCTTGTTCTGTGCTCTTTCGGTTTTTCGAAAGATTCTGTATTTCGTTAAGCATTTACTTCATTTGGTAATATTGATTGAAAGGTTTATAGAAATCCCTTCAAATGTATAGTTCTCATCCTTCCAGTTTTAATATCCTCTTTGTTGATTCATCTACTTGTGATCTGGTTTTTTTTTAATCTTTTCCTTCTTGAAATCTTTGATGTTCCAATATTATTTCCTTATTTTCTTCTGTCACTCACTTTCTGACTCTTTTCCATTTGCTAGTGGATGTGTCCCCAAAGCAGGGCTGCAAAGTTTCCTTGGCTTTTTCTTACGCTGATGTTCATTGGTCTTCTTGTCCTAAGTAGCCCCTTGCAGAGCAGAATTGACACCAGCTGGATTTTAAGTTCTTTTGGGGCCTGATGCAACACACTGGTCCTATCTCCATTTTTTCCCTCTACCCTCACTTTTCCTTCCTTTCTTTGGCTCTGCCAAATCAGTTTCTCCCACTTTCTGTGGGTTTAGGGGAGAGTAGAAAAAGTGCTCTGGCCTCATGAGGTCTCTGTAGCCTTAGTGTTCCTGTTTTAGGGACCATCCCAGGGAGAAGACAGCATCCTCTTCTCCCACCCTGTCAGCCTACAGTGTAGTGTGCCTGATCAGAATCAGTGTCTACCACTCATACAGGATAAGGGGGGTGGGGTATATTGGCAAAGTCTCTGTGGTAGAAGTGAATTCCACTATGGGCCCCTCGTAAAATGCCTGCTAGTTTGTGCATCCTTTGTGGGGGCTTTTAGGCTAATGAAAGTGGGCTATTAAATGAACACTTTAAAGATTGTTGGCCTGTGCTGTTCTGGATTTTACCTTGTTGGGTCTCTTTCTTTGTCCTGTGGATTAAGTTGTAATTACTCTACATTTGGTACATAATTCCTTTTTTTTTTTATTCTGGGTCCCCCATCTTTTGCAAATTGGAAATGTAGAGACTGTTCATAGATCCAGGCCCACTGCTGATCAACCCCAAACTTTAACCGCTTAGGCAGCCTAGTGGCCTTGTACTCATCAAGGTTCACCATAGAGGTTCTAGACTGTGCATTTACCCTGTCAACTTTTCTGCTGGTTGCTCAGAATTCCTGAGTTCAAATGAACCATGGGCCCAAGTCTCCCCAATATTAGATACTACATGTGTGTGCTACCAGGCCTGGCTCTGGGGTTTTTGTTTTTTTGAGAGTTAGTGAGACTGGGGAAAAATATTAAATCAGTTATTTGTTGGTTCCATGACCCTTCCGTATTCAAGAAACTTACAGTACATGCAGAATCAACATGTACACAGATAAGTGTGTGTGTGTGTGTGTGTGTGTGTGTGTGTGTAAACAGATATATGCACACACAAACACAAATACAAAAATTGAATGGAGGGGACAAGAACTGAGGGAGGAACTTTAATGATTAGAGAAATGCAATTGAAACAATTCTGAAGTTATATTTCACACTGATCAGATTGTAAAAAACGACCAAAAAAAGAAAATGTTGGAGGGACTACAGGAAAGCAGGCCCACAGCTGCACTGTTTTGGTAAAGATGTTAATTGGTCCAGCCCTTCTGGAAAGTAATTTGGAACTATGTCCCAAAAGCCAGTCAACAAACACTTATTAAGTGCATTCTTTATGCCAGGCACTGTGCTACATACTGGGGATATGAAGAAAGACAAAGAGAGGGGCTCACCCCCCCCAAAGCAGGGGCTCTAGAGAATCTCCCACAGTCTAGTGGGGAAAAAACATGCAAACTATTATGTACAAAGAAGGTATATACAAGGATAAATTAGAAATAATGAAAAGAGGGAAGGTATTAGAATTAAAGAGAAATCACTTTCTTAGGAGGTAGGATTTTAGCTGAGACTTTAAGGAAGTCTGGAAAGCCAAGAGGTGGAAATGAGAGAGAGCATTCCAGAAATGGGGACAGCCAGGCAAAGGTGCACACCCTTTGATTCAGTTATACTACTTCTAGGCCATTACCCTGAAGAGGGGAAAGAGGAAAAGGACTCACGTATACAGAAATAATCATAACAGTTCTTATGGTGGCAAAACCTAGAACCTAAGGGGCATGTATCTGTTTGGGATTCACTACACAAAGAAGTGATGACAAACACCAACCAGGGAGATCACATATCAGTTTCTCTTCTGAGTCCAAGTGTATTTGCCATCCCCTTCACTACCTCATTCCTTATTGACCTAAACTCTCTGACTCATTTTTCTTTTCCATTTAATCTCTTTCCATAATCCTTAGTGACTTCAGTATCCCTCTTGACTCTTTTGACAGCTCAACATTAACTCCTCAGTTTTAGTCCCCTTCCTCTCCAGGCTTCTGTAGCCACCTTTGTAGATGGTCATCCCCGTCATCTGCCTTCACTCTGGTGCTGCTCAGCTGGTGAGAGAGACACAGACCCCCGGTGCCAGCTACACATGTGTGTCCTCCAAGTCTAACCAGGCTCTCACTGCACTTTAGCACTCCTGGGTTTCTCTCATTAACTTTTCATTGCAGTTTTCTCAACAGCCGTTCAAAAGCTGACCCTATTTAGGCATCAGAGATTCAGGCTGTCTAGCAAAAGTGCCTACCTCAGAGCATTTCTGTGGCCACATCCTCCTCACCACTTTAGAATTTCCTCATTCACCTTTGCCTTTATTTTTTTCTTATCTCTAAAGAAGGTATTCCCCTTTTCTCATCCTTTCCAAAGCTAGCATCATAGATTAATAACTGGGATGGACCACAGAGACTATCTAAACTACCTCCCTCATTTTACAGTTGAGAAAACTGGAGTCCAGAGAGGTTAATTAGGTGACTTGCCCAGGTTCACACAGTTGTAAAGTACAGAGCTATGTTTTGAACCCAGGACCTCTAGTTCCAAATCTAGCAGCCTTCCTTGTAACAGATGCCTGCCTTACACTAATCTGTCCATTCACCATCAGTTAGTTATTCCCTCTTTTGCTTCTTAAGAGCTCTTCATTTTTATTGACTTCATTTTTGTTCATTAACTTAAGGTTACACAATCTTTAAACAGATTCCCTCTTTCACCCATACTGTATTATTTGTGTCTCTCGTTGCCAGACTGTTCTTTAAAAAGGGATATGTACTGTCTACCTTCATTTCCTCATCATTTCTTCAATCTTGTACCCCTTCTAATATGACTCTCACACCACTTTCCTAAATGATCTCTCCAGCGTTACCAAGGACGTGTGCAAAATTCAGTGGTGTTTGTCTTCATTTTTCTCAATGTCTTAACACTGTTGGCCACCCTGCCCCCTTTAATAAATGGCCTTGCAACTTTAGCATCTATGATATATAACCACTGCAAAAAATTCTCATCCTTTAGCTGTGTGAAACAACTAGAGACCATTTGAGTGTGAAATTGTATGGGACAGACTATAAGCACAAGAGGAGAGATTAGAGAAAGGAAGATCATGGTGGTTTAGAAGAGCTGAAGAAGGCCACTGCAGAGGTGCAATGGAAGTATGGGTAAGTCTTAAATAAGGTGAATACAAGCTCCAAAAGGCATTCACTGAGTCCAACCCCTACATCTTACAGATGAGGAAACTGAGATACAGGTGAGGTGATTTACTCAGGGTTACGCAGGTGGTTCGCATGCCAATCAGGATTTAAGCCCATTTCTTTCTGACCACAGGTCTAGTGCTCTAGCCAGTGTTGCTGCTTTCAGGGCATCTTGCAAGCCAGTAATACGTAAATTGTCACATAGTGAAGAAGTGATAGAACATTGGGACCCAATTCTTACTTGATCTCAAGTCCAGTAATCTCTCTACTTATTCTGTATTACAATTGCTGATGTTGTTGTCATTGTAAGTGTTTAGTTGGAAATAGTGCAAAAATCTAGTGGAAACATTTCCTGTGGTGACTGTAGGGCAAAACATTTGTGGATTCAGAACAATGGAGAAAAATCATTGATTTTCTTGAATTAAAAAAGATCAGTAGGGAACTGGGCATTAATTCAGATGCCTGAAAATAAATAAATTGTCAGGCAAAACAACAACAACAAAAAAAAGAAGGGCATTTTAAGCAGGAGGAAAGCAAAGGCATCAAAGCAGCAATAAATGTCTGCCCAGCTGAATGAGGGGCCTTGAAAATCAGACCAAGAAGTTTGGATTTGATGAGAAAGGCAATTGTTTGTGCTTGAGTAGGGAAGTAACATACATCCAGTTTAGGAGTCATTTACTCAACAAACATTTATTAAGCTATTAAGGGTGGCAAGGTGGCACAGTGGGTAGAATATGAAGCCTGAAGTCAGGAAGACCTAAGTTCAAATCTGGCCTCAGATACTTACTAGCTGTGTGATCCTGGACAAGTCACTTAATTCTGTTTGCCTCAGTTTCCTCATCTGTAAAATACGCTAGAGAAAGAAATGGCAAACCACTTGAGTTTCTTTGCCAAGAAAATACCAAATGGGGTCACAAAGAGTCAGATATGACTGAACAACAAAATTTATTAAGTGCCTGTTATGTAAGCCAGGGAGCCTTTTTAGGGATACAAAGATACACATGAAACTGTCCCTGCCCTTAAGGAGCTTAGACTCTATCAACACTACACTACATTTATAAATAAAGACAAAATAAATAACAAGGTAATGGACTGGGGAATGCCCCTGGCAGCCAGGGGATCATTGAGAATTTTGTGACATGCAAGTAAGGAGAAAGGTCTGTGGGTTATCTAGGAGACTTAGGCATGAGGTGCTTGGGCTAGCTTGTTGTATTTCTCTAATTCTGTGCTTTATTCATTTAACAAATATTTAGTGACTTAGGTTCAAGGCATGTGTGTATGTGTATATATAAATATGTATGTATATTACATCTATATATATAACATCTGTATTACATATATAAATATGGACTCTGCCTTTTGGGAGCTTAGTTGAGAGTATAAGATACATACTTAGATTCTTTAATGAATATATGTTTTCAACATTGTGAGGCTTGGATTCAGGCTGCACCTTAAAGGATGCATGCCAGTTCCAGGACAGAGAGTTCTGGGTAGAAAGACTGGCTAGAATAAGCAAAGAGTAGGAGCAGAAAGGCAAAAAGACATGTTTCAAGGAACAGTAAATGGCTCAGTTGTTTTGTGGTAGAAAACTGGTCTGGAAGAGTACCTTGGGACTATATTACAGAGGGCGTTGAATGCCAGCTTGAAAAGTTTAGGGTTTATCTGCTGGGCAGTACTGAGTTATTGGAGGCTTTTAAGCAGGAGACTTAGATCAAATTTTAGAATTTTAGAGCTTCAAAGACGCTTTAGGGACCTTTGTTATCTTTCACTTTGAGTTAGCAAGGCAGGTAGAAGGAGAGAAAAAAAGATTTTTGTTCATTGAAAACGTTAAAAAAGGAAATCACTTTGGCAGTTTTATGAAGGATAGATTGAAGCAGGGAGAGCCTTGAAGCAGGGAGACCAACTAAAAGGCTAGTAAAGAATAAAAGTGAAGGTTGTGACTGTGTGACTAAAAGAATGGTGGCATCTTCAATAAATAGTATGGGAGATCACAAAACAGGTAGAGTTGAGAGTAAAGAAAATGAATTCTATCTAAAACTGAACTCATTATCTTTTACCTAACCATCCTCTTCCAAACTTCTTTCTGTTGAAAGCACCATTATCCTTCTAGTGTCTCAGACTTGTAATCTTGATATTATTTTTAACTCCTTGCTTTTCTCTCATTCCAGTTGCCAAATATTGTCATTTCTGCCTTCACATCTCTCGCATGCCACCTTTTCTCCACTTAACGCAGCTACCACCTTAGTTCAACTCCTGCCTAGATTATTGCATCTGCCTCCTAATTGATCTCCTTGCCTCAAGTCTCCCACATGCCAGTCCATCCTATACCCTGTTGTCAAAATAATTTTCCTTAAGCATTGGCTGACCATGTTGTTCCCTTTACTCAGACAACTCTATTGGCTTCCTATTGCCTACAGAATAAAATCTACATCGCTCACTCTGCAGTCCAGCCAAACTGCCCTCTCTTCTGTCTCCTATCTCGCTGCTTTGCCCTCGCCATCTCCTCGTGCCTGAAATACATTTCCTTCCAACCTCTTCCTCAGAAAGAGAATAGTTTCAGTTGGATGATGAAGTCAGAAGACATTGCGAGGGAAGGGAAAAAAACTAGCAAAATAGATGATGGGACAAGTGGCAATTTTGTATTCTGTTGCAGAGGAGTGGGAAGAGAGCTGATCTTTGTGATATGATTTGTATCCATTTAAAATTTATCCTAGAATATGATTTAAGGTGATTGTCTAATTTCCACCAGACTGTTTTCCCTGAGGCTTATCAAACAGGAAGTTCTTTCCTTAAGTAATTTATGGTTTCATGTTTGTCACATATTGGGTTATTTATTTCATTATTTTTGATTCTCATTTTGTCTAGTCTGTTCCATTGATCTACTTGTCTATTTTTTAACTAATGTCAAATCGTTTTGATAACAGTGTTTTAAAATGTAATTTGATATCTGGAAGTGTTATTTCCCTTTGATTCCTACATTTTTCCATTATCTCCCCTAAATACTCTAAGTCTTTTGCTCCTAGAAATTAACTTTATTTTTTAGTCTAGTTCTGTAAAGTATCTCTTTGATAATTTGATTGGTATAGCATTAAAACTATAAATTAACTTTCATAATTTTTATTATATAGCCATGAGTACTGACTATTCTAGTTATTTAAGTTTTATTTCTTTAAGGTATACTTTGTAATTGAATCTATAAAAGTAAGTATGTGTTTTGGTTTATTGACTTTCAAATATTTTATGCATTTTGTAGTTACTTTGTGTATGGCCTTTTTCTATTATTGCATTTTGAATTTATTATTATGTAGAAATATTGTTAATTTTTGTGGTTGATTTTTTTTTGTCATCTGCAACTTATTCAAACTCTGATTTGTTTTAATTAATTTCTTTGGCAATTCCCCAGGATTTTCTATGTAGATTATAATGTCATCAAAAAAGGATAGTTTTACCTCCTCTTTACTTACATTTATATGTTTTTGTGACTTCTCACATTTCTAGAACACTATCAGATAATATTTTTGTGCTAGAAGGCATCTTTGTACTTCCAGGGTATACCCATTACATAGGATATTTGCTTTTGGTTTTAGGTACATACTCTTTATTATTTAAAAAAAAGAGCCTTTGATTCTTCTTTGTAGGGTCTTAGCATTGTACTATATCAGAAGCTTTTTCTGAAATTCTTAAGGTAGTCATGTGGCTTTAGATGGTTTTTTTGTTTTTAATATGATTGATTATAGTGATTGTTTTCCTAATATTGAACCATCCTTTTGCCCTTGCAATATGCAAATATGCATAAAAACATAAAAACTTGGAATAAATCTAACTTGTTCATAATTAACAATTTTCTTGTACAATTAGCTATGATGTGTTTGACAGGATTTTATTTAAAAGTTATAATCAATATTCACTAATGATATTCATAGGCAACTTTTTTGAGGAGTTTGGCTGTGAAAGGGAGGAGGGATATAAGGAGATAACTTTGTGGAATGTTGGGATCAGGTGGAAAGATTTTTGAGGATGGGGGAGATCTGAGCATGTTTGTGGGCATCAGAGGAAGCCTGTAAATAGGGAGGGATAGAAAATTAGAGATGATAATGGGTATGATCTTCTGTCTAGGAACTAGAGGCAGTGGGATCAAGGGTACGGATAGAGGAGTTGACTTTGGCCAGGACTAAGTCCAGTCCTTTATGAGAGACTGAAATAGAGCGTGAGACAATGGGAGATGCTATCAAGGAATTTATAAATGTAGAATAAGGGAGCTTCTTCACAACTATAGTTAAGAGTATAAAAACTTCTGCATAAACAAAATCAGGGCATTTAGAATAAGAAAAAAACAATGGTTTGGGCAAAACTTTTTTCATCAAGTATCTCAGATTAAGCGTCACATCCAAAATATATAGGGAATTTACACAAATATATAAACTTCTACCAGTGTACCTTCTGTACAACATATAGTCTTAGGGCATGGCAAAATCCATAACGTTGGAGAGGCTAACGAAAAACAGTCTATAAATTGATCTAACCATTCTGAAAAACAGTTTGAAATTATGTGAGAAAAGTTGCTGAACTGTTCATGCACTTTGCTCCCATTATCTTATATCTGAACATTCATACATACTTTGATGAAGTTGGTGACAGAAGGATCTCATAAATGCTGAAATGCATAAAAACATTTTTGTAGTAGTAGCAAAAATATGAAGGGAAAGTCTATGTGTATTGATTGGCAAGTGCCTAAACAAATAGTAGTGTATGGATACGATGAGATATTATTGTGGGGTAAGGAATTAAGAGAGTGGGGAAGACTTGGAAGAACTGGTACAGAGTGAAGAAAGCAGAATCAGGAAAATGATATACAGTGATTACCGTAATTCAGATGACTACAACACTAAAAGATAGAATTCATATCACATGCATTGACCAGTGTTGTTTATAGATGATTGATGATGGAACATGCTTCCTTTTCTCTGTAGAGAGGTTCGGGACTATAAGTGGTATGATATCTCTGCAATAGCTTGTCATTATTGACCACTGTCATCTCCCAAATGCTCTCATATTTATGAGTTTTTGTGATACTGCTCTCTTGGTGCTATCCTGTTCAATCTCCTTTGCTGGAGTAACATTCATGTCACATGTATTAATAATAGTGGTTGCCCCTCTCCCCCATAGTCTCTGTCCAGAAATGCTTTCTCTGCTGTCTCTATATTCTGTCTTGATGACTTCATCAGCTCCCCTGGATTCAATCATTTCTGTGTAAATAATTCTCAGTTCTTATATATCTGTTCCTAGTCTGTCTCCTGAACTCTAATTCTGAATCACCAGCCATCTGTTGTATGTTTCTAACTAGGTATCCCACAGGCAACTCAAACTCAGTGTGTCTAAAACATAATTCATTTCCTTTGCTTTTAACCCCAGCCATCTTCTGAACTTTCCTATTACAGTTGAGGGTATCACCTTCCAGTCGTCCAAGTTGACAGCCTCTGAATCATCTCTGACTTCTCACTACCATTCACCCCACATGTCCATCAGTTGCCATAGGTTATTCATTGTAGCTCTTACATCTCTCATATACATCCCTTTTTCTCTACTCTAATGGTCACCAAACTGATCTTCCTATGATTTGGATCTCACCACGTCACCCCCAACTCAAACTCCAGTGTTTCCCTCTTACCCCTAGGATCAAATAGAAGCTCTCTCTGCCTGTCTGCCTCCTTTCCTTCCAGGTTTCTTACATATTGCTCTACTCCCAGGAACACTTCATTCTGGCTGTTCTAGTCCAATTCCATCTCCATTCTCCATGCCTTGGTACTGTGTGGAATCACACCTGGAATGCTCTCCCTTCTCACCTTCACTTCTTAGAGTGATCACCTTCCGTAAGAGAGTTCAACTCTGATTGGTGCAAAAACCAACAGCTCTTCCAGAGGGCCAATGATAAAATCTTCTTCCCACCTCTGACAGAGGCATACATATTTGGACATGACCAACATGGAAATTTGTTTTGCCTGGCAGTGCATATTTGTTAAAAGGTTTATGTCATTTTTTTTTTACTTTTAGGATACAGGGATAAAGGGAGAGGGAAATTAGGGACAGGCTCCCCCCCCAAATAAAAATTAAAATGAGAAGAAAACAAAAGGAAGACTAAAAAGAATCAAACAGATGAGACTGCTAGAAATGTATGTGTTGAATCTATGATATTAATTAAAAAGAAAAACAAGTTCTACATAAAAGATTCATAGTTCCATGGACAATCCTACCCTTCTGTTCCACAATATACACGTAAACGTCCATTTTATGTGGTGTTTGTTAAGTTCAGAACAAATAAAATGGGGAAAAAAAGACTCAGTTCAAGTGTTTTTTCTAGGAGACCTTCCCCAGTCCTTCTGTCTTGCCCCAACCCCGACCCCCAGCTTCTCGTGTTTTCCTATACAAAGTTAGCAGGTGCCTGCTTTGTCTGTACATATACCTACATGTGCTCATGTTGTCTCCTCCCCCAGGACCTAAGATTTTTGAGGACAAGGACTACTGGAGTCTGTCCTTGTATCCCCAGCACTTAGCATAGTGCCTACTATGCTTAATAAATGTTTGCTGGCTTATTGTTTGATGGCTTACTGGAGTTAGTAGGGTTTTTTAAAAATAGTTTTTAAAAGGAAAGAGTATTGCCATCGCTGAAATTTGGTCATTTGGAAGGGATCCTGTGTATAGGTGTCAGCATTTTTAGAGGACTTTGTTAGAAACCTGCTATCTTCACATTTAGATAATTAAAATGGTTCTTCCCAGTGTGTGTGGTTCTAATAGAGAAAGGCTGGGGGCACTTGATGGGAGACTGTGCCTGGAAGTGCAAGTTGAATTGACCCCATTAATAGAATTGGGGCTGTGATAAAGCTGCTTGCTCCCATGACGGTTTATTTGACTGAAGCATTCTAATACTCCAGTTTAAATGGCATCAAACTCTCCCTAGATGTTTAAGGGACTTAATCTCTTTTCAGTTTCTATATAGTCATGGCTGAATTCATAGATCCTTGGAGCGAGAATTTACCTTAGAAAAGCATGTAGTCTAGCCCCCTAATATTATTTGCATGTGAAGAACCCCCCCCCAATAGGGGGAAATGATTTGCCCAGTATCCCTCAACTAGTTAGTGGCAGAGCCAAGGATAGAGCTGTGGTCTCTTGACTCTTTCAGTGAAATGTTACTGCCTCTCCCATATATGGAAACATTGACAGTCACATACATTCGCTGTAGTTGCCAAAACTTTGGAAACTTTCTTCCATTTGTAGATGTCAGAACTACGGAAACTTTCTTCCACATTAACCTCTTTATGGGCCTTTGGAAATCATTCAGAAGCCTTCCTGTTTTTGATTTCTTAACTTTTACAGTAAGTTCTTGGGACTCTTTACACGCTTTGCTCAGATGTCCAGCAGCCATAGAATGATAGAACTGGGAGGGAGGGCCTCAGAGATCTTGTAGCTCAGATGAGGAAATGAAGGCCTTGAGAAGCTAAAGAACTGGCCCAAGGTCTCTAATAAAAATTCACTAATTAACTTTTAGTTGTAGAGAGTCCAGACTTGCTGATCCAGGTCTTTAGGCCTTGCCTAAAGGTTTCATCTTTAATTTCTGAACCCTGAACTTGAGGTACCAAGTTTCTATCCCCCTTTTGGTGCCTGAGATTTCTTGGTTCCCTAGGCTCACAGATGGGTCATGCCAGATCCTGAATGGCCTTTTCTGCTTCTGCCACTGTGCTTGGATGCCTCATCTGCTCTCCAGCTCCACTGTGCTCCATATCTCAGTCAGAGGTTCTTAAATTCTCTTTGTAGTATAATAGACCCCTTCCTTTGGTGCTGGTGAGGACAGCAGACCCTTTCTCAGAATAATATGTTAAAATGAATAAAACAGAATGCTTAGGATTGCAAAGGAAAAAGGCTAGCAATAACACAGTTATTGATTATTTAAAAAAAAACATATTTGTGACCCCAGGTTCAGAGTTCCTGCTCCAGACTACCTGGCAAATAGTAGGCATTTAATAAACACTCACTGACTGAAGGATGAGAAGTAGGGCAGGGTACAAGTGACATGAGGCACGTCCTTCTCCCCCAGTGACCTGGGAGCCCCCTTGGGGGGTGGGGAAGGTGACAAGCACCCAGGGAGGATGAAAGTAGCCCAAATTCTCTCTTCTGGAGGGGAGGAGAACTGTAGGAAGCATTCCAGGAGGCCTGAGGACGACGGCACCCATGAAGGCTTCACTGGTCAGGAAGGGGGCTAGCAGGGGCAAGAGGAGGAACCAGGCCAGCTGCCTTCTGCTAGGAAATGTTTCTGTGACAGAGAAAGAGCTAGGGGGTGTCTTAGGTAAATAATTTGGCTACTCATTGCCCAACAGGGCATGTTTGTTTATAACAAGTAGAGTTGTCCAAAAATGTGAAGAATAAAGATGCGTATGGTTCCTTTGGTGACCTGATTTAAATCAACTGGATTGCCTCTGCTTTGACGTTTTCCTATGGATGACAGAGTTTATCAGCTTCTGTTTCTCATAAATATTTCATTTTCATGTCATATTTTCACAGATTGCTGTGTCAAAAGAGTAACTCACTGCTGTTTTGTTGGTCGTACCTCATAGTTTTAAAAAGAGAGAAATGTAACATTCAAATTGTAATTCAGGTCCTTCATTTTTAGTGCTTTGGGTATAAAGAAAGTTTTGTTTCCTTGGGCCTTTTGAATATGACATTTTAGTAACTCATTGTCACCTATGGAAGGAGGCTTAAGACCTTGTCTTGTCATCTTTTTTTTTTTTCCCTTTCAGTGGGATTCTGGAAGAACTGCAAGATAAACATTCATTCTTCAAGCCTATTCTGCATAACTGAAGTTCTGGCTAACAGGTAAAAATATGTGTTCAGATTTCCTTTGAATGGGGTGGATAAAATATCAGTAACCAGAAGGAGCAGAAATCCATTCACCTGTATTCTAATAATCAGTCTAAAAATTTTTGAACAAAACTAGCTTTTCCTAAGGAAAACACTTCTCTCTTTTCTCTTAAAATATAGACCTAGTTTAGTAATTTCAAATGGCCCATCCCATTCACTGGACTTAATATCCACAGAGAAACTACAGTTTAAATGTAATCATCTGCATGCAACTTCTGTCATTCTGTAAAATAGCCATAGATTCTGTTGCTGAACTTACTTATTGCGGACTTTTAAACAAAACCAAGTTCCTAGATTCTGCCATGAGAGGCAGGCTAGCCAGGAGGTACAGAGAGGTTGAGTCTCCCCTTAGTTTCTTTTCCTCTTTAAATTTCAGCTCTTGATTGTTGCTAATGATTTCCAGCTGTACCATTTCCTTAGCTCCTATTAACACTTTGCTGCCTGGTTCCACATTTCAACTGCTCCTGAAAGGACATATAGTTTGTTCGGGTTTTTTTGACTGTTACTGTGGAGTGAGGTCCTGTTAAGAAATCTGTTGTCTTTTTCTAAGAACCCAGCTCCTTTGTATCTGTATTAGAAGTAACCTTTGCAATTAGACCCTTGTTTTAAATGTTAAACAGATGGTGTTAAGTTTGCAATATTTAATGAACAACAAAGATCTTTGTTTCATGGGTTGGCGTAGCCAAAGAATTTATCATCTGGCAGTTACCTTATGGCTGATGATCAACATTGAAAAGATCTCAGTAAGTCTTAGCAAATTCTAGATGCCTTCAAAAACCAAAATTTGAATAGAATACTGAAATGGGAATTCACTATATTATTGTCTTTCCTGAGATTAGTCTGGTTTCGTGCCATCCCTGATGCTGTTTTCTGGAATCTGGGCAGACTGGAGCCAAAGAGTTAGAAGTGAGTTCAGGTCCAGCCTGACTCAGGAGTTTAGAATTACTCCAAGGTAATTTCAAGACTAGGCAAGACCTAGAACCATTTTGATTCAAATGTAAACCCTTATGGTTGAACTGAATTGAATTGGCCAGTGGGGATAAAGGGCAAACCCTTTGCAACATAATTCGCTTTAATGTGTGTTCCCTGAGTTTAGATTAACTGGTCCTGAAGCAGGATGAGGGTAGTTCTTCTGTCCTTCCCAATGAGGTGAATTTCTTCAAGGTTTTAAACACTTGTAGACTTTGCCATTGAGGTGTCCTTCTTTGTGTACAGGGTAAGCCAATCCAGTCACCATGAGTTGGAGCTTCCTGACTCGACTATTAGAGGAGATACACAACCATTCCACATTTGTGGGGAAGATTTGGCTCACCATATTGATAGTCTTCCGGATTGTACTCACCGCTGTCGGTGGGGAGTCCATCTACTATGACGAGCAGAGCAAATTTGTATGCAACACAGAACAGCCGGGCTGTGAGAATGTCTGCTATGATGCTTTTGCCCCTCTGTCCCATGTCCGCTTTTGGGTGTTCCAGATCATCCTTGTGGCCACCCCCTCGGTGATGTATTTGGGCTATGCCATTCACAAGATTGCTAAGATGGAGCATGGAGACGCAGACAAGAAGGCAGCGCGGAGCAAGCCCTATGCAATGCGCTGGAAGCAGCACCGGGGCCTGGAGGAAACCGAAGAAGACCATGAGGAAGACCCCATGATGTACCCAGAGATGGAATTAGAAAGTGAAAAAGAGAACAAGGAGCAGAGTCAGCCTAAACCCAAGCATGACGGCCGGCGGCGGATTCGGGAAGATGGGCTCATGAAAATCTACGTGCTGCAGTTGCTAGCAAGGACCTTGTTTGAGGTGGGTTTCCTGGTGGGGCAGTATCTTCTGTATGGCTTCCAGGTCCGCCCATTTTATGTGTGCAGCAGAGTCCCCTGCCCTCATAAAATAGACTGTTTCATTTCTAGGCCCACTGAAAAGACCATCTTCCTGCTGATAATGTATGGTGTGACAGGTCTCTGTCTGATCCTCAACATTTGGGAAATGCTTCACTTGGGGTTTGGGACTATACGTGACTCACTAAATAGCAAAAGGAGAGAACTGGAAGATTCAGGTGCTTATAATTATCCTTTCACTTGGAATACTCCATCTGCTCCACCTGGCTATAACATCGTGGTCAAACCCGATCAAATACAGTACACAGAACTGTCCAACGCTAAGATTGCCTACAAGCAGAACAAGGCCAACATCGCTCAGGAGCAGCAGTATGGGAGCAATGAGGAGAACCTTCCCGCAGACCTCGAGATGCTGCAGCGAGAAATCAAAGTGGCCCAGGAGCGCTTGGATCTCGCCATCCAGGCCTACAACCACCAGAACAGCCGCCATGGCCCCCGGGAAAAAAAGTCCAAAGCTGGCTCCAACAAAAGCAGTGCCAGTAGCAAATCTGGGGATGGGAAGAACTCTGTCTGGATTTAATCCTGGCCAGGCTCATAACTGGTGCTTCTCCTCGTTTAGGGTAAGCAGCAAGCGGCTCACTGAATAATGACTTCCATTGAGTAAACATTTGGCTCTGGTTATCTTCAGGGAGGTTTAGTGTTGGCCAGTGATCCAAGCTCAGGGGACTTGGGGCCAGGAGGGGGAGACTGGGGAGTGGGAGAGAAGGGAAACAAAGCGTTCCCGGGCACATGTTCTCAGCAATAACATGGTTGCAGAACTTTACCCTTGTGTCTTCCAGATCTGGAACAGAACAGATATATTTAAATCATTCTTGTTGAACAGTTTTTTTATGTACAGTATTATGGTACATTTTAGTATGCTAATTTTCTTTTGTATTTGTACATTTGACCTCTGCAGTTATACTTTTATATTAAAGGAAAAAAGCTGTAATAGATAACGCCTAGCATTTGGCTAGTGTTATTACTTTGGTCAGCAGACTTTTGCCATGCGTTTAAAGTTATAATTGATGCAGTTCTTAATAAAAGTGCCTCATGCTGTAGGGAGGACTTCAGTTATAGAAGGAGGGCAAGAAGGAGCTCTGAGTTTGCAGATATGAAAAGAAAACCCTACAGCAGTGTGGACCAAGTTCCTTCCCTCTTCCCCGACAGAGACAAATTCCTATTGGTCTTATCCAGATACTCAGAACTGCCTCTTGTACAGGTGTGCCCCATTTGAAACAAACAATAGGTGAAAAGTCTGAGTTCCGAGAAGTGAAGTGGTGGGGGGTAGGGAGTACTACACTCTATGAAAAGACTTTACAGAGTTAGTGAGCCTGGCTAATGCAGATAGCATGTCATCTGATTCCTTTTTTAAATTATCCAGCTTTTTTTTTTTTTAGCCCCACATCTGTTGCACAAAGGGAGGGCTGCCTACATCTGGATAGTATGGCTTCTCTGGGAGTGTCCACTTACTTTGTCAGAAAGCAAAACCACACCTGAAAAATGGACTATGGAAGCAGGGAGATGAAATTATTCTTTGCCTGGATTGCCTTAAGTCTCTCTCCTGGCTGGCCTCTCGTGAAGCCTGTAATAAACAGTTCCCTTTTTATATATATTAGCAGGAAGTGTACAAACAGCCATGCTTGTATGAATAATACTTAAGAGTTACTCAGGCTGCAAAAGACCAGAGAGCCTGGAGTCCGAGGTCCATGGATTCTAACTGGCCATGGAACCCTGGCCAGCTTGGGAGAATGATATGCCAGATGGCTTTTCTTTCCAGAAAACTAATCCAGGCTAGTATTCTGGATATTTTGGGAAATAATTGGCATTTGTAATTGCAAAAGGGAAGACTTCTGTGTTTACAGCCTATGGTACTCTTCGGGTTTTTTTTTTGTTTGTTTTTTGGTAAAAGGAGGCTATCTTATTTGTAAGATACTGGTAATTTATGTGCATTTTTAGCCTTTTGGGGGGAAGGTTATCTTAGCACTGGGTCATTTCAAAATGTTGGCCTTCTGGTATTTTCACATTGTTTGTCTAAGGACATATAACCTTTTTTTTTTTTAATTGCCTGGTAATGAAAGGAAAACAAAGGAACTTTTTCCTCTAGTGGATCATTTCCACAGAGATGTCTATTTGGACCTCACCCAGAGGCCTGCCTCTAGGCCACAAGTTCTCTAAAGCTCAGTTTCCTTATGTGTAACTCTTAAGACCTGCTAGCTTGCTGTCAATTGGTGAAATCCTAGAAGCAAGCCCCCCCCCCCTTTTTTATGGGTTTTTGTTTCTCCCCATTGCAATCCAAAACACATCATAACATGTAAATTACCTTCCAACCATTCATGTTCATTTTTATGGTGCATTTTTTTTCTGCTTAGCAAAAAAATAATGTCTTCTGGGTCCCTCAGGCATCTTAAACCAAAAATAAACCCAAGCAGGACAGAAGGAGAATATTCAGGAAATGTAATCCATAGATACATCATGGATAAATAACATAAACACAGTTTCCTTGGAAGCAAAAGCTTAAGAAGGAAATGTATCATCATTTACTTTAAGAAGATATGCAAGGTTTGAGCTTCCCAAGCCTAGCCAGGGAAGGATTGCTTCTAATTAATTCATCTCTCACTAACCTTGAGGCATGGTAGAGCTCCATTTAGTTCTCTTATTTGAAGAAGGAGGAATTTTGGAAAAAGCCTAGTAGAGAAGAGCAGGATGGCTTAGCCAGGGGAAAATATCAGTCCAGGGAGAAAGGGCATCCGTTGTCAAGAACAGGGCAAAGACATTTGAAGCCTGGAGTGTTCATTATGCACCCATCCTGCTCCTGGTTCTTCTCTATTTTTTTGAGAACTGTTCTCTGTTTTGAATATCCTCATTGATGGTTTTGTGGATGACTTTGAATGTCTTAGATGGAAACAGCACAACTACTCACTGTCTCCTTCCTCCACCTCTGTATATGAGATGAATTTCCTGATACTTGGTACCTATTTTCTTAGTAGGCTTTCTTTCAGCCTTTGTTTCTGTGAAGGGTCCAAACAATTCAGTGTTTCTAAGAGCCTACCTGTATGTCCTGGGCAGAGTCCCACCTGCCTCAGATTGATAAGATTACAGGACTCACATCCCACTTAACCCACTAAACACTGGACCACCAACAATATTGCCCACCAAAAAAATTTTTTTTAATTAAGGCATTTCTTGCTCAGTTTATTTGTTTACTTTAACATGGAGCCTAGTTACAGTTTTTCTTAGCTTGTTAAGGATTCCAGACTTGCCTCTATTGCTCAGACAAGCCATTCTGATTGTTTTTTCATATTGCTGGAGAAATTCAGAATTTGACCTTTAAAAAAAACAGCTCCATCCTTCCGTGGAGCGCTTCCCTAATGGCAGAATGAACTGGTAGAGTGGAGGGACCAGGGTCTTTGAAGCATGGTTGCATTTATTCTGGTGCAGCATTCACCTTGTTTGGACATCATTATAAATGTCACGTTGGGAAGAGACTCATCAGAGAAATATTTAAGAAGCCTTTTTCTTGGGTGAGACTTCAAGGAAAAAGCTAACACAAGAAAAATCAGACATTTCCTATTAAATGCTAATGCTTTTTATTCTGTTTTATTTTATTGCCTTATAAGTTTTAAGAATCTTACCTGGTTCTATAGTCATTTATTCAGCAACCATAAGATCTTGGAAACCACTGTTTCCTTGACTGTGGAATTACCCTCGGTGATGAGAAACTTTACCTTTTCTGAAGGTGTTTCTTACAGTTGGAGTGGACAGAGAGATCAGTGACTATATTTTTACCAAAAGCTTTGGATGTATTGAGTGAACCGTTTATTTCTCTGTCTCTCTTACCTGCCTCCCCCATCTTGGTGCACTCCCCTTATGAAGGAGAAGATAAGAGTGTGTGATTTGTTAGTTAAAACCCCCGGCCTGGGACCCGGGGCTCCTGTTCCAACATTACATTCCTTGCCTTTCTCATTTCTTTATGTTGTAACCTTGGGCACATCATTTTGTTTCTCTGTTCAAGTTTCAGGAACATTCTCTGTAAAACGGGTAAAGTATCTGTTCTCTTGCCTACCTCACAGGGATGTTGTGAGGGTCGGTCTCAGCAGAGCCTCTAGAGAACTTTAAATGACACCAAGACCAAGTATTATTGCTACCATTATTTTGTCATCTGTCGGAGTTTGGAATTTGAATTGTAAAACACGCCTGTAGTTGAAAGAATTGATTAATGATAACCAAACATCCCTCCAGCATTACAGGTGACAGGACTCAACAGCCTTTTAAAAGACCTGGGAAACCTTATTAAGCCAAGCATGAGAAAGGGTTTTACTTAATCAGCAGCATTCTGCCTGGGAGCACCCACCAAGTGCTAAAATTTCCACCTTTTTGTCCTCTCTATGTTACATTCTGATGCACCCCTTTCTCAGAACAGCACATGTAGTTAATAAGCAAGTGGAGGGGGAGGGAGCGCCGGCAGCTAACTTTAAGTAAAAAGCCAAGTATTTGAGACTTACCTTCCCCTTTGGAAAGACTTTTGATAAGATGTTTACCTAATGATTTTCTCTGTGACAGAGGAAATTACCTGAGGGTAATGAATGATTCAGGGCTCTTGACAGCCGTGAGTGTGAAGTATCAAGCATTAGCTATAGAGGGATTTTTCCTTCACCTATTTGATATCCCATGTACAGTCTGTGGCCACATTTATGCTCAGTTAAAATGACCCATGACCTTTTTGTGTTTAGGAAGCGAACCTTGTATGTTGATGGAATCCTGACTCCTGTGAAATATGAGCTGAACTTGGCAATGTCTTTTATTTTACACTTTTCTAATCATGTAATCCCATGAGAAATTCTTCCCCTTCTCCTCTTCTCCCCCCCCCCTCCCCAACAGAGCCCTGATAGAGGGATATAAGGAAGCTGTACAGTGCTGAAAGTTTGGCAGTCCCAGTTCATTTGTGCCAGTAATCTCTCTCCATTTACTGGCCCTATCAGATTTTGGAATCATCATGCTGAGTGTGCTTGTCATTCATTCTGTCTGCACATCATGGAGACCTTAAAATGTAATTTAACTGCTGCCCAGACATAGCTCTTTCTCTTTTGTTATGTTAAATGGGTTTCATTCATTCGCATTCCATGTTCACAGGTAATAATCACTCCTTGAAGGAGCAAAACTATATATAGTGTTACAGAATTCAAGCAACCAAAGAAAATCATTCTCAACCCCAGTCCAAAATCTCTACAGAAATCAAAATAGGAGTTATATTTTTTCAGGATGAGACTGCTTGCTTTGATTGAGCAAGGGCCATGGGCCCTGTCTGGTTGTGTGCTTCCTAGAAGATTGGAAATCTTTTCCCCTGTTGTACTCAATCGTGTTTTCTGTAACAGGCCTTTCCATGGAAGTCTCTACCTCAGGCACTAATTATTTATAGTTGTACTTAGCAAATGAATATTGAACCAAATTAGCTGGGATTTCCAACTTCCTAGGGGCAATTCAAACAGAAAACCCAATTAAGTTAACCAGTGACCTAATGTTATTTAGTGTACGAAAATTGGAAAGTGCACGAATAGCTGGGGAACTATCCTTTCCAGTACCAAAGATCACACATTTCTGATTTTATTCTCTCTGTGGTTAATGTAAAGCTTTATGGCAGAGGCAAACCCTATGTCCAGGGATTTGTCTCAAGTAAGGTTTTGTCTTTGAAAGAATGTTTTGTCAGTTCCAAATACAGTTTAGAAGATTCATTTGTGGTCTGTGCATCTTTTTCCAAAACTTGAAACCCATTAATAATCCAGCTGCCGGAAAATGTCGTGTTTCAGATTTTCCTCGTTCTTTGTATAAAATAATGCCGCCAAGAACTTAATGGTTTTAGTCATAGCATTTGATACCACATTCTCTTCTCCAGTGTTCCTGGTAAGTTGATCTCAGTGGGAATGCTTGTGCAGAAAATCCCCTGAGGAAAAAAGTTTCAGAATTGGGTGGCCCGGTGGATGGCTGGTTGTGGTGCTTGGGGCATTACAAGATTTAGGAAGTGATCTTTGCTGGGAGGGCGGAGTTTAAATGTAGAGGGGCGGGGCCAGGAGGCCAGATCTTCCCATCACTCATCTCTTTCCTAGCACTTACCCCGTCTGCTTCTGAGAGGTTTGTGGATAAGCAGATAGGGTCAGCCGCAGACTGGCCCATTCGCAGTGGTGAAGTTCAGGATCAGCAGCGGTGCCGGCTCTTCCTCTAAGAAGGTTAAAGGTTGAGGGGGGTGAGGTTTGCCTCTTGGGGGGCACATCTTTAAAGGCTGCCTTGTCTTTGTTTCCCCTTGATCCACTAAACAGTTAACAGTGACAGAGCAGTCGCGGCCCTTCTGAGAAAACGGACTCAGCCTAACCGTGTGTGGTTAAAAAAGTGATAAAAAGACAACAAACCCACAGAAGCCTCTGGAGCGCCTAGAGTCACTCTAATTCCGTTAGCTTCCTGTAGACTCTTAGGCCATTTTGCTGTCAGGCCAGACCAGGAGTGTAGTTCCCAGTCAGGTGTGTGAATTCCTAAGCACTCTAGAATTAAACCGTTTCCCCCGGAAGTTCCTGAGGGAATGTTTTAAACCTCAGGCAGCTTTTATGAGCGTCTCACTCAATGGTACGTATTAGTTCACCCATTTTTTATTTGGAGAAAAAATTTACAGAATTTAGGAGGGGAAATTCGGTACCAAGCTAAACCCTTTAAAGCATCCGTCGGAGATGGGGCTGAGAACGGGAACCAGTTTCCTATCTGAGCTTCCAGATTCTTTCCCAGTATTCAAACCTCCTTGTTGTTTGGTTATGCCCGATTCTTCTGGACCCCATTTAGAGTTTTCTTGGCAAAGATCCTGGAGTGGTTTGCCGTTTCCTTCTCTAGCCCGTTTTGCGGATGAGGAACTCGGGTAAACACCTTAACTAACTCGCCCAGGGTTACACAGCTAGTAAGTGTCTGAGGCCAGATTTGTACTCAGGAAGATGAGTCTTCCTGACTCCAAGCCCAGTGCTCTATGCACCGCACCACCTAGCTGCCCAAACCTCCTTGGCTCTAACCAAAAAGGAGTCATCAGAAAGGATTTTGATCTTAAATGTGTGATGCAAATAAAAGGAACATAATAGAACCTTGAGATGCATACCCTGAAGAGAAAGCATTTTTTGCTTGCATTATCTTTAACTCAAAATTGGTCCTGAACTTGAAGATGTTTCTTTTCTCCCCTTTCTTTCTTAATGGTCTCTGGCTCTCTGGCTTCTGCATAGAGTCAGAATGGAAATAAACATCCCTCCCCAGGTGTGAATTAAGCCATTTTTGCAGTTGGACTTTGTAGGACACATTCCAAACCTCTCAGTGAGGTCTTTGTGGAAACTGAAGAAAGCAAAGTCCCTCCAACTCATTACAGTTGGCAGAGGTAAAACCACAGACTTTTGATTCAAACTGCAACCCCATCTCCTAAAGCAGTGGAATAGGCCCAATCAGAATTAATTTTATCCATTCTTGTCATTTTGTGCCTGCCCTTCAAATACTGTCATCAGAACTGTAAGAGGAGGGGAGTGCAGAAAAGAGATCCCCTCTAGGGATCCCTACAGGGGAAAGTTGACCCAAGAAGCCAGCTAGCTCTCTGCTTTACTTCAAGCTTAGCTGAACCCCCAGAAGTGCACTTGCCTGGCTCTGTCTCCTGGGGCCATTGCAGAGGGCTGAGGAGGCTGACAGTCTTCAACTCCAAGCAAGGCAGAAAACCAGGCAACTGTCCGTAACTGATTTGAAAGCACATCTAGTGACCCAGTTGGGGCCTGACCCCAGGGGAAAAGTACAGATTTAGATGTGGAATTTTTTTTTTTTACTGGAAATTTATCTTTATACTAAGAACATGGAGAAACTAAAAAGGCTGCTTTGGCCTGACCCTTCTTTCCACTCTGGAATTTAATGTTAGATCCTGTGCCCAAGTGCTGGAAATAGCAGTAACCAAAGCCTTGTGTCCCTGACATTGTCTGGCAGACATTGCCTTTGTACAAGTGGGCACTGAGGATTTTGGAAGGTGAAAGCCCCAGAAGGCAGGTGAGTGCAGATTGTGGGGTGGACTCACTCTGGTTTGTTCTTCTCAATTGGGATTTTTTTTTTAAACGGTCTTGATTCTGGAACCCAGAACAAGAACCTGAAGAGCAGGGGGAAACGAGAAGTATAGAATCTGATTAATATGTAATCTTTTATTTCATCTACTATCCTTTTTGGGAGGAAGTAGGAACTTAGATGAAAATTGGAGAACTGGAATTTTCTTTGGCTGCTAAGTTTAGAGTCCTAGATAAACATCATTCCTCTAGAGCTGAACAAAACCACCCCACAATTTTTTCTGCAGCTGAGGAAACAGGCCCTGAAATGGGAAACCTCAGAATAAAGAATTGAACCCAGGCCCTAAGCTAAACTGCTCAACCAACTTATAATGAAAAGTTATATTAGAATGATGAACCATTAATTATAAGAATCATTGACTCTAACTTGTCAACCTGAAGTGGGGGTGAGGGGAGGTTATGGCATGGAAAGTTTTTTTGCCAAAATTTAGGCCAAGAATCAGAAATGCTCATGTTTTGACCTTCCATGCAAATAACTACTCCTGTGATACAAGGATAGAAGGCATTGTTAAGCAAACAGGGCTCCCCCCAACCTTCAGTGAAGTTGTGGATATATTGCCTGTACCCCTCAAATTGGCCACAGAATAAGTAAGTGTCACGGAACTCAGTGCATCTATTCAGGTAAGGCTTGAGGTTCTAGTAAAAGCAAGAGAATAGCACACCTTCAGACAAATCTTTCAAAGATGGTGACCCTCCTGCTTGCCCAAACCATCCATTTCTTGCATAAAAATTATGGAGGAGAACATGCTACTGGATAGGAGATACTATTGAGACACATAAGGAATCTAAGAGCTCCTAACTTGTTTGTGTGACTTACAAGTTGGCTTTTATAAGCCTACAGTAGGAAGGTATTTTGTCACTTTATAAATTATCCAGCAAAGGAGTACAACATCTGAATTGCCCAACAGCCATCATTCTTCTTGAGCCTGTTGCCCCAGTAACCATCTCATTTCTTCTCTGGTGCTCTCTTAAATGCTACTGTATACCTACTTAGCCAATAGAAGGTGCTCACTCTGCTGCAGGTACCTGAATTGTTCCCCCTGATCACAAAGCCCACCTTTTCTATGGCAGAACAAGTGATTTAGTTTAATATTCCCTCTTTTCCTCCCAACCCTTGTCCTAAGCAAGTAGCCATGACTGTATCTTTAAAGCATTGTGTAGATCCTGTCATTTTAATGCCAAATATACTCCATGCTGCCTGGAAGTATTTTTAAATGCCACCTTCTCCCAGGGTTTAGTTTCCTTAAAAGTAGAAATAAAAGTTTCCACAAACTTCATTTTCTTACTTTTATTTATTTATTTTTTGCTTTTTTTTGGAGGGCAGTTGGGGTTAAGTGACTTGCCCAAGGTCACACGGCTAGTCTTTTGTGTTAAGTGTCTGAGGCCGGATTTGAACTCGGGTACTCCTGACTCCAGGGCTGGTGCTCTATTCACTGCGCCACCTACCCGCCCCCACAAACTTCATTTTCAAGGCAGAAAGTTTTACAGAAGGTTCATTTTTTGTTTCCAGTCTGAGACATCAGTCTGAGAGCTGGCAGATGTTTGCATGCATGTAATGAGCTTCTGATTCTTAATACACAAGGATACCTCTGAAATCCTTAGCACTATCCAAAAAAAAAAAACAACTTAGATATAGA
>CM053593.1:159830178-159842520 GCA_028646575.1 Pseudocheirus occidentalis | reverse complement strand
TTTGCACAGTACTACAATTATTTAGTCTATTTCTCCCCTATATTTATGCTCACTTCACAACCTGAAGACACACTGGACAAGAAGCTTAAGCATCCCATAAATCTTAAGACATTTTAAGAAATAGGAAGAAGAGAAAGGAACCAACAAAAATTTTATTCTAGGACATACATAGATCATTCCTGAGTGCACAGACAATTTATCCTAGGGCAGTGGACCAGACGGAAAGTAGAAAGCTAATGTTTTCTACCTAGAATTCTCAGAAATAGCATGGAACATACAAATTTTCAGCCAGCATCTATTATGCACATGTATTTGTATGGCCCAGAAAAAAGTATAGCGTGCTTTCTTACCACAGAGAGCAGAAGAAGAAGACAAACGAGCCAAACAAAAAAGTTAATAGCATTAATACAGTATTTTAAGATGTGCAGACACTTTAGAAATATTAACTCATTTTGTTCTCACAATAGCCCTAGAAGGGAGGTGCTCTTATTTCCCCCATTTAACAACTAAGGAAACAGAGGCAGGCAGGAGTTAAGTGACTTGCCCAGGGTCACACAGCTAGTGTGTGAGGCCAGATTCCTGACTCCAGACACTACCATTGCTCCACCTAGTACAAGGTTATATGTGCTAAGTGCCAGGTGATTTTTTTCTAAACCGCTAAAATTGCCTTAAAAATGCAATGCAGGGAGCAGATCTCTAAAACATTGAATAATTAGAATTAGGTTTCATGGTAGAACTTTTAGGCCTTAAAGGATAGAAAGAGGCGATAGTGAAGAAGATGAGAGAATTCAAGGCAGGAGCAACAGCACAAGAGAAAGAGTATGAAATGGGAATTCCAATAGCATCTATGTCAGAGAGTTTGTGCAACTTGGGTCAAGTGAAATAATAATATGTGAAATGCTTTAGATGCCTTAAAGTACTGTATGAATGCTAGTTGTCATCATTATGGCCAGAGCAGCAAGATTCATCTAAGGGAGGAGCATGATCCAGTGGAGAGAGCTCTGGGTTCTAACTGTTGTCTCTGTCCTCCATCTGTGACTGGGGAGGGTCATTTAACCTTGCCTTCAGTTTCCCTATCTGAAAAGTGGAGTGGGACAAAATGACCTCCAAGGTCTCTTGTAACCCTAAGTCCTGGCAATACTTGAGTAAATAAGGTCCAGATGGTAGGATTTCAAATGCTGAGTCTTAAGAAGGCCGTGGGAAGAATAGGGAGGGGCAAGGGGAAGGCGTGGCGACATCATGAGGATGATTCTAGAGCACTTTAGAAAATGCTTTCAGGTTGACTAAACGTCATCTTCACCACCACCCTGTGGTCTATTTTACACATGAGGAAACAGGCTCTAAGCTAAATGATTCCTCTCAGGCCGTTCAGCTCCTAAATGCCCGATCTGGGATTTGAACCTAGGTCTTCAGATTCTGAGGCAAGCACTTGTACAGTACCATGTTGCCTCTCTTGCAAACGTGCAAAGCTGTTTTTAAAAGATGGCCCTGGCAATGTCTTCTGGGATTTGAGAGGGAGCAGTATGTGGTGGCGCAGCACCCGGCGTGGAGTCAAGAAGACTCATCTTTCTGAGATCAGATACAGCTTCAGACACTTAATAGTTGTATGACCTTGGGCAAGTCACTTAACACAGTTTGCTTTAATTTCCTCATGTGTAAAATGAGCTGGAAAAGGAAATGGCAAACCACTCCAGTGTCTTTGCCAAGAAAACCCCAAATAGGGTGATGAATTGTCAGACATTAACCGAAAAAAAATGTCAAAGGTGAACAAGCCCAGGACTAGTGGATGGCAGTGCAGGGAAGGATATGCAGAAAGAAGTTGTAAAGGGACCTAATTGACTAGACATGGGGGATGAACCAATAATGGCTTTAAAGACTATGTGTTACCGTGGGCTGGTAGGAGGAAGGTAGGCTGTGATCACTACTTGACTTCCTTCAGGTAGGCTGAAGGAAGCAGGACAGCTAGGTGGTGCAGGGAATAGAGCACTGGCCCTCGAGTCAGGAGGACCTGAGTTCAAATCTGCCTCAGACACTTAACAGAAAAACTAGCCGTGTGACCTTGGGCAGGTCACTTAACCTCAATTGTCCTACCTTCCCCTGCCAAAAAGCAAACAAAATAAACAAAAAATTCCCACAAAAGTGAAGGAAGAACTCATTTTGGTGGGGTGGGGGTGGGGTGTAAGATGATGAGTTTGGTTCCTTGTCCTCAGGCTAGGAGTAAGGTAGAAAGGATATTACTGCTTGCAAGCACAAGGAAAATGGCATGAAGTGGGAGCCACAGACAAAATGACTTTTCCTGACTCTAAAGATTGTTCACGTTTCAACTGTAGGTTCCAAAAAAACCTCAAAAGTTTCCAAAAAAAGAAAAAGCAACCCCCCCCCTCCCAAAACTCAACGGGTGTGTATGTAGGACAGATTGAGGACTAGTTCAAGTTTTCAATTCCAGTTCTGCCTTCGTTTGACCCTGCCCCAACACATACACATGCATGTGCACTCATCTGTTCCAATCCGGCCTCAGACACTAGCAGTGTGACCCTGGATGAGTCACCTAACTGCCTCAGTTTCCTCATCTGAAAAATGAGCTGGAGAAGGAAATATCAAACCCCTCCAGTATCTTTGCCAAGAAAACCCCAAATGGAGTCACAAAGACTTGGACGCTGAAATGAATGAATGACAGCAAATACAAGTGTATAACTCTATGTACTGTGTATCTGAGCATACGCTGTGTATGTGTGTGTGTATCCGAGGACATAATATCACTTTGAATCACAGCATCCACACAGTCCATAAGGCTCCAGAGCTCCATGCTAAGCTCTGGAAAGGAGCTGTAGCTCTAGCAAGGATCAGACCACCTCCACACCCGGCCCCCCTCCCTGAACAATAATGATGATGATGATGATGATGGTGAAAGCTTTTACTTAAAGCTTCAAGGTTGGCGAATATAGCAAGAAGAGCTTTACAAATACCATCCCATGACAACCACCACCTCAGGAGGTAGGTGTTATTATCCCCATTTTACAGAAGAGGCAAATAGCAATTAAGTAACTTGTTTAGAGTCACAGTTCTTAAGTGTCAGAGATTAGATTCAAAGTCGGGTCTCCCCACTTCCAAATCCAGCACTGTATTTACCACACCACCTCCCTGAAGATGTCTGAGGGAAGGGTAGATGTTACAATCAGATCATCACTGGCATTATCAGTTCTGTGGCTGGTCCAAGGACTGTAGGGGCTACACAATTTGATCCCCTTTTTTGCATGGGGGAAGGCAAGGCAATTGGGTTTAAGTGACTTGCCCAAGGTCACACTTGGCTAAGTGTTAAGTATATGAAGACAGATTTGAACTCAGGTCCTCCTGACTCCAGGGCTGGTGCTCTGTTCATTGTACCACCTAGCCACCTCTGATCCCCCCTTTTAAGCCCCAAGAAATGTCTCACTTTCCAGGGACCTCCCAACCTCAAAGTTCATGTCTAGTTTGCTCCCAGCAGTCGATTCATGGGCAGTCCCTTTAGTAGGGGGAAGCTCCAAGCCTGCCAAATGGAGGACCAAGAGATTGTGGAGGGGTTTTTCCTTCAGGGGAGATTCTGCAGAGAGCAAGAGCAGATACAGCAGGGAGGGTTTGCTTCCCTCCTGCCAGCTCTCAGGCATTAAATTTCTGTGTTTGCCTACGACTAAGTTCCCCAAGCCCACAAAAACTTCCATTGGGTCATAGAATTAGTGCCAGAAGATCTTAGGAGCCACCTAGGCCAACCCTCCCATTTTTACAGGAAAAGAAACTGATGCCCAGATGGGTTCGTTGGCTTGTCTCAAAGCAACAGTGAAGGCAAGATACGTAGTAAGCAGCAGAGGCAGAGTTTGGTACCTGGGTCTTCTGATTTCAGATACAGTACTCTTCCCACCATACTACTGTTTCTATTCTGTTTCGGAGCAGAAATGGTCTGAAAGTTTCTCTTTCTCCTTGGTGGAAAGCTCAGAATACTGGAAAGGTCGCCTCAGCCCTCCTCTTGCCTTTAGGAAGAGCTGCGGTTCACACCTTCCAGGCACACGTTGCCATCTCTGACAGCCCCAAGAGCTTAATCAGAAAGTGCTTGCTCAGCATCTCTCCCTGTGTGTTCCCACTATGGCAGCCCATTTGCTCTCAGCAAATGCATAGGTATATTGCTTACACCTTCCTTCCAAGAAATCATCCTTCAGTTAAAAGTGACTGAATTTCCTTGATCCTTGGGCCTCTCTTGAATCTAAATAAAGTCTGCCTTCTCTGCTGCTAGCTTTCATGGTCCCTGAAGCTGCTTCCTGCCTAGAATGCTGTCTGGGTCTGGGTCTCCAGAATATGCATGCATGCTTGTGCACTCCCTGCTAGGTGCATCTCTCATATTCTCTTTTATTAGACTGGCAAGCTGGTTTTTAAGTCACCTTATTTTCCTCCCAACAACCCCCCCCAAGCTTGGCCAATGCTGTGCCACCTGGAGCTTGGATGATTCAAGCTTCCTTTCCAGTTCAGAGATTTTTTTTCACTCTTCCTTAGCATATTATTAACTTGCTACCACTTTCCTGCCCTTTTCTATGATTGCATCAACCAAATTGGGAGGAGAGCAGAACCAAATCTCCCCTTGCCCCAAAATACACACAGGGACTTTTCACTCATTTTTACACCTTTCTACCTCTTCAGATGACCTTCTAGATAATGTTCTCTTCCCTCTTCCCCTGTGACCCCACACCAATAAAATAAATATTAGTAAATCATTAAACATTTATTAAGGACCTACCATGTACCAGACCCTATGCTAAATGCTGGGGATGCAACAACAACAACAAAAAAGTTAAAGACAATCCCTGTTCTCAAGGAGCTTAAAATCTAAGAGCAGCAAAATGTAAACTTGATATCACAAGTGTTTTCCACCTTGTCTCTGTATCACCAGCTCCCAGCAAGGTGCCTTAGACATTTTGTTGTTGTTCAGTTGTGTCTGAATCTTCATGACTTTATTTGGAGTTTTCTTGGCAAAGATCCAGAAGTGGCTTCTCCACCCTGTTTTACAGATGAACTGAGGCAAACGAGGTGAAATGACTTGCTGAGGGTCACACAGCTAATAACTGTCTGAGGCCAGATTTGAACTCTAGAACATAAGTCTTCCTGACTTAAGGTCCAACACTCTGTCCACTGTGTCACCTACCAGCCCAATCTTAGACATTGGTCCTTAGAAGATAATTGTCTATTTGGATTCTTACCAACTTGATATATGGTCCTTTTTTGTAATCAGACTTTTGATTTTTTAGGTATAGGAACTTCCAGCATGGAAATTCCTTTTTTCAGTGTGGATTGGTACTTAATTCTTAGATCTTCAAAGTTGTTTATCTTTAGATTATATCTATTATAGTAGAAATTATTCTTCTTGTTCGCTCCATATTGGTTTGTGAGTGTTTGAAAAAATTTTCATTTGAAGCTAAATCTTCCCCCATTTCCCAACTCACATCTAAAAACACTTCCATTAAACAGGAAGGTTCTACTGTACAGAAACCTGATAGAATAATCTAAACTTGATACAGTCTAGGGTAGGTATTCCTGTTGTGTAAATTCTACATTTTATAAAAGTACCACTTTTAAAAAGCAAATTTCAAGTATGCCAATTTCCTATGCATGCACATTTCAAGAACCTGTTTGTTGTAGCTCTTGTTTTTAAGAAAACATTTGTAATGCATCCCAATGCCCAAAATAAATGCTTTTAATGTATAGCCTTATTTTTCAAGGTCTCCCAGAAGTGGTCAGGGTAAAGAGTTAGAGAAGCTTGCATAAGCTAGGAAATGTATATATGAGTATATACTTACCAGAATGCTCTGGTTTCAAATTCCTTTGACCTTAGAGCATGGATTTTCCACTTACTTTGCTCCCCTCAGACAGGCTGGTAAAACCTAAGGATCCCCTTCTCAAAATAAGGTTTTTAAAAGGATAAAGTATATAGGAGTACCAAGAAAGCCAATTTTATTTAAATGCAGTTATTAATGTATTAAGACCAAAAACAAGCACATTCCTGGATGCCAGGTTAGAAACTCCTTGTCTTAGAACAACTTCCAAGAATTTTTTAGAGTTTAAGGAAAGAAAAAGAGAAGTCAACCCTTGAACTAACTCCATGCTGAGTATTTTTCCCCATGAGCAGCTGGAATGGGTCAAGCTGTCCTTGGATGCTGCCTCAGCCTCAGTGGCTACAAGGAAATAGGGGGAGAACAGACTGTCCTGTGACAATCAGTGGACCAAGATGGAGAGATGAAGATTGAGCAAACTGGAGGACTGTGGCAAGGGAGGGGAGGTGGAAACATCACGTTGGACCTAGTGAAGCAAGAACAGGCATTGCAGTGTGGACCAGATCAGAGAGAGTGCCTTATCATCCAAGTGAGATCATTAAATGCAACCTGACCTTTGTCTTTCATTTCTTCAAAATGCTGCTGAGAAAACCTCCTTGAATTTTAAAACTCATTTAAATTTCCAACAGAAACTTCGTTGTTGCTCTCCCTTCAAACTAAGTGGGGTGAGGGGAGGTAGCAGTGGAGTGGAGGAAGGAAGCAGACTCAGTCTAGATCCAAGAAGCAATTTTGTAGCTTATTCTTTTATTTTTTTTTATTAATTTCTGTGTTATTGTTTTAATACATCACATGACCATGACTAGTGAATTCTTAATTCCTATCATTTGTGAGTTGTGTTGTGGGTTGGGTGAGGGAATGAATGGGGGATGGGGGGCTTGGCAAACAAAATAACAGGGATGGCATGTTTTTTGAGGATTTTGATGCATATTCTAGATCAGCGGTTCTCAACCTGTGGGTTATGTTCAATTTGCAACAATGAAAATACATCCTCATATCAGATTCATTATGATTCATAACAGTAGCAAAATTACAGTTACGAAGGAGCAACAAAAATAATTTTATGGTTGGAGGTCACCACAACATGAGGAACTGTATTAAAGGGTCATGGCATTAGGAAGGTTGAGAACCACTGTTCTAGATCATAGGACTCTAAGGACTCTATATACTACTGCATCATGGGGCCAGCTGAGTCTCATGTGGGTTCTCCAAGGGCAAAAGCAATAAAGTGGGAGTAGACTACATGTGAGAAGCCAGGGGACCATCTAGTGGTCAAATGATATACTACAGCCCACTCAACTAGTTCGATAATTGACCACTGGGACGGTGGACTCTCCAGAAGAAGGATGAAGGGAGGGATGACTGGACATACATGCCATCTTGCCCTTCTGTCTCTGGGCATCCAAACTTGCCGTCATGAGAATTATTTGTACCCCAGATCCCTTACTATCCCAAAGTTGAGTAGTCCTAATCCTAACCAGCCTAATCAGCAAGCATGTATTAAGCACCTACTATATTCCCAGTGAGAGGCAGTGTTGTATGGTGGGTAGAGAGCCAACCTTAGAGTCAAGAAGACCTGGGTTTGAACCCACCTCTGATACATATTGGCCCTGTGACCTTGGATAAGTCATTTACATTCTTGGTGTTCTAAGAAACTAGTATTTTAAATTGATGGGAACATACTGATTTGCATTGGTAGAGAGTATCCTCACCTGGGAGTGTCACCTGGTCCTTGTGCACTTGGGATATGAAGATCAGAGCATTAGGAAAAGTTTCAGGTGGGAGCTTGCACCTGAGCAGAGTTTTGAACTAGATAAGAAATTCTAGAAAGTGGGGATGAAGTGGGAACGCAGATGAAATGTGAGTGAGGAACAGCAAGAAGGCCCATTTGGCTGAACTATAGAATTCGGAAAGAGAAGTCGACTGAAGAAGGATGGAAAGGCAGGTTGGAGCCAAAAGCTAAACAAAGGAATTCCATTCCCATATATGCTCCAGCAATAATCCACAAAGGGAACCACGTTGAAAGATGATTAGGAATCCCAAATGGGAACATTAACAAGCTCCTTCAGCCCACGACTACACCAAATACAGCCAGAAGCTACAACATTGGTTGAAAAAAAACCACATGAACTCAAGTGGACAGGCCAGAAGACCAAGGATAGCCAAGCGCAGGACTCTGACCAGGGACGCTGAAGCCTGCCAGCAATCTAAGCACAGACTCATCCAGCTTGGCAAGACAGATGTTGGAGTCCACAAAATTGAAGTCAGGGCTAAGAGTGTGGAAGCCTGGCCTCGCACAAAGTTCCAAATCAGGAAGTGCGGCTGGAGATGTGAATAAACAGCAGTCACCAAAAACTACGAAGAGATAATGAGCCAAGAGACACCCAAAAAGGAAAACCCAAAAGAAGAGAGTCACATAACATAATAAATATAAGACAGACCTAAGGGGGAAAGAAATGGCTTGGCCACAAGGACTACAAGAATAACTGGAAGGAATGAAGGAAGAGAGGAAGGAAGAAAGAAAAACTTTGGAGGAAAAATGGGAAAGAGAATAGATAACTTAAAAAATAATGTACAAAATCATACAAATCGGCAAACTCTCTAAAAACTAGAATGGACTAAACAGAACTTAGATCATAAGAAATATTAACAAAATCAAATGATCGAAAAAGTACAAGAAAATATGATTGACCTGGAACATAAGCCAAGGAGAGATAGCTGGAGAATCACTGGACTCTTTGAAAACGCATGACCCTTTTCTTTTTTTCTTAGCCCCCACAAAAATCCTGAACACCATATTTTTTTTTAAAAATCGTAAATGAAAATTGCCCAAATTTACTAGAGAGAACCAGAAGGCAAAATGAAGATAGAGCTCACCAGTCATTTACTAGCAGAGATCCCAAAGTGAAAACTCCCAGGGATCTCCTAGCCAAAATCCAGAGTATCCATCCAGGTCAAGAAAAAATATTGTAAGCAGTAAGAAAGAAAGCAGGCACATCTCAAGGAGTTGCAGTCAGGATTAGGCAAGACTTGGCAGTAACACTATAAAGAAATGAAAATCTTGGAATGCAGCATTCCAAATGTGAAAACGATAAAGGCTTAAACCAAAAATAATCTATCTTGCAAGACTGAATGTAATCCTATAGGGAAATATTGTCTCTCCATCTAGTGAGCCTTTCGAGGTCATGGACTGTTTTTGCTTTTGCTTTTTCTCTGTATCACCCCAGGCACTATCATAATGCCTGACTTGCAGTAGGAATTTAATATATACTTGCTGATTGGGAAAAAAAAATCTTGAATATAATAGAGGACGTTGAAGCATTCTTGATTTAAGAAAAAAATCAGAGCTGATAGAAACTTTGAAATGCAAACACAGGAGTCGAGAGAAATGTGTAAAGGTAGATATATTTGAGAGCTTGGGAGGGGCTAAATGATGATGAAGTGCTTCCATCCCTAATAGAGGGAGGGACAAGTGACCCTTCAGCATCCTAATATTTTCAAGGGTCACTAAGTGAATTAAGTAAGACAGAGACTAGAGGTGGCTTTGTTCTGTGTTAAGAGGGGGGAAAGGAACCACAAAAGCAATATACTAGAAAAGAAATGAAAAAGAAAAGAGTGGGATTTACCGTATAATTGGGGTACATGAAAAGATCATTAAAAGGGTGAGGAAGCACAAGTATCACATGCTCCTCACCCTTATCTGAATTGGTCAAAGAAAGCTTGAGTATGTCTACACATAGAGTTTAAATACTTGTAGCTCAAAAGAGGAATGAGCAAGAAGAGAGAAATGGGTCAGGAAGAAAGATAGAATGAGGAAGGAGATAAACATGCAATATTTCACCACATAATCCTCATACCCCGGGCTGTTTTTTTTTATACCAAAAATTGATTTATAACCTTTCATCGTGGTATAATCACAGTATAGTTCTGTTTGTCACTCAGCTTAAAAGGTAAACAGAGCAGCCACGTATTCACCAGTGGCATATGGGTACACATTTATCTCCCCCACATTGTCAGCCGAGAGCCTAGAATTCTCAGTGCATTTGCATAGTCGGTATTCATTTTGAACATACATTCATGAGTATTCCATGTATCCTAATCTTATACCAAAGACAGTTTAGTAATAAATGATTTTTAAGTCATACTGGCACAATTTTTGTTTTAAAGGCTTTACCTAATGGTCACATTTTTTTGCAAAACAGTTGGCACAAAATCTGCAGTAATTATATGGTGAAATGCAGTAAATGAAACTAACTTCCACTTAAGAGAGGGTTATAAAGCCCGCATTAAAAAGAAAGAAAGTATAAGAACCTATGATGAGGGGCAGCTAGGTGGTGTAATGAATAGAGCACCAGCCCTGAAGTCAGAAGGACCTGAGTTCAAATGTGACCTCAGACACTTAACACTTACTAGCTGTATGACCTTGGGCAAGTCACTTAACCCCAATTGCCCTCTCCCCTCCAAAAAAAACCTGTGATGAGAGTCTGGGGGACAGAAGAGAAGGGATGGTCAAGTGAAAGCAGTTTGCTTTAGCTATAGATCTCTAGTGTCAATCACATTTTTTTTATTTCACCACCCTCAATGTATGAGGGACAGAGGAGCTAAAAGCAATGAGGAAAAAGTACAAGAGGATAGGATGATTCTTGAATCAAGGAGAGACAAAAAAAAAGAAAGAAAGCTATAGGCCTGTAATGCCTAATGAACATTTATGCAGAAATTTTGAATATTAGCAAGCAGGGTACAACGATATGTCAGGATGGCTAGATTAGGTTTATGCCAGAAATGAAGGATTGGTTCAACATAAGGAAGCCTAAATTATAAATTATTATATTATATATTATATATATTATTATAATATTATATTATATAAATTATAAATCATATTAATATAATAATTAAAAGCATAAATACTGAAAGAACTTTTGAGAAAATCCACCACCAATTTATATTTAAAACTATATATTCATGTGAAAAAATACTCTAAATCATTCCTAGAGAAATATGAATAGGGCAGCTTTGAGGTTCTGTCTCCTACCCATGAGATTGGCAAAGACGGCAGAAGAGGAGAATGACAGACGTTGGGAGGGCTCTGGGAAAGCAGGCACACTGATGGATTGTTGGTGGAATGGTGGTGCAGGGAAAGGGAAGCTTGGGAAGAAAGAGAATCATGTCAGTATTGGCTGCATTACCTTAATACCTTACTGCAATAAGACAACTCTTTTAATCTTCCCTAATTACTTCTTTATTCCATTCCCCAAAGAAGCTGTTCCAAATCTTTTCTCTCTCCAAGTTTCCCTCACATCCTCCTCTTCCCTCCCTCTCAGCTGAAGATGTCACCTCAGCCTTTAAGAAAATTGAGACCATTGGCCATGAGCTCCTTTCTTTCCCTCTCTCCTCTTTCCAGTCTCTGATAATGAGATAGTCATTCTCCCTGCCAAGTCTGGCCCATCTATTTGTGCCTTGATCTCATCCCCTCCCATCTTCTCCAGCAGATTGCTTCCCACCCAGATCACTAGGTGGTACAATGGGTAAAGTTCTAGGCCTAGAGTCAGAAAGACCTGAGTTCAAATTTAGCCTCAGATACTTAATGGCTGTGTGACCCTGGGCAAGTCACTTAACTTTCATCTGCCTCAGATCCTCAACTCTAAAATGGGGGTAAAAGTAGCACCTACCTCCTAGGAATGTGGTAAGGATCAGATGAGATCATATTAAGCTCTTAGCACAATGCCTGGTATACAGTACATACTTAATGAACACTTGTTTCCGTCCACCAGAAACATTCCCATCCCATAATGTAAAGCCAATCAACAGTAAATTCCTGAGAGAATGCTACTGTGAACAGCTTTTAAGATTCGGATTACACAGTATTAGTGAACGCTCTGTTTATTCCATTCCAAATCTTTATTCAGTACAATGTTCACAGTGTCAACTATTCACAATATCATATACAATATTTAGAACAAGGAAAGTCTCAATATTATATCTTATTACAGAAAGTAACAAGGAACAAGAGAAGAATCACCTGACTTCCCTAAGGGGGAAACCAGCTTCACATTTAAAGATTTAATCAATCCCTAAGGGGGAAACCAGCTTCACATTTTAAAGATTCAATCAAGTTAAAGAGCCAGTCAATCAATTAACAAAAGGAATCACCTAATTTTCCTAAGAGGGAGTTGATTCAATCAACAATTCACAATATACTGATCTTCCACTCATGGGGCAACCATTAACTTTAGTTTCCAAATAAAATTCTTAGACAACCACACAAACCTTCCACCCCTTGATTTCCAACAAACCTCAGTTTAGTCCAAGGGGAGGCCTTTTCTTCATTTTGACTCTGGGTGGTCTCTCTGATTCCCTGGATCCTCTTCCCTGGTCCCAGCTCCCTCCTGAGTCTGTCAAACAGTCACCTAGATTCAGGAGCAGAAAGCTGGCAGGTTCTTGTCCAGTCCTCAAAGGAAAAACAGCTCCCAGGTCCTTGTCCTCAGCAAAC
>CM053593.1:159777277-159829678 GCA_028646575.1 Pseudocheirus occidentalis | reverse complement strand
GTGGTCTCTCTGATTCCCTGGATCCTCTTCCCTGGTCCCAGCTCCCTCCTGAGTCTGTCAAACAGTCACCTAGATTCAGGAGCAGAAAGCTGGCAGGTTCTTGTCCAGTCCTCAAAGGAAAAACAGCTCCCAGGTCCTTGTCCTCAGCAAACATCAGTTTAGTCCAAGGGGAGACCTTTTCTTCATTTTGACTCTGGGTGATCTCTCTGATTCCCTGGATCCTCTTCCCTGGTCCCAGCTCCCTCCTGAATCTGCCAGACAATCACCTAGATTCAGGAGTTGAAAGCTGCCAGGCTCTTGTCCAGTCCTCAGAGATGAACAGTTCCCAGGTCCTTGTTCAGTCCTCAGGGCAATTCCTTGCACACACTGAAGTTCATAGGGTTCAACACACCTCAAACCCTTCAGGACTTCTCTTGCCTGGAACTCAAGGATCAGCCAGGTCACCAACAAAGTCCCATCTTGTTCATGTCTTCAGTCAGCTTCACCGAGGAGCCACATCCAAATCTCCATCCCATCTTCATGTCTGTTCACTGGTTTCTTTCTGCTACCTTCAAACAGTAAGGATCAAACAACATAACATCTAAAGTGCTTTGCAAACTTTAAAGTACTTAAATGCTCACTATTATATAATCATTATCTAATATACTATGTAACAAGTGGCATGTTATATGTAACATATGCATATGTGTATGTATGTATATGTATACTATATGTCATCCTTTATACAATATACAGTGTATCTGCTAGTGATTTGGGTATCTAGGTGGCACAGTGGAAAAAATGCTGGGTGTAGAGTCAAGAAGACCCAGCTTCCCGAGTTCAAATCTAGCCTCAGGTACTTGCTAGCCGGGTGACCCTGGACAAGTCACTTCACCCTGTTTGCCTCAGTTTCCTCATCTGTAAAATGAGCTGGAGAAGGAAATGGGAAACCACTGCAGTATCTTTGCCAAGAAAACCCCAAATGGGGTCCTGAAGAGTCAGACAGGACTGAAAATGACTGAGCTATATAATATACGATATATTTCACATAATTATACTAGATATAATTGTATATTATAATTACGTATTATATACATAGAATTCTATATTGGGTATAGTTATATACACGAATCATATGTATAATGTTATAATACTATACATATAAATTAAATATATATACTATATTGTATGTAATACAGTATATTCCATATGCTATAATATATTATATAACAGTGAGTGTGCCCCAGATCCACTCTAACCATCTCCCAAGATCCTCTTGTCCTTCTGCATTCCTAGAAAGAGCTTCATACCCACAATGCCTCCTCTCACACTCACGTCTCAACTCTCTGAAGTCTGGTGTCTAACCTCATCGTGGAGCTGAAGTATTCTCCCCACAGCTTGCCAAAGCTGATGATCTCTCCTCAGTCTTTCTCCTTCTTGACGTTCCTGCTGCGTTTGACCCCAATGACCACCCTCTCCTCCTGGACGCTCATGTCATTCTGGATTTTCTCTCCTTCTTCTCTCCCTGTCCATCTACTTTGCAGCCTCGTTATCCACATCACACCCCTCCCCCCATTCAAGTGTACCTTAAGGCTCTCCTGGGCCCTTGGGATGACTCCATCACTCTCTCTTGCCTCTAGGGTATACTATATACTCTTCCATTAGGCTTTTAAAGCCTTTCACAATCTGACCTCGACCCATCTTTCCAGCTCCTTTCAATTACTCCCCTTCCCACACTCCAGGGCGCAGCCAAACCGGCTTTCTAATTATTCCTCAGGGGTGTGTTCAATCTGACTCCTGTGACTGTTAAATTTTTAGTATAAGCATTTACACTTTGGAAATCAGCAAACAACCATAAAACAGCACCTCGTTTCTTGTTTGGTTGTCTGTTTAAATTTAAGAAAGTAATGTAGAAAATGTTAATAACGTGTATAGTATAAATACTTCTGGGGGGGGGGGAGGAGGAAGAGCTGGTTGTTAAATACTTAACCAGCACAACATTGTTCACACACAGCTCTACTTCTATTTTCCTGCCTTTTGCACTGGCCATCCCCTATGCCTTGGGATACACTCTCTCATCATGTTCTGCCTTGTAGAATTCCCTACTTTAGGATGAAGTTCAAGTACTACCTTCTACATGAAGGCTTTCTTGATTCCATCCAACTGCCAATCAGTTACTCAATAAGCATTTCTAAACACCTACTATGTGCCAGGCACTGTGCTCAGCTCTGATGATACAATAAAAGACAGTCCCTTCCTATAAACTCACAACCTAATGCTATTGACTTTTTTCCGCCCTAATGACTTTGTATTTAACTGCCTTGTAATAATCTGTATACATCTATGTTGTTAGCAAATGACTCCCAGGCTTGTATAGGGACCTGAAATGAAACAGAGTCCAATACACCAATTAAATGCATTTATCATCTGAGAAAAGACTTGCAGAGGAGAGAAGATCCTGGAAGGGAGCAGAGAGATAGAAAGAGTTCTTTAGCTGCTCAAAGGAGAGAGAAAAGGGGTGAGATGATTAGTTTCTAGACTAAGAGTTTTTGGAGGGAGAGGAAGGGTTTAAAGGAGAAAACTTCTGTAGGTACTATTGACCAAGGAGTAAGATGTTTGCCAAGTCCTAAGTCTTGCTGTTGCTGCTCAAGAGCCCCCTGAGTCGTTCAAGGCTGGGCCAGTCTCTGTAGCCATCTTACAGAAGTTCATATAGAGTTTACTTTGCAAAGGATCACTGGTATGTCAAGCAGCTCTGAGCCTCAGAAATCCTTCTAATTGGCTGGTTGTTGTGTAACTCTATTGTCCTGCCCTGCTGTGAAGAAGAGAAGTTCTAATATCAGGGTGTCCCCCCTGAAGTCTGGGCACATAGAAAATCTCATTAACTATGCATATTTTCAAGAAATGAAATAAATGAAATTTTCTTTTTTTTTTTAAATTTGATTTATTTACTTTTAGTTTACAAGATTCAGTTCCTGAATGAAATTTTCAACATTTTATTTAATTAGCATAAATGAGATTTCATTAGAAGACACATAGGAAATCTCATTAACTAATTAATCTCATTAACATGGAAAATAATCCCCAATAGCTAATGAAAGCTTTTATTCCATATGAAATTGTCGTGGCTAAAATTTATGCTAATTAAATAAAATGTTGAAAATTTCATTCATTTCATTTCTTGAAAATATGCATAGCTCATGAGATTTCCTATATGTCCAGACTTCAGGGACACCCTGTAGAGTATGATCATTACAGAGCTCATGTCCACAGTATTCATGGCCATACATATGTTTCTCGTTGGCAGTAATTTCAGTCGTTTGGGGCTATCTTGGCAAAGATACTGGAGTGCTTTGCCATTTCCTCCTCCAGTTCATTTGACAGATGAGGAAACCAAGGTAAACAGGGTTAAGTGACTTGTCCAGGGTTCCTACATATATAGACTTGTATGTCTACACATGGACATATATAGACCTGTATATACATATGTATACATATATGTGTATGTTTTGTGATAGATTTGATATTTATATGTATATATTTATGATATATGTGTGAGTGGGCGTGTATATGATATATCTATATATGTAGCTAGGTGGTGCCAGAGTACAAAGAGCGCCAGGCCTGGAATGAGGAAGACTCATCTTCCTGAGTTCAAATCTGTCCTCAGACACTTAGTAGTTGTGTCACCCTGGGCAAGTCACTTCACCCTGTTTGCCTCAGTTTCCTCATCTGTCAAAGGAGCTGGAGAAGGAAATGACAAACCAGCCCAGAATCTTTGCCAAGAAACCCCCAAATGGGATCACAAAGAGTCAGATACAACTGGAAAAAAAGGACTAAACAACCAACAACATTGCATTAGGAAATGTAAGTGACATAAAACAAAAAAAATATCAATCATTTTTCAAAGAATCTACTATGTGCCAGCTACTGGAAATGGAAACAATTCTCGATCTTAAGGAATTTATATTTTAACAGAAGAAACAACTACATATATTTTTTGTACAGTCATTTTCAGTTTTGTCTGACTCTTCATGACCCTGTTTGGGGTTAGGTGACTTATCCAGGGTCACAAAGCTAGCAAGTGGCTGCTGAACTAAGGAAGATGAGACTTCCTGACCCCAGGCCATGGGCACTCTACCCACTGCACTGCTTAGCTGCGCCCCATACATTATGCCAGCCTTTATCACAAAGAATAAAAGGGGGAGGGAGAGAAGGAACAGTTCTGCAAAACTAATTACCATCTCAAAAGAGTCTGCCGGTAGCTTCATCATTCTGCACCCATAGGCTCCCACTTCTACAAAAAATAGGAGGTATCTCTTCTCTGGACTAAGCTTGGTCATTATAATTTCATAGCATTCAATTTCAGAGGATAACATCATTATGTGTTTTGTTTTGTTTTCCTGACTTCACTTCACTCTGCATCTGTTCATATTAGTCCTTCCATGATTCTCTGTATTTATCACATTTATCATTTCTGACATTATAATAATATTTCATTATTCATGTACCACAACTTGTTTAGCCATTTCCCAATAAATGGCATGACTTTTGTTTCCAGGTTTGTTTGTTTGTTTGTTTTGCTATTATGAAAAGTACTGCTTTAAATATTTTGGTGATATGGAACTTTCTTTTTTTGTCATTAATTTATCATTATTATGGGATGACACATCTACCTAGCAGTGGAATAGCTGGGTATAAGAATGTCACTTTCTTTGAACAGTTCCAAATTGTTTTCTATAATGATTGGACCAATTCACTCCTTTACCAATATGGTACATTATGAGTGGGCCCATCAGTAGGCGCTTAATAAATGCTTCTTGATTGAGAGAAGAGGATTGGATATATGTATAGATTGGAAAAGTCCCACACAAAGATGATAATGAAACCCATAAAAGCTGAAAAGAGCTCATAGAGAAAAGAGGTGAGGGTCATGTCCAAGTCTGAGGTGGGGAGGGGGAGAGGGTAGTTTATCCTTTGTATCATGTCTCCTATCAAAGGAGACTGAGAAGGAGCTATCAGGCAGGTAGAAGGAGAACAAAGAGAGGGTCGTGCCATGAAGAAGTTATATAGGAAGAAAGATGGGCAGCAGTTGTACAGTGTTGAGAGATTGAGCGGGATGGAGGCAGTTAGGGCAAAGTACTTTTTTCAAAGCGTTTGGCCGGGAAGTGGAGAAGATCTAGAGGAAAGTGTCTTTGAGAGGATATAGTAAAGGTTTTTTGTTGTTTTTCCCATAATGGGACAGACTTGGGTGTATTTGTAGGGATTTAGGGCAGGAATGGATAAATAGGAAAAGACAAGGTTGGAGAGAGAGGGATGGTGGATGTGTATGTGGGGGGGGTTGGCAGTCTGTTGGAAAAGTGGGAGGGAGTAGGACAGAAGGTACATGTAAGGGTCTTGTCTTCATCAGAGACTAGAGTGAAAGAGGAGATGACAAGGGATTATGTAAAGGGGAGCTGAGATACAGAGAAGGAAGAAGGGAGAGCTCCCTGAGAATGGTCTCTTTTCTCAGCAAAATATGCAAGGCCCTCAGAGGAGAGGGAGGGAGGGAAGAGAGGCTGATGGGGGAGACAGAAGGGAAGAGAGTGGGATAGAGAATCAATTAAGGAAGAGCAAAAGGGTCTTTTTCCTGTGGGGATTGCCCAGAATCTGGCGGTCCTGTTCCAGCCTCCAAGAATTTAGGAGTGTGTTACCATGGTTACAGAGCTTTTCTCAGTAGGGGAAGAAAGTAGATGACATCAGAATCTAATGGAGACCACACTCCCAGAGTCCTTCACTAGTGTTATGACTATATACTGGGTGCTGAGCAAAACTGGTCCTTTCTGTGCCTTGGTACAGGAAGCATGCTGTTGTTGTTTTTTGAGTTTTGTCTGACTTCATGACTCCATTTGGGATTTTCTTAGTAAAGATACTGGAGTAGTTTGCCATTTCCTTCTCCTGCTCATTTTACAGATGAGGAAACTGAGGCAAGCAGGGTTCATTGACTTTTCCAGGGTCTTACAACTAGGAAGTGTCTGAGGCTAGATTTGAGCTTAGGACTTCCTGACTCCAGCCAGGAGTGATATCCACAGTGACACGGAGCTACCCTGAAGTGTCTGGTGCTTAATAAATGCTTGTTCCCTTCCTCGTCCCCACAGCTGTAGAATTGCGTCAGGACTTTCCACTGTTCTCTATCTTTACCAACCTACTTGTCTCTACCCATTGAGCTAGACTCCCTAGCCTGCCATCTCCTTACCACCTGCCTTGCTGACCACAGACCACACCTTGGGGTTTTTGAATCTTTCCTCTCTAAAACTTCGGTCCTGATGTCCAGTCAAGCTCATTGGTGACTGTCCCCAGCAGCACTCACTACCTTTACCCAGGCAACCTCTTTCCCTTCCAGTTTGGGAATCGTGATCAAATTAACTTGGTTACTGCTTTTGGAAGGAATGTACCAATATACTCTCCAGTGGGAAGTGAGTTATAGCGATGTGGCAAAGTGGATAAAGTGCCACGCCTAGAGTCAGAAAGATCTGAGTTCAAATTCAGCCTCAGACACTAACTGTGTGACCCTGGATAAATCACTTAACCCTGTTTGCCTCAGTTTCCTCATCTGTAAAATGAGCTGGAGAAGGAAATGGCAAGCCACTCCAGTATCTTTGCCAAGAAAACCCCAAAAGTTGGACACAACTGAACAACTCAATGAAACTGTCACAGCTAAGATTCAAACTCTGATCTTTCTTGACTCCACGTCCAATTCAATTTAGTCAGAGAAGTGTGTACAACGAAAACCTCACTAGAATTTAAGTCAGAGGATCTGGGTTAAAATTCATTTATTTCCTGTGTGACCATCAACAATCTCTCTGGGTTTCAGTTCCCTTATCTGCAAAAACTGAGGGGGTCAGGCACGTAGATTCACTGGGACACTTTGTTGTCTACCTACTGCTCCCCTAGCCGCACTAGGAACAGACCATGCTCCTTTCCCTGGGGCTACACTCTTCTTCTTCTTCTTTTTTTTTGTTTGCTTTTTGGAGGGCAATTGGGGTTAAATGACTCACCCAAAGTCACACGGTTAGTAAGTGTTAAGTGTTAAGGTTGGATTTGAACTCAGGTCCTCCTGACTCCAGGGCCTGTGCTCTATTCACTGCACCACCTTGCCACTCCGAGCTACACTCTTCTGATGGGTGAATAGTTGCACATTCACCTAACCCACTATGTGCCAGGCCTGGACCACGCCTCCAGCCTCATCAGACATCTTGCCATCTGCTTTACTATTTTCTGCCTCTCTAAGGAACCTAGTAATTGAACGGATATTTCAGATGCTTCTGGAAGAGCATGAGAACAGATAGCCCCGTGGTTCCAACACTCAACACTCCTTTATTGTCCCTTACCTGGCCAAAACTCACTTCCTGGCTGCTGCGTGGGTACCCTCCTATTAGAAAGTGAGCTCTCTGAGGTCAGGGACTGCCTTACTTTTGTGTTTATATGCCTAACACCTAACATAGTTACTAATGCTAAATGCTTCTTTATTCAGTTGGTCCTTTATGTACCTTCTAGCTCCAACTTTATGATCCCATGAGTTATAACAAAGGCCCAGACTTCATTCATTGATCCCCTCTCATGCTGGAATGATTTTCACTTATCGAATATTTATGCCTACCATTTTGTGTCCCCTTTGGAGATCAAGGTGCTCCCTGGTGCTTTGGAGCATACACATGATGGCGAGAATGGGTTAGGTATCAGATTAGCCTGGATGTCGGGACTGTCTTCTTACCCCAGTCCCAGGGAGAAGTACAGTTATCCCTTCACATCATGGAGGTTAGGGGCATGGCACTCCAGCCACATGGAAAATCTGCATAAAATTTTTTGACCCTCCCTTCATGCCCAAGAAGTCTCATTTTTTTCTTTTACTTTAATGGGTTACTTAGAGTACATTATTGTAAAATTTGGGTTATTTGGTCATAGGTTCCGTGTCATCTTCTGGCCTTCATGTATTGTTTGTGGCTTCCACAAAACTTCCCCCCAAATTCCCATTTAATTTCTTATGCTGACCCATGATATATTGAATACTTGATGGGGAAAATCACAGTGTGGGATAACTATACTTAGATCTGGATCCCCCTTTACCCTCTTGAGGTGTAAATGAATTCTAAGATGAGACAGACCCTTTAAGAGTGCCTTACCAAAGTCTGGGTAGGGGAGGAAGAGTTAGGTTTGAGTACGGGTCGAGGAAGGCTTCTGACTTTGGAATCTCAATGAAGAACAGGAAGGATTGTAGTGGCTAGAGCTGATACACCTTCTTTATGCCTGTTCTCTTCTCAATGAAATGAAAAATAAGCCCCCATCCCATCCATACATATCCCCAGCCTAGGCTGATAAACTCTAGCATGTTGGAAGTGGGCTGGGGGAGGAGAGTAACCTTGGTACCTAGAGTCAGTGAGCAGAGAAAAGCCAAGAAATCACATCAAGAGCCAATCAATCACAAGACCAAGAGTGTGAGTGTGAGCTTTATTTCTCTCTCTTCCCCTTTCCCCCATAATGGTGTATTTACAGGATGCTTCATGAAGGCGGCATCACTCTCGGGGAATCTACAGCTTCTGCCCCAGCCTGGGGGTGGGGGGTGGGTCATGGGGGCAGGCATCAGGATGAGAGGATGCCGATGGCTGAGAGCATCAGGCTTACCGGTCACACAGAGGTGGTAGACATTCTCTCTCCCTTCCCCCAACCAGTGTGGACACATATACACCATACACACGAGTGTGCAAGTGCACACACACACAAACACACATACACGCTCACACACTGGCACACCCAGAGGTACATTTGTGCAGAGGTGCAAAGCCATAAACTTATGCTCAGGCATGTGCCAACACAAATGTGTACAATCCCACCAGGGGAACTCCATAAGGCATCACTAGACCTGCTTTTACTTCTCCAGGCAGCAGGGCAGGTGTGCTTGGGGCAGGGCTTGTCAGTGGGTTCCCACCCATAGACACCTTGCCTTGGGCAGAGCCAGCTAGAACTTGGGAGCATCTAGGACCCTGCCCAACTAGTTAATGGTAGCCAGGTGCCACCGTGGTTCCAACAGCTACTTAGAAGGAATCAAAATGTAGCAGCCCCAGGTCCCCCCAGCTAGCACCTGAGGTGAGGTTTGGGGAGGGAAGGGGGGATGCAGCCCACCCCCTGTGATCCTCCCCAGAGTTGCCCCAGTTGGGGGAGCCTGGACTTAATAGAAGACATGGAAGGGGCTAAAAACTGCAGCTTTCATCAGGAAGGAGTGGTATTAGTTGTGGAGGAGGGAGGCCTAGGCCTTTTTGTCTCCCTTCTCACACATCCCAGGCCAAACATATTTAAACCAGGAGAGAGGGCATAGGACGGGTCCCCTCACCCCTTAGTTTCTTTGACTCCAGGTCAAAGTTCATAAAGGAAGCCCAGAGGCAGGGTGGTTGTCCAGGGGGAGCCACCTATGGGTGGTCTCTCTCCCCCCAAGATGGAGAGATGCCTCCCATTTTGGGCTCAAAGGGAGGGGGTGGAGAGGCAGCAGCAAAACATATGTAAACACTGCTCAGGCCTTGGGTTCCAGGTGGAAGGAAGAAGGGGAGTTTCAATTGAGTGTCTGGGAAGATGTAGTCTTGAAGCCCTGCCTTGGGATTGCAGATTGCCATGGGGACCTTCCCCATTATTCTGATACCCACCATAGCACCAGTCACAGGATACCTTGAACCCAGTCCCCACGGCCAGGGTAGAGGTTCACCTGCCTACATCTGAGGTCACCCCAGTGGGCACTCAAACCCTGAGTTAGTCCCAGAACTGCCCATGAGGAAATAGCTCATGATACACGCCTCCCTGGGATTGCCAGTCCAGTCCCTGGCCCTTGCTGACATTCTGGGGTCACGGCCACAGAACCAGGCAGCTTTGGTTTAGATTCAACACTCAGGCCTGTCCTGTGTTTCAGTAGGGCTGGGGAGCTCCAGTTTGGACTGGTGATAGACAGAAGTAAGGACTGCTCCCCAAATTCCACCTTAGATTTGGGGAAAATTTATGTTTTGCGGTTAGGACTTTGACCCCATTAAAGGGAAGGGGGAATGAATCCCTATGTCTTTTTTTCCTCTTTCTTCTCCCCCTTAACACCAGAATGCCCTTAAAAGCTACCCTGGTCCCTGCCAACCTTGTGGTTACATTCATCATTTAGGTCTCAATAAAAAAATTCAGACATCTTAAGCCACCTCCAGGCTCTGACTGGGAGAGTGAGGAAGCCAGAGCATGGGGCCAAGAGCGGTTATTCCCCCGAACCCCTGGAAGGCTGGGTGTGGAGGCCCTGGGACCTGGTATTTTATTGACTGAACTAGTCTTGCAGGCAAGGTCAGCCAAGGTGCCCCCAGGGCCAAAGTGCAGTGTCAGCTGGTGGCTGTCCCCCTCCCTCACTGATGCCCTCGGGCCTGTAGTCCCAGCCTGGGCACAGTCAGTGATGATGGAAGCTACATTCACATGGGGAGGGGGTGAGTGCACGCAAGGCAAAGCTGGGCATGAGGTGGAGGAGGGGGGCAGGACGAACACTCCAGCCCTACCCACTCTCAGTAGTAGTGCAGGGGTTGGGGCCACAGCCCATCCATCCCAGGGACCCACCCCACCAAGATGTCCCTTTGGGGGCCTGTCTGATTGCTTGGCCCAAGGAAGACTTTCACATGGCATGGCTCCTCTGTTGGTGGGGTGAGGGTAGGTGTGTCCTTTCCCCTTCCAGGTGGTGACTGTGAGCGTCAGGCAGGGGGTGGAGAGGAGCTTAGGCCCCACCCGACCTGGAAGAGAAACAAGGGACCAGAGAGGGTGAGGGAACCATCTTACAGAGGGAACGGGCTGCAGTCTGACTGAGCACAGAAACACCCAGAGAGCTGACAGGGGAGTAGGGGGGAGGTAAACCTCTTGTTGTAGAGTCCCTCCCTAGCCATCCCACACCCCAAAATGGTGATATGAAGAAGAGCGCCAAAGTAAATAGGATTTAGGGCCTTCTTTCCACAAAGGCCCTTGGCAGAGAAGCAGATTCCCCCACCTGCCACCCTAGATGTCTGAACATCTGCTCTCTAAGGACAACCTGTCTGTCACCATGACAATCTATAGAGGGTGAAGGGAAAGTCATGGAAACACATGAAAGGCTAGAAGGGAGGAGGAGAAGGGGAGATCAGAAATTCGATGATATGGAAGAAATGAACAGATGGGATGGGGAGACAGGTGGACTGTGGAGCCTGTGTTCTCCCTTCCCCAGGCGACTGGTGCTGTGATTATTTATTGCTGGAGGACTGAGGTTGAGGAGGCCCAGTGAATATTTTAGGGGCCTCGGTCTGTAGTGGGGGCTGTGGAGAGCTGGTGGTGAAAAAGGATGGCCCTATAAAGTAACCCTTTTGATGAGTAAGCAGGTGGATAAGCCAATAGCCAGGCTGGATCCAAGGCAGGCAGGCAGGCTGGAATGACGGAGGGCATTGGGGTCTGTCATTCTCCAACCTAGCGCCCCACCCCCTGCAAAAGGAACTAGGTGGTGAGTAGTGAGCTCAGGTCTGTGCCCAATGGAGGAATCAGGATGGTAGCTGATGATGGAGATGGAGACAGATGCAGATACAGGTGGAATGGAGGTGGACATGGCATCACACTGCCCCCTGCTGAGTCGGGTCATACCTTCCTCGGCGGATGTTTCTTCAGGAGTGAAGAAGGGAGGGGAAAGGGAGAGAGGAGAGACAGAGTCCATTTAGGGACTTACTTCCTTGTGCCAGCCTTCGATTAGCCCCATCGGGACCAGGACTCCCCCCTTCCCAAAGGCCGGCCCCGGGTCATCAGAGGCCAGCCACTCAGACATGGTGGGAGCCACATGGTGACCCCACCCCTGGGTCAGTAAGATCAGCTGAGAGAGGGAGGGCAGCTCTTACTTGAATCCCCAGCCAGTGCCACCCAGGACGATAGCTGCAACTAACACTGCCCCTGCGATGGAGCCAATGATGATGTTGGTGCCGCTGGGACCTGGAGAAAGGGAGTTGGGCCTCGGTTAGAAACGAGTAGAGAAAGAACTCATCTACAAGAATCGACAGATGGAGGAAGGAGGGGAATCAGAAAGATACAGAGGTAGAGGATGATTAAAAAGATGGTGACTGAGAACTATATCCCAAAGAGATCAGAGAAAAAGGGAAAAGGCCCACAAGTATTGAGATCCTTATAGCAGCTCTTTTTGTGTTGGCAAAGGAAATAGAATCTTTTGGGGGGGGGGAGTGCCCATCAATTAGGGAATGGCTGAACAAATCACATTGAATGAATGTAATAGAATACATCATAAGAAGTTATGCCATAAGAAATGATGGAGATGATTTCAGAGAAATCTTGGAAAACTTGTAGGAACTGATGCAGAGCGAAGTGAGAAGAACCAGGACAACATATACAGTAATAACATGGTAAAGACAAGAACTCTGAAAGACTTAAGAACTTTGATTAATTTGATGAATAACCATAATTCCAGAAGACACACACAATAAAATGTGCTAACCCCCTCCTACCAAAGGTGATAGAGTGCACCATGAGACGTATGTTTTGGACATAGCCAATGAGATATTTTATTTTGCTTGATTATGAATATTTCTTATGGGGGAAGTTGGTTTTTTAATGGGGGGAGAAGGCAGAGGAAAAGTATCTGAAAAATGTATTTTAACTTAAAAAAAAAGAAAGATGGATTTCTCACTCCAACCCCTAGATCCCCAAAGCTCACCCTTGTATCTCTCAGTCTCTTCTGTGGGTGGAGATGTGGGCATTGGGTTGTAGACACTGCAGTCTTTGCCCGTCCAGTCTGACTGACAAATGCATTTCCCTTCATTGCTACAAACCTGGGAGGGAGAGGAAAGGTCCTGTGTGAGCTGGGGTGTCACCATCTCCCCTTCCCTTCCCATCCCCATCCCTTTTCCCACCCTCCCTGGACAGAATGGTTTTGACCCATTTCATGGAAGGATCAGTGTATGGGCTTGGAGAGGTCAGTACCAACCCCATGGTCAGAGCAGATCCTTCGGCCCACACTGCCAGGGCAGCTGCTGAAGTTGAAGGCTGAGGCTGGGAGGCAATGGTGGTCCAGGCAGAGCATGTTGGGACCACAGGGAGTGCCATCTTCCACATAGCTCATGTCTGAGCCATCTGCTAGTTCCACATGGCCCCCCCTGAAGGGAAAGGTAGTCTTTGCTTCAGTCTCTAGGGTGTACTCCCCACTCACCTCCCTACTCTCTTGTCCCTTAATCAAACCTTGTCCCATCAGCCTCTCCCTCCCACTTAGTTTTTTCCTCCTCTCTCCCTCTAATCCTAACCCCAAAGAGATGGGTTTCCCCCTGCTCTCCTCGGGACTAAAGAGATGGGCTCCAGGTACCTGCAGTCAAGCTCCCTGCCCTGGTGATAGAACGTGATGCTGCTAATGTCTCCACCAAGGTCCCCCAGCCGAGGCCCCCCAGAGATATTGACGCAAAGGAGAAATCCACAGAGCACATCCCTGGGGGGGGAGAGATAGAGGTGAGTGCACCCTAACTCTGATGATTGGCTCCTAATCTGAAACACAGCTCCAACCCTGGCTCATCAGAAACCCAAACCACGACCCTGACCCTAACTATCATTCTGAAGAGATGAAGAATCTGAGGAATCAGGAGTAGAGGCTGACAGAAACCCCTCATAGCTTCTCACCACCTCTCCCTCCCTCCCTCCCTCCCTCCCTCTCAGCTGCTCTTGCCTTAGTTTCTCCTTTCGTCTTACCTCAGGGCCCTTGCCCTAAACAGAAAATTCTTGGGGAGGCCCACAGACAACTGTCTCCCTCACAAAGAGCCAGGGCTTCCTCATGGGAGGGGACCCACTCACTGCTTACTACACTGGACCCAGCCAGAGCCCTTGCGCCCACAGTTTCCTCGTTCAGTCCCCTCCACGTTCAGCCGCTCATAACAGTAACGGTCGGCAGCATCTGCAGGAGACAAAACACCCAGCTTGCCCTGAGCTCTCTGAACTGCGCTTCCTCAAAGGGTTAACAATCTAGCCCTCTTTTGTGTCATGGACCCCATTGGCAGTCTTGTGAAGCCTATGGATCCCTTCTCAGAAGAATGTTTTTAAAATGTACAAAGCAAAATACAACGGATTACCAAGGAAACCAATTACTTTGAAATACACTTACTAAAATTAAAAAAAAAAAACAACAACCTCAAATTCACAGACCTTAAATTTAAAACTCCTGTGGTAGATCATTTTTCTATGTGCACATCCAGCTAGGTCTTTGAGCTCCTGGGACCTCAGGAAGGACTCCAGGTGAGAGGGACATTCACCTAGACACTCCCCTTCTACACCCTCAATCACACCTTCTTGGTCCCCAAAAAGAGACCCATAAAATATAGACGTTGGATGAGGCTTTAGGATTATTAGAGGCCATTTAATCCAACTCACAATTTTAGAAACTACCACCATTTTGCACAGGCCTGAGGAAGGTTTACCCAAGATTTGTCAAACACTAGAACCCTGTATCTTGACTTCTAATCAGAACTCTTCCGACTATATAACACATGCTGTGTTCTAGTCTGTATTCATGAAACGTGACTGGGGGTAGGCAGGGGGCATGCATAAGACTCACTGTGGCCCCAGAGTGCCCGGCACTGCTTGTCCCTGGTTTTGCAGCGTCCTCCATAGCAGCGACCCTGAGAGAAAGAGAGACAGACAGACACAGAGGGCCAGAGATAGGGACACAGAGATAGACAGGCAGAGACAGAAAAAGACAGAGAGAGCACTGAACCTGAGACTTCTCCAGGGATGGCACTGGGGAGGAAGGTGGGAATAATGAAAAGCCCCCTCCCTAGATCTCCCTTTGTCATTCATTACCTGTTCCTGCTCACAGTAGTAACCATCCAGCTTGTGCAGGTTGGGGGGACACTGCAGAAACAAGGGTGAGTGTTTGGGTGCCCAACACCCACTTTCCAATGAGAAGGGACTGGAAACAACTGAGGTCAGGGATGCGCGGTACCCCTCCTCCCATCCAGAAGTGGGGGGGAGGATTGGGCTAAGATTATTTGGGAGGACAGCCCAGTCCCTCAGGGCCATCACACTGACCTGGCTGGAGTCCCCTGTACAGGTCTCTGCGATATCACATTCATTTACAGCCTCTCGGCAGGACACTCCCCTTGGCTCGTACTAGGAAGGGGGCAACAGGACGAGACAATAAGCGAATCCTTCTCGGTTCCCTCCCAATGATGAAAGTCCAGTTTAAATCCTCCCACCACCCACCCCACTCTACTTTTTGCCCATTCATTCTCAAAGCCTGCAATCAATCGCTCCTTCGTGCTCCTGGCCCCTCCCACTCGTGGAGCGCCCCCATTCATTCTCCCGGTCCTTATTGCAAGAGCCAGACCCCGCCCGAGGCCCGCCTCCATTCATCATCCCAGCGCTCCAATTGCCCCGCCTCGCCCGCCCTCGCCACGCCCCCAATTCCCTAGGACCGTCCTCATTCCACCTCCTGGCCCTCCGGTTGCTGCTGCTCGCCGGTGCCCGGTCCCGCCCCCTCCAGGCTCCGCCCCAGAACCTCCCGCTTCATTCTCCGGGCTTTTCGATTTCGTCCCGCCCCAGGACCGCCCTCACCCGACCCCCCAGCCCAGGATGGCTTGGGGCCCAGCTGCTCTTCACCTTACATCCCCGACAGCACAGCCCGTCGCTGCACATGGCGTCGTGGGTCAGCGTACATTTCTTGCAGCAGTTCCCGCCGGCTCGGTTGCACTCCTGGGAGAAGAGAGGCAAGAGAAGAGTAGGCGAGCAAGCGCCCGGCTTAGACCCCAGCCTCGCGCCCCACCTCTCCCTGGCTGCCCGGTCTGCACACTCACCTGTACCGAACCGCAGTCACACTCCTCCCCCGCCTCCACGAAGCCGTTTCCACACTCCGGGGGGTCCAACAGCTACGGAGGGGTGCGATTGCAGAGAGGAAAGGGGAAGACCTCTCTCCTGCCCTCCCTCCCTAACACCTCGATGGGAGAAGGACGTAGCCTCCCTGCTCCCAGGCTACCCATTGCACCTGCCTCGGGGGACGCGAGAGGGAGGGATTCCCGGGACCCCAAATCCAAGGCCTGTCCACACCTAGCCCCACCATTTACTTCTCCTGGGGCAGGAGCGAGGGAGGGGACGGGAAGGGGGGGGGGTCTTCCTTTATAACTGTAAGGAAGGTGGGGCTACATGGCTCCGGGGTCCCTTCCAGAGTTGACATCACATTTTGGGTGCAAGCAGGTAGGGGGAGGGAGTGGAACGGGAGGGGCTGAGGTTAGCTACCTTGAGGGGCTTGTTAAAAAGGCAGCTCCCGCCTCCCTCCTGCAGAAACTGGCTGTATTCCTCCAGGCTACAGCGTGAGAACTTTTGGGGCAAGTAATGCCTGAAGGAGGGGAAGGAGGGGGCTCAAGTCCAGCCAGTATCCCGCAATCTCCCCATCACCACCCAGTTCCTGCCTCCCCAAGGGCCACCTGGTCTTCCCGGTGAGGTGTGGTGGAAGCTGACCTTCCCTAGGGCCCAATGGAGCCACACCTTGTCTCTCCCGAGGACTAGGGGATAGGGACCAGGTAACAGCAGGAGAGAGGTGTGCTCTATTCCAAACCAGGCCTGGGGAAATATCTGGTGACCATTACTAGGAATTGCATGTCAGCCAGCACCTGGGACTCCATTTGGGCAGAGCTCCAGGAGAGCTCCCCTCTCTTCACCCCATGCCCATGTCCAGCTGCAGGTCTTTTTAGCCTAGCCTTGTTGCTGGAGCTACCTGGATCTTTTGTCCCACCTCTGGCCCCACCTTTCCCTCCAAAAAAAAAAAGCTCACCCAGTGTCTTCCATCATACAGCCCTGCCAGGTATCTGGACATTTGCACTCGCCTGCAGGAGGATCCAGGACACACTCTGAGAGAAGTCTCTGCCCTTAGTAAGCTAGGGCTTTCTTCTATATTTCTCCCACCTCATCCCCTAATCTAGCTGCCTTTCTCTACCACAGAAACCAGGGACAGTGTGGTGGAAAGAGAGGGTCTAAGTTTTAATTCTGCTACTTAAAAGCTGTGTGCCCTTGAGTAAAGAACATGACCTTTCTGAGCCTCTGTTTTCTCTTCTGTAAAGTGAGAGGGGTGGGGAAGAAGGTCCCTTTCAGCTCTGAATCCTATTGGTATATAGATATGTGATGGAAAACACCCCCTTCTTCCATTTTCATGAGCTTGAGACTCAGGGACAGGTTGTCCAGGGGGCTTGAAGGCTCTGGAGATCAAAAGACTTTAAGGGGTTACCTGCTGAACTTCGATGTTTGTTCCACATCATACCCAGATTCTGCCCCAGAGTCTGTGCCAATGTCACAGCCACATAAGCCACAGTGCCATACTGGAAAGAGTGATGGAGAGACAGAGATCAGACCTGAACCCCAAAACAAGAGGAGCCCCCACCTGCCTCCAGAATCTTCCTAACCAGCCCCATGCTCTGTTTCTTCCTCTCCTAATCCCTGGGTTTCCTGCCCAGGCCCCTGAGCCTCTTACCTCATTGACTCCACCTCCCCTAGACTGGGAGCAGATGCCCCCAACGTAGGCAGTGCCACTCCTTGCATTCTGAAAGGTCCTGCCTCTGGAGAAGGAATGAGGGAGGGAGATAAGATGGAAGTGGTAGGTCTGCCAAATAAGCAGCCATGGGGAAACTGAAAAGACTAGAAGAGCCTCTGTGTACACGTTTTCCCTCCCCCTCAATGCATGCAAATTCCACCATTTCTGGATCATTTCTGGAGCTGGCTGAGCCTCTTCCTATGGGTGGTTTAAAATGCAAACATCCCTGGGAGGGATGACACTTCTACCTCTTGCTAACTCCTTGTGTGACCTTGTAGTAAAGTAATCACTTTCCTTCTCTGGTGCATAATTCCCCACAGCTACAAAATGAACTAGCTGATCTCTTGAGGTTCCTTTGGCTCTAAAGATTTTAAGGTTTCAGGATTCTAGACCTTTACACCTTAGTGTGAATTAGTTTATCAGATTATTTTTTTTTCTCTCCAAGGACCAGAAAATATGAGAGCACTGGAAACCTGGAAGGGAAGGAACCACCAAAAAAAGGGGAGAAAAAAGAAATAAGAAGGCATCAGAGGCCACTAGTATGCTGGAATAGGCATCACTCAGAAGGTGAATAAGGATTTAGCTTCCAGCTGACCAAAGAAGAGGCTGTAGAGAGGACACATAAGGAGGGTGGGGAGAGAGCTTTGTAGGAGGGTTGGAGGGGGTTATAAAAAATCCCCGTTTTGGACAGAGATGATGGTGGGAGCCGAATGTAAGTCAGAACCATGGGGGACTGGACTGCCAAGCCAGGTCAGAGAGAAGCCACTCCTTTTTTCTTTGCATTTTTCCCATTCCTGGGTCCCAGTTTTGTCTCCTGCTCCCTCTGCCAGGTCAGCTCCATTCCTGGAGCTGCTAGGAGGCTTGCTCTCTCCAGGAGTTACTGACAAGAAACCCAGGGGTTCAGTAGGGATAACTGAAGAGACCCCAGGAGACAGAGGGTGCCATTTGACTCTGGGATAGACTGGCCTCTCTCAGTGTTCCCAGGAGGGTCTGGGAGTCTAGGGGAGACTCTGGAGAGGGGGAAGAGTTCTGACCACAAAAGGAAGGGAGATAAAGAAAGGGTCAAAGGGGTGGGGCAAGAAGTCTCACGAGAAGAGGTGCGTTGCGTCACTGGGCTCAGGCAGTCCCTCCCGCCGGTAGACCATAAGTCGAGCCAAGGTCTCTAGAGGGTCATCCTGTACCTGGATCTTGTCACCACCGGCCCATGTCTCCATAGCAACCAGCACAATTCGAGTATTAAGCTGATCTTTGTACAGCTGGGGATGGAGAAGAGAATGGTTCAGGTGGCACAGTGGGTGAGATTTGTAATCAGGAAGACCTGAGTTCTAACATTGCCCCAGACACTGGCCGTGTGACCCTGGGTAAGTCACAACCTCTCCCTGCCTTGGTTTCCTCATCTGTAAAATAGGGATAATAATAGCCCCTACATCTCAAGGTTGTTGTAAGGATAAAAAGAGATAATATTTGTAAAGTACTTTACACTTATACAAATGCTATTATTATTATTATTATTATTATTATTATTATTATTATTATTATCCTGGGGCAAGATAAAGGGGGAACAGGCCAGGAAAGGCCACGGGGTAAGACTGGAGCTGAGCCTCCAACGCTCTAGCCTCTTTATGTAGTCAGCCTCAGTTTTCTCCTCTATGAAATGGGAGGTCAGTCCTGCACCTCTGCTCCTTTCTGAACAAGGAGTGATGGGACTGGCTGGTGAAATTAGAGCAAAAACTCTGAAGCCACTCCAGAGACCATAGCCCCTAGATTCAGTCTCAGTCCTTGTTCCCTCTAGGGCATGGGATCTGGTGGTTCCATGCATGGAGGGCCTTGGTGTCAGGAAAACCTGAGATAAAATGCTGCCTCGGGTGCTTCCAGGCCTCTTGAACCCCGGGCAAGTCACTTCCCTTCTCTCAGCTTCAGTTTGTCCATCTATAAAATGGGGGAAATAATAGCAGCTCTCTCAAGGGCTGTAATGAGGAGCCAATGAGGTAATAAGCCAAGAACTTTACAAACCTTAAAGTGCTACATGCGTATTTGCTATTATTTTGCTCATAACCCTGGGTAGTGATGAGGGAGCTAGTCGGGGAGTCAAAGGGTGCCACAGATGGGAGTAGGGGCTTGCTGGGAGAAGGGCGTCCAGCACAAGGCCCCATTGCACCTTGCAAAGGTCCCAAGTACACCAGAAACCAGATAAAATAGAATGGGAAATAGTTAACAACACAGAAATGAAAATGCAATAGAAGAGAGAATGATATGTGGTTTTCTAAGGCATTGTGTAAATCATAGGGATCTTTATGGATGATTTAGTGGCCTGTGTTGCAGGAATGAGGCCCTGTCTGGAAGGAAGGTGGAGACGCTGCAGATTGGGGGCATCATCAGGGACAAGGACGGGACACTGCTTACCACATCAGCCAGGTTCACCACAGACTTGGCAAAGTTGCTGGTAAGGACGACAGACTGACGCAGCTGCTCAAACTGACAGCAAGAAACAAGAGAGAGGAACAGTGGGAAAGATTGGGGGAGGGAGAGTGTCCTGAAGAAGGCAGCATCTTCTGGCCCTCCCCAGCCCTCACCTTGCCCTGCATACCTGGAGGCTGCCCTGATCGCTGCCTCCAACCCTAGGAACTCACCAGCTGGTGGTCATTGATCACGATGAGTTCCACGTATTTGGTCTCACTGTGCACAGTGGAGTGACCACGCCGGACCTGGGGGTGTGGTTGGGGGTGAGGGACAGTTGACAAGGTGCCAATCCTCCTCCCTCCCTGACAGCTGAGCCCAGATCACAGGAAACTCCAAGTCCCAAAGAACCTGGGGCCTCCAGCCAGCTGGGAGATGTATGGATTGTAAATTGGGAACTACAGATTCTAGAGTAGGGATTCTTAACCTGGGGTCCATGGAACCTTAAGAAGTCCATGTACTTAGATGTAAAAATAACTGTAGTTTAAAAAAACAAACAAACTAATTTTCAGTTTCCTTTGTAATTCTATATATTTGCTTTTCTGCATTTAAAACATTATCCTGAGAAAGGGTTCATAAGCTGCCCCAGGCTACCAATGGGGTCCTTGATACACAAGGGTTAAGAACCCCTATTCTACACTTAGATTCTGTATTCACTTTCCTGGACACACACAGCACCAGAGGGAGCCAGCTCATTTTGAGTTCAAGGCAAGACTATAATATGGCAGCCTCTTCCTCCCCATCCCATCCTAATGGCTTGGTGTATTTTGCCCCTTCGTGCATCTCTCTGAACCCTGAGGCTTTATGCCCAATATTTTGCATGCTTGATGCTAGGACAGTAGATCCTGAGGTCCTGCCTTGGTCTGCAAAGCATTTAATGATCTCATTGGAAGTGGGAGTTTGCCTGTGGGCAGATGCAAACACATGCAAATGAGTGGGCAGGAAAGCTGGGGAGGTGACCTGCCTGGGAATGGGCAGGATAGGGACCCACTCCCCCACAGAAAGTCAGCAGCTCCAGGCCATGCTCGTCAGGGTCCCCAAGGCTGCAGGCTCCTCCTGCCTGTGTCTGAAACCTGAGGATTCTGCAGCCTGAGGTTTCCATGGGCCCCATACCTGCCTTTTCCTTCTCAGCCTGGGCAGGGCAGGTGGAACAGGGAGTGAGGGAGCAGCAAACAAACAACCTGGAGGGAGGGAGGGCAGGTGAGAATCCAACCCAGATCCTTTCTCATTTTGTATTTCCCCCCCCTCCCTGCCCACTTCTCCCCTTGCTCCCTCTGCCTTACCTGGTTCCCTGCATCCAGGGATTGAGAGAAGAGAGGTCCGGTGGATGAGGTGGGGGAGTGGCCCCTAGAGTGAAGAGGGAGGAGTCAGCCCACTCTGGACCCTCTTACTCCAGGGAAACAGAGGCAGGCTAGCAGAGGAAGCCCAGAGGGGAGCTTCTAGTATTTCCCTCCTCCCTTGACCTTAACCCCACCAGCCAAGGCTCCCGTGTCAGTATGTCAGATCCAATCTCCCAGCTCCTCAGGTTCCGAGGTGAGGACCTTGAGGTACCAGGAGATGGGGAGGGAGGGAGGTAAGGATATTGGAGTCAGATCTGAGGTTACTGGGGGGACAGGCAAGGATACTGTGTCTGGGGTTACCTGACTGACTGGGGTGAGAGGAAGGGAAAGGAAGAAAGAAAACTGAATAATAATTCAGTCCAGGTAGGGTAGAAAAGGTTAGCTTGCCCCTTCAGGGGAAGAACCGTAGTTCCTAGTATTTATGGGGAGAGTGAGTAGAGCTGAGATCCCAAGAGGCAGGCACAAGGGGTTAGGAGGGAATGACTGAATGACGTCACCTTACCTGGGACACTTCTCTTTGGGGCTCGAGGGTATAAGTGAAATTTCCATCAGAGAAGACTCCACTGAAAGAGGAGAATGGATTGGCTCCCACCATCCCCCGCCTCCTCACCTGCCCACAGCTCGAGAATGGGGCAGAGGGGAGAAACAATGCCCAGAGGGAATCTGAGGGGCTCCCCCCACCTGTGCCCCACAGCTCCAGTACTCACTGTAGTCCCTGACAGGTAGAGATAGCGGCAAAGGACACTGGGTTATCCCGAAGCTTTCCCTGGTAATAGCAGTGGTCTCCGGCTCCCTGAAATAGCAGCAGAGCAAAGGGGGTTAGTTAAGTCTTTGCCCTGCCTGCCTGCTTTGGGTTCTTCTCTCCTGGTATCACCTCACAGGGCCATTGGGATGGATGAGGTGGCCCCTACAAGGATCCTTATGGTCCAGCCGCATCCCTTCGGTCAGGCTTAGCTCAGGTACTTGTGGCCCAAAGCCTTGGCCTTTGAGAAAGGAGACCTAGGGCTCAGGCCTCTGCTTTGCTAACTTATTGTGTCCTCCTTCAAGTTACCCGTCATCTCTGGCCCCACCTGCCTGAAAAATGGGAACATTAGACTAGATCAAGAGTTCTTAGCCTGGGATCTGTAAACTTATTTTAGTGAATTTTTTTGGAGGTAATTGGGATTAAGTGACTTGCTTAGGGTCACACAGCTAGTAGGTGTCTTTGAAGCCTAATTTGAACTCAGGTCCTCCTGACTCCAGGGCTGCTGCTCTGTCCACTGTGCCACCTTATCTGCCCCTTTTAGTGAATATTTTGATAATTATATTTCAGTTGAATTGATTTCCTTTGTGTTTTACTTTGTGCATTTAGAAAAATTATTTTTAGAAAGGGTCCTTAGGCTTCATCAGATGGCCCCAAAGGGATCCCTGCACAAAAAAGGTTTTGAACTCCCAGGCTAGATAATCTCTAATCTCAATCTTCAAATGAACATAAAAAGCATTCATTAAAAGCCTACTATGTGCAAAGCAGAATGTTAGAACTGGGCATACAAAAATGAAAAACGGCAGTCCATGTCCTCGAGGGGTTTAAAATATAGTGAGAGAGAGAGAACACAGACACAGATAAGCAGGCTGCGAGGTAGGGTGACAAAAATGTGGTCTGGAGTCAGATTGTGCAGGACCTGCAATGCCAGGCCAGGGAGTTTAATTTATGTTTTATCCTAGGGCAATAGGGAACTACTGATGACTTCGAGGCAGAAGAGTGATGTGATTGGGCTGTGAGGGGAGGGAATGGAGGTAGGAAGACTAGCCAATGATTAGAAGGCTGTTATAATAGTTGCAGAGACAGGTGATAAAGGCCTGAATTTGAGTGACAACCACTGAAGGGGAGAGAATTCTGGGATTCTAGCTCCTTTGCCTGAGTGTCAATAAGTGGTTGCATCATCAGGTATACAATCGAGAATGACTCTAGATGACCATTGGTGGGGGCATGGTGGGAATTCCTTCTGTGCATACATTGGACTAGACTGAATTTATTCAATTTACGTCCCCCTAGGCCTTCCAAACCAGATTAACATGTAATTGGGAGATGTTTAACAAAATAAATAAAAATACAACAAAACATTGATAATGTTAATTTGTGGTTTTCTAAGTCAATATGAAACCAAACTTTCTATTTGCGATTTGACACCATTAGACTGGTCATCAGTCTTATATTCTATAAAGAGGTGTCTCCAGGCTCTACCCCATCCCTGGCATCCCTGGCTCACTGGCAGTGGATTGAACCCCTCCCCCCATAACTCCTCTTGTCTCCAGTTCTCCTCTTCCCCCCATTCCCTTCACTTCATGGGAAATTACTTCTGCCCCAGTTATTAAAACTGCCTAAGGAGAGGAGTGGATTATTTATAGAAACTCATTCATCTCTGCCTAGGCCCCTCTGGCAACTGAGGCGGGAGGAGGGGGTCCAGGTATTCCTGAGGACAGCCAGAAAGTCCTAGTGGAACTTGGCAAAGGATGATAAGGGACAGGAAGTGAATTGAGGCTGTTTCTTCAATTACTATAAGCAGCTCCCATCACCAATAGAGTCATAAGACCACTCTAGATGTGGAGACACAGCCCAAAAAGTTGATGATACCCTCCTTCCTCTACCCTTCCTGATGCCTCATCTTCCTCATAGGATCACAGGGCTAGGAATTCAGAGCTGGTAGTGACCTTAGAGATTCAAACCTCCCCATTTTACAGATGAGAAAACCGAGACCTCGAGAGATAAGAAGTAACTTCTTCAAGATCACACAGGGGATAAGTAGTAGTCAGGATTCCAGTCCCATGCTTTTCCTGCTATTGCCTCTGCCTCCCCCACACAACATGCTGTACCAACCCAGACAGACCTGCAATCCAAAGAACGAGGAACCAGAAATCCAGAGTTCCTAGGATCCCCAGAGAAAGCACCCTCTCTTTCTCTGCCATGATTCTTCTCCCGACCTTGTCAGCACAGTCCTCATAACTCACATTTCTAAAGCACTCTTAAAGTTTGCAAAACTCATTCCTAACTGCAATCTCTCGGTAGTGTGTGTATAACTTTACACATAAGGAAATTAAGGCTCAGAAAAGTCATAGGATTATAGATTTAGAGCCTCGGAGGTCATCTGGTCCACTTCATTTTACAGGTGAGGCCTGAGGCCCATAGTGACTTGCCCAAGGTCACAAAGCTAGTACTATCAGATCTGGAATTCAAAACCCTGGAGTCTCTTGACTCCAAGCCCAACATTTACTAGGAGCTTTTGAAGTAATTAGGTGTAGGGGTAGAGCAGAGGAAAGGCCGATAAGGCTGTATGTCAATAACTTCATTTACCTTTGTGTCTCCTCTTTTTTGACCTTCCTCCCTCTCCCCAACCAGTTTTTCTACTCCCAGGTACTTCTACCCTACCGGCCCCACCTCTTCCCGATCACATCTACTCACAGTGTGGTGCTGGGTGGTCCCATCTCTGCTGAAATGTCGTTCAACATAGTGTGAAGCCAGGAGGTGACTGGAGTGAGGCAGGAACAGGACAGAGGATGGGTGAGGAGTTCAGTTCATCTTTTCTTTCTCCTTTGGTCCCAAGAGAGCAGACCCCTCCCCCAAACCATAGACCCCCACCCACTCTGTCCCCTCCTTCAGCCTACTAACCATTTTCCCACTCTTCTCTCATCCAGCCCCCAAGCCCATCCAACCTCCTGCCTTTTTTCCAGGATCCTTGCCTAGAACTCATCCCAACTCCCTCTCACCCCTGCCCCCCCCCACTCTGTCTCTCTCTCTCTCTCTCTCTCTCTCTCACACACACACACACACACACACACACACACACACTCACTGGTTCAGCTCCAGGTCCAAGGTGAAGTTCAATCCAAAGGCAGGAATAAGGAAGCTCACCTGGGCCAGGTGGACAAGCTGAGAAGGCAGAGTTCAGGAGTTAGCCTTAGATTGAGTCAGGGGGAAGCTGGGGGAGACCCGGGGATGGGACCACCTGAGAGGGAAGGAGGGAGAATTTGGATGGAGGAGAAAGCTGGGGATAGGCCCTTCTGGGGCGGGGGAGACCTACATGGAGGGAGACTCTAGATCCCCTCACATACCTGGGTGAGGAAAGCCAAAGTTTGGGATGGGAGGAGCTGAAGGTGGCAGAAGGACATGTGGATTGGAGGGCGTTGAGGATGGGGAGATCTAGGGATGGCAGAACAGGGCAACAGAAATGGAGTGATCCCATTAGAAGACAGATTGAAGAATAGAGACTTTGGGCAGGGGACCAGGCAAGAAAGGAGGGCACCATCCCACCATCACCAAATTTGAGATGAGGGTGGGTTAACCTGGTGATGGAGAAGGGGACAGCTGTAACCCTGGGCTTACTTGGTATCATGTGCAGGGATGGGAGGGGCAGTGCTCAGTCCCCTGAGGAAAGCTGTTTTTCCTCCAACCTGGAAGGTGTGGGGAGCCCCCTCTCCTCTCTTTCTATTTTAGGCCTCATTTTGGGTTGGGGAGTAGAGAGGCTGGGAGGAGGGGGAAGAACGGAAGAGCCAACCCCCACAGCAGCCTGGGCCTCAAGCCACAGATGCCTCCAGGGGCAGGGGTAGAGGCGGCTGCAATCTGCTGGCAGGCTTCTGCCAGTTTGAGTGCTTGGCACTACCCTCCCCTAAGGCCTGGGCACCAGAGATGCCCTGATATAAGCACTCCCTGAAGAAGTGTCTGAGGACACGATCTCCGCCCCCCACCTCTCCTCAAGGCTCATGCTGATCCCCCAAAACTCCCATAGCCTGGGCCACTAAAGAGAACAGCTTTGAATGGCTCCATGTCAGGGTCAGCAATCTCACAGCCCAACTTATTATGAGGACTCAACTTCCAGGGATAATAAGTACCACTGGAGAGTCAATAACTCAAGGGGCTACTGGGAGAGAAGGGGTAAGAAGCCCCTAGGAAAAGTGGAGGAAATTGAGCAAGCTCAGCACTTTGAAACAAATCTGTGGTTGATCCTCCAATCCCAAGCCCAACTAAAGAGCTCCAAGGAAGATCTCAAAGCACCCAAAAAACTCTGTTTGTGACTTACAGCCCCATGGTGCAGAGACATGAATTGCCCTTGGGGCTTTCACCAAGGCCAGTCAAAGCTAATAAAGGGATGTAGCAATGTGCCATCTCCATTCTCAGTCCCTGAGTTATGGGTGGGAGGAAGAGTGTGGAGAGCAGAGGTGGAAGTATAAAAGGTATATATGGGAGGGGGACTTATCTTTGGAATGTCAACAAAATGATAATGAGACAAGCCCCTATGGTAGGGAACGAGAAATCTGGGGTTTCATTCTTTTCACCACCTGAGACTGCTTGGGCCTCACCTCCTTCCAACTTAGGCCTCAGTTTATAGTTAGGAGGCCAGCCTTCAATCTCTGCCTCTGTCTCCCACATATAGTATTTCGAGGTCCTCTGACCAAATATGACAGGAATACATCTTTGGGGCTGGAATCTCAGGGTGGAAGATTTGGGGGAAGGGCTGGGGTAGTAGTATCCCTGGGAAACAGTGGGATGAGATGATGTGCTAGGGAAGGAAGAGGGGGAGAAGATGTTATCTTCCTAAAGATACAGTACCCCCTCCACACCCAAATTTAGCATTCAATCCCCCTCTTTCCCCACTCCTCCCTAAAGAAGCATGTCTTTAATATTTCAATTCTGATGTTAATTTTTAAAGAGGGAAGTTTTCCTGATAAATTTTTCAGAGGGGCCATTGCGGTGGGGCCAAGAGGCTCTGCGTTGCCATGGCAACCCACCAGGCCTCTGCAGGATGCTCACCCTCCTGGACCTGGGTTCTTGTTGACCCAGAAAGGTTGGGAAGGTGGGGACCCTGCAGTCAGAGACTGCTGAACTTGCTGATTATTTTCCTAGGGTGGTAAGGTAAGGAGAGAATGGGGAGAAAGTCAGAGAAGGGACAGGGTGAGAGAAGAAAGGAAGAGAGAGTAGGAACATAAAAGGTTTCTATGGGATTTCAACAAAATGGTGGTGTGCCCAAACCCTGAGACTGGGAGCCAAAATTCTAGGGTTTCATCTTCACCCTCTATCCCTCCAGCCTTTTGGAACTGAGCCTGCTTCTTTTCCTAGACCAGCGGTTCTCAACCTGTGGGTCGTGACCCCTTTGGGTGTCCAATGGGGTTGCCTAAGACCATCGAAAACACATATTTCTGATGGTCTTAGGAACCGAGACACCGCTCCTCTATCCATCTCCAGGTGGGTCTGCCCACATGCAGGTACACCCACATATGAGTATAAAGGGGTCACGGCATTAGGAAGGTTGAGAACCAGTGCCCCAAAATGTGTCTCACTGGGAGGGCAATGTTTAACCTCTGGGGCCTTGCACCTCTACATTCACAAAAGCAGTGTTAGCAAGTAGAAGGTAAGGTCCCAGAGATGGTGTAGAGGCCTAATTTCCAGGATGAAGTGGGCCCTCTGAACCCTGAACCTGCCTGGTGTCACAGCAGAGCTACTTGAACAAATCAGGACACACAATTTGGTGTTTCAAAGGGGAACTTCCAGCTCAGCCCATCCCTGCTGGGGGTTCAGTCTGGGAAGCCTACCCAACAGCCATCCTAAGCAGCCCAGAACATGAAACTCCTCTGAGTTTGTAGTATAATGAGGGAAGAAAATCACAGGGTAATAGATTTAAAGAAAAGGAACCTTATCTAGTCCTCTCATTTTACAGAGGAAGAAATTGAGGCCCAGAAAGGAGACAGAAGTAAAAAAGGCACATTCAGGTACATATGTACCTAGAAAGCAGAACAGCCCTAGGTCTTGTCAAAAAACCTCAACTTCAAATTCCTTTTACTTGTATTCCCTCAGTACCCTCTCCAAATACTACAAAGATTAGTTATGATTCACTTTATCTCCCAGTACACACACACACACACACACACACACACACACATATATACACACACACACCCTACATTTCTCCACTAAAGTCCCTTCTGTTGCTAAACCTCACGATGCTGAGAACAGAGCTGTGGAGACGCCCAGCTTTGTCCATCACATGCGGCAAGGCTGCCCTGTTCTCCAGAGCCCAGCTCTCCAGCTTCTCTCCAGATCAGCCAGGAGCTGTCTTCCCTCCCAGCCTTTGCTGACGTTGGTGCTGAAGAGGAGAGGGCACTCTAAATGATTTCAATTAGCCTGCTGAAGGTGAATGGTGAATGAATGATGACTGACTGAATGAAAGACTAATTTATTAAGCACTTCACACCAGCCACCATGCTAAATGCCAGGGATTATTCAAATACAAGAAGCAGGGTTCCCTTCCTTCAATAAATTTACATTCTAATGAGGGGAAAGAACCCATATAGGCAGTAACTAGAGTACTGGCCCTGGAGTCAGGAGGACCTGAGTTCAAATCCAACCTCAGACACTTAATACTTACTAGCTATGTGACCTTGGGCAAGTCACTTAACCCCAACTGCCCTGTCCCCCCCCCTCTAAAAAGCAAAAAAGAAAAGAACCCATATAAGGCCAGAGAAGGGTGTCCCTGTCTGGACAGTCATGGAGATGCTGAGTGGAGACACTGGGTGAGTCATTGACTTCTCCTTTCTAGGAAAGGTATTCTTGATGTGATTTCAGTTTCCAGAACAAGAAGGAGAGGTCAGGGAGGAATGAGCAACATGGCACAAAGAAGGCCCAAGTCCATTGTGCTGGGTCTGGAGGTGCATAGACATGGTGAACTCTCACCAATAAGGGAAGGGAGTATGAAGAAGGTGGAGGGAGGGGCTGGAGTGCCAGGCTGGGTGTTGGAAGTAGAACAAAGCAGCATGGCAGGAAAGTGGGGTGTCAGAGGCTTGGGGTCCTAGAGGGGACCCTAGGAAGGGCTCAAGAAAGGGGCAGGCAAATTCTTCTGTCCCCAAAAGGCAAAGACTTCTCCTCCATTCCCCATTGCCTTCCATCCCTGAGCTGGCCAAGGATGCAGGTTCCATTTCTGAGTCCATAAAGCCTCCATCAGGGACATAATATAATTGAGGACAAGGAGTCACTTCCACTCTCTTCTTTCCTGCTCTCCTTACACTCCTGTTTCCTTCTGTTGGTCAACATGACTCAAACTCACTCCACCTACCCCCTCTCTTGCATGTGTCCAAGACCCCTGGGAAGTTCCTTTCTCTGATCTACTCCCAAGAGCTAGTCTTTCCATCTCTCAGAGGTTCAGCTTCTCCCTTTGGAAAAAATTCTGCTTCCTCCATCTTTCTCCCAGTCACTTTCCAAGATGTGATAAAAATGAATAAGATAGGACTGGGAATCTAACTAAAGACCTGGGTTCAAATCCCCGTTCTGCCACATATTGGCTATGTGACCTTGAACAAGCCACTTTCCCTTCTTGGGGCTCTGGTTTCCTCCTGTAAAATGAGATGTTTGGACTAGAATATCTCTAATGTCCTTTTCAGCACTGATATTCTAAGGCTGTGTGGCTGCTGCCCAGTTAATTTTCTGAGCTGTTGTACTGGCATGCTGGGGGGAGGGGAGATGAGAAAGGAAGAGATGGGGATATTGGTGGTAGATTCTGGAAAAGTTCTGATGGCAAAGCTCTGTAGCTCTGACTGAACCTCCCACACTTTCAGGGGAATCAGTCAATCCATCTGTCCCTATTCTGTTTGGAACATCCCTTGTAGAGAGGATCTGGAATAGAGAGGGAGTCAGAGGAAGGAGGAGACCCAGACCCTGTCCTCAGGGAGCTCCCAGTCAGATGAGACTCAGACCCTCAGAGGGGGATAGGACACAGATGGATCAGTGACAAGGAAAGAAAAATAAAACAATATTTACATTGGCCCAGCTATAACCTACAAGACTGCCTGTCCCCAGCTGAGCAGGGACAGGGTGGTTCCTTAGAAGACTCAGGTCCTACTCTCTAGGATAAGAGGGAGACAAAATGTGGTTCCTGCCTAGAATGGGGATCCCTCCTTTGACCATAACAGTTTCTACTCATTGCCACCACTCCATTCAGACCCCAAGGTTGGGATTTCTACTTGTGTATACCTAATTCTCTTCCCAACTTCTTCAGAGAACCAGACTGCCTATCCAGTGCTTCCTAACCTACAGCCTCCTGCACCACCAGCATAGGCCTCCTGATCTTTGGTTGTCCCCATCCTCCCCGCTATACCCTCTGGAGGAAATCTGACCCCACTGTCAGCTCCCCAAAATAATCCAATTTATCTCAGTCTCAACCCTCTCAGAGCAGGTCTCCCCACTGATCCCTTCCACTGAGCTCTGAGGAACCTCCTTGGCACATAGGGGGTATCTCCTTCAATGTTTTACTTCCCTCCTCACTGTAAGGCAAGGATTCTTAACTTTTGTTCCAAACATCCCTCTTGACAGTCTGGTGAAATCTATGGATCCTTCCTCAGAATAATGATTTTAAATGTGTAAAATAAAATTCACAGGACTATAAAGGAAAATCATTATATGGAAATGAAAGTGTAATTGTCTGCCCAGCTAGGTTCATGGAGTCTCTCTGAAATTTATCCAGTCTGTGAACTCTATGTGAAGATCCCCTGCCTTTTCCCTGATGATTCCTCATCTCCCACTGTCCTCTTCCATGATAACCTTATTGCCTATTTCTCCACATCAATGGAAGTAAAGGAGAAAGGTCAGTCTGATCCTTGGTGCTAGGCCATTACTCCACCAGGCTCATTTATCATGCTATCAGACTACATCAATATTTCCACATTCGCTCCTGTCACCTACTGAAATCCAGGACCCACATCCCTTGAAAACCTGGTTCAGGTTTATTCTCCAGCTGGCCTCCTGCCACCATTTTTAATGATTTCATCATCAGTGGTGATGACCCATTGGGCACTCTGACCTCCAAGCTCCTTGCTAACCTACAGCCTCCTGCACCACCAGCATAGGCCACCATCAGCCACTCGTACCCACCCCAGACCTCATCCTATGGCACCTCGAATATCTAAAACTCAGGGTCACCCTCTATGCCCACAACTTCCTCAGCTTTTCCACTCACTGAACCTGTGTTTTGCCCAGGTCTGAGTCATCTCCACCATCTGCTGTCTCCATTCCTACTCCCAGGTCATGAAGCATTGCTTAGGCAAGGTCCCAGCAGCATGCAGACGTGGCCCACAACAAATTCTTGCTATCTAGTTTCTACTGGGGTTTTTGGTGTTGACTAGCCATGTTCTTACCTTTTCCACCAGCTTATCTTTTATTTAAAAAAAAATCAATTTAAAGAGAGGAGAAGATTATGTAACTATAATGACCAAGTGTGACTGGTGGGTTGTACAGAAGTGGGGGCCTATGGATACAGAACACTCACTATACCATCAGTTTCAGCTGGTGTATTGGTTAGTTCTGCCGAATGGCTTACCTTTTTTATTCAGTTAGGGATAGATGGGGCAGAGGGGAGTGAGAGGGAAGGAGGAAGCCATAATATTCAGAAATGAAGGTACTAGAAAACAAAATATATCGATAATATTTTTGAAACTTAAAAAATTCATGTTTTATTGATGCCTTTAAAAATAACCAGTCATTTCCACTTATACCACTTCCACCCAGCCAATGAGCCTTCTTTTGCTTGGAAAAAAAAGCTAAGAAAATCCAAGGGACAGGTCTCTAAGCAAATGAATTTGAGTGGAGGGTCATAGATGGGGGACTTAAAGCTTACCTACATCTGAAACTCAAAGTTTTAAAAATGAATATTGAAAATTGTTTTTATATGTAATTGGGGAAAAATAAAATACCAAATTTTACCAAAAGCTTTTCTAATCCAACCACCTCATTTTACAAATGGGGGAATTAAAACTAACAAAAGTAAAATGACTAACTCACAGTCACAGAGGAAATAAGTGGCAAAGTCATGATCTGAACCTAGATCCTCAAAATATGATCTTGTTTTATGCTCACAACATAGATCAGTGCTATTACTATGCCCATTTCACAGACGAAGAAACTGAGGACTGGAGAAGTGAAGTGATTTGCCCAGCACTACGCATCCAGAAAGTGTTTGAGGCAGGATTTGAATTCAGGTTCTCTGACTCTAAATCTACAGCCTATGTTTGTCATTGATCCCCCTCGAGAACGACAGACAGCAAAAACAACTTCATCCTATTCTCTCCCACCTTCTTCAGGACCTTGTCTCTCTTCAATTATACTCTTTCTTGTACATATTGTCCTCCGTCCCCAGTAACTTTAAGCAAAAACACTTTTCTCTGCCCTGACAAATGCTCTCATCCTGTTTCTCTCCTTCCATTCACTGCCAAATTCTTGAAGGTGTGGTCTATTCTTGCTACCTCCATTTCCCGACAATCCATTAGGTCTCCAATCCTCGAAATCTGGCTTTGGTCCCTGCCACTCAACTAAAACTGCTCTCTGGAAAGTTACCAGTGACCTCCTAATTACCCAATCCAATATCTTTTTATCTGCTTTCATCCTCGATGACCTTTCAGCTGCATTCGATACCATGGACCATTCCTCTGACCTGCTCCTCCCTTGACCTCCAGTATCCCTCTAGTATCCTGGATCTCTTCTTACCCCTCTGACTTCTACTTATCGATTCCCTTTGAGGCCTCCTTGTCTCCCTTCTCCTGTGCTATACCCCAAGACTTACTCTCCAGTTTCCTGGAGCTCTCCTGTCTCTGACTTCTCTTCTTTGATGACAACATAACTTCAGCTATCACAAATATTTCTCTCCAGCCCCAGTCTTTTTACTAGGTTCTAGACCTAGATCTCCAACTGTCTACAGTATCTTTCAATCTTCAAGTCTTTCTATCACCTCAAATGCAATTTTGTGTCAGATGTGATGGCAGGTCCCAAACCAAACTCATCTCCCTCCCCTCAATATCAGCCCCCTCTTCCTGAACTCCCTATTTCTGCCAACATCACCTTTATTCTCAGAGCCGTGGAGCTGTCTCTGATTCCTTCATTTATCTCACCCTTGACATCCAATCAAATTTTTAATTTTTTTTTCTTTTTGGAGGGGGGAAGGCAGGGCAATCGGGGTTACGTGACTTGCCCAAGGTCACACAGCTAGTAAGTATTAAGTGTCTGAGGTCAGATTTGAACTCAGGTCCTCCTGACTCCAGGGCTGGTGCTCTATTCACTGCACTACCTAGCTGCCCCTAAATATTTTATTTTTTAAGATAAATTTCTAACATAACTTATATCAGATTGTTTACCTTCTTGGGGAAGAGTTTTGGGAGGCAGGGAGGGAGAAAAAATGGAACTCAAAGTCTTATAAAAGTGAATGTTGAAAACTATCTTTAAATATAATTGGAAAAAATAAAACACTAGTAAGTTGAAAATTTTTTTAAAAAGATAAGTGGTTATCAATAACTTCTCTTTTTTACATTGACTAAATTTTCTCTTATATCTCCCCCCTCTTCTTCCTAGAGAGTCACAGCATATAACCAAGAATATTTTTAAAGAAAAAAAGAGGAAAAAAGAATCAGGAATATTGATCAATATATTGCAAAAAGTCTGAAAATATTTGCAATGTTTAACACATTTAGACCCCCATCTCTTCAAAGAAGTGAAAGGAAGAGTCTTCTCATACAACACACAATCAATGAATTACCAAATCTTATCAATCCTTCCTTACATTCCTCAAACCATCAATCTAGCTGAGGCATCTATTACCACACAACTGGATTATTCAATTCACTTTCCACCTGCTTTCCCTGACTCAGTCTCCTTCCTTCTTCACATGGACTTGGCATATCTTAGAATGAGAAGGAAGTTCCAGAGGTCATCTGAAGCCCAAACCAGTCCAGAGTCAAACATCTTGAGGCGATTTCCCTAGTATGTTTAATGTCTATAATTCAGTGGTTCCACCACCTCATTAGTGAAGTGTTCTGTTCCCAGGACAGATTGCAACCTATCTGCTCTTGCTCATCTGATGTGATTTTCATCCACCTCTTCCTACAAATCCCTCCAAGAAGAGGGATGCACAGGAAGCTTTCCCTGAGTAATTTATCTTGCTTTTACATTCTAGGGGCACGGTTAATTTGCGTGTTGTCTCCCCCATTTGAGTATGGGCTCCTTGATAGAAGGGATCGATTTTGCCTTCTTTGTATCTCCTGTACTAAGCATAGCACCTGGCACAAAATAAATACTTAATAAGCACTAGTTGACTTGATTTGTGGATCTGGTTCTTTTAACAATTTGGGGATACCCTAAGGTCTTTGCAAATATTGCTTCACTCACAGTATTTATATCTCCAGGGCCTCAAACAGTGCTGGGCATACAAAAAGCCCCTTATAAATGCTTGTTGGCTGATTGGCTGATACTATTGAGTTGTCCTTTAGACTCCTATGCAGTGTGCCCACCTCCTAGACACTGTGCCTGCTTTCCAAGGAGCATCCTAGTCAAATGTGGAGAGGCTCAATACCAGCATGAGGATGGGCCATCAAGTAGCAGGGTGAGCCACTGAGCAGACTCAAATACAGAATGGTCCCCATACCCTTCCATGTCTGTTGTGATGGCAGGAGAGTGGTAGAAAGGTATTTGGAGATTGTAAAAACCACACATTTCTCAGACCATCTGCAGATATAAAATACATCTTTGCTATATTCTTCATGTGTGATTTTTGTCCAACGACCAAAAAGTTAATAAACTATATGAGAAACTGTACTACATCCAAATGAATATTTTCATGATGACATTCATTCACCTAAAATACTAGCCTCTTATGGGATAGTTTACCTTTACCCATTAGAAGAATTTCAATGACTCCCCTGTACTTACTTCCAGCATTTAAAGCCCTAGACAATCTGGCACCTGGGGGGGATCACAGATTGTAGAGGGCTGAAGTATTTTGACTTGATCCTGGTTGATGCTTGTAGAATCAGATAATGTAAGCTTGAATCCTGACTCGGCTATTCACTGCCTGAGCTACCTTGGCCAAGTCACTTTTTTTAACCTTTGAGTCAGTTATCTACAAAAAAAGAGGCAAGTTGGATGAGATGACCTTTAGGGTCTCTGTGAGACACCCACAGATAATCTGTGCTCGTTTGTTATGGAGGCACTAAGCAAAGCATCACATGAACTTCAAGGGAGAAAAGTCGTGACCAAGGGAGCATGAAGAAAGGCTTCCTGGAAGAGGTAACATATCGACTGGGTTGTAAATTGTCAAAAAGGAAGAGAGAGGACAACTACAGGATCGCGGATTTAAAGTTGAAAGGGATCTTAGAGGCCACCAAGTCTGAGTCCCTCATTTTACAGATGAGGAAACTGAGGTCCAGAGAGGTTAAGTGACTTGCCCCAAGTTCACACAGGTAGTGTCAGAGATGAGATTTGAACCTGTGTCTTCTGTGTCCAAAGTCAGTTCTCTTTTCACTGTACTATGCTCCCTCTCTTAAAGCAAAGGGAATATAACATGACTGGAAACATGACAGCACAGTGGATAGGGTTTGATTGTAGCATATTTCAATTGAGGAGAGACAGAGAAATAGGGAAAAAGAGAGCGAAGAAGTGAAGGAGGGAGAGAAATGGAGAGAGACACAGACAGAGACATGGAGAGACAGAGACATAAAAAGACAGAAAAGTAGGGGGAAAGAGAGGGAGAGGTAGAGAGACAGAGAGACACAGGGAAAGAGAGAGACAGACAAAAGTAGAGAAAAAGAGAAAGAGGAAGAAAAGAAGGAGAAAAAGACATACAGGGAGATACAAACTGAGACAGAGAGAAGTAGGGGACAAGGGAGGGGAAGCAAAGAAGGAGAGAAAGGGAGAGGGGGAGAGGAGAAAAAGAGAAGGGAGGGAGAGTGAGTGAGTGAGAGAGAGAGAGAGAGAGAGAGAGAGAGAGAGAGAGAGAGAAATTGGAGTCATTGTCATAGATGAGACTGCCTAAGGAGAGAACATTGGGGAAAGAGAGGCAGTAAAAGAGAAATAGAAAAATCTTGGGAGTGTCATGTTTCTAAAGCCAAGAGAAGAGTATCTAGTTGTAGGGAATGGTCAGCAGTCTCTAAATCTGCCAAGATGTCAAAAAGGATGAAAACTAAGAAAAGGTTATTGGATTGGGTGAGCAAGAGATCATCATCAACCTTTAAAAGAAGAGTTTTCACAGTGTGGTGCAGGTAGAGGCTAATTTCAATAGACTGAAGTTAGAATTCACAGTAAGGAGGCTGGGCACCATTTATGTTAGTTTAGCAGTGAGGATGACAAGACACACAGGACAATAGTTGGATGGGATGGAAGGGATGAAGGGATGTTTAAGTTTGAGGAAGCTTAAACATATTGGTGGATGAATGGAAAAAAGCCAGGAGAGATAGACAGATGCAGAGAGAGATAGGACAGGGAAAAGGAGAAGGAGAGGGAGAGAGAGAAAGAGAAACAGAGAGAGACAGAGACAGAGACAGAAAGACAGAGGCAGACAGAAAGAGACAGAGAGAGACAGAGAGAGAGAGAAAGAGAGAGAGACAAAGAGAGAGAGACAGAGAGAGAGAGAAAGAGAGAGAGAGAGAAGGAGAGAGAGAGAGAGAGAGAGAGAGAGAGAGAGAGAGAGAGAGAGAGAGAGAGAGAGAGAGAGAAAATGCATGAGGGAGGAGAATAGAGGTAGGTTCTAGCAGGATGTGGAAGGAAGTAGGGATAGAGGACAAAGGGAAAGAGACTGACCTTAGTGAGATGTTAGGATGTTTCTGTGACTGGAAGGAAGGAGGACAGAGAAAGAGATGAATTGTAGAATGGAAAGATATGAGACTTAGAATTGTAGGATCCTGATTCTGAGAGACGAGGTCCTAGAGAAGGTGCGAGGGAATAGGATGAAATACATGCATTGGTAGGAGAAGGGTTCATGTGACCCTGGGTAAGTCACTTAACCTTTCCAGGGTTCAGTTATGCCATTTGTAAAACTAGGGCATCAGACCCAATGATCTGAGAGGACCCTTCCGGTTCTAAATCTACAGGCCTACAAATGCAAAGAATGGAGGAGAGGAGCTTGAGAGAGCTCAAGGTTGGATGAACTCCATCCTTATGAACAAGGTCAACTCTAAGTGTGGAGAATGGGACAGAGGCTGGTTGGGAAAGAAGAGAAGAAGTTTGGATGCAATGGGGAGTCACATAAAGAATCTACTTACTTCTATCAACTTAAACAAGTCACTTCACCTTTACAAACCTCCATTCGGTTCTCTGTAGAACAAGAGGGTTGGACCTGACAAACCTCAAAGGACTCAATCTATGGTTCTTTGCCTAGATGACTTCTAACTCCCCCCCCCAGTTCTAAGTACTGTGACCCCAGGAACCACCTGGGTATGCTAGAAGAGAATGGACATGGAAGCCAGAGAAGACAGGGAAAAGGTCAGGATTCAAAAGTCTGGTCTTTGGCAAAAGAAATCAACACCCTCTGACTTATGGCATTCACCTGGTGGTGACAGCAGTGGCTGAGAGGAGACTCCAGATGTCCCAGGGGTCAGAAGGGAAGCTGTCCCCTGTTTCATCACACAGACCAAATCCCAGGACAACCCAAAACCTCACTCTGAGGAATAAGCTGATGGCCCACTTAGCCACAGACACAGTAAAATGCCAAGACAATAGAGGGACTTGGACGAGCTTCTGGTGATGAGAAGTGACCTATATTTCAGAGGACAAAGTCACCTCCCTGCAGGGTCACAGTCTCTGAAGGGAAGAGGAGTTTGGGCAGCTGGGTCACTTGAAAGAATCAGGGACAAGATGGAGAAAAAGGTAGTGAATGGGTTGTGAACACAGCTGGGGCTGGGGATTTCTAAGCCCACTACAAAACTGCATTCCTAGGCCCTTCCTGGCACTAACCATCCTCATTTCTCTTCATCACTAAACTCACTTAATCCAGACGTTGTATCTCTTGATATTCTGTCCCTGACACCAAGTCCCCAGCCCTGAGGCTGCCTCCTAACCATCCCTGACACTGAGTTCTTTGCTGTTAAACCCCCACACTGACACTGAGATGTCAAGCCACCATCCTTGATAACTTCTCACCATTCCTGACACTGACCCTGTCCTCTCTGAAAGTGAATCCCCATCCTGACACTGAGACCTTCATGCCCTGATACAGAACTCCTGTCCCTGATATTGAAACTCCCATTCATGACACTGAGTCCTGCAGTCTTTGATACCAAACCCTGTTGTTGTTGAGTCACATCAGTCGTGTCCAACTTTTCGTGACCCCATTTAGAGTTTGCCCAGCAAAGATAGGAGAGTGGTTTACCATTTCCTTCTCCAGCTCATTTTTACAGATGAGGAAACTGAGTCTTTGTACTGGACAAGAGGGGCTTTCCAGGGTCCAGCATAGACTGTGAGGTCATGTTACCCCACCAATGGGATAATGATCCAGCATTAGGGGATTTTTGGTGGGAGGGGGTTTTGGGGTTTATCTGGAAATTTGGGGGGTTTTCATAGAATTGTTTGTACGAGGGTATAAAACTGCTTGCTTGCCTCTTCTTGGGTGCCTCCCTATACCAGACTGACTGGAGTAGGTGACGCCCAACTCTCTTGAGACTTGTCTTTATAATAAAGAACTTCTGTCTTTACCTTGAGAAACCTCTAGATTTATTTAGGTAATGGTCTGTAGGGTCTTTTATCCCACTCAAACCCACAATGGAAGATGTAGTTGAAATCTTCCTCCTCAACTCCTGGGCTCAGCCCTGTCCTCTGCCACCTGCCCCAGCCTTTAATGCCTTCCCTGACACTTCTACTCTTCCTACTTAAGGTCTTCTCTTATTTCTCCTCCTATGACCTGCTCTGTTTCTTTATCTGTATAGTGGGATAAGTGGTCTATAAAGACTCTATAAGTCATCATTTCAGATTTATGGATGGAAGGGACTTCAGAGATCCTCCAATCTAATAGATGTGTTCATTTTAATAGATAAAAGCAAAATATAGCAAAAAGAGACCTAGAAACCTGATCTCTAATCCTGGATCAAACACTAATGTGCCACAACTCACTACAAGACCTTGGACAACTCACTTATCTCTAGGTCTCATTTTCCTCATCCATAAAATGGTTGTCATTAGATAATGGATATGAAAGTCATGCTATGTACAGCAACCACAAGGTATTGTTATCAACACGCTCTCAGGCCAGCGATTTTGCTGTTGCTGTCCAGTCACTGAACCATGCCTAACTCTTCATGACCTATGGATCATCACACTCCGGGCGCTTCTGTCCTCCATTATTGTCCATGGGCTTTTCTTGGCAAAGACACCATAGTGGTTCACCATTTTCTTCTCCCCATGGATTACATTTTTTTTCTGTCAGAACTCTCCACTGTGACCTCTCCATCCTGGGTAACTCAACACCATAGCTCACAGTTTCATTGAGCTATGCGAGCCCCTCTGCCACAAGGCAGTGACCCAGGAGGAGCAGCCCAGTGATAACAAGGCGTAGTAGAACTGCCTAGCTTCAGACGTGAGAATGTATAAGGAGACAGACAGGTTGGGAATACCAGGAACATGCCATGGGTATGGAGTGCTGCCTTGCCCAGACTGGTCCATATGCTCCACTTGGAAATCCCTCAGTTTTGAATCCAGCTGTCTCGATTGAGTCCAGCCCCTTCTTAGGATCTTCTTTGGCTCCCTGAGAAATCTGTATTGCCCGCAAATAGTCCCCTGCAAACCTAAGTTTTGGCTGGACTTTGTTCAGCCCACTCAAACTCCTGAGGAAGCAAGTATTTGTAGGTAGTTCTTGAGAGTCTACTCTGATATTAAGGGAAATTGCTTCTCAAGTAGCTCTGGCCTTCCCTGGGTCCTGGTTCTAATCTAGTTCCCAACTTCCACAGATGTTTCACAACTAACTGTTCGCTGATGCCATCCTGTCTGGGAACCATGGAGCTGGAAGGATGCTCCCAGGTAATCTGTACAACCATCTCACCTCATAAATGAGGAAACTGAGTCTTAGGCAATGAGAAGCCATCTACTCAAAGGCACACAGTGAGTGACAATGCCAGGATTCTAATCCAGGTCCTTTGATTCTGAACGTAGCTCAGGGCCACACCAAACTATATTTACTCATATTTGAATCACAGACCTCCAAATCTACAAATGCCTAGACAGGGAGCATGATCAATGGGAAAAGAGGCTGGCTTTGGAACCACCAGACCTGGGTTCAAATACTAGCTCTTACTAGCTCTGGGAGGTCAGACAATTCATTTAAACTCCGTAACTTCAGTTTCTTTGTTTATAAAATAAAGGGATTGAATTAGATTCTAGCTACAAATCTGTGAAATTATGATTGACAAAGCTTGGTTAGTCAAACTTGTCCATTTTTTTTTAAAAGGCCAGATTTTAGAATCACACACTTAGGCAGAACCAGAATCCATTCAGTTCTCTTGAATTCAAGCTACTCTTATTTTCATGATAGCAAACTGCCTTTCTTTTCTTCCTTTTTCCTTTTGGTCTCTTTTCCTTTTACACACACACACACACACACACACTCACACAAAACACCTTTGAACCCTCTGCCTTTAACAGGGCCTGGGGTTCCTTTAGTCTGATCATCTTTACCTATCTACTCTTAACACACACTGCCCCCACATGCTGTCAGTCAGTACCCCTAAGCACAGCTGTTTACATGGGACCCTAAATGCTGTCCAAATAATTAACTATTTAAAGGGATATTAAAGACCCAAGGTTCATCCTTCACCATGTGGGCACTTAAGCCTCAGAGTCCACCTCTGACCAGGTAACTTAAAAGACAGAATCTAGATGGGAGGGGGCTTCCCCTAGCAGGCACAAGCTTGGACAGCCTCCCCTTGGCCTGTATTCTCTGAGTCTGGGGAGTGCTTTGAGAACCTGGGAAATAACAAAGCATGAGAGGAGGGGAGAAGCAGGCTCCTATTTTCCCCAGGAGGTAATAAAGAGTGGGAAAGGGCCATTTCAATCCAGACTGGAGCCTGGGTTGGAAAGGTCAAAGGAGCAGGGACTGAAAAGGGGGAATGGATATGACCGGGGCAGGGATGGGTACTTTGAATGATGCTCTTGCCTCCCCCAACAAGACCATAATAAGCTCCCCAAGGGCAAGGGAAAGCAAAGGATTATATTTCTAATCCAGAATATTTGACAGGAGAGGAGCCAGGGGTTTGGACTTCCAGTCTCTTTCTGGCCCCAATCCCTTAGCATCTCCTTGAATCCAATGGTGCTCTAGGTGGCAAAGGGCCCTGGAAGGGACAACTTCCACTCTGGATTCATAGTCAGATGTAGGGGATAGAGTCAGGAAGACTTGGGTTCAGATCCTACTTCAAACACTAGCTATGTTAAGAAATCTTTCAGCCTCAGTTTCCCCATCTGTGAAATGGGGATAATAATAGTACCTACTTTAAAGATTATTGTGGGGATCGAGTGAAAGAATGTATATAAAACACCTTGTAAAGTTGAAAGTCTGACGTAAATGTAATGTCCCAATACACCCCAATCCCCCGATCTCTTTCTCACCATATACACTTTAGATCAAGCACTCAGAAAACTAGGTTGAGGCAAGAATCTCCTTAGCTTTGGTGTCCCTGTTTTCATCCCCCCCATCTGTCTTCCTTCTCAAGCCTGTCCCTCTTTCTATCCTCCAACCAGGTCAGTCTCCATAGGAGCCGAGAATGGCAGCCTTTGGGTTAGAGAGTTGGAGGAATGCCACCTTGGCCCAAGGGACATAGAGGTCAATATTCTCCATTTGCCATCCCTGTGCCTCCCGCCCTCTGCTTTTTCAGGGGGACCTGGTGTGCAAGTGAGGCCATCACAACAAGGAACAAGGAGCTGGGCATCCAGTGTCCCAGCTTCCATCCTAAGACCCCAGACCGAAGGCTCAGGAGCCAATGTGTCTAGCCCCTTGTTTGGGTCATTTTTCAGCCCTCCTTCTCCTCTTTCCTTCCCCCTCCCCAACCCCAGGAGACCAAAGTGGAGTCAGACTAGACCCATTTCCTTCCTCTCCACTTCCCAAGCTCTCAGGACCATTAATCTATCCCCCTCCTGCCCCCCTCACACCACCCTGAGTGATGGTCCATCTATTATGCATGTTGTCTTCCTGCTCGCTTCCATCTCCAGTCCTCCCCCTCCTTCTACCACATCCCCCCCCATCCTCCCCACTCCCCTGTTAGGGCTTTTAACCAAATACATTAGCCAGGGACAGATGCCAGACTGACAGATGTCTGTAATGGACAGTCTCCATTTCCTACTTCCCCTTTCTCTTCCCTCAACATATATCCCCTCTGCCCTCCTTCCCTCTTCCCCCCTGGGGACCTCAGCTACACCCTCCAAGTCCTTCTTCAGGTTTGTATTTCTATATAGCTTGTCCCACCCAATGTCCTCCATAAGGCTTTGGTCCCCTCCTTTCTAGGGTCTGGTATCTGACCTTCTCCCCCAAGCTTCAAGATCGCCCAGCACTCTGAATGAATATTCCATCTTGGTGGTTATTATTCACACAATATTAATTAAATATTAATTACAATTAATCTCCTTCATTCCTAACCTTCCTCTGAAACACCCTAGGGGACAGCAGCTGAAAGGGAGTTAGGTGGGGGTGGGAGGGCTTGGCAGGCAATGGTTTAGCTGGAGATCTCGAAGCACTTTCTAGACACTAACCTCTTCTCCAGACTGCCTTCGATGAAGGAAGGAAGAAGGACTGACAAGTCCCTCCACCCCAAAATAGGGAACCAGAAATAGAGCTGCGATGTGCTCAGTGAGATTTCAGGGCCAAAGAAAGAACCCAGGACTTTCAATTCTTGATTCAAAGTTTCTCTCGCCACTACCCCTTCCCTCCCCTACCCCAGTGAAGCCCAAAGTTAGCCCTATTTTGTAACAGAACTGTCCTCTCAAGGAAAGGAATTTGGAAGCCTGGGAAATGGGGTATATCAGAGAGACTGGGATGGAGAGCTTAGGACTTAAGTGATACATTTCCCCCCCTCCCCCCAACCAAGTGTTTCAAGCACTTAGCTCACCAGGGCTATTAGAGATGAGTCTAGAGAGTTTAGCTGATCCAGCTATATTCATCAGGTCTTCCCAGCCGCTTACCTTGCAGCCTCTTAAGCATCTCCCTACAGAAAGGGAAACTGAGGCACAAGAGAGGCAGGGCCTCAGCCTCAGGGGCTGAGTCAGTTCCTGAGAAGAGCTGGAATGTTCAGGTTTCTCCTGTGGGTTCCTTCACTCTGTGTCTTTTATTCAGGAGTCCAGGGAAGCAACTCCTCTCCCCAAAACTTGACATCCAGTTAACCCTGCTCCCTTTCTAATGTACCCCCACTCACCGGGCCCCCAGGTGGCTCCTTTCGGGCTCTGGTGTCCAGTTCTTGCTTGCTGATTTCTCTCCCAGAGCTCTCCCCCACCAAGCGGCTGGGATGAGTGACCTCAGATGCATGCAGCTCCCTGTCCCAGGGCTGTTTTCCCCACTGCAGGGCTCCTGTTGGCCCAGCCACCCCACCAAGACCTGCAGAGACAAGGCCACCTGCTAGAGGGGGAAGCGACCACAGTGGGGGATAGGGAACAGGAACTGGGACAGATACATGAATAGAATGAGAGACTCCCCAGAGCCCTAGGGTTGTGGTGTCACCTGTGGAGACCTGAGGAGGTAGGGTCACCTACTGAGAGAGAATGGCTGTGATGGGCAGTAAGCAAGGATGAGTAGTGATGGACCAGATGGGCCCTCCTCCTTTATTCTAGCTCAAGCATCACTGCAGACCCCCTTCTCCAAGGTCCCATGGGGGGAGTTGGGAAACCTGGTCACTCCAGCAGGGGGGTGGCCATGGTAGGAAGACAGTTTGGATGGGGACAGGTGGGTGGATGGCTCTTTGGCACACCTCAACCCTCCTAAACTCGGTGCTCCCCCCACACACACTGCAGAAAAATGTGGATGCAGCAAAAATAGACTGCAATCTGGGGGGGGGGGGCAGGGAAGGCGGGCCGGGGCTGCAGAAGAGGAAAAGGGCCTGGCCGGGGGTCTGGCGAATGGGGTAGGATCGTTGCGATCAGGGCCCTCCGATTGGGACTGGGGGCAAAAGGGGGGCACTCACCAGGCTGTGGGAACAGAGCGAAGAAAACGACGAAAGCCACCAACACCCAGCGGAACATCCGACTCATCCTTCCCTCATAATCTCCCCAGGTCGGGGGGCTGAGGACAAGGAGGGAGATGCCCGGTTGGGGGCCGGGAGGCTGGGGTGGGAGCCAGATGAGGGAGAAGGAAGGCGAGGGCTGGAGAGGGGGTCGCTGCCTCTGCTGTCTCTCTCCCAGGCGGGATTGGGGTGGGGAGGCTGGGATTTGAGGAGCAGGTATGGGAAGGTAGGAGGGGGGCAGGGGCCGGGTGGCCGCCCCCAGAGCTCAGGAAGAGGGAGTCTTCTCCATCCCCCTGCGGCGTGAGCCCAGTGTTAAGAGCCGAGCTGGGGGAGCACGTGAGGAAAGAGCCCGCCCCCCCTTTCCCCTCCCCCTCCTTTCCTCCTCCCTTCCCCCGCCCCGCCCCGCCCCGAACCAGCACAGGGGCAATGCCCGGCCACCCTGGCAGCCGGGACAAAGACCAGCCGAGGCACCACGGGAGGGAAAGGACAAAGAGAGAGGCGGCCGCTCAGCCCCCCTCCCCCTCGGCCCCCTCTGCTTCCCCAGCCTCGGCTCCAGGCTTCACCCGACCTCTTCCTTTCCCTCCCCAGGCACCCGGCTTCTTCCCAAGTCCAGCAGGCAGGTTTGTAGGGCTGGGGATGGCTCTTTCCCATGGCCCCCAGAGGTGCCCAGGCCATGTGCCAGGAGCCCCTCCTGCCCCTCATCAAAGGGAAGGTAATTCCTTCCGCTTATCTACCTCTGCCTAAGTCCAGAGACAAGAAGATTCTCCACTGTCCCCCATTGGGGACCCAAGTCAGAGCTGTGTTCTAAAAGGAGCAAGACATTGTATAGAGATAGGTTTGGGATGGATTGTAGAAGAGAGCACACCCCTAAAGAGAGAAAGAGTGGGAGAGGGGCAAGGATGGAATAGGAGAGACATCCTCACCCCTTTTCATCACAACATCCCAACATTGTCCCGAGGGACTGCTTCTATGTTCAAGTTAGGCTCTGGGACCAAGGAGGACAAGGGCTAAGTCTCCCCCGTCTCCGGAGGGTCACTGAGGCTGGGGAGGAGCCAACTCACTGGGTGAAGGAGAGAATAGCAGGGCTCATAGCGGCTAGCCCTCTAGTCCGCTGAAATTGACCACAGAGGAAGAATCTAAGTGGGGGCTAAGGGTGGGGATGGGGAGCAAATGACTCACTGGATGGAGCAGAGAAAGGGGTCACAGAAAGACCAATGTGGGAGAACAAGGAAGCAACTGGGGAGCAAGAAAGAGGCTACTAGGAGAGGTGTGGCAGGGACCCATGATCAGTTCTCTTCTCCACCTCCTTCCTGCAGGAATGGCACACCTACTTGCTCTCCCTGCAAAGTGGGTCAATGCTGAGTTAACCCAAGAACTGGTGGCTTTGCCGTCCTTCCCTTGGCTCTCTCTATCAGTCATTTCTTTCATTACCCAGCTCCTCATCCACCCACATGAGTCTCCTCAGTCTCTTACTGACCCCTGACCAGCTTTTGTATCAGCACCCCCTTATCCTGATCCTGTAGGCTGATTCATTCTACCCACTCAAGGTGTCCCCTACACTATTCTCCAGGAAGCCCTACCTGATGAAGTCCATCCAAGAATAATGATGATGACAGGACATAGGGACTGGACCTCTGGTGTCATTTGCATACATGTAAGGAAATTTCCTCTAAGGATGTTGTAACTTTTAGTGTTTTCATGGCAAAGGTATTGAAGTAGCTTGCCACTTCCTTCTCCAGTTCATTTTACAGATGAGGAAATGGAGGCAAATAGGATTAAGTGACTTGCACACAACTAATAAATGTCTGAGGCCAGATCTGAACTTAAGTCTTCCTGACTCCAGGCCCTGGTGCTCTATCCACGGTGCCATGTGAAAGCCTCTCTAAGGATGTGGTTCCACTTTTTTCTGTAATTTAGTTTTAGAAAATACCCCTGAGCAGTTAAATGATTTATACAGGGTCAGTAGCATTAGAAGGGGAGGGCTTGAATTTGGGTTCTATTAGTTCTTTACCTGCACTCTGTCCACTAAGCCCCATTTGCCTCTCTAATAGTAACAGCTGACTTACAAAGCAGTGCCTTACATTATCTCATTTATCCCCCAACAATCCTGTGAAGTAGGTGCTATGATTATCTCAATTTTACAGATGAGGGGTTGAATGAAATAATGTATGTAGAACACTTATAGAGCTATCTAAATGTCTGATCATTATTATTGAGTAGTAACTGGGACAGAGAGGTAGATTGGATACGGAGCTGTCCTTGGTATCCAGAGGCACTAGTTCAAGAGTCATCTGTCTTCCCCTCCCAGTTTGATTTTTTTTTTTTAATAAAGGGGCCATCCCTTGACTCACTTTTTAAAGAGGCCTATTCACTCACTGAATGGTCGTTGCCTCAATAAGTGAGTACATGAAAAGACCTTAGCCTAAAAGGGCTAGGGTCTCACATTTCGTCCTGGGTCGTCTCCAGTCCTTCTGATAAATATCTGGCCACTCGACCCAGATGGTTCTGGAGGAGAAAGTGAGGCTGGTAACTTTGCACAACACTCCCTCAATGAAATAAAAGTCAACTGCAAGTCATGTCATCATCTCCCTGTTGTCATGGTCCTCTTCAAGAACGAAGGACAAACACAACAAGTTTATGACCAGGACTGTGGACAACTTCCCAGTACATCAAGGCAACTCCCTAAAAAAATAACTTGAAGGAGAAAGTTGGTCAGCTGCCTGTGGAGAGTTTCCTTACTGGAAGTTCCCTTCATTGATAAGATCACTATCCAGTACTATCCCACCCAAGTGCCTGGGTTAGGAGGCATTCCCAAGTCCTGGCTTTCTAAGTCTTCAGTACTGACTTGGTGTTTCTATGAATAGATCCTACTAGTCTCCTCTTAGACAAAGCCAGAAGCCCTGGGTTTGAATCCCAGACCTAAGCCTCACCTTTCTCTTGTGTAAAATAGAGATCATGTTAATTAGCCTTATGCCACCTCCTCCTTAAGGCTGTCAAGAAGACATTCACATAAGCCACTGTTCTTATCTTTATCCAAGCCCCTTAGATCTAGGTTCTTCCCAGAGGGCCATCTGGTATCTCCCATTCTGCACAGGGAAATCACAGAACAAACAGGTAGAGTCCATCTCCTATCCATTCTTATAACCTCCACCAGTCTTCCCAAAGTTCCCAACTGCTAGTTCCCTTGATTTGGGGAACTTGGTTGAAGTTTGGTCTTGAAGTTCTGGCTAAGGCAACAGGTATTTCTCTTGCTTTCCAACTCCCTCTTCTTTGGTTTGGGGTAGGGGTAAGGGTGGGAATGGAGTAGAAATGATCTAACTTGTGAGGATCTGAGCTCCTGGATCCCAACTGCTTTGACTCTTGAACTGGGGGAGTAAAAGACCTGCCTTGTTCAGAGTCATTCAAAATCGGAAGCCTGGAGACAGACTGTCCTTCTCACAGTGCCAGCTGGAGACTGGGTACCCACTGCAGAGCCAGGAGTGCAGCCCACAGATAGTAGGCACCAGGATAGCACTGCTGAATCTTTCTCCCTCACACCCCGATCAAAGTGAGGGACAGGAAGGCTGGAACAGGGAGGGAGGTCATTCTGTGCTCCCTCAGGAGACTTGGGCCACAGCTAAGAGGGTGGTGGCAGCAGCTGGCTCGTGATAGGCAGTTTTCCTAGCCCAGCTCTATTTCAGTCCCAGGAGAGGTGAGAAGGCGTTTTCCCAGGAGCTGACATCAGTGCTGTGTGTGTGTGTGTGTGTGTGTGTGTGTGTTTAGAGGGGGTGGGGTGGGGGTGACAGGGATGGGAAAGGGTGCAATGGGTGTGACTCCTTTTCCCCCCACTATACAGTTGAAGAGCTGATTGTGGGGCAGGGCTTGGGGAAACTGACTTTTTTTTTCTGGAGTAAGCTATGGAGAAACCCTCTGGATTTCCATGGAGATCCCAAACTGATAAATGAAAGGGACTATCAAGCTCCCTTTAAACCTCTCCCCATTGATCTGCTCCTCTCCCTTCCACAGAGGAAGTTGAAATCCCAATGAGTCAATGGAATCCTCTTGGCTAGGAGGAAGTTCGGCTAATGGGATATCCCCAGGAGGAAGAAAGAGATCTTTACCTTAATTAATTAATTCATCTACATTAATAATAATCACAGTGATACCAATAATAATTCCTTACATACAACTAGTACTTTGCAGGATTATTTAGAGGTTTTTTTTTTCACAGCCTTTCTTTAATTTAATCAGCACAACAGCCTTGTGACATTGGGTATTATCATTGCCCCCATTTTATAGAGGAGGAAAGGGAAACCCAGAGAGATTACATTGGAGGATCATAGCATTGAGAACTGGAAGAGATCTTAGGGACTATTGCTTCCAACCTCTTTATTTTATGGGAGAGAAAACTGAAACCCTTTGGTGATGGTCTGACAAAGACTTTGGACCTCCTCAGAATAAAGCTCTTAAATACATGAAACCAAATACATAGGATTTCAATGGAAACCAATTATATTGCAATACAGTCATCAGAATATTTTTTTTAAGTTCACAGATTCAAGTTTAGGAATCTTTACTCTAGGAAATGCTCTCAGAAAAACATAGAAAGACTTACATGAACTGATGTGAAGTGAAGTGAGCAGAACCAGGACAACATTGTACACAGTAACAACAATATTGTATGATGAAGAACTGTGAATGACTTAACTATTCTCAGCAATATGATGATCCAAGACAGTTCTATAGGATTTATGATGAGAGGTGTTGTCTATCTACAAAGAAGAGCTGGTAGAGCCTGAATGCAAATCAAAAACACCTTTTTTTTAACTTTCTTTATTTTTCTTGTTTTTTGCTGTCTGTTTTCTTTTATAAAATGACTTACATGGAAAGGTGTTTTGTATGACTACACATGTAAAACCTATGTCAAATTATTTGCCTTCTCAATGAGGGGAAGGGAAGAGAATTTGTGATTCAAATTTTGAATAAAAGGAATATTTAAATTGTTTTTACATATAATTGGGAAAAATAAAATATTAAATAAGATTTAAAAAAGAATCCTTCCCCTAAGGTCAAACAGATGATGCCCACAGCTAGAATTCGTGCCCAAGTGTTATGGATCCATACCAGATACAGGGCAGACCCCTTGCTTCCCAGAACCACAAAGCCTCTGAGTTGAAAAACTCTCTAAAGCTATCTCTCCACCCCATAACAGTTTAAGGATCTCTTCTATAACATCCCTGATGAATTGTCATCCAGACTGTACTTGGGGACTTCCAACTTCCATCACTTCCCCAGATAGCTCGTTTCACTTGAGGGGCAGCTCCATCTATTAATTCACTTTAACAAATCTTTATTAAGCACCTACAATGCATAAGACACTGTGATATGACAGAGTCCCTTCTCTCAAAAAAAAATTAGATTCCACGGAGAAGTAAATACAGAGTATTAGCAAAGTGACTGTGAGAGGGGCAAAGTATAAATACCTGGATAGATCAGGAGGTGGAGGCTGAGCTCTTTGAAGAGATAAATTGGAAGCCCATTGCAGACACAGGGGGCTGCCTCTGTAGGGTCCAGAGGCAAGAGATGGAGTATTTTGTAAAAGGAACACGTAGCAAGCAAGTATGATTGGAGAGAAGTAATATAAAATATGACTGGGCAGCTAGTTGGCATCATGTATAGAGTACTGGGCCTGGGGTCAGGAAGATTGTCCTTATGAGTTCAAATATGACCTTAGATACTTACTAGCTGTGTGACCCTGGGCAAATCACTTAATCCTGCTTGCCTCAATTTCCTCTTCTGTAAAATGAACTGGAGAAGGAAACAGGAAACCACTCCAGTATTCCTACCCAGAAAACCCCAAATAGGTTCATGAAGAGTCTGAAATGGCTCAAAATTCTTGGTGGTACAGTGGATGGAATCCTGGGTCTGGAGTCAGGAAGACTCATCTTCATGAGTTCAAATTTAGCCTCTGATACTACTAAATGTATGACCCTGAGCAAGTCACTTAACCTTGTTTGCCTCAGTTCCTCATCTGTAAAATGAACTGGAGAAGGAAATGGCAAACCCCTCCAATACCTTTGCCAAGAAAACTCCAAATGGGGTCATGAAGTCAGACACAATTGGAAAACAACAACAATAATATAAAATGAGATGAGAAAGGTAAATAGAAGTCATACTATGGATGACTTCAGACATTGTAGTCACTTTACTTGCATAATTGGTTGCACAATTCTATACTGTATCCCAAAAGTATTGTACTTCACAACCCCACCAACATCACAACTTCCCATCTTAACAAGTGAATCCATGAGGGATAAGATCACCAAACAAAAGAGCATAGAGGGAGAAGAAAAGCAAGCCAAAGAGCTTGCACACATGCGTAGGAGTGTGATCTGAATGAAGATCTAGCAAAGTAGATTGAGTGACCCCAAAAATTAGTGAGAGGAGAACTAAGAGAGAACAGGCACAAAGACCTAGAAATAAGAGAGCATCAAGGAGGAGGGTGTGATTGACAGTGTCAAAGGATGCAGAATGGTCTAAGGATTTTGTTTTTTATCCTAGAGGCATGAGGATAGCCACAGAAGATTTTTGGATAGGGGAATAACCTTTTATATGTTTTTAATTTTAATTTCATTGGGGGTGGCTAGGTGGCACAGTGAGTAGAGCACTGGCCCTGGAGTCAGGAGGACCTGAGTTCAAATCCAGCCCCAGACACTTAACACTTACTAGTTGTGTGACCTTGGACAAGTCACTTAACCACAATTACCCTGCCTTCCCCCCTCCAAAAAAAAACAAAAAAAACTTCTAAATTTTATTCTCATAGTAAGTGTTTTATGAATATCAATCTAGCAGCTGTATAGAGATTGGACTACAGAGGAAAGATCCTATAAACATGGAAACTATTTATGTGGCTATTATTGCACTACTGAGTGAGGTGATGAATTACGTAATTACTGAATTACGTTAGAGGCTGTGTGAGTGATGAGAAAGAAATGGATACAAGGAATGAAGAAGTAGAATTGACAAGATACAGCAACCAATAGAATACAGGGGTGCAGGGTGAGGAATAGGGAGGGAGAATGAAAAATCTAAGTTGACTCCAAGGTTGTGAATGTGCCCAGAAGCTGGGCAGAAGAATAGACTTTGGGGAAAATGTCAGGTCCATTTTGGCTTTGTCATTTGGGGTGCCTCTGAGATATCCAGGTGGAGCTCTCCAGCAGGTAGTTGATAATGAAGGACTGGAGTTTAAGAGAAAGATGGTTGTGGGGTCATTGTTCAGTCATGTCTGACTCTTTGTGATCCCATTTGGGGTTTTCTTGCCAAAGATACTGGATTGACTTGTCATTTCATTCTCCAGTCCATTTTATAGATGAGAAAACTGAGGCAAACAGGGTGAAGTGACTGGCCCATGGAAACAGATGGGACCAGGAAGGGAGAGAGTCTAGTAAGAGAAGGGAAGAAGAACCAAGACCAAGTGGGGGAGGGAGAGATAGAATTCAGAACTCAAAACTTTTTAGAAAAATATTAAAAATGGTTTTAGGGGAGGCTAGGTGGCACAGGGAATAGAGCACTGGCCCTGGAGTCAGGAGGACCTAAGTTCAAATCCAGCCCCAGACATTTAATACTTAGTAGCCCCATGACCTTGGGCAAGTCACTTAACCCCAATTGCTCTGCAAATTCCCCCTCCAAAAAGCAAAAAAAAAAAAAAAAAGGTTTTAACATGTAATTGGGGGAAAAAATAAAATTTATATATATATATATTTTTAAAAGAAAGGGATGTGGGAGGAGGAGGGGGAAGGTAATTTTTTTTTGTTTAATCATAAAAGCTTTGCCTTAAAGCTACACATTTTACTTCTAAGTCCATCATGTTGGTTCTTGTTTAGTGTTCAGTTCTTTTTTTTAAAAATTAACTAATTAATTAATTTTCTTGTTCATATCACTCATTTCCACAAGATTTTGAGTTACAAATTTTCTCCCCATCTTTCCCCTACCCACCACCCCAAAACAGTGATCTCACTGTATAGCCCTTCCCTCAATCTGCTTTCTCCTATGTCCTCCCCCATCACCCCTCTGACTTTCCGGTAGAGCAGGATGGGTCTCCCTACCCCAGTGCCTGTATATCTT
>CM053593.1:159735245-159776777 GCA_028646575.1 Pseudocheirus occidentalis | reverse complement strand
AGGACTTCTCTTGCCTGGAACTCAAGGATCAGCCAGGCCACCAACAAACAAAGTCCCATCCTGTTCATATCTGCAGTCAGCCACTCAGGAACCAAATCCAGGATCTGTCCTGTCTCTGTAATTCTCCTGTTTATAAAAACTGGCCTTCTCCCAAGTCAACATGGTTCAGGGGAGTGTCTCAGCCAATAGCATTCTTCCAAGTCACAGGGGAATTCACACCTTTTCACCAATGGACAGAGTTCTGGGAATTCACACCTTTTCACCAATGGACAGAGTTCTATACTTAACATTAGGTTACTAGGATCTACTTAACATCTGATCAAACAAATTAATTACCATTACAGTGTTCCCCAGTTAAGTTTAATGTATTTCCATGTGAAACTCTTTAACTCTGTAAGTTTATATGCATGTTCACAACACTTTTGTCTAGTTCAAAGTGAGGTTCATGAGATCCAAACTCACCAAAATGATGAGGTGTAGGCTCTGGGATCCACCCCCTTTTGAGCTTTCCTTGAATCTTTGAGGTACATACTCTGGGAAACCTCTTCAAGTTTGATTGTCATTAACTCCACCTGAAGTACTGGAGTCTGATTGTCATTAACTCCACCTGAAGTCCCTCCCCAAACTCATTACTGGAGTCAAACCTCATTGGCTCCTCCTCTGAACCACCCCTAGACTCCTCTGTATATAAGACCCTATCTTCCCTCCATCTTTGTGAGAGTGCTGTGGAATGGCTTGGCAGAGACTTTCTGTGTGAGAGAGCCACAGAATGCCCTAGTAGAGACTTGGTCTAGGTGAGAGTGCCTTATGACAGCTTAGCAGAGACTTGCTCTGTAAGAGTCTATCCCATATCTTTCAATAAACCTTACTTTTTCTTTGGCTAAGAAGACTTAAGTGGAATTCTTTCAGCAGGACCTGGCGTGTTGGTATTTTGGGGTCTCAGGCAGCCCTAACCCTCTTTGGGCACCTCTTCACTACCATTCCCTCCATGTTTGTGTACTTTTCTCTCAAATCCCAGGTGTGAGGAATAAGTTCCTCATTTCTCCCTTAGTGTATTCTTTCCTCTCTTAAAACCAACAAAACAGAATAAAACTCAACCACATCCTGTACTAGTGTTTCTTGGTTCCTTTTATGACTCTTAAAGACATGTGATTCAGGAGATATTTGTCCTTTTTTCTCCTGTTGGCATCTAAGATCTTCATCCAATTGCTCAAATGTATTGATCTTCCTAGGTTTCTCTTGTCACCTGCACTTAGATTTCAAAGATTCAATCTAGTTCTGTTCTTTTCATCAAGAATACATGGGGAAAAAAAAGAATACTTGAAAGTCCTCTATTGTATTAAATATGGTTTTCCAATAGTATGGATTATATTTAGTTGTTCAGTGTTAGTTATTCTTGTTTGTAAGTTTTTATCTTTTGCATTTTGCAACACCACCTTCCAAGATTTTTTTTTCTCCTTCATAGTAGTTTCTACATAGTCTTGTGGGATTCTGCTTACAGTTCCTTGTACTTGAATTCTCTCTCTCTCTCTCTTGCTCTTGTCCTTTTCCATCCCCATTCCTCTTTATCCCTCACCTTCTCTCTTTCCTTTGTAATATTTTTTTCTTTGATCTGAAAGCTCTAGAGTTTGGTCATAACATTGCTGAGCATTTTCAATTTAAGACTTCTTTACAAGAAGTAATTAACTGGTTCTTTCTATTATTGCTTTGCCATCTGGTTCTAATAGATATGGAGACTTTTTGAAATATAGTATCCAGATTTTTGTCTGATTATCATTTTCAAAGAGACTAATGATTCCTAAATTATGTATATTTAATTTATTTTCTGGACCAGCTGTTTATTGTAGGAGAAAACTTAGATGCTTTTCTATTTTTCAATCTTTTGACTTTGTTCTAATATTTCTTTTTTTCTCATGGAATCATTGAATTTTGTTTACTCCATTCTGTTTTTCAGGGACTTGACTACTTGATTAAGGTTTTCTACTTTTTATTCAAAGTTATTTATTTTCCTTCCTTCCTTCCTTTTCTTCCCCTTTAATTTCATTTTTTATCTTTTGCTTCCTTTTTTTCAGTTACAATTTGGAATCCACTTGGCTCCTGACTCTTTAGACTTTTTCGCCTCTGTGGTTTCTCACTTTGAAGATGACTCTACTCCTGTGTCCTTCTCTTCTGATGGGTAAATTCCTGCCTGGAACTACCATTTTATGAAGTGCCCAGGCCATTCATTTTTCTTTCTCTCCCAGATCCACTCTTGATTCTCTAAACTTTTCTTCCTTGTTCCCTTCCCCACTCACCACCTCCATTTCCATTCCCTTTTTATATGTTGTCTTCCCCTATTAGAATGTAAGCTACTTGAAGTTAGGGACTATCCTTTTTTATTTTGGCTTATTTTGTATTCCCAAAACTTACTATAGTTCCATAGTTCCCAGCACATAGCAAGCATTTAATCATTGACTGGTTTCTCTCCCTCCCTCCTTCTCTCTCTCTCTCTCTCTCTCTCTCTCTCTCTCTCTCTCTCTCTCTCTCTCTCTCTCTGTCTCTGTCTGTCTCTGTCTGTCTCTGTCTGTCTCTGTCTCTCTGTCTCTCTGTCTCTCTCTCTCCCCCTCCCCTCCCCTGCATACCTCCCACCATCCGCAAGGGATCTTTTTCTTAGTTATTTCTCATACTTTGAAAAAAAATTTTAATCATTTATTTTTAGTTTTCAACATTTACTTCCACAAGATTTTGAGTCACAAATTTTCTCTTTCTTTCTCCTACCCTCACCCAAGATAGTGAGCCTACTGAATACCCCTTACTCCAATCTGCTCTCTAATATCCTCCCCTATTCCACCTCCTAAGTTTCTAGTAGGGCAATATGGATTTCTATACCCCAGTGCCTTTATATCTTATTTCCCAGTTGCATCTAAAAAAACAATTTTTTAAACATTTGTTTTTAAAACTTTGATTTCCAGATTCTTTTCCCTTCTCCCTTCCTTGCCCACCCCCACTGGGAAGATAAGCAATTCAATATAGGTTGTACATGTGTAGTTATGCAAAATGTTTCCATAGTAGTTACATTGTGAAAGACTATATTTCCCTCCATCCTATCCCGCTCCCCCCCCCACTTATTCTATTTTCTACTTTGACCTTGTCCCTTTTCAAAAGAGTTTGCTTATAACTACCCTCTCCCCCAATCTGCCCTCCCTTCTGTCATCCCCCTTCTTATCTGTTTCCCCCCTACTTTCCTGTAGGGTAATATACCCGATTGAGTGTGTATGTTATTCCCTCCTTCATCCAAATTCAGTGAGAGTAAGGTTGACTCCCTTCCCTTTCACCTTCTTCCTCTTCCCCTCCATTGTAACAGTTTTCTCTTGTCTCGTTTGTATGAGATAGTTTACCCTAATCTATCTCTCCCTTTCTCCTTCCAATATATTCCTTTCTTTACCTCTTCATTTTATTTTTTAGATATAATCCCTTCCTATTCTACTGATCCTGTGTCCTCTATCTATGTATACGTGTACACACATATAGACACACTCATATATGTATTTATACACACACATATCCTCCTATACATACATATATGTATATGTATACAAATATATACATATATGTATTCCCTTCAACTATCCTCATACTGAGAAAAGTCTCATGAGTTACAACTATTGTTTTTCTATGTGGGAATATAAATAGTTCAACTTTAATAAGTTCCTTATGATTTCTTTTTCCTGTTTACCTTTCATGCTTCTCTTGCTTCTTGTAATTGAAAGTCAAATTTTCTGTTCAGCTCTGTTTTTTTTTTTCATCAAGAATACTTTAAAGTTAGGGGTAGCTCGGTGGTACAGTGACTAGAACACCGGCCCTGAAGTCAAGAGGACCTGAGTTCAAATCTGGCTTCAGACACTTAACACTTACTAGTCATGTGACCTTGGGCAAGTCACTCAACCCCAACTGGTGTGCATTCACCCCTCCAAAAACAAAAAAGAAGAAAACTTGAAAGTCCTCTATTTCATTGAATGGCCATATCTTCCCCTGAAGCATCATACTCAGTCTTGCTGGTTAGGTGATTCTTGGTTTTAAACCTAGTTCCTTTGACCCCCAGAAAACCATATTCCAAGCCCTTTGATCCCTTAATGTAGAAGCTCCTAGGTCTTTTGTTATCCTGTTTGTGTTTCCACAATACTCAAATTGTTTCTTTTTGGCAGCATGTAATATTTTCTCCTTGATCTGGGAACTCTGGAACCTGGCTATAACATTCTAAGGAGTTTTCTTTTTGGGATCTTTTTCAGGAGGTGATTGGTGAATTCTTTCACTTTCTATTTTGCCCTCTGGTTCTAAAATATCAGGGCAGATTTCCTAGAGAATTTCTTGAAGGATGATTTCTAGGCTCTTTTTTTTATCATGGCTTTCAGGTAGTCCAATAACTTTTAAATTGTCTCTCCTGGAACTATTTTTCAAGTCAGTGTTTTTTTTTTCAAGGAGATATTTCACATTGCCTTCTATTTTTTTCATTTGTTTGGATCTGTTTAATAGTATTTTGATTTCTCATAAAGTCATTAGTTTCCATTTGTTCTAATCTAATTTTGAAGGAATTATTCTCTTCAGTGAGTTGTTGAAATTTCTTTTCCATCTGGCAAATTCAACTTGTTAAGGTATTCTTCTCCTCATTGGCTTTTTGGGCCTCTTTTGCCATTTGAGTCAGTCTTCTTTTTAAGGTGTTATTTTCTTCAGTCAGGCTGTTGACTCTCTTTTCATTATTTTCTTGCATCATTCTCATTTCTCTTTCTAATTTTTCCCCACCTTCTCTTGATTTTCAAAATCCTTCTTGAGTTCCTCCATGACCTGTAATCAATTCATATTTTTCTTGGAAACTTTTGATGCAGGAGTTTTGACTTTGTTGTCTTTTTCTGGTTCCATGTTTTGATTCTTTTGTCTCCAAAAAAGGACTCAGTGGTCTGATTTCACTTCCTCTGTCTGTTCATATTGCCAGTCACTTACTTGACTTTTGAGCTCTTTCCCACCCATAGGACTTCCAGAGTAGAGAGTGCTGTGTCCCAAATTGCTGAGGTTTTCACAAATATTGTCAGAGCTATTGTCAGAGCTATAAGGAGGGTGCTCTCTCTACAGTCACCACAAGCTCTGGCACACTGGCATTACTCATCCCAGGAATGCAACCCAGATCCAAGCAAGTCAAAGCAAGAGCTATTACTCTCTGAATGGTTGCTTGGTCTCCCTTTAATCTGCAGGCCTGGAGCTCTGGAGGTAGCCATGTGGCAGCAGCTACAGCTGTGGCGTCTTCACCACCTCTGGCACCCCAGGGGGCAGGAGCTGGACTGCACTTTTCTCTTACTCTGGATCAACAGAGTTCCCTGCTGACCTTTTACTTTCTCTTTGGTGTTTATGAGTTGAGAGGTCTGGAAACTGCCACAGCTGCCAGTGATTCATTCTCTTGAAGTCTGCTTGGGGGGGTCTGTGCCTCAGGTTGGGCCACCCTGGGTCTGGACCTGCATGGCTCACATGGGACTGCTCAGACCCCATTTTTGTGCAATAGACCCTTCCTGTGGGCCTGCTAAGCTTCCTTCAGCAGGAGCTTTGTTTCTCTCTGTCACTTTGTGGGTTCTGTAGCTCTAAAATTTGTTTAGAGTCATATTTTACAGGTATTGGAGATGGTTGTGGCAGGAGCTTAAGCAGGTTACTGCTTTTGCTCCACCATCTTGGCTCCATCCTGTCTTGTACTTACTTTTATCTTATGGGTTTACCTCTTAGGCCTCTCTTAATCTACAGTATTCATTGTCTTGAGTGTTAGGTTCTTTTCTGTTTAATCATACCTTTAGTCTGAGTTCCTAGTTTGGGACTTTGAGCAGGATCTAGGTTCTCCTTCTGGCACTCTTATATGGAGTGGTCAGGTCTTGTTAGATCCTGTCTCTGATTTCTAGGGCTCTTGACCTGGTTTTGCCACACCTTCTTCCTCTTCCCCAGTATCCTTGGCCAGGACTGTTGGCTTCATGTCCCCTTAGAGCATCCGTAGTCAGAGCTCCGGAAGTTTTGTCCTGACTTCCCTGATGGGACTCCTTTCCTAGTTTCCATAGACTTCTGGCTATTTGGGGGGGCTTGTTGGAGGTACTTAATGTTGTTTCTCTTTGAATTTCTTGATCCTTATTTGATTTGATACATTTTTTTAGATCATTGCTAGAGAGCCTAACTTTCTTTCACATCCCCATCTTAACTGGAAGTTCAGTCTCACCTAATTTTGGGGAGGAAGGGGGGAAAGCAAGGCAATTGGGGTTAAGTGACTTGCCCAAGGTCACACAGCTGGTATGTCAAATATCCGAGGTCAGATTTGAACTCAGGTCCTCCTGACTCCAGGGCCAGTGCTCTATTCACTGTGCTACCTAGCTGCCCCTTCACCTATTCTTAAAAAGCTTTCACTTGACCTTGCCATCCCTTCAAGTTTTTAAATTTTTTTAAATTTTTTAATTGATTTGTTTATTTACTTTTAGTTTACAAGATTCTGTTCCACAGTTCCTTGAGTTTCAAATTTTTTCCCCTCCATTCCTCACCCCCCTCCCAATAGCAGCATACAATCAAGTTTAGGATCTGCAAATACTTTCACATTGGACATTAGTCTGGTTGTATAGAAGGGTTGTAACCAATGGAGTGAACAATGGGGAAAAAAGAAAGAGAACCAAACATGGAGGAGAACACTAGCATGCATTGCTTCCGTCTCCATTTAAACTCTGGTCTTTCTAGATCTTTCTCTGAATGTAGACATCTCCTTCCATCCGGAGACTTGTAGAGTTGTCTTATAACTGTGCATTGCTGAGAAGAGTCCAGTTTATCAAAGTTGGTCGTCACACATACAATGTGTCTGTGACTGTGTACAAATTTTTTCCTGGTTCATCCCTTCAAGTTTCATAGATAAACTACTAGAAAAAAATAACCTACGTTCACTCTCAATCCCTTACACTTTGGCGCCTTATCCCACCACTATCCTGAATGCTCTCTCAAGATAGTCTCTTCACCAGTGAATCTAATGTCCTTGTCTTGTTGCTCATCATCCTTGACTTCCCTGGTGTCTTTCACACTCTTGCCCACCCTCTCCTCCAAGATATTCTCTCCTTCCCTGGTTCCCAACACTGCTATGTTTCTCCCATCCATCAGGTCAGTCCTTCTAAGGATAGCAGGAGCATCCATCTCTCATCCTCCTAAGCCCTCTTCCTTCTCTGTGGTCTTCCTTGTCAATCTCATTTCCTCCCATGGATTCAATTATCTATCATCTGTGGAAGAATGCATGTATCAACAATGGCACCACAGACAGAAATGATGAAGTCCGGAGGATGAGCAAATTTAATCTAAGAAGGTCAGCATCTAGTATGCTTGGGGAGACAGTATGAAGATGAGTTACAGACTCTGAAGGAGAAATACAGAGACTAGAGCAAAGGACTGAGGTCCTTGAATAGAGTAATGTTAGGGAGGTGTACTTTGAGTTGGGTTTGGAAGGAATTGGATTTGGATCAGCAGAAACAAATTGGGGAGGGGAATAATGCTTCCCAGCATTTTATTGCTGTAGAGGGCACTTTCCTCACAACAGTCCTATGAAGTAACTATTATCATTCCCATTTTACAAGTAGGGAAACCAGCCTTTAGTGAAGGAATTTGCCCAAGGTTATGGTGGATCTTTGTGGTATGACGGAAAGAGCACCAGACTAGGAATTAGAAAATCAAGGTCCTTATTCTTCCAAATAACAATGTATGCCTTTGGCCAAGTTGCCTCTCTGGGCTTCAGTTTTCTTATTTGCAACATGAAGCAAAAACTGGAAAGCTATTTGGCAAAAACCTAAGTTTAGACTCATTGCTTACACCACATACCGATAACTTCTAAATAGATACATAGCCACATGTATCTATGGCTCTCCAGGGATATAGGTCATTCATATCACAAATCAGAAGAATGTGGAAGAAGATACCTTTCACAATTATAGATAATCATATAAGGTATAGAGAGGATTATTGGAGATAAAATGGATGGTTTTGATAACATAAAAGTATAAAGTTAAAAAATGTTTTAATGATCTTTTTAAAATATTACTTCCATTTCTGAATATATCCTTCTCTCTAACATGACCTAATAATATTGCAGCAAAGAACTTTTTATTTTTTTTTGGAGGGCAGTTGGGGTTGTGACTTGCCCAAGGTTACATGATTAGTTTGTGTGTGCATCTGCGTGTGTGTGCGCGCGCACGCGTGTGTGTGTGTGTGTGTTAAGTGTCTGAGGCTGGATTTGAACTCAGGTCCTCCTGACTCCAGGGCCAGTGCTCTATTCACTGCGTCACCTAGCCACCCCAGCAAAGAACTTTTTAAAAAGAGGCAAAAACAATCAGCAAATCAACTGAGCCCCACAGTATGTACATTATATGTAATATACAAAATATAAATTATGTGTATTATTAGGTATTATTATATTATACACATATAATATGCATAATATATAAAATATTATTATATATAATATATATTATGTAATATAATATATATAATCATACAGCTATATCCTTTCACTTCTGGAAAAAAAGGGAAGAAGTCACATTTTTTCAACTCCTAGGCCAAGCATTTTGGACACTATAATCAAACAGTGTTCAGTTTCTGTTGTTTGTAGTCTTTTCTATCCATTTATTGCAGTAATTGTGTATATTGCTTTTCCAGATCTACTTACTGCCTTCTGTATCAGTTCATAGAAGTCTTCCCAAAGTTCTCTGAATAATTCATCTTCAATATTCCATGCAATGGAGTAATATTCCATTTAGGTTCCAGCAGACACATTTCCTTTTCCCCTCCTCTCCCCCAGGTGTGACCAGACCTTAACTTGGGCAGCCAGGCAGAAGGAGCCACATAGTTCCTCACAACATTTGGATGAGATAGGAGGCACCAATTACAATCCTCCCAGTGATAAGGAGAACCAACAGGGCTTACTGACCATTTGATCTGTACCTCCAGGCCCCTGGAACTACCAAATGACTGGCCTATGTGTTGTAAGAACCACTCCCTAGGCCTTGCTATTCCCCTTGTTGTTGCACCCTCAGGATTTCTGGGTCTTTCCAACTACCCTACAGTTGAACTCGTGTGTTTTTCTATTTTTTCTATTAGTATGACCCATATTTTTAAAATTCCAAATCACTAATAATTAAAGAAATGCAAAGTAAAACAAATTTGAGGTTCCACTTCACACCTATCAGATTGGCAAATATGACAAAAAGGAAAAAATACAGTTGTTGGAGGGCTGTGGGTAAACAGGCACATTAATGCATAGCTGATAGGACTGTGAAAGTCTGACTTCTAGAAAGCAATCTGGAAACATACCCTAGAAGGCATTAAGCTTTGGATATCCTCAGATCTAGTAACACTATTACTAGGCATATGGGGCAGCTAGGTGGTGCAGTGGGTAGAATGCCAGGCCTGAAATCAAGAAAATTTATCTTTCTGAGCTCAAACTTGGCCTCAGACACTTACTGGTTGTGTGACCCTGGGCAAGTCACTTGTCCCTATTTGCCTCAGTTTCCTCGTCCGTAAAATGAGCTGGAGAAGGAAATGACAAAACCACTCTAACATCTTTGCCAAAATCTCAAATGGGGTCACAGAGTTGGACACAACTGAAACAACTGAAACAACTGAATAACAACATGTCTAGACCTGCACTGTGTGTGTGTATGTGTGTGATTATATACTCTGAGTCTTTCACCTCTCTATCAGGAAGTAGCTTACTATATATTTTAAAAGGAACCAAGGTGGGCAGCAAGGTGGCATAGTGGGTAGAGCACCAGCCCTTGGAGTCAGGAGGACCTGAGTTCAAATCTGGAGTCAGACACTTACTAGCTGTGTGACCCTGGGTAAGTCACTTAACCCTGATTGTCTTAAAAAAAATAAACAAACAAGGAGTTATAATAGAGATGGGCTTTGTATAAAATGCTTTTTCTAATTCTTTGTGTTTGGAAATGACCACATTTTACAATATTTGCCAAATTCCTAATATTTAATAGTAATTATAAATGTTATTAAGTAACATAATATTTTATACTTAAAAAACGAATAGTTGAAACCCTTGAGGGGCAATGTGGCCTAGTATCCACTATCCAGAGGGCTGGCCTTGAAGTCAAGAATATGTGAGTTCACATCCTGCCTCTGACACATGTGACCATGGGCACACAAAGGCAACATCTTAGTGCTCCAGGTAATTCTCTAAGACAATACATTATAAAAACAATCACAAAAGGCCAGCAAGGTGGTGCAGTGAATAGACCATTAGCTCTGGAGTCAAGTGGATCTGAGTTCAAATCTGATCTCAGACACTTAACACTTACTAGCTGTGTGACCTTGGGCAAGTCACTTAACCTCAATCGCCCTGCCTTCTCTCTCCAAAAAAGGCAAAACAAAACAAAACAAAAAACAGTTGTGGATTTGAATTAGAGGGAATCTCTTTACTGAAAGCTTCTTAGACTGAAGACATCACAGGCACCCCCTCCCCACCCCCAAAAAGGTAAGAGCAAAAGACAATATTTATTGAGAGGGGAGGTGTGAGTTGTAGAGAGATGGGTGAGAGGGAGACAGAGGGATCTGTGAGATAAGTCGTGGAGATGGGAGGGAATGGGATGAAGAAACCAAAGGGATCTCAGAGGCCAAATCCAAGCACACCTTTTATTTGTTACCAAAAAAAGGGGAGTAGGGGTAGAAAAAAACTGAGGTCCTAGTGGTTTACATGTCATGTCCAAAGTCACAGTAAGTACCAGAACTAAACTCGTGGCTATGTGTAAGTGGAGGGATTCATGTTGGGGAAGCAGACGGCTAACTCTTCAGAGACTGGAGTAAAGGAAGAGAGATTGTTAGGTGTGGATTAGGGGAAATGAGGGAGTTCACAGGAGATGCCCCAGATTTTCATTAGAGGAGGCATTAGAGGCTCATCCGCTATGAGGAGCATTGTAGGAGTATTGTAGCCTTGAGAAGTTTGGGGTAGCCAATGAGGGGAGTGTGATAGAGTCAGGGACAGAAGACTAAAAACATCACACGGTTCATAGGAAAGTCTGGTTGATATTCCATAACATGATTTTGTAGCAGACCAGTCAAATGGACTTGCTCTAACAATATTGAGCAGCTTGGGAGCGGAAGTGAGGAATGATTCTCAGTGGTACAGGGGCTAGAGCACCTCCTGGAGTCAGGAGAATTTGAGTTCAAATGTGGCCTCAGACACTCACTAGCTGTGTAATCCTGGACAAGTCACTTCACCCAGTTTGCCTCAGTTTCCTCATCTGTAAAATGAGCTGGAAAAGGAAATGGCAAACCCCTCCAGTATCTTTGCCAAGGAAATAAAGAGTTGGACATGACTGAACAAGAAGGGAAAAGGGGAATGATGAGCAGTGATCCAGAGTTGGTCAGGAGTTAATGGAAGTAAAACTGATTAGTGGAGAACAGAATTGAAATGGTTAACTATAGGGTCAAGACTTTAAAGAGAGGAAATGGAGGTCAGAGTTGGGGTGACAGATTGAGCAGAGATTGGAGGTCATGATTATGCTCAGAAGTGAGGCATAGGGAGACAGGGAAATATAGGATATGATCAGAGAGAAGAATTTCAGTATTCAAGATCACAAAGGTTATAGTTTGGGGAGTTAGTGAGACCTAAACCCTTTTGGGTAAGTGAAGGAGAATTAGAAATGTTGGTCATGGGAGTTGAGCAGATTGATGAAATGGGAAGTCAGAGTGTTTGGAAGTGCCAACAATGTGAATATTGAAGGATAAAGACAAATACTGGGGTGGAAAAAGAAGACAGTGCAACAGGTATCAAACTCCTTTAGGAAGGAGGGAGAATGACCTGGAAGCTGCCATCAGGATCTAGATTATGGGCAGAGACAAATGGGAGTGAATTTCAAAAAAGGTGCCAAGTGATAGAGACAGAGGAAGTCTAGATGTGAGGAGCAAGGAGTAGACAGATTCCTGCTACTTAGAATAAGAAGTGTATCAGGAAAGTCACCTTGTAGTGGAGGCAGATGATGAAAGAAGCCAAGGAGCATGGGATGAAGGGACTCCTAATCTAATAAAGGGACAGGACAGAAGGGTGGGGTTTTTTTTTTGGTTTTTTTTTTTTGCAGGTTTATGCCTCTTCAGTGATGGAGGTCCTTACCATTCCCTAATTGTGTGTGTGTGTGTGTGTGTGTGTGTGTAGTAGTAGTAGTAGTAGTAGTAGTAGTAGTAATTTCCCCATTTTGGGACTTAGTTTCCTTTTTCATAAAAAGAGAGGACTGGACTTAGATGGTCTCATAGATTTCTTCTAGAGGCAGCTAGGTGGTGCCATGAAGAGAGTACTGGCCCTGGAGTCAGGAGGACTCGAGTTCAAATCTGGACTCAGACACAACACTTACTAGCTGTGTGACCTTGGGCAAGTCACTTAACCCCAATTGCCCTGCCTTTCCTCCTCCAAAAAGCAAAAAAAAAAAAAAGTTTCTTATAGCTGCCAAAAAGCCTGTGACCTGTGAGGGGTTTGATTAGTGCCATCTATGGGAGTTGGTGATCAGGAAAGACTTTATGGAAGAAGTAATAATTGGGTTGGGACATGAAGGATGTTGGAAAGAGAGTACTCTACTCCAAGGCAAGATGGAGCATGGTGGAATGGAATGTTTGGGTACTAGAGCAGTTAAGCTGGAATAAAGGATTCACGTGGAGAAACAGAGGCAAATAAAAATTCAAATGTAAATTCTAGGGCATTTGGAGTTTTAGGTTACGGGGAGAGGAACTGGTTCCTGAGCAGAGGAGAGTGCATTAGATTAGTATCAGATAGTTTTTCTGATCACCGTCTTAATTTGGGATCTGAAAATACCATTCCCCTTGGACTCCTAGCTCTCCCTCATTATTTTCCTTAAGATGCTCAACATTGTGTTCCTCCAAATGAGTTGCTATTGTTTTTTCTAGCTCTACAAGGTATCTTGGTTTCAATGGTATAGCGCTAAATATGTTAATTTAGTTAATAGAATTTTTATTGTATCGGTGGGCAATATAATGAACACAAATATCCTTCTAATTAGCGGTAATTAAAGCATTTTGTAATTGTATTTGTCTTGAGTGCACCTTGGTCTGTTGGCATCCAGATGTCTTATATATTATCATTTTAGATGAGATTCCTTTTGATTATTTCCTGCTAGGTTTTGTTAGTACCCTCATAGAGATTCTATTGACCTTTGTGGATTTACTGTCTTGCCACTTGACTGAAGCAATTGTCTAAATTAATTTCATTTGCTAAATCTGTTTTCCAAATAAACCATCATGTAGCTTACAAATAGGGATGATTTTATCTTCTATTTGCCTGTTTATGCATTTGATTTCTTTTTTGTCTATTTACCAGCAGTCCTGGATAACAACTGAGAAAGGGGGCATCTGCTTTATTCCCATAATTACTGGTTAATCTAGTTGGTAACTGTGTGTTACAGGGATGAATATTGTTATCAGTGTGCAGAATGGGTTGAAGAGACTAATACTACAACGAAAGAATTGTTGGGTCATTTCAGTCGGGTCCAACTCTTCATGAACCCATTTGGGGTTTTCCTGGCAAAGATACTAGGGTGGTTTGCCATTTCCTTTTCCAGCTCATTTTATAGATGAGGAAACTGAGGCAAACTTGGTGAAATGACTTGGCCAGGGTCACACAGTAAGTGTCTGAGACCAGATTTTAACTCACCCAAAAGATGAGTCTTCCTGACTCTAGGCTTGGTACTCTGTCCACTGTGCAACTTACTTGCCCTGAACTACAGAAGCAGCAGTAGAAATAAAAAGGAAAGGGAAGATTTGAGGGATATTACAAATGAATGAAATTTGGAGACTAATTTGATATGTAGAATGAAAGGCAGAAGTCAACGATAATTGAGTTGTGATGCCAATGACCGGAGAATGAGTTAAGAGCCATTTTATCTATGCCTCTGTTTTGGGGGGAGGGGAGAAGCAGGGAAGATAAGTTGAGACATGAGTTTTGGTAAGGTCTGTACTGACGTTGCTGGCCATGGGAGTCAGAAGAAAGCCAATGGCTTATTCCTGACATTATCAAACCAACGGTTCAAGAGGAACGATGACAAATAAGAAGCTGTGGTTAGAGTGTGAGATACCCAGTTTCAGATTGGGGGTGTCATGTCATGATGAGGTGCCTAAGTTGGAGATGCAGATCTCTGTGATAGGATAAGGATTTTACAACACTGGGGTGTGAGTTGTTGATAATGACGTAGAGGTGGATGCTGCCAACAGGCAGGCAGAAGATGGAGGGATGGGTACTAGAGCAAGACGAGGGAGAAAAGTGATGTAAAGACAGCAGCTAGCAGTCCCACAGCAAGGACTTCAAATGAGGATAATGCAATGCTGGTACTAACGAACCCAAAGTGGTGCCAGGGCTCAGAGTGGACAGACGTTTCCCACGGAGGGCAAAGAGGCCTTCCTGGAAAGGTCAGCTGGGGATACGACGGCACGTGGGTAAAAGCCAGGCTACAGTCATGGCTGAGGACAAAACACGTGGAGCTTTCATGGTCCTCAATGGGAAGGACCTTTCCCAAGGCAGACAGGGCTCACAGCTGAGAGGGACCACACACCCAATACAACTCATATTTTAAAGGATGAGAAAGTCAAGACTCAAAGAGAGGCAGCCACTGGCCCAAAGTGACCCATCTGCAGTTTGGGGACTTGAACCAAGGCCTCCAACTCTAAATCCATGCTCTTTCCACTCCACCAATGGTTCAGATCAAACGAGATGGTGGTGTATGTAAAGCATTACATACAGTCATCACCTTGTTAACAGATCTATTTATTTATATTCTTTATTAAAAAAATTAAAATTTCTCAATTTACTTAGGAATACTATTTAAAATGCCAAACAGGGGATCAGGGTTTATACATTCAGTTATTTCATTTCCAAGTTAATAACTAGGGTCTTCGTTGGGACCTATGCCAACCTTCCCCTACACTTAGTCATTTAATAGCATCAAGCCTCAGGCAGTTTCAATTAAAAGAATGAGTGGAGGAAAGAGACAGACACAGACAGACAGAGAATGAGAAGTGTGGCCTAGACTAAAAGTGGGGGGAGCATTCAAGGAATCCAAGGAATCAATAGCAAATTCATCTCTATTTACAGATTAATGGTTCAGCAGAGTGGAAGGAGGAGAGGAATGGGGGAGTAAGTAAAGGCAATTATCTCAGAAAGACAGGAAAGTTGCTGGGGGTGGGTCTCCACTCTGAGCCTAGGGAAATGGTTGGAAGGACTGACATCAGCCCCCCACCCAGCCCCATCCTGGAACGGAAGGGAAAGGTCAGTACTGGAAGCTGGCTAAGCATGTTGGGAGGAAGCTCATGGGCTTGGCAAGTTCCAATTGCCCCAGCCCCCTCCTGATGCAGATCTGGGTATGCTTTTATCTGGCACAGATAGAGGGGGGAGGAGATCAAATACAAGTGAACCATGTTTGTGGGAAGGGAGCCTAATTCGAGGGGAAACCTTAGCCCTTCTGCTTCGGCTTTGATAGAAAATGGGATGAATTTAACTCCCACTGTTTTATCTGTAATCTCTCTCTGTGCATCCTGCCTTTTAGAATAGGGGGAGGGAGTGACATCCTGGTCAAGGATCATTATCCTGAATAAAGACAGTGGGGTCATGGCTGGGGAGTATCAGGGGGGAAGGGGAAGGGAGTCACAAGGTCAGCCTAGCCCAGGCCATTCTACATGAAGTCTCTGGAGTCAGCAAGGTTAATTAGGTCAAGTCCACACAAATGCCCAGATCTCTGTACTACTAGCTTCAAGGTGCCTGCTCAGCTGGTCCAGGTGTCCAGGCAGGCCTCAAAGGTCAAGAAGGGGGCACCATCTGTCTCTGTCCGGCAGTTGTCTTGATTCTGCTCTTCTTTCCTTTCCCAATCTAGCTCAGGTTTGGGCTGTAGCACTGAATAGAGGTGAGACTCATAGCCACTGTCTAGAATCACAATCCGGGCCCGGCGGAGACCCTCAGCATCCAAGGAGCGGTCTCGTGAAGCCTGTGGCCTTTCTAGTTTTGAGAGGAGCTGTGTGTCCCATTCTGACTCTGAAGAACAGTGCTCCACCAACAGTGGAGAGCTAACCTGAGCGGGAAGGGGGGAGGCAGGAGCTGCAGAAGGAACAGGGCACTTGGTGCCACCCAGATTACCCCGTCTCTTTGACGGTGGACAAGGTGGTGGGTACACTTCATCCTCTAAGGATGATGGGAAACTGGTTCCTTGCAAATGCTTCTCAGAGCTAAAAGTTGTCAGCGGGAAGGGTGCAGGTTGGCAGGCTGGGCAGCTACACTGAGAATGATGGGTAGGGGAAGGGCTAGAGACCCAAAAGGGACACAGCCTTGCGGCTCTTGGTGCCTCTCCTTGGAGGGAGAAAGGGCTTGCATTTTCAGACACCTTTGTTATTATGTCTACTTCTAAGCCTGGGGAACTAGAGCAAAGTGGATCTCTCGGAAGCTTGCTAGGGGAGCCACGCTGGGAGGGAGACGTAGTTTTGTGGGCAGCACCACTTGGAGAGGCAAGCAAAATGTCTGGAATCATGGTCAGGTTAGTAAGGGAAGATAAAGCGTCTCTTTGTTCTTGCCTAGCTACCAGAGGGAATGAGATAGGCATATCTGAGACGCTGGGATGAGGCAAAGCATCAATGGGCACCCGAAGTTTCTTCTCAGCCCTACAATTAGGGGATGGGAGTTTCCTCTTCTGGCCCATCACTGACCCATCTTGCTCACTGAGGAAAAGAGGATCTGCTGACCGGTCACAACAATGGGGGTTAGCCAAGAGTTCCACAGAAGCAGCACAAGCCAGAGTGAGTTGTTGAACAAGTGATGGTGCCTCCAATGAGTTCCTAACAGTCCTGTCCAATTGCCCCAACCTCTTGGAACCTTCTGCTCCACATGCTTTCCTACCACTAGTCTGTTCAGCTGGTGCCAAAGGGTCAAGAGTGCCTGATGACAAATGGCCATCATCTTTCTTCTCAGTACTTTCTGGGGCTCCATTTGTCCTGGGAGATGATGCCCTGGGATCTGCAAAGTGGCTTACAGGAAATGGTCCTTGTAAAGAGCCCGAACCATGATGTTCCAGACCAACTGCTGGAGAGCCCGGCAGCCTAGAAAGACAAATCCTTCATCAGCTGAAAGTACAGATTCCAAGGGAGGGAGAAGAGAGAATGACCTCAATGTGAAACAGTGGAGACCTGAGCTTGGTCTCCACTGGGACATGTGCTGCCACTGCTGGGACTTGGCTTTTTCCAACTCTAAAGATCAGTGTTCCCCTACCTTGGGCCCCTCATACATCCCAATGAAACAGCTGAGAGGGAGGCATCTGTTTACAACCCTGCACTGGTTTCCAGAATCCCCTCTTCTCTTGCTCTGTGGCCTTGTGGTCAGGTGAGAGGGCATCTTGTTTAGTGGCTCTAAACAAAGGGATCTCACTCTAGGGTTGCTGGAGAGGGCAATGGAAGAAGCAGAAGCATTAGGGAAGAGCTGCCCACAGCTTGCAAAAGATGAAACCAAAAGCTTGCTCAGAGGCTGTCTCTTTCTCTTGGCCCTGAGATGCTCCTCTTTCACCTGATATTCCCACTTAACCCATTATGATGTAGTTTCTTTTTAAAAGGAGAATTTCCCCTTTCCATCTCTCATCTGTTTCTTCTTTTCCCCAGAGGGAAGAGAATTTACCAACATCTATACATACAATCACAAATACACAGGAAAAGAGGAGAGAAGAGGACCCCCCCGCCCTTACCAGAGCAGATCCCAACCACCTGCAATTTCCTTCCACCCCTGCCCTAAGCATTTAATATGGGAGAGAAGACCAAAGGCAAGACTCCAGATACAACTGGGGTCAGATGGCTCTGCTGTGCCTGGTCACATGGAAAGTCACACTCACCTGGGGGGCAGCACCTGAATAGAGAGTTCAGCAAAGTTATTGCTGAGCTGGGATGTGATCTGGTCCACTGCTGTATAATTGGATGCTTCCACAGCAAAGCCCCTGTGCCGGTCACTTTGGAGATGCTGTATGGGAGGCAGAGATGCAGAGCTTTGAACAAAGAGGTATCTGCACATGCAGACAAGGGCACGACCAAGCTTCCCCTGCCAGCTGAGAGCCAGATGCTGGGGTGCTGATGGTAGGGGCAGGAGCACTGACCAGGGCCTGGCAGGGCAATGGGTGCAAGGGATTTGAGATTTGGTGGCCTTCTAGTTGCCCTCTCTGAACTACTGTGGCACTCCAAAGTTTGTGTGATGCCTCTTATAAAAACCCCAGGCAACAGAAGGAGCAGCCTTACCACATGGAGCTCCTCAAAGTCCTCTTGGCAACACTCACAGTACCCCTTCTTCCTTCTGGGCACTGTACAGGCTGGAGACTGGAGGCTCAGCTCATTGCCTTCAGGGTCTCTAGGGATGGAAACACAAATAAAATTTATTACAGCTTGAGAGAATACCAAATCCTTCAAAAACCAAGCCAGCGATTTATGTCTCTTCCAGAGTCTGCATCTCCACACACCACTGAGGACCTTTAACCTCTTGACTTGCAATCCAACAATCCCTGAGGATACAGGATCTGGAAGGGAGATGATGGCATTGAGAATAAGGAGAAAAAACAGTATTTATCATTTACAGGTTTACTTGGGAGATCTCTCTCCCCATGTCTGTTGGCTTCTGGCAACTAAAAGAAATGGGGTCAAGAGGGAGGTGGAAACTACTCTGGAGGTTCATCTCTCATGAGTCAGACCTCCTCCTCCTCTCCCGACCTCTGCCTTTCCTCCTTCCTGACAGCGGATGTCCTCAGGGCACAGAGAAAGCACCTGTGAAAAGAAAGAGGACTCCTTGTGGGGCATCAGATTCTGCCCACCCACCAAACCGATTTGTCTTTTGGGACAAAAGGAAGCAAGAACCACAAAGCAAAACAGGTAAAATCTCAAGCTCTTCCTCCTAACTGCGCCCCCCACCCCCAACTCAACCTCCAGCATTCTTCCAATCCTTCTAGAGTCAGTCTGTGACTAGTCCCTTGTTCACCTGATCCCAAGTGTTTAAGATCAAAATGCTAGGAAGGACCATAAGGACCATCTAGTTCAAAACCTTCATTTTACACACAAGAAAACTGAGGGTCAGAGGGAGGAAGTGCTTGCCTGAGATGACCTGAGCGCAAGGGGCAAAGTGCTCACACCTGTTCCTCTGGTTCCCTCTGCTATGCCACAGGAGATCTCTGTGAGGGCAGTGAGTCAAGTCCACACTGATGACTTTTCCATCTACAACATCAGTCCTGGCCCAGACCATCTCACCCAGCCTCCAACTCCATCCTTGCTCCTCAACATCTCACCAGCAGCTCTGATCAACCTGTCTAAAACCCATCACTCACCTTACCTGCCCCCAGAGAGGCTTTCCTCCTCACCTTCTCATTCTCTTAGAACTAAGATTTCTTTGGTATCTCTAGTAATGAAATACCCAATTGACAGACCTACAACTATTCTGCATTTTAGTCTTCGCAACTTGCCTGGGCATTTAGAAACTAACTTGTATAAGGTTCACTTAGGATTCATCAGAAATCAAATCTGAATGCAAGTCTTCCAGCTCTCTATGTGATTATGCCAGGGCTGAGTTCAGCCAGATATGTGACATTTCTGACGTGATGTTACTGTACATAAAATAAATGTATAAGTAAGTTTAATATAAATTTTATTTACCCACCATATATAGTATGGTAAATATTCAGAAAACAAAACTTGCTTACTGCAGGAATGCCTAACCTCAAACCATATTAGACCTTGAATTCGTACAGAACTTGACAAAAGGGGCAGCTAAGTGGTGCAGTGAGCAGAGCACTGGCCCTGGTGTGAGGAGGACCTGAGTTCAAATCTGACCTCAGACACTTGATATGTTTACTAGCCATGTGACTTTGGGCAAGTCACTTAACCCTAATTGCCCTCCAAAAAAAAAAAAAAAAAAGAGAACTTGACAAAAACAGCTACTCTTGGTCATGGGAACCTTCATATGTGGAGTCTCTGGACTCTCACACTGTGTTACCAACTTAAAAAATCTATTGTGCTGCTGTCCCTCATGGCAGTGAATACTGCTCCATGAGCAAATACATTTTGAGAACAAATGCTTTATGCCATGCTGGCTCTCAAGACCTTGAAATTAATTTTGGCGTCTTCTTCTTTAGGTCCTTATATTCATTCATCTAATCAAATTCTGTACATTTTCTATTGGAAATCTCCATCCCATCATCTTCCTTTAGATGATGCCTACATTGGTCTGGGTTTCAGTCCTCACTATCTCATGGTGGGATGACTACAACTGCTGCTGAAAGGCTCTTGTCTACAAGGAATTCACCATCTAGATAACTGAGTCCCACAGGCACTTGGTTGCAGTACCTGAGCAGACAAACAACTCCCTTCTTGCCCATTCCCCTTCATTCTCCCCAGCATATCACTTGGGTCAAGAGGTAGCACTTCCAAGGACTGACAGGCACTTCTGATGCTCAGGGCTGGAGTGAATACAAGCTCATCTCATGGCGCAAAGCCCAGAGGGAACCGGCTATAGGAGGTCACCTAGGCTAGCCCCCTTTTCCTGTTCACAGCACAGATGGAAACTCCAAAGTAAATCTCTGTAAACTTTTGTTTGCAACTAGCCCTCCACGTTCAGGTACCTAGGCAGGGAGCCAGAAAGACCTACTTGGCTTTGTGTTTGTGGAAGGAGGTTCTCACAGTTTCAAATGGACTTGTATTTTTGGGTCCCAGGAAGTTGACCTCAGGAAAGCACTTGAATTGATGGTAGAAAGGTTGGAATTTCCTGAAAAACAAGAATACATTAAAAAAAAGTCACCAAAAATACATAAAAAAAAAATTAAAAAAAACAAAAAAATAATCAAACCCACAAAGCTTCAAAGTTTGCCTGTAATTGGGGGAAGCAAAGGAAGAGAACCACATCCCAGGTCCATAGGAACAATCCTAATTACACATTCTAATTTTAGGGTTTTTTTTTTAAGTTTCAAAGAAAAAATATCAAGAATTTATAAATGAATCTATTTAAATACTTTTCAAAGTACTTTCACGTTTATTCTTTCTTGAGTCTTTCAGTAAGCTGTTGGGGTGTGTGTGTGGGGGGTGCAGTGGATAAAGCAGTGGTTTAGGAGTCAGTCACTTGCTTACTGAAGGAATACCCTAACCTCAAACCATATTAGACCTTGAACTCATACAGAACTTGACGAAAGGGGCAGCTAGGTGGCGTAGTAAATAGAGCACCGGCCCTGGAGTCAGGAGGACCTGAGTTCAAATGTGGCCTCAGACACTTGACACAAAAACTAGCCATGTGACCTTGGGCAAGTCACTTAACCCCAACTGCCCTCCAAAAAGAAAAAAAAAAAAAGAGAGAACTTGACAAAAACAGCTACTCTTGGTCATGGGAATTCAAATCCTGCCTCAGATACTTATTGGCTGTGTGATCGTGGGCAGGTCACGGAACCTGCTTGCCTCAGTATCCCCAACCGCAAAATGGGGATAATCTTAGCACCCACCTTCCCAGGGTGGTTGTGAAGATAAAAATTAGACAATAATTGTAAAGCCCTCAGCACAATGCCTCACACACAGGCAGTGACACAAATGTCAGTTGTTAATTATTACTGTTCACAGCCCAGTGATGCAGCTCATACGATCACAGAATTCAGGGCTCTCTAGTCTTCCTTTTACGCAGGGGACAGAAATTCAGGACTCTCTAGTTTTCCTTTTATGCGGGGGGACAGAAATATGAAAAACCTTGTACAAGGTCACACACAAACTGAGAACCATGACCCGGGTCTCCTAATTCAGGACTTTGACTATACCACTCAAATCTTATCAACTATTACTTACTCTAGTTAAAAACGGCTCAGTATTTATTAGGCACCTATTAAACGGAAGGCAACTATGTTTGTTTCTGGGGTTACAGTTTCTTCCCTTGAGGGAATATAATGTAGATGAGGGAAGAGACAAATATATAAATTAGAATGTGATAAAGGCAGAGGGCAACCAAGAAGAGATGAGATTTATTAAAGATCATTTCTGTCCAGTACAAGAGGGAATCAGGAAGAGCTTCAGAGAGGAGGTAGCTCTGAGAAGGCCCCAAAGGAAAGGAAGGAATGTGGGGAAGCTCTACTTTCAGCGGCTCAGAATGCAGGACACATAGAGGTAAGAGGCAGGAGAGGCGAGGATGAGAACAAGGCGCTGACCACCATTTAGTCTGGCCGACATGGAGCGTGTATGGGCGGTGGGCTATGTGAAATAAGCCTGGAAAATTACCCTGCAGGCAGACTGGGCCCTCTCTAATGCCAAACTTGGGAACCTGTATTTTATCTTGTAGGCAGTAGGGGGCCACTTGAGGTCTTTGAACAAGGGATCAACATGCTTAGAACTGTGCATTAGCAAGATTGCTTTGGCAGCTAAGAATGGATTTAAAAAAGAGGATACTAAAAGCCAGGAGACCAGCTGGATTGATTACACTAGTCTAGGTAAGAGGTAACAGGATCCTAAATTAGGGTGGTAATGGTGTGGGCAGCAGTGGGAATGGAGACAAGGAAGAGAAGGTGAAAACAAGTGAAGAGTCAAAGTTGATTGGGATTTGAACCTGAAAGACTTGAAGAAAATTGCCTTCAACAGAAAGAGAAATTGGGAGTCTGGGTAAGTTTTGGGAGGAATATGATAAGCTCTACTGGACATGTGGGGTGTGAAATACTGAAAGGATGTCAAGCCTGAGATCCAAGTCCATAAATTTTTTGAGTCATTAACATAAAGAAATCATTGAAACCATGGAAATGGACAAAATCATCAAGGGAAAAATTGGAGGGGGGAAGAAACACTGACCAGGGACCCAGCAGAAAACAGATGATTGGTTTTTAGAAGAGTAATTTCTTCTCACTCTTCCCAACAAGGTTACAGGGAAAGAGAAGCTTTGCTTTAGGTTAGTTCTTTAGCATTTTCACCTTCCAAGAAGATACAATCTATTTTCAGCATTGTGCAAGGATCAGGAGAAAAGTTTGGATAGGACACTGAATAAGAGAGTACTCACAAAAGAAAAGAGGCAGCAAAGACTTGCCAATCACAGTGTGATTTCAGGATCAGGTCTGAGGACAACGCCTGAGAGAATTAAGAGGCCCTCTAGCACTTCTAGACTCATAAGGCTGGAGCTGAGCCTGAGTCACTGGGACACAGCTTCTCAGTAGTGACTCAAGTACAACGTTCTTTGAGGCCGAGAGAAGAGGCGGACATGTCATGCGTCCAACAGCCTCACTCTCTCTCATCCGCACATCTGGGCTTTCTCTGTTAGTGTTTGCGGCTGAGCAGCTCTCTGGGTACTTGTTGGAGAGAGAGAGAAGCCAAAAGGGATTTCAAGATTTACTCAGTGGAAGGACTAAAGAAACACAACAGGCCTCTGCTGTAGAGCAACTCTCCTTTTCCTTACAATACAAACTGGACACAATCAGGTGCATTGTTTAAAGAGTGACTTAGACAAAGGCCAAAGAGAGAATACTTCTGCGGGAGTGCAAAGGCTCTGGGGTCTGAGGACCAGAATTCAAATCCCATGGCTAGAGCTCAGCACCTGAGTGACCTTGGACAAGTCACTGACCCTCCTTGGCCTCAATTTCCTCATCTGTAAAATGAGGGGGTTGGATTACTGGCTTCTGAGTTGCATTCCTAGGGAATTTGATAATCCTACGATCACATGTGATACAGATTCAATAAAGCACCATCTCTGTAAGGCCCAGGCTATAGGAAAAGCTTCAGGAATACCAGCACGGTACACACTCTGAACTCTTTAGATTACAGGGTACATGCATGTCAACCCTTTTATCTGACCCTCTCAATCACACTGGGAAGGCAAGCATGACAGAAATGATTCTCCCCACATGACTCATGAAGAAATGGAGATTAGGAGACTCACTCCCAGTCATGCTGCTAGGAAATGATAGAGGTGGGACTGGTCCCCTAGTGTTTTCTGACTCTGAGCCCAGTGCTCTTTCCACTTTAGTATTGTGGGTAATTAAGACTCCCCCCCCCCCCCCCCCCAGCATGTGCTATTTTGGATTTTTCATGTCTTTTTTCTCATCCATTAGCATAAATACTTCAGAGCTGATTACTTACATATTTTCAGCACAGACATACACTTTATTCCCATTCACAGGGTTTTTTGCTCCTCCAGTCCCTTGAGTCACATTAAGTGTCTCCCCTGATTGCTGCCAAGGGTAGCAGAGACATATTTCTTTGGGAGGTATGCTACGTTCCTCTTAGCAAGAATTCTCTGCTTTCATTCAATAGTATGACAGGGAACCCCCGCGCCTCAGGAAGCAGGGGCTCATCTATGGTAGGTACTTACAAAATAAAAGGCTGGACAATCCTCATGGGTCTAACACTGGGTTAGCCCTGCCTCATCAGCCCTAGGCAATGTTTGTGAGAAGAGACAGGTAGTAGAACAGGAAAGGCTGGGAATCCGATTCTAGGCCTGGCACTGTGATTAGCTAGTTGTGTGGCTGCAGGCAAATTATTTCAACTTTCTGGGCAATTTTCTCACCTAAAAATGGGTAGCTTTATGTCATAGAAGCATTCGTTGTGAGGATTAAATGAAATGAGACAAAAGTTCTTTGAAAAAAGCTTAAAAACAACCACCCCCTCAACAATATTAAATACAAATATTCTTAAGTAGGAAGAGAAACAACAGAAGCCAAAACTTCACTTAAGCTAAGTGAATGAGTTTCCTCTCATACCAAACTCTTAAAACTTTTAGATTATGAATGTAAGCTGATGTTCAATGTCCGCAGATACATTCAGGAAAAGAGGAAAAGCAAAAATAAGCCCTAAAAGGAGTAAGAAGAACTAATAAAAATTAAGTATTTAAAGTAGGAAATCTCAGTAACACACACATTAAATAATCAACCCCTCAAGTCATCATGAGTCAACTTTAGGTACGGGGAGTATCATCATTTGTTAAATAACTTGAGATGATTAAAGACCAGATCAAAATTGTTCTCTTTCTGGTTTTTGACTTCCACATGTGGAGGAAAGCTTTTTATGAAGAGGGAATAGGAACATACACTAGGTCTCGGGAATTCCAAATGTTAAGTACAGGTCAACCTCTAACAGTTAGACAAGTCATTTCCTTGGTCAGGGAGGTGTTGGGGGACCTCTGTGGGGGTGATTCTCATTTACCTGCTGCTGTCTTCGATCTTTAAAAACGGAACCTTCAATCTTGCCACTGAAAGAGCAACAACATATACGTTTAGCCATTTGTCTGCAGATCAGACTTGGAGGGGGGTTTTCTTTATGAAGAGGATGTACAGGGAGAGAAAGAGATTTTGCCAAAGTCTGAAAGGTTCTCATGCACTAGAAAAACAAGACAGATTGAAATGGGTCTTTCCATTTGGCAAGGGATAAGTTTTCTACTCACTTTTCCTTCCCTCTTTCATTTGGATAATATTAACAGTTCTGTGGTTTCCTGAGAGAGAGCTAGTGATATGTAGGGGAGGGATATCCTCACATGTTGAGAACACATTCAGGAAACCAGTAAATAAAACAGACGGCAAACATAAGTTATGATACAAACACTAGGTAGGAGAAACCCTACTACCACTACAAATTACATTAAAGAGTCAACCATTCAACTTTGTCTGAGTTATGAGTGTTAGTTAGATCCTCCCCAAAGGCTGGATGCCAATTCCAAGGGCCCTAAAAATCTCTCAAAACAGCACTCCACATTAAACACAAGGGAAACGTGATAAGACCAAAGAGAGAGTTGAAGTGGCAGCCATATTGAGAGGTTAGGGCCAAGAAATCCAAGTTATATAATGGGAAGTAAAATCACAAAACAAAAACACGGCTAATGAAACAACCTAGAAAGGGCATCTGGGTTTAGAAATCACCAAGTCAAAAAATATTCAACTACTATTAACATGAGTTGCTTATAAAGTCAAAGAAGTCTACTGGGTAAATGGGATGGTAACCTAAAATCACGGCGGCTCCTGCTGCAGCCCACGTGTGAAACCTAGGAGACTAGTCGGTGTTCACTCATTCCAAGGGTACCCTAGTAGAGGAAAAAGGGCGAGGGCAGCCTCCTGAATAAATGCCCAATCCTGGATGGTGATGGTAACCTCTAATCTCATTCCTTTTTGTGGGGCAGGGGATGTTGGGAGGGTGAGAATTAATTTGGAGATCAGACATGGAAGGGCTGAACTGGGGACAGAGGACTTTTAGATAGTGTGAGTAAACAAGCAATGGCCAGGGATGAGGGGACAGAGCACATAGTCAAAAAGAAATCTGAAAAGCACCCTGAAAGCACCAGGACTTCAGAATAAGGCTGCTACCATCAGGCCTCCCAATCCAAATTTAGGATCTTGACAATATCAAAGTAAAGAGCAGCCTCTTTAGTCTGGAGACAGCAGCTTTCATTAATCCGATTCTGGGTGATTCCTTCTCTTTTCTAATTAACTTAGACACAATGATTAAAATCAATTCCTCAAAGATTTCCTTGCATTTCAAATACCAGTGCCAAGTGACTTTTCTTTGCTCCTGCTTTTAGATGTGTAAATGCCACTTAAAGAGCATCTCCGGGAGAAACTCTCTCTGTCCAAAGTAAGATGATGAAGAAAAATCCTGTCAATCTGTCTGTTTGTCAAGTTTCAAAGAGTTTGGCATTTCTAAAAATGGAAAGCAGCTGTCAAACTGCCCACCCTGGAATGTTACAGAATCAAAAGGAAGAGGGAAAGAGGATGTTTCGAACCCAAATTCAGTTCATGGCTAACATAGCCAGAGGATCTGAAAGTACACACAATTGTGTATATAGCTCTGACTCCAAATCCCTGCACTCTGAGAGGATCCCTGAGAGTCCCAGCCCCTGAAAACACCCTCCTGGTAGCAGCCCCTCAGTTGGAATGAAAGGCTGGACACTTTTCTCCACACACAAATTAGGGCATCAGATCTTTGAGCTGACAAAACACTGGGAATGAATGGTGTGTTTGAGGCAGGAATGGATATAGATTGGACTTGTTTCCTGCCCCAAACAGGATAGGACAGATGTCACCACACAGGGAGCCAGAGGAGCTCAGGGAAGGAGGAATTTCAACGAGACGATGAAAAGTTTCCACACTGACCTTTAGGAGCTCTTGATTCCACTGCTGCACGCGCTTTCTAAATGGGAAGAAAAGGTAGGTTAAAAGTAAGAGGGAATTGTGGGATGACATTCATCAAGAACAAATACTAGATGACCCACACTGCTTCTCCCCTGTATTTCTCCATTGGGAGGAACTGGTCAAACCCAAGAGATTCTTCCCTCTGCTCATGGGAACCTGCCAGGCTGGTTGAACCAGAGTTTGCTGTCAGAAGAGCTTTGAAGGATGTTAAGAGTAGGCTGTCTAGTCTAGTGCATGGTCCATCATCTCAATGCTAGCTACCTCCTCAGCTGGAGGGTGGGAGAAGAGGATTAAGTCAATAGGGGAATGTCCTAGTACATATATATATATATATATATATATATATATATGTACCAAAAGCAGTGGTTTTCCAGATGTGGTCTGTCGACCACTGGTGGCCCAAGTGGACCCTTTAGATGGCCCATGGGCTGGCACAAAATGCCAGGACAAGGTATGCTAGTATCTGTGTGAAGTTCCCAGAGAACATAAGGAGGAAAGAGAAGAGAGGAAGAGGTCTACTCTACATATCAGATAGCTGGAAATAAAGTACAACATAGGAACATAGATTTAGAGCTAAAAGGGCCCTTAGAAGGAATTTCATTCTACCCCCAGAACTTTTCAAAAAAGGGAACTAAAGTCCGGAGGTTAAATGATTTACCTAATAGGGTCATACAAGTCACATGTAATAGTGCTGGGATCAAAGAAGTCTGCTCCAAAGACACCTGAAGGACTGGGGGAGCAAGTGAAAACAAATCATTTGGACGGTCCATCAGATTACTCAGATGGTCAAGAGACTTGAAAGCTCAGGAATCAAAGACCTACACAGAGACTACTCCCACCCTTTTAAACATACCTTTGGTTTCTTCTGCTCTTGTTCGGTCATATGCAAAATGCCAAGGCACAGCTGCTGCACATGCATCAACATTTCTATTGGGAGAATAAAAAGGAGGGGTTGTGGACCAAAGGGCCCTGGTCTTCATTTCCCTAGTACATCCCATCCATGGAGCCCCCCAGGAATTAATTATTCCCCAAATCCTCTTCGTGGTCTTGCCTAATGGCTTTGTCTGCCACCTTCTGGCAACCTATAGCTCTTACAGCCTCTGAAACAGAACCAGGGAAAATGGCCCAGGGGTGAGTTAGTATCCATGGAAATCCTTTGTTCTGGAGGCAAGGGGAAAAAAAGACTTGGCTAGGTATAAATCAAGACCTTCTCACAAATGCTAATGAGTAACAGCCCCAGATGGGCAGAGTCAGAAAAATAACTTCAAGGGTCCAGATGTCTTCTCAGAGGGGAGGGGGAGGGGGCTAACCACTCTAGAACTCAAGCAAGCTACCAGTAAGAAAGAAAAGCAAAGATTTGGGGAAAAATTTAATTTTCAGCAACTCTAAACCCCTCTAGGTAAGGAGGATTCAGAACTAACTAGCTGATAGGTATACTATGTTTGTGTGGATGCACTTAAAATTTAGGGTAGGAGGAGATTAGCATCCCTATAGTCAATAATGATAGCAGGTAACATTTATTTAAAGGGCTATAGGACTTTAAGGTTTGCAAAACTCTGTATAGTTATGCATGTATATGTGTACACATACACATTTTGCAGAAATTATATATTATACACATACAGATCAGTATCTATATATCACCTTCTTTTAATGTTAAAATAGTCATATAAGGTAGGTATTTTTATCTCTGTTTTGTAGAAGAAAAAGCAAGAGGCAGAGAAAGGTTGTGATTTGTCCCTGAGTTCCAGACAAGACAGTAAGTGTCTGAGACAGCAGCTCTTCATGACTAAGTCCAGAACTCTATCCACTATATCATATTGATTTTTCTATAAGTTAAAAAGTAGAAAGTGCCCAAAAGACTCAGCCTTAGAACTGAAAAGGTGGTAAAATTGGCATTTCCAAATTTATACCTGTAATTGCAGAAGTAAAGTCCGATAGAACCTATTCCACAGCCATTTTAAAGAAGTACTCCAAATGCCTGATAAAATACTTGGGGATGCAATCGCTCCTATCACACTCCCACAAAACTAAACAAAACAAAAACCTTTGCGTCAGGTATTTCTGATAAAAGTAAGCTATCTAAGATATAAAGGGAATTGATACAAATATATATCTAAAAACCATTCCTCAAAAGTTGGGAAAGGACATGAACAATCTTCTAAAGAAAAAAAGATGCTCCAAATTACTAAGAATAGGAAAAATGAAAATTAAAACAATTCTGAGGCTTCACCTTATATTCAGAAAACTGAAAAATATGATAAAATCCAGGAAGAGACAATGTCAGAGGGGCTATCAGAAGACAGGAACACTAATATGCTTTTAGTGATGCAATCAAGTGATCCAACTGTTTTGAGAAACAATTCTGAATTATGGGAGAAACGAAACTATTCACACCTTTTGACTGCTTCATCCTCCTACCATAAACATGCCCCAAAGGGGTCAAAAACTGAAAGAAAGGTCCTATATATGCTAAAATGCATATCAAGAATTTTTCAGTAGCAAAAACCTAAAAATAAGCAGGTGCCAATTGACCGGGGGTACCTGAACAAACCAATATTACTACACTACAAAAAATAATGAATTTTTGTGCTTTAAGACATAACAAGATGAGGAAATCTGGGAAGGTATGAGAGACTTGGTTTTGGGGGGCTGTATTCTTCCTGTAAGTTCCTGGAGGGCAGGAACTGTTTCAAGTTTGTCTGCATATCCCCAGCGTCTAGCACAGTGCCTAGGGTGGTGTTTCATAAATGCTTGCAGACTGGCTGAATGAATGTAAAAAACCAGGACATCTGCTCCTTTCCAGCCCTGTACCAGCATTCCTGTTTTCCATGGCTTTTTTTTTTCTTGCTTTTAAAAAAATTCAGCATCATTTTATTTTTAGATCCACATTTTCTCCCTCCCAGAGAAAGCAAGAAAAACAAAACCCCTGAAACAGGGCAAGACTTGTATAAACTGAAGCAGAATGAAAAACAGAACCAGCAGGAAAATATCCACAATGACTATAATAATACGAATGAAAAAAGCATGAAAAAGTCTCAGACTCAAGGCAATGACCAGTCTAGATTCCCCAGGCCAGAAGCTGAAACAGACTTTCATTTTCTCAGTAAGGTTTGGGAAACAACTATCAGTGCAGTGACGGGTACACAGATGTGTGAGGCGGTTCTTCTTAACTGTCTTGTCTTGTTAAAAGAGAGGATGTATTGGAAAGTGAGTATATGGTATTTTTCAAAGAGGCATCAATGTAACTTAAAAATTAGTAAATAAAGTTTTGAAAAAATTAATGTCCCATCCTCTCATTCCATTACTTATACCCCAAACTCTCTATGATCTGTTCCACAGAGACTCACTTCTTCCCTCAAATACATCAATTCCCTCCCTGTGCTGACCATACAAAAGGCAGTGTTAGATAGTACCGTCAATGTGGAGGATCCGCACTCCCCAGGATCGGGCATTGGTCAGGAGGCTGCTGCTACTGCCTGGGCAGCCACCGGGGCTACCCTGGAAAAAGGGAACAAGAGAGTCAGGTCCTGAAGATATCCCCAAGCACAAGAATCAGGACAACAGGGCTTCCCAGACCTTCTTCATAGACACTCATAAGAACAGAAAGGGACAAGAAATGGTAACACATTTAGATAGTTTTCCTTGTATAACCTGGGGGCATGTGAAACAAGGAAGGAAATGAGGCTCAGAGAGGAAAGGCAATTTTCTGGAGCTCACATAGCTGGTAAATGGCACAGGCATGATGGAGAGCCGCTTCTTCAGGTCTCCAGCATTATTACCAAACCAGTTATTAGAACATGCACCTATGCAGGCTGTCCCAGAAGTCTGAGCACCATTTCAAGGTCTTAGGGAAGCTACTGAAGCCTCTTTATTCCACAGGGTTAATGGTAGTGAGTGAAACAACAGAGGCAAAGCACCTCAGAAATAACCTATGGATAACTGAGTCTGATGATGACTTTTCTCCAATCACTGCCTCCCAAAATCTAGCAGCTCACACAATATGTCATAGGATCATAGATTTTAGAGCTAGAAGGGATGAGGCATCTAGTCCAACGCTCTCGTTTTGCAGATGAGGACACTGAGGCCAGGGAGAGTTCAGTGACTTGTCCAAGGTCACAAAGGCAGAAAATGTCAGATTTAAGATTGGAACCCAGGTCCTCGGACCCAGAGCCAACGTTTTCTCCATTTCACCATGTTACTCCCTCACTTTGCTAGATGAAGATGGAAAGCATATTTACTCCCCCTTTTTAGGTAAAAATCAGTAACATCCATCAAACCCCCAGACCCATGCATCCCACAGTGGCTTTCAGGAGAAGCCAAAGAATTCAAGGAAGGAACATATTCCTCCCCCCCCTCCCCCCCCGAATTACTGCCCTTCCCAAGCTTGCCTGATTTCTGATTGCCTTTTGCAACAGCTCCTTCCCTCTGCTCATGGGAACCTGCCAGGAAAAAGGACAAAATGAAATTTCAAAGCTGATGCTTACCTAATACCAGGCATAGTTTAAAAACTATGGTCTTGCTACACCTTCCCTAGGATGGCATGTTCTTTACCCCAGAATGCAGTCACTGCTAGGGAGTGAAATATAAAACCTCAATGTGACCGAAGAACTGATTTCCCAGGGAGCCAAAGGCAGATCAGACACCCAGTACAGGCACTTCAGCTGTCAAATCCCATCCTGTTAGAAGGGCTCTGAGACAGTTACAAACAGAGCCATTCTTTAAAGACCCATGGGTCTCAACTATAAGACAAAGACCTTGTTGTACAGTTAGGACTAAAACGTGGGTCCTAGCCCTAACACTTGTCTTTGTGATGACCCTCCCTACAAGGAGGTCGAATTGCAGTAAACTGTTAATGTCTTCCCATCTGCAATACATGTCCGACCAGGCCTGTGCCAATTTATGCCCAGGGAACACATCAAAATGAGGTCATGTCTGTAGTGCTAAGTAAATGCTAGCTGTTGTTGTTACTGTAAACTTTATTACTGCCCTAAGTTAGTTAGGAAGGTAATTAAGGTGACTTTTGGGGTTATCTGCATTATTGTTGGTGGCTCCAAAGTATTTGCATGTAAGACAAAGGAAGCCATTCCCCAGGGATCTTATCATCCACACCCAGGCAACATACATGCCACTTTTTGTGTAAAGAGGAATGGAGTCTGTCTTTGAAGAGTTGTATGGATAAACATACTTGGGAGTGATAAGATACTGCAAGCATGCTTCCAGGGTCACTGAGCTGCGATGAAACATTCACAGCCCCCGATTCAGAAAATGTCCCAAATGAAAGTAGGGAGCACTGAGCAACAACAAAGCCCACCACCCTCTTCCTGGGCAGAGTCCTCCCTACCTCTAAGGCTATATAAACACACAAAGGCAAGCTCAGCAAGTTTACATTTTCACTCTCTCACTTCAACATTTCTTACAGTATCTCTTGGCTTTGGTCCAAGTTTCTGGCCACCTTTAGGCTCAGTGGAAGAGGTTGTTTCCTTTCGCCTTTTCCTAAGGCTCGTTAAGCCCTGGTGGCCCAATGCACTCTTCTCTGCTTTGGGTTCCCTGCGGTTGGTTATGATGTAGCTTACTTCCTTGCTTAGAAAGCTCTCAATTACCTGGAAGCAAAGGGGGTTTAGGGGCGGGGACAAGGTAGTTAAAAAAAGGTAGCAATTGCAGAACAAAAACATCAATACCAAGGTCGGGGAAGGTAATTCTGCTTCTCATCAAGCCAGAAGTGAAAAAATGTCAATGCTTCAAAAAAGTCTGAGGACAATTAAGTGGAAAACATCAACCTAAACCAAACTCAACCCAACCTGGTCAATTGTACAGAGATAATGCCTCTGACCACACAGTAGTAGGCCATGAACATGGTAGTAAACATGAGTCTACACTGGGCCATCCATAGCTCTTCTCCTTTATCCTCAGACTCACAAATTATCTGGGAGAGAATTGGCTGTAACACTGTTTTGCACAATGCCTGGTACATGGAAGATGCTTAATAAATGTTTATTGATTTTTTTTTAATTGGAACAGTTGTTCTTCTTTAATGTGAAGTGAACCTACCCATATGAGAACTGAATCTCTAATTTTGGCAAGACTGTTCTTAAAAAGGAGCTTAAGAAAAACAAGAGAAGAAAAGGATATTTGGCAATTTGTGATTTCCAGTGAAAGAACCTCCAGTTCCTTTTCAGGTGGTGTTAGAAGAAAGAAACAGTGTCCTTTCAGATGGCATATTGAGACACTTGGTATTTTTATTCAGAAAACAGACCAAGGAAAAGTTCCGGCTGTTACCAATTAAGATAACTGCACTGAATATGCACTAGAATGAATGCCAAAATGGGGCCAATAATAACCCCCCCCCCACCCTCTAAACCTCTTTCCCCCTTATCCCCCCTCCCCCAGAGCCGTTGTGAGGATCAAATGAAATAATACAGAAAAAGTGCTTCGCAAACCTTCAAGTGCTATGTAAATGTTAGGTATTATTATAATGCCAGAACTTAGGTAGGAGAATCACTGTGATGAATGGAGAGGCCAAAATGAATCAGATCAATTCTGATCATCAGCAACTCTTCATTCCATCCCCCACACCAAAATTTCTCTGCTCAAATATTCATTCCTACCAGTTTAAGGGCAAGGAAGCCTTGTACTCTGGCCCAGTTTGGACAAAGCTTAAGCTTCCCTGTTTACCTGCTGCTGAGGCACACAGTAGTAGCTCACGGCGCTACCTCCACAGACAAGCAGCACATAGAGCCTCATAGGAACTCTGCCCTCACCATCGATCCATGTGACTTCCTTAGACCCTGTTTAATATCTTTTCTCCAACTTAACTATTTACTAAGCTCAAAGTATCCCGCTAACCCAGTTAGTCCGAATCTTTTTGGAGTTGACAATTTACTACTTGCATGATTTCACAATGCACCCACCCTCCCTAAACTCCTCAATGCTCCTGTCCTCCCCAGAAGGTATCATGTGGCATACTTATAGACTACTTAATTAGTTTAAATTAATTTTGACAATCTAATGTTGACTCTCCGAGAGAGCTATTTATTAGAGATACCAATGGTTGCTACAAATGTGAATCACTAACCTATTCCCTCTCCAATTCTTAGTCCCAACAGGCACAAGACACCCCCCCACTTCCAACAACAACAAAAAGACAAATCTGTCACTCACTCCACCCAGCTGCTGGATAGCCCTCATCAGAAACTGGAGATTCTTGCCAGCAGGCAGATCCAAGTAGAAGGACTTTCCAGAAAGCGGTTGTTTCATGTCACCAGGAGGTTCTTTAAGGTTTTTTCCTAACCAACTGACCACTTGAGCCCCTATAAAAAAAATATAGTAAAAAGGAACAATAAGCAAAATGTTTACGGGTACCAGAGTCCTCACTGACAAGATACTTGGCTGATGCTTCCTTCTGATAGTTTTCTCCTTGATGAAATGCTGACGATCACATTTGCATTCTCTTCCCTGCCATTTGAGTTTCTTGGATGCCTCAAATGTTTAAAGTTACAGTTTCACTTGCTTATCATTGACTTTTCACAATCCTTCCCCCTATTCTATAAATGCAAGAAGCTCCTATTACCTCCAGCATCAATTATAAATTCTTGTTTGGCATTTAAAGCCCTTTTACAACATGGCTCCAAGCTCCTTTTTCTGGCCTTATTGCAAATTACTCTCTGTCTACCTTCAGTGACTATTTTCTTGTTCTTCATCCACAGTACTCCATTTCCCACCTCCATGCCTTTGCACCGGCTGTCCCCCCGCTTGCCTAAAATGTGCTCCCTCCTCTCCTGTGCCTCTGAGAAGCTCTAATTTTTTCTCATTCTTCCTTCCCCACTCCATATATTTTGTATCTATATTTTATACATATGCCATACCCCCGCCCAAATTCCTCAAGGGCAGGGCCCATTTCACTTTTGTCTTTGTATCCAAAGTGCCTAGCATAGAATAAGTGCTCAATAAATAGTCACAGGTTGATAAACCAGGAACCAGAGCTAAAGTTAAAGTTAGTTTTTGTTTCTGAACATATCCATCTATCCTCATTTCTTCCTATGCTTATCTTCACCATTTGCCTCAGACAAAAAGCAACAGTCCTTTGTTGTCAAGAAATTTATCACTAAGGGTAACACAATGCATATAAGGATAAGGAAATACAAAGTAGCCTGAGAAAATTGGAAGGAAGGGACCCTCAAGAGCATCTAATTTAATTCTCCCATTTTACAGAAGTAGCAACTAAGGCCCAGAGAAGGGAAGTGAATTCCCTGAGATTAGGGCAGTTAGTGGCACATCGATGACCAGCCCAAGTATCCCAACTTCAACCCAGTAAGATAAAAATTAATCCTTCCCTGAGGTGGCACAACGAATACAGTGCTTAGCCTAGAGTCAGGTTAAGACACAAGTTCAAATCCAGTCTCATACACTTACTAGCTATATGACCCTGCGCTTAACTCCACTTAACCCAGTTTAACTCAATTTTCTCAACTGTAAAATGAGCTGGAGAAGAAAATGGTAAACCACTCCAGCATCTTTGCCTAGAAAACCCCAAATTGAGTCATAGAGTTGGGCACGACTAAAGTGACTAAAAAACAAGTCCATGATGAGAAGCTCGGGTTTGAACACTTACCTGAATGTGGAGACAGGGACTGGAGCCTCATCTCAGACATCAGCTTCCCAGGCTGGAGGATCCTGACAACACACCTGGGAAAGAAAAGAGCAGCCCCTCAGCACTCACCGGCCCCAGGCTCTGCCCCTAAGCCTTCCCGAGCCTGGGTCACCCTATAGTCAACCCAGCTCCTAGAGACCAGGGAGTACCTCCCTGCCGGTGGTCCATCATAACCTCCTGACCTTCCCTAGCCCCCTCCATGTCCCCAACCTCGTCAACCTGTGCTCCCCATGCCCCTCCATAGTCCCAGTCCCATGTCGCCATCTACTTCAGCCTGTACTCCCCATCTCCCTCCAGAGCCTTAGCCCCAATTTCCCCATTCACTTCAACCCGTGCTCCCCATCCCCCTCCATTCTCCTTAATCTGAGCTCCCTAGTCTCCTCTATGTCCTCATTCTCTTCAATCTATGCTTCCAGCCCCTCCTCAATTTATGCTCCCTATTTTCCTTCTCGATCTGTGTTCTCTCACCCCTCTTCTTCAACCTGTGGTCTCCAGCCCACTCCACCGACCCAAGCTAATCCATAATTCGTGCTCCCTAGTCCCCTCCACGTCCCTCGTCCCCGTCCCCACTGTGCTCCTCAAAGGCTCCCTTCCGGCTCTCCTTCCTTCAATCCAGGTCCCCCCCTTCCTGCTTCCTCTCCCCACTTCGATTTCGAGGTCCCCGTTCGTTCTTAGGTTAGGTTTCCTTCTTTCGTCCCCTACCTCCTCCGCGACTACGGTCTAGGCCGTCAGCCAGTCCCCCGCGCCCTCAGCCGCGGCTCTAAGTTTAAATTTCCCGTCAGCCCCGCCCCTAGAAACAACCCAACCAGCGCGTGAAGAGATAGGACGGCGGCCGCAGGGGGACAAAAAGTCTTGGCAGACGACGCCAGTCCTCAGCTTCACCCGCTTCTTTACCTTGGCGCCGCCCTTCCAGACTTCCCATTGGCTAAGATTTCTGCTTTGTTCGCCCCGCCTGTGGTGCAAAGCTGCAGGCGGGGCTTTAAAGTTTAAAGGGGGCGGGGCGGGCCCGTTACCTTGTTGTCCTCCCCGCCCCTGGATGATGGAGAGGGCGGCACCTCTAGGTTATTATCTATGACACTCAGGCGGCGGTGGATGGATGAAAAGTGTGTGGGAGCGGAGGAGTTTCAGCTGTTCTTACCTATTTCCTTTTACTTGAGCCGAGTCCCACCCATTCAAATACCTTGGGCCTTCCTGAAGACCCACGTCCCACCTGAAGCCCCTCTTCAATTCCCACTTCCAAGAATTTTACCTGAAGGCTTCCAGCCCACGGTGATCTCAGCCTTCCCCTGAACGCTCATCTTTGCTGTATTCTTAGTGTGTTAGGGAGTGCTGATCAGAAGATACAATATTTGTAAAGCGCTTAGCGCAATTCTTGGAACGTAGTAGGCGCTTAATAAATACTTATCCCCTTCCCGGCTTTTCTCCCCAATTGTTACCTATGTCCCATCCACAGAAATCCTTCTCTGTTCCTCCTTTCGTTCTTAAAAAAAAAAAAAAAAAGTTTTTATCTTACCTCTCTCATTGAGCAAATTTGTTAAAAAGTCATCAAGCATTCTTCTGATGGTCTAAGATGTGCTGGGCACTATGCTTTGTGCTGGAAATAACAAAAATATAAAAAGACAAAAGAAGATCCCTGCTCACAGGAGCTCACAGTCTATTGGAAAAGACAACCGGCAAACTATGTATAAATAAGCTATAAACAGAATAAACTGGAGATAATAAAACCGTCATCGACAGACTTTCTAGGTGCAGCAAAATAAAACCCCCACATTGGCAAGGTCTGAAAAATTGATATCTTTCCCTGCATCTTTGGCTGATGTAGTTGAGAACTTTGCCAGCAGAACACGACCTCCAGAAGATCCTACTGAAGTCTTTTGAGTGTGGGGCTGATAGACAACTGTGTCTACCCGTCTAAGATCAGACTAAGATTGGGGACGCTCAAAGTTGACCTAAAGGTGAATTTTGGCACCAGAGCAACTCTCAAAGATTTGTTTACTAACTTGTAGAAGAGTTTGGATATGGTAGAGGGAGTATCTACAAAAGTCACATCACTCGAGTATTTATTTATGTGTGCACATCTCCCCAAATGTTTTAGGTTTTTTAAAGGCAGAGACCATGTCCCACTTTTCTTTGAATCTCTCATAATGCCTAGCACAGTGTTAGCATAAGAGATTTTTAGAGCTGGAGGAGATCAGATATACAAGAAAGGAAAAGGGGAAAGCATTTACTGAACACCTGCTAAGTGTTTTTCCAATATCTCATTTGACCCTCACAACAACCCATTTTAGAGTTAAGGAAATTAATAAGAGACTTGCCTACAGTAACAAAAGCTAGTGAATATCTGGGGCAGGATTCGAACTCAGGGTTTCCTGGCTTCCCAGTGTCCTATCCACAGTACATACACTTGGCTGCCTCTAAGTAGATTATAGGGGTAGCTAGGTGGCACAGAGTATCTACAGAGTTCTAGGCCTGGAGTCAGGAAGACTTATATTTGGGAGTTCAAATCCAGTCTCATACACTTAGCTGTGTGACTCTAGGCAAGTCACTTAATCCTGTTTGCCTCAGTTTCCTTATCTGTAAAATGAACTGGAGAAGGAAATGGCGAAACCACTCCAGCATCTTTGCCAAGAAAACCCCAAATGGAGTCACAAAGATTCAAACACAACTGAAACATCTCAACAAATAGATTATATATTATAGATTTAGAGCTGGAAAGGGTAATAGAGGTCATCTAATCTAACTCCCTCATTTTGCAGGTGAGGAAACTGAGGCTCAGAGAAGTTAAATGATTTGTCTGAAGTCACACAGGTTGTAAATGATAGAGGCAGGATTTGAAGCCAGTTTTTCTGACTCAAAATCTAGGGCTATGGGAACAGTCTTGGACTTGGAGTCAGAAGAAGTGGTTTCAGATCCCCTTGGGAAACATGGCTAAATTGGTCTTCTGTGGGCTACAGTTTTTTCATCAATAAAATAAAAGAATTAGTCTAGATGAAAGGTTCTTAATCTTTTTGTGTCATGGACACATGGAAGTTGCGTGGAGCTTAGGGAGCCCTTCTCAAAATACATGTTTTAAATCTATAAAATTTTTAAAATACAGAAAATTATAAATATATAGTTAATATACATATATAGTTATCAAAATGTGTGTGTGTAGGGGGGAGAGGCTAAAGTTCATAAATCTCAGGTTTACTGGACAAGATGATCTGTGTCCTTGATAGATCCTTGGAATAAGTTCAGAGAGCTATCACCTACCTGTTTATCAGTCTTTAGCTGGTAACCGGTAACAGGTAAGTTCAGCCATGAACAGGTACTGACTCCTTACAAATCCCCCCCTCCAAAAACAATTAAAAAACAGAAACAAACCCTTCTCATCTGGCTTGTCCCAGTGTCTGCGACATATTAGGATAGATTTTTTAAAAATCCCATTGTTTGACACCTCTGAGAGCTGAAATGTTAAACTTAGTAGTCATTAACACTTGGTCCAAAGTGGCTTTTATCAGCTACTTTCCAAAGCTAACTGAGAGCAAAGGGTGAAAGTGGAGTAAGGGCAGGGAGTTTGGGATTGGAATGAAGAGAAAGGAGAGAAATGGTATTTGAGAGAGTCATGGTAGACATCAGAGCTGGAAGTTTAGTGCCCATTTAGGCCAAACATTTTATTTCACAAATGAAGAAACTGAGAGGCTGCAGGTCAGCAAGCAATGAGGCTGGGGGGAACAAAGCCTCCAGACTGCCAAAGCCAGGGGCCCTTTCAGTGAGGTCACTCACTGCTGTATCAGGACGAAGTTTGCTGGGAACCAGAGTGGGGGATGTTGTGAAAAGGAGAGAAATGTAGAGAGGTGGAAGGAGAACCCAGATACTGGGGTGGGGCTGTCAGCCTGACCTAGGTTAAATTATGATGTCAACATTTTGTCTTGGGGAATCCTTCATTTTTCTTGTCCCTCCACCCCCACCCCTTCCCACTCATTTTGGTGATGCTCATTTCCAAAGCACCTTTTGTGTTCAAGATGCCCAGAGTCACTCAGGAGAGGGGCCTTTTCTTATTAGCCCTGCCCCTCCCTTTGTGGGACTGTACCTTTTTTGAGCAAAGAATTCCTTTTTTTCTGCTATTGTGATCAGGGGCAATAATATATGCCAATAACTTGGTATTTTGGAAAGAGTCTTAGATTGAGAGTTGGGACCCTTGTGTGTTCTAACAACTCACTTTTATATAGGACAGCTAGATGGTGAAGTGTAGCGTGATGGTCCCGTGGTCAGAAAAATCTAAGTTCAAATCTAGTCTCAGACATTTACTAGCTGTGTGTCCTTAGGCAAGTCACTTTAGCTGTTTGTCTGAGTTTCCTCAACCGTAAAATAGGGATCATAATACCACCTGTTTCCCAGGGTTGTTATGAATATAGTTGCATAATAATAGTTGTAAAATGCTTAGCAGAGTGCCTGGCACATAGTGGGTTCTATATAAAAGCTGGCTGTTATTGGAGACCACTGCATTTTACCATACTGCCTATCATTAATAATAATAGCTGAGTCTTAATGGGGGAGAAGGGCGGAAAGGGAAGGAGAGAATTTGGAATTCAAAAATTTAAAAATACCCAAAGGTTAAAAATTGTTTTTACATGTAATTGGAGGAAAATAAGATCATCAATTTAAAATAATAGCAATAGCTGACATTTAGATGGCACTTTGTCATCTTTGTCTTATGTCACATTTTATCTCCACAACAACCCTGTGAGGTATTGTTAGGAAGAGTCACTTTACTGCTGGTGGGGATCAGAAGACCTGGTTAAACTTTCATTTGACTTGTGACCCTCTTCAATATGTTCCCTGGCCAAGTGTATTTCCCATACATGTTGCCTTTCTCAGAATGCATACTTTGTGTGTGTGTGTGTGTGCGTGTGTGTGTGTATAGGATGCATTAAGAAAACAAAAAAGGAAAGCCTACTTCTCCTTGTCCCTTCCTCTAACTTTCCAGTGTTAGAGTACTTCCCTTTTGAGACTTCCCACTCCTCCCCATATTCTAGTCTCCCTGTCGGTACCAATGACCTCAAACCTGTGTCATTGGCACCTGCTTGACTCCTTGGTATTCCACTTTATAACACCCGCTCTTTGTCTCTCACACAAACACAGAGTTTGAAGGAAGATATAGATTCCAACCTGCCTCTGTCCCGCTTCTTCATAGCTTCATAGCTATAGTGGCAGTGGCAGAGCTCACTGTTTTTACCTGTCCTTCTCATGCTTCTTGTGTTTGAGTGTCAAATTTCCTGTTCAGTTCTGGTTTTTTCAGCAAGAATGCTTGAAAGTCCTCTACCTCACTGAATGACCGTATTTTCCCCTGGAACATTATACTCAATTTTGCTGGGTGACTCTTGGTTTTAATCCCAGCTCCCTTGATCTCTGGAATATCATATTCCAGGCCCTTTGATCCCTCAGTGTAGAATCTGCCAGATCTTGGGTTATCCTGATAGTGCTTCCACAGTATTCAAATGGTTTTCTCTTGGCAGCCTGTAATATTTTCTCCTTTAACTGGAGGTTCAGGAACCTGGCTATAACATTTCTAGGAGTTTTCTTTTGGGGATCTTTTTCAAGAGGTGATCGGTGAATTCTTTCAAGTTCTATTTTGCCCTCTGATTTTAAAATATCAGGGCAATTTTCCTTGAGAATCTCTTGAAGGATGCTTTCTAAGCTCTTTTTTTGATCATGGCTTTCAGGTAGACCAATAATTTCCAA
>CM053593.1:159671120-159734745 GCA_028646575.1 Pseudocheirus occidentalis | reverse complement strand
ATGGCTTTCAGGTAGACCAATAATTTCCAAGTTTTCTCTCCTGGATCTATTTTCCAGGTCAGTGGTTTTTTTCAAGGAGATATTTCACATTACCTTCTATTTTTTCATTTGTCTGTATCTTTCAATAGTATCTTGATTTCTCATAAAGTCATTTGCTTCCATTTGCTCCACTCTAATTTTGAAGGAATTATTCTCTTCAGAATGCTTTTGAGACTCTTTTTCCATCTGGCAAACTCGACTTTTTAAGGCATTCTTCTCCTCATTGGCTTTGTGGGCCTCTTTTGCCATCTGAGTTAATCTGTTTTTAAAGGTGTTATTCTCTTCAGTCAGGTTGTTGATTCTTTCTTGCATCACTCTCATTTCTCTTCGCAATTTTTCCTCCACTTCTCTTATTTGGTGTTCAAAGTCCATTTTAAGTTGATCTATGGCTTGTAGGAAATCTTCATGTATCTTGGAAGCATTTGGTGTGGGAGTTCTGACTGCGCTGTCTTCCTCCCACTCCATACCTCGATCCTTTTTTGTCCCCCAAAAAGGATTTTAGAGTTTGATTACTGTTCTTACTTTGCTTCCTTCTCCTCATATTGGCCAGCCAATTAATTGCTGCCCTGAGGACTGGAAAAGGACCTGGGAGCTGTCTACTTCTGAGGACTGGACAAGAACCTGGCAACTGTCTACTTCTGAATCCAGGTGACTGTTTGGTGGATTCAGGAGGGAGCTGGGACCATGGAATGGGATCCAGGGAATCAGAGAGACCTCCCAGAGTCAAGATGAAGAAAAGGCCTCCCCTTGGATGAAACTGAGGTTTGCTGGACACCGATGGATGGAGGGTTTGTGTGGTTTTCTAATGACTGTATTTGTGATTAATGATATTTAGTAATTGTGAATCTAGATTAGTGACTGATTAAGTTAATGGTTGCCCCATGAGTGGAAGATTGACATATTTTGAATTGATTGAATTGGTTCCTTAGGGAAACCAGATGATTATTCTTTTGTTCCTTGTTCTAAATATTGTAACTACTGTAGTGAAAACTGTGTGGCCATTCTAATGTTAAGCTGTTATGAACACCATATTGTGATTTTCTGTGATAAGACATAATGTTGTGAATATTATATTGTGATATATTGTGAATGCTTGCCTTAATTTGTAATGGAATAAACAGAGTATTCACTATACTGTGTATCCAAACCTTAAAAGCTGTTCACAGCAGCATTCTTTTGGGAATCTGCTGGTGCATGGCATTACAACTCATTACATATTTGGTTTTGATTTTTGGCCAGAAACCTTTCACTCTTGTCAAGGGGTCTGAGAGGTCAACTAGTTCAAGTCAAGTGTTTTTGTTTGCTAATGTTTGTCAGGTTCATAATAGTCAAAAAACAATTTTTTAAAGACTTATATCTGGTTAAATCAGAGTGAATTGTAATTTTTTATAAGGAAGACTGCTGGTGTCAATCACTAGCTGGACCACAAGACTCTAATATGCCCAAGCCTAACAACTATCACTGAAGAGTTAGCACTGATTGGAACCAATTCCATACAATTTAAATTATTAGCGGGATACTACAAGCAACAATCTGAGACCCAGTACCAGGACATTTTGACCCTCCATGCTGAGGCTTATGGGAGAATAGAAGCAAATAATGACCATAAACATCAGGAGAGCACTGGCATTTCAAACTCAGGAGATGATCCTCAGAAGTTTTTCTTTAGTGCCTCTCTATGACCAGAAGAATGGAAAGATCTGTATCTGTGGGTATGTTCTTAGTGAATGGGATAAGGGACATGCCTTGAGACGCAAGCAGCAGAATCTAACTTTCTGATTCCAATCTGATTGTTCTGGGAACAGTCTAGGAAGACTTCTCAATTCAGAAAGAAATCATCTAAAAATACTCCTAATCAATGGTATCATTACGTAGTCCAGCAGCTCATATGAATAACCTACATCAGAGGTAAGAAAAAAGAATGGGAACATACAAATATTTAAAGAATACTGGATTTTGAACAAAGAAACTAATGCGGACGAGTACTTTAGGTCATAGGTTAAGTTAGATGGCTTGGCCTCTCTGCTCTGTTACCGGTGCTTTTCGGTCTTTGACCTCATTGTAAGGATCAAATGAAGCCATATTTGTAAAGTGCTTAGCACAGTGTCTGGAACATTGTAGGTGCTATCTAAATGTATTATGAATAATAATGTATTATTAAGTATATTACCATATTATAATTACATGCGGTTGCTTATTGAGATATTATAATGATTGATTTATTATTATTATTATTGTTCTTATTTCTGAGGATGACAAAGACCGCTTTCATCTTTCCAGCTGTCTGGATTTTATCAATGTGGGTCTTTCCCAGGAGGCGGCTTAGTGGCACTGGCCCCCTTCCAGCAGCTAATGGAGAAAATAGTCAGATATATGAATTATCTATAAGGTCGATTTGCCTTGATGATCTCATTTTCTTTGGAAGAACATGAAGAAAGACTAATGTAAGTACAATCCCAACAAAACAAAGTTGATATGAATGAAAAAAAAAGTATTTAAGGGCTTACTATATGCCAAGCACTGGGGTTAAAAATATAAAAGCAAAAAGTCTCTGCCCTCAAGGAGCTTATATTGTGAGCTTATATTGAGAGGTGGGGTGGGGAGATGTGGACTTGGTCAAAAAGTTACAAGGAGAGTAAATGGGGACATAGAAGAATAGACTGACACGCTCTATTTACATCTGCAATGACAGAGGTGATTCAATGTATAGTTCATGTTTCCAGAACTGTTGTGGGGGTTGAGCAAGGAAGGAGACGATACTTAGTTGGTGGGTATAACAGTTCTCAAGAAGGCAATGGAAGAAGTGGGGGGAGGACAGAAGGAAGCATGGCTGGAGCTTTTCTGAAATAATGTTCTTAGAGATCATCACAGATCTGGAGAGTAGGGGGCCCAGGGTAGAAGCTTCTCTAAGACAATGGTGTCAAATTCAAGAGAGAAATGGGAACCATTAAGCAATCAGTGTGTCAGGATACTGGCAGGCTACATATCAACTTATTTTAAAAATGAAATGCTATTTATGTTTTATTATATTTTTATTTATTGCTTTAAATATCTACCAATTACATTTTAATCTGGTCCAGGCCACATTCAGGAGTGGATAATTATTTGTTCTAAAGCATGGTCTCTGATATATGTAGTATGTTTGACCTGAACTTGTCCATTGACGAATGCCAATTTTATAGAGCATCTGTTAAGTATGTGAGTCATACAGTATGTCAACAGAGCACAATCACTGATGCGGGAATGGTAGTTCTCCTGCACTGGCCACATCCACAAAATTTTTAAGATAAAAGGACTTTTCTAGGAATGGTCAGTTTTAATTTATTATTTCTTAAGAACTATGCTTCTATTGAGGAACCACTGAATGAAACGAAATCTGAAACACTGAATGAAATCACTAAATTACTTTATTTATGCATGCATGGTTGAAGAGACCTAGTGGCAGAAAGTCAAGAAATGATATTTTACTCTAAAATTTACAAAGTCATTTGGAGATCAGTGGACAGGAAAACATGGACAAGTGTTCAGAAACTTGACCAACACACACACACACACACACGTGTTGGCTTATGTGCATCTAAGAAAACCTTTTGTCCTGTACACAAGATGCCAAAGTTCATTGGTCCAGTGGGAAAGCACTGGCTTTGGGGTCAAGGGATCAAAATTCTGCTGGACCATGTTCAGAGCCTTTGTTACCTCATCTGTAAAACAGGCATAATACTATCAATGATGGGCAGCTAGGCGGCACAGTGCCAAGCCTGGAGTCAGGAAGATTCCTCTTCCTGAATTCAAATCCACAAATACTTGTGTGACCCTGGGCAAGTTAACTTAAAGTTAAACTTAAGTTATAGGTAAAGGGTTACTGGTCCTTTATTCTCATACATCTGCCCCTTTTCCATGGGTGCTGTATGATCATCAATGCCCAAATTCCTCCCAGACGTGTGGCAAAGTCTAGGTCATATGAGGTCAAGACCCATCTTTTAAGAAGTGCTGAAAGGGTCCAGAGTAGAAAAAGTTTAAGAAAGAAGCTCAGGGCTAGTCTTACTGCGATCTCAATATTAGCCACTAGGTGACACTCTGAGCTCAGCTTACGTCCCAGGGCCATAGGCCTATTTCCAAGGGTTGGAGTCGCAATTTGAGCAATTTGAGGCTGGATTGTTCTTGTTTATGTAGAGAAAAGGCTTTATTTCAAACAATAGTCTGATCAGTGAAACCCTGTTTTTCAAGTGTTTTTGAAGTTTTAAGGGAATTAATTGGCCAATGTGGATGTGTCTGAACCTGTGGACAGCCTTTTCTAGGTGTTAATTAGCAAGGACACACAGGCTTGAATTTATAGAGAGTTTCTTTCACACTCATAATTGGTCTTGAAGGAAACTTGGCCTTGGCACACATTCAAGACCCTTGGTGGCCTCAGATGTAGGCATGTGTTGTCCAAAGGGAAATATGTAATGGGCTGGTTCTTAGAAGTATATATAAAACGTATATATATATGTATATATACACACATGTCATATGTATATATTATATATATAATATATATTTACACATGTGTATATACATATATAATGTGTATGTATTTAATATATAAACTATGTATGTGTATATGCATATATAATGTATATACATTTAATATATACACATATACATTTATATTTATATAATTTCAATATATAATGACATTGGAAGGTGGTGATTATTTCAGGACAGATAGTTTGTTCAGTTTGGTTACTAATAACTACCTTACAGGCACACAGTGGATAGAATGCTGGAACTGGCGTCAGGAAAACTGGAATTCAAATCCAACCTCAGACACTTACTAGCTCTGTGACCCTGGGTAAGTCACTTTAACCTCTGTCTGTCTCAGTTTTCTCAACTGTAAAATGCGGAAAATAACAGCACCTACATCCTGGGGTTATTGTGAAGATGAGATAAGATGCTATTTGTAAAGCACTTTGCAAAACCTTAAAGCATTACATAAATGTGAGTTATTACTATTACTGTTCTGAGGATGACCTTGACAGAAGTTACCATTACATGACAGTGGGGGTTTGGGTGGGTTTCAAAGCCTTTTGGAAAAGTTACAAAAAAAGAAAAGAAAAGAAAAAAGAAATACGTTGAACTTTTAGCATGCAATATGCTTCGAAGAATACTATTAACTCAATATACAAGCAAAAGGAATAAAAAATAAACCATACCTTAATACAAATGTTTCTTCTACTTAGAAAAGCAATCTCCCCAAATGGCATTTGTGCTTACACGTGTTGTATAATGATGATATGACAATGTAATCCCCTTCAAAATTCAACAATTCAGCCATTGGGTGGGGTGGAGAGGTAAGAAAGGGGCCAGTGGAGAAGTAGTAGAATTTGTGGAATTACTGGTACAGCAACTGTGAAAGCAGGAACCCCAGAATGTTGGTGAATTGCCCTCTCCTGACTTCAAACCTGGCCCCAGATATTTACTAGCTGTGTGACCATGGGCAAGTCACTTAACCTCTGCCTGAGGTCAAGTCTTGCCTAGTCTGAGTTTCTTCAGCTGTTAAAAAAATGGGGATAATACTAGTACCTACCTCTGAGTGTTGTCGTGAGGATCTGGTGAGATAATATTTGTAAAGAGTTACTGACACAGTGCCAGGTACACAGTAGGCATTTAATTAATGCTTATTTACTTCCATGACAAAACTGGAAACAAATCTTGCCAGTTACATACAAAGGCTTCATGATTCATTTTGTTATTGGTAACTTCAGCTCCAAACCACACAATGACACATTGTTGACCACTAAACTAAATCTAGACAAAATGAAATATTAAATTTCTGAGCTTTAAATCTGAAGAGTGAAAAGCTGAATTCATGGAAAATCTTCACTTAATGCAAACTATAGATATTACACCTAATTTTGAAATGGGGATGAACTTACTTAGAATGGAATTTTAAAAAGACGTTTTTGAACTCGAGATCATAACTCCCCAACCAAAATACCAATTATGTCAAAACAGACTGATTTTTTTTAAAAGATGAAAAATGCTGTAACCATCAGGAACAAACACATTCTCCCACAAAAATATTTCAAGACTTGTACAAAGGTTCTAAATGCTCCAGTGTGAGCGTGGTCAATCACTGTCTCTCCTCATGGTGCCCACTTCTGTTCTAATAAAGCAGGGCTGGGATCTGGCTTTGGGTTCCTGATTCCTGGAGCTCAGTTGCTTATGATTCCCTTCTCCACCCCACTCTCTCCCCCCCCCCCACCTTTTCTGAGCATGGGCTAACTCTAGGTCTATTTGCAAGAGTTCAGTATAAGTTTCTTTACACAGCTCATACTTTCCAGTCTTCAGGTTCCTCTTCTCCCATTTTCATCAGCTTTCCCTTTCCCCTTTACTTGAGCATGGGGTTTTTTCCTACTCTCGCCTCCCATTCTTTTGTGCCATTTTGGACTGGATGGAGAAACTTAATTTTTTTCTTTATCATTAATTTCTGGAGCTCTGTTCAGGGAGCTGGGCTTCTCAGGTCTTTCATATTGCAATCTGAATCAGCATCTTCCAAAACATTAAGACCTAGCAGGAGAAATAAAAATCATTCATGACTTCAATAATTATACCATCCCCATCATCCAATTTGCTACTAGAATTGAACTAAGGATACAATAGTATCCTTTCAGAACAACAGAAGATGAACTTATATCCCAATACTTTTGTTCATTTACAAAAAAGCCATTATTTTATTCAGACCCCATCTAGTACCTTTCTCACCATGCCTCCCTTTTGCCCTTCCCTTAACCGCCCTAGGGATTGCTCTGACCATACAGGATAGCCTAGACCTTATAGGATAGCAAGTTAGGGAAGATGGAAGGAAGACTGATATGGTTATTCATATCACTTGGATAAGTTGAGTGTCACCAACTACTGGCCTTCTGATGTGATCGAAGACCATTAAACTACCTTTTGCCCTGATCCTACCTCTGAATGTTCTCCAAGGCCTTACCATCTGCCCTGTGGCTATGCCCCCCAGATATCTAGGCACTTTCATCTGACCCATTCATGTGCCCTAAGGACACTAGGTCCTTGCATTCAGACTCATTTTTCCACCCTTAGGACCTTCAGACCCTTTCATTCCCTGTAACTGAATTCTTTTATATGTGTTGTCTCCCCTAATTAGAATGTGAGCTCCTGGAGAGTATGGACCATCTCATTTTTTTTTAATCTGTATCCTAGGGAAACAGACAAAGCTGTCCTCACCTCTCATATTCCAGTTTAAAGCCTAATATACTAGGAAAAGTATGTAGGTGTGTGCACCCCAAAAACTGTGTGCAACAGAAATCCTTACCCAAATAATACTGAGAGGTTTCTCAAGGTAGGAAGCAGAAAAGAATGGTTTACTATGATCTCGAGAAAGGGCCACCCTCCTGACAAATGGTCAGGGAGGATAAGCACTTTACAAAAGGAAATGGTGAGGTTATAAAGCCCTAAAGTGGACTTCTCCCCCACCCCTGTCCTGCCCTTTTTCTTCCATTGGCTGGAAGTTAGGTGTGCAATCTAAGAGAGGCAATCTACCTCTAGTACCAGAACAAGGAAACAGTAGACCACCCAATGTACATTTGAGAAAGCACTTCTGTCCTTATCTGGCATGGCTTAAGCTGAGGTGTCACTGAGGAGAGGGGTGATTCACTACAGTTCTGAGTTCTGAGTCCTTGTGTGATTTTTGGGGAAGGGGAACTTGGGCCTGTTTCCCATAAAAAGCCTTACTAGATTTTAGAGTATAATCTGAGAAGTTTTCACTTCTCTCACTCATAGGGAAGAAAGCTGAGGTCCATGAGACAGGACTGGTTACTAGATCTGTGTTAACTAGGAAAACTTATGAACTAATTAAGGTTAAGATTGTCTTTTTCCAAACCCTGAAATGATACACAAAGATCTCTCCCTACTCCCTAAATTGATAAAGGTAATGAGAAGGAAGACAATTCTTAGATTACTTCAGCTAATGCAATTTAGGCTATTTCTTGTTGTTGATCCTTCATTCTTTATTTAAAATTTTATTTATTTATTTTCAGTTTTCAACATTCATTTCCACAAGATTTTGAGTTCCGAATTTTCTCCCCATCTTTCTCCTCTGCTCCACCCCAAGATGAAGTGCATTCTGATTACCTCTTCCTCCAGTCTGCCGTCCCTTCTATCACACACCCCCTCTCATCCCCTTTCCCCTTACTTTCTTGTAGGGCAAGACAGATTTCTCTACCCTGTATCTTATTTCTTGTGTATCTTATTTCCAAGTTGCATATGAAAATAATTTTTACCATTTGTTTTTTAAAACTTTTGAGTTACAAATTCTCTCCTTTTTTTCCTTCCCACATACCCTCATTGAGAAGGCAAGCAATTCAATATAGGTTATACACGTGTAGTTATGCAAAACATTTCCATAATAGTCATGTTTTGAAAGACTAACTATATTTCCCTCCATCCTATGCCATCCCCCCTCACTTATTCTGTTTTCTCCTTTGACTCTTTCCCTTTTCAAAAACGTTTGTTTCTGGATACCCCTTCCCCTAATCTGCCCTCCCTTCTATCATTCTCCCTTGTCTCTTCCCCCCCTTACTTTCCTGTACAATAAGATACCCAATTGAGTGTCTACTCCCTCCTTAAGTCAAATCCCATGAGACTAAGGTTCACTCATACCCTCTCACTTCCCCCCTCTTCCCCTCCCTTGTGAAACCTTTTTCTTGCCTCTTTTATGTGAGATAATTTACCCCATTCTATCTCTTTTACCCCATTCTATCTCTCCCTTTTCCTCCCAATATATTCCTCTCCCCCTTTAATTTTATTTTTTAAATATCATCCCTTCATATTCAATTCACCCTGTGCTATCTCTGTCTACCTACTTATCTATTTCCTCCAACTACTCTAATACTGAGAAAGGTCTCATGAGTTACAAATGCCATCTTTCCATGGAAGAATGTAAATAATTCAACTTTGGTGGTCCTTCATTCTTGAAGAAGACCAATGACATCAGGAGGGTGATGTCTTGACTTGCAAGTGAATTGGATTTAAGTGAGACAGGGCTTGCAAAATCATCAGTCTCACTCTCTCCTCTGGACCCACTGGAGTCCAGTGGTAGTACATAGGCCAGGAAGATTAGCAATGGCAGCTGGAAGGGAGAAAACTTGGAATGCTCTATAAAAGGAATTGAATGGTTTTAGGAAAATGATTCTCTGAGGTTGTTTGCCTAGAATAAGTGAGTATTGCTCTGTTTGATGAAAGAAACTATTACCTGAACTGTTTCCTAAATTCTTTGTGGACTCTGTCTCAATTTTGCTTTTATTTGTGTTCACAATGCTTAACGCAGTGCCCACACTGTAGGAGTTTATTAAATGCTAACTGACTGTGTACCAGTCCTTCTGGCCATTTCTTCTAATTTAGGAAAAGAAGTTAAAGAAAGATTAGGATTACAGAATGGAAGTTTCTTCTACAGTAGGAGTTTTAAGGATCTCTTAAAAAGTGAGAGAGAACTCAGAAGAGGAAGGTGATGAGCCTTCCCACCACATGGAATACGAGTCTTGGGGACATCCTCCTCTTCTCCTCCCCAGAGACTAAAATGGCAAGGTATATGACTGTGGTTTTATCTTTAATCTCCAGTGCTAGAACTCTAAGGGGAGCCCCCCCCCTCTGTCACACACACACACACACACACACACACATACACACAAAAGAAGGAACCTATCTTCTTTCTTTAAAATGAGTGGGACTGGCACCTTATAAGTATGTTCTTTAATTCTATTGAACATTGCATCACACTGATTTGATCTTATTTCTCATAATATTTATACAACATAAGTGTGTGTGTGAAGGCTCTGGGAGCCAAAGAAGGGAGACTGATCTTTCCTAATGCAGTTCTGGGATCCCAGGTTATTTGTTAGAGATTTCGCTCTGTAACTGGGAACAAGGACAGAATTACTAAGAACCTATGGCCTTTTAGATTTGCCACTTGAGACTACAAGCCTAAATGCAGCCTTAGGGTTACGTATGAAATATAATGGGACTTGCGAGCTAAGGAGCTGTCTAAGGGCATTAGGGGACTGTCAATTTGGTCATTTCTCTCTCTCTAAGCAGAAAAAATGTTAAGACATAGAATAACCAAAAATTAGTAAAAGTTAAATTATAGAGAGATAAGGATCTTTCTATAAGGATCTGAGTCTCAAGGATGGATAGAAATCACATGGCAGAAATTGGTAGAAATTGCAGGTTGTAGAATTTAGCATCATCTTCATCATTTTGTGTGCACCTACAATTGGCCTGAAAATGCTTTTAATAAGTCTGCAGAAGATGAGCTCTCATCCTACCACTTGAATTCAATTACAAAAAGCAGTAAAAGATGGGAAAAATGACAAAATTATTATTATTATTATTATCACTTATAGAAATCTTTTTTTTACCTCTGAAAAACTCCAAGGTTTATTTAATGATCTTGAACTTTTTCAGAAACAAAAGATGATCATTTTTAATACCATTATTCTATTAGTATTGTATGGTCTTGAGTCATAGAAAACCATAGTCTCTGAAGTATTAGAAGATGAGTATCATTCAGAAGGTAATGGGAAGATACATGGTAAGGGCAAATGGGTTGTGATCCATACAAAAAGAAGAACTATGGGGAAAAACCAGAGGAAATGTCATCAAAGATGTGCATGATTTTTTCTTTTTAAGAAATATCTTTTGAACAAACAGAAATCATTTTACAGAACAACAGTAAAGGCTGACAACAGGTAGGCCTCATTGGACTTGTGAAATGCAACCCATGCCTGAACAGAATCCTTATTATAACATATAAGCCAAGTAGTCATCCAAAGTCTGATTGATGGGGGGAACCCCCTACCTCTCAAGGCAGCCTGTTTCATGGAGCACTATAATTGTATAAAGTTTTTCCTGATTCATACATCTTTGACATGACAGCCTTTCTAATCCTGGAAGTCAGCTATCTTGTCCCTCCCTGAGTCTTTTTTCCTTTAGATTAAATATCCCCATTTCCTTTAACACTAATTATACGTTATGGATATATGACATGGATTCCAGGCCCATCATTACTCTGGTTTCTTCCCTCTGGATGCTCTCTGGAAAATACCTGCTCTTCTGAATGGTCCCCAAACTGAATACAGCCCTTCAGATGTGGTCTTTGTCAGGCAGAACACAGGGTACACATTAAGGGAATCTGAAGATCTTCCCTGCCTCTAGGCCCTTTGATAGGCTTAAGTGACTCTGAGAACCTTCCCTGATTTGAAAGTATACTCTGTCCCCTAATAGGCTGAATGTGGTTACATGGAGCCTATGGCAGGAGGCTTGTTCTTCAGGAATGCCCAGGCCTTATTACTTTGTGACTGGGAAGTGGGTCAAGAGGGCTGTGACATTCTCTGATCCAGGAGAAGGCTATATATAACCTGATGTGAGTTTTTGCTTTGGGGCTCACTTTGGAAGGAGTTGTGTGATTTGGCCAGATGAGACTCTGAGCAGCTGTTGAGCCCCCCGGCTTTGAAAAACCCAGATGTTGATGCTTCCCTCACTGGTAACTGACTAGGTATGGATATAATGATCAGATGGCTGGAAGCCCATCTGCTGATCTGTTTCTTTGTCTGCTTGTAACTTGTGTTTGTATTCTCTGAAGTACAGGGTGCTGACTTTTTTCCCCTGAACTAGGTAAATGATAAGTGTTTGAGTGATTAAAGTAAGGATGTTAACCGATTTTGAGTTGCTTTCCTTTAGAAAAGCAGATCTAAAAACCTGTGCTAGCAGCCACACTGGGTATGCGAGGGTGCTTGCTGATACTGGAACTAACATTTCCTCCTACATGGAAGCTATGACTCTCTTAATATAGCTCAGCTTCACATTAGGTTGGGTTTTTGTTGTTTGTTTGTTTGTTTTGTATGCCTCTTCAAATTGTGAACTCAAGTTTAAAAATCCCCAGATCTTTTTCAGACAAATTCTATTCTAATCATGCCTCCTCAATCCTGTATTTGTGAAGCTGGGTTTTTGTTTTTTTTTTGAAAAGCCAATTGTACTCTTGCCTAAAAGACTATTTTATGGAGAACTCACATGAGATAAGGCAAGTGTGTTCACATGGTGGTCAGAAGAAGCCATACAAGGACACTCCCAAGGTCTCTCTTAAGAACTTTGGAATTGATTGTGTGATATGGGAGACACTGGCACAGGACCGTTCAGCATGGCATGTTCACATCAGAGAAGGTGCTGTGCTCAAAGGAAATGCAGGATGCGCAGATTTAGAGAATCCACCCCAAATGTTCACAAGGACTATCTGTGTCCAACCTGTGGTAGAGCATTCCAAGCTCGTATTAGTCTGATAAGCTATTAGCTGGAGGCACTGTAACTTGACTCTAACATAGTGATGTCATTTTGGTCCTCTTCAAGAATGAAGGACAAGAACCAATCCCTATCCCTAATGAAATAATTTTATTCAATTTAGACCAATGTTAGATAGTCAAGATCTCTTTGGATTTTGACTCTGTCATCCAGTATGTAAATTACCACTCTCACTTTTTGACATTATTGATTTAAATGAGCATATTATTTGGGGCTTTATTCAAGTCACTAGTTTTGATCTAATGTTGATCTAATGTTTTCTTTTACAAAACATTGTTAACTTCTGTTTTGACATCACACATATCCCACCAATCTCATAAAGTATATTTCCTATAACAATCAGGCTTTTTTTGTTTGCTTTTAGCATAAGCTATGCTCCAGTGGCCTACATGTGTATGATTCAATCCAGGTGAAACCCTCCTCATCATTCTGCTTTGGCACACATTACCCCTACCTCCAACTGACCCTCGGAAAGAACAGTTTAAATGCAAACTAAAGCAAACTACACACTCTCCTTCTTTTCCATGTTTGGTTTTGCTTTCTCTTTCCCATTGTTCATTCCATTGGCTACAACCTGATTAATGTCCAATGTGAAAGTATTTGTAGATCTTATACCTGATTGCATGCCGTCATGGCGGGTAGGGGGGAAGAAAATCTGAAACTCAAGGGATTATGGAACTGAATCTTGAATCTTATGAACTAAAAGTAAATAAATCAATAAAAAAAGAAAATTTAAGGTGTCCCCAAACTATGATGATAATATGATAGTAATACTTTTAAAAGAACTTGTATTTCAGAATACCTATAAGCATTTGAAAAATTAACATACTCAGTTTACAGAAAGTATTTTTTAATTAATCAAAATGAGTCTTATTCTATACATTGTTGTACCTAAATAAAGCTAAAAAAAAAATACCTCAAAAGAAAAACAATCCATCGAATTCTTGTACTTCTCAGGCTAAGTGTGCCCCTTTCCCAGGTCCCTAAACCACCACCCCAGACTTATATTGTTACTTTCAGAAATAAAATGAATTTAGAGTTCTGGGAGGGGCAACTCCCTGACATTTTGGCAAGTTCCACTTTCCTGAGGGTTTTAACTCCCCTTGGAAGGGAAACACACTTAAGGTTGTTAGAGTGGTAACACCCTTCCCACTGTACTTGCATTATCTGAATATCTCATAGTAAAAGGGGAAGGAAAAGTCCGAGGTCCCCCAATTTCTTGTATCTTGGCTTAGCCCCCCCCCCCCCAGCCATTCCTCTAGGTTTGGGGTGACAACAGTCCAGTTGTTTCAGCCAAACATTTCTAGTCAACCAATTTATCCCTAATTTAGTGACTTTGAGTGGATAATGAGCCAAATGGGTATGTCCACATTTTCTGAAGCAGAGCCAAAGTTCCCAATAAAGGCTCTTTTCCCCTCTATAAATTCATCAAGTTGATTAGAGAATGCCTTTGATCAAGATCCTATATCATGTAACACTCTTTATATTGACAAAAAGATGGGATGTTCCCTTTAATTTTGACAATATGGTATTAACATATCAGAGTAGATACTTGTGAGCCTAAGACCAGAAAGGAAGAAACACAAAAGAGGCAACCTAAAACAAGGTTTACATTGCTGTTCTAGGACACGTGCTTTAGACACCATGTGCTCACAATTGTATGGAGGCTGAGGTGCTGGTCAGGGCAAGCTGACCCTCCCCCAACCTACTACTGGAGATATAGCTCAAACAGTCCTGACATGACTTACAGCTGGAAAGGAAGAAAGTGGTGAAAGGCTGCCTCTGCCCCTTTATACATCCACTGAGTCATCAGCCCTTAGGGTTCTGTAGTCAATAGGGGATCTCTGCTTCTTCTCTACATGAAAGCCCTTTAACCTCAAGTGACACATGGCTAGAAGCAGGCCCCAAAGTTCCCTACATAGTAAACTTGTTGATTGATTGATCCATCCATACTCTCTCATATCTGTGAACTAACAACATACACTTGAAAGATGGTAAGTGGTGATAATGATGTAAAAAGGTCTAACTCTGAATTGACCTGGAAGCTTAACCTTTACTTCTGACAACTGGACTAGAACTGGCATCTAGCCTGTGGGTGGCTGGAGCCAAACAAAGCAGCTGACGGAAGAGTCAGGAATCAAACAGAATTTTAATTTCAGAGGGAGGAAAACAGGTTTGCAAATCAAAATCCCCCTGAGAAGGGGGGATTGTGGCAGAGGTAAGGTTTTTATACATGAAAACCAAAAAAAGAGGGACCCAACACAGTCATTCTCAGGTCTTGAGTAAATAGTACCCATATCAGGCCCATGCATGCAGACATTTGGGGGATAACACAGACATTCTTGGGTTCTGTGGGAATAGTTCCTAAGGTATTAGAATTGTTGAGCCTTGTGATTATTCAGCGAGGTATAAAACCAGAGTTAACATGGTGGGGACAGGAATGCAGCCCCTGGTTCAGTTCACTTTGGTTTACAAACAGGAATTGTTTAGTGTCAGGAGAGAGTGATCACTTTCTCTTGTAGCATGTTGGCTCTAGCTCTAGCTCTCAGGCCAGAATCTCCTAGGAAATAGGGAAGTTCCAACAAATCTAAATAGTTATTGATTAATATGAAAATCATAAATCCCTCAGAGAACACCCATTGTTACCTTTTGCCAGAGGATGAGATTATCCAGAGGGTAAGCACAAAGGATTGTTGTTATCTTAAGCTCAGGGCACGGCCTGCTTGCTGGGTCTTAGCTCTGGAAAACAGGATGTCTCCTACTATTTTGACACTTTAAACTCAAGAGGCTCTTTGTCCTAAGAGACTTCTGTTTGATTCCTGACTCGCTTACTTCTAGACTGCTTGGTTTGGTTCCAGTCACCCACAAGTTAGAAGTCAGTTCCGCTTTGGTTGTCATTTAAATTGGTATTGGAAGTAGGACTGGAAGAAACAGGGCCAAGCAACTTTCCAGTTGTTACCAGTGGGAATGGACTATACCACCAGAGATTTCTCCAGAGTCTGACACCTCACACACCCTCACACACCCCCTTGTGTGGTGAGTCTGTTGGCCTTTTTTGGTTAAGCTTAGCATTCTTTGTAAGGAAAACTCCAAGACCCCTCCTGTAAACTGGTTCCTCTCAGGTGTCTCTGGTAAGGACATCCTTTCTTAACTGGCAACCTCTGTCAACTCACTGTATGCTTCTGTAAAACTGGGGCCTCTCTATGCACCTCTGCAAAATTGCAACTGCGTGTCTAACTGCACACTTTAGTAATCTGTGTGCCCCAGTCAAACTGGTTCTGTTTGTATTTGTCTTGTTTTGTCTGTGTCTTTGTAAAATGTAAAATGTCTGCGTCATGTTTGTGTTTGTGAGCTAGATTCTGTTACCTTGAAAGACTTAAAATGCAGCCAGTTGGAAAAACTTCTAAAGGCTGTAGCCAGAGAGTTTAGAATACTGGAAAAGATTAATGAACTTTCATGGTTGAAGCTATTGTCCCACTAAGCAGGACTAACCCCCACTTTAAGCTTTCCTCAGGAGATTAGGTTACAAGAAAAGAGAAAAAAATCTGTAAGACATTTTTTCCCTACCATTTCAGCTTTGTCTATGTTGGAATTACAGAAATAAAGTCAGATAGTCAAAGTCTGTAGAACTGCTAAAAACATGTTAGCAAATTTTAGAGGTTTGAAGATTATTTTAAGATTGCAGGAGAGAATTCCTGAGACTCTGGGGTAATTCCAGGTACTCACTGTAATACCATGTACTAGCAGATTCCCAAAAGAATACCACTGTGAACAGGTTTTAAGGTTCTGATTACACAGTATAGTGAACACTCCATTTATTCCATTACAAATCAAGGCAAACATTCACAACAAATAATAATATAATATTCATAACATTACATGTTATCACAGAAAATCACAATATAGTGTTCATAGCAGCTTAACATTAGAATGGCCACACAGTTTTCAGTACAGTGGCCACAATATTTAGAACAAAGAACAAAAGAATAATCATCTGGTTTCCCTAAGGGGGAAACCCTCCTTAATCATTTAATCAATTCACAATGCAACAATCAATCTTCCACTCACGGGGCAATCATTAACTTAATCAGTCACTTATCTAGCAATCAGTCACTAAGTACAAAGCATTAGAAAATTATACAAATCCTCCACCCCTCGGTGTCTTCAATTTCATCATGTATCCAAGGGGAGGTCTTTTCTTCATCTTGACTCTGGGTGGTCTCTCAGATTCCCTGGATCCCCTTCCATGGTCCCAGCTCCTACTTGAATCCACCAGTCACCTGGATTCAGGGGCAGACAGCTCCCAGGTTCTCGTCCAGTCCTCCAGGCTGTTCTTGGTACACACTGAAGTTCACAGAGTCTGGCATATCTTAAAACCTTCACTACTTCTGTTGCCGGGAGCTCAAGGATCAGCCAGACCATGAACAAACAAAGTCTTTTCCTGATCATGCTTCTTCAGTCTTCCAGCAGTTCAGCTGGCCCTAGGAACCAGGAGAAATCTTGGCCTTCCGGGCAGCCCTCTCAGCCCTCCAGGTGGCCTTCACAGATTCTGGTCTCATAGAAAACTCCAACTCATTTCTCAGTCTAGCAGGTCCAGCTCCCAGATGCTGGGACAATCCTGCTTCCTCCAACAGGAGGAAGATTCCTGATTCTCTCTCTCTGTCTCTAGAACTCTTCTTATATATACCCACTGGCCTCCTGTCTCAGCCAACCCCCTCCAGCCACATCAGCAACAGGAGATAGAGCTCACACCTTCCATACTTAGCTCTCAGTTACTAAGGGCTAAGTATCTGCTAAATTGATTACTGTTATACTCACTCCTTTCTGAAATATCTTAGCAATTTTGGGGTACTACTCTGTAGAATTTGTTTTAAGTAAAAATAAAGGGTTAAATTTTATAAAGATTTTACAAGTAAATGGCAAAGGGTGGGGAACTTGAGGCCTTAATGCCCATATGGTCTTCTAGGTCCTTCTGTCACTCTTTGAATCCAGACTTAACAGACAAATTCTCTTAATAAAAGTATTTGTTCTGTAAAACTTGGACTTAGTCAAAAGGCTGCACCTGAGGCCTTGAGGCCACAGGTTCCCCACCCCTATTCTAGGGCAATGAAGAAAGACAGCTAGTTTGAAAATAATCCCAAAGTGAAGAAAGAAAAAAAGGTAAGTAAACAGTTTGTACTTTATAGTAATTTCTTTTTAACCTTTCCTTGACGTTCCTGATCATGAAAAGAAAAAAGACTATTTAAACCAAAGAGACTCCTGTGACTCCCCCAGGTCAAAAGACCCTGTCCCCATCCCTCTCATCCTAGATCAGATTCCTAAATATGGGTGTTAAAAAAAATGGTGGAAAAAATGTAGGGAAACTTGAATTACATTCTGCCCCTCCAGCTGTGCAGTTCAAAGTTCCAGAGCCCACCTAGTATAGGGAGAGGGGCAACAGCTGTAGCTGTAATTCCCCACTAGCAGTGGCTCCAGTGGCCCTTTGCTCCTGGGCATCCTGAAACCCACTCCTCTCAATAAGCATGGGGGCATCACTCAGGTATACATCCTGCCCATCCTGCCCCAGCAGCTGCAAGCAGTCCCAGCCCCATCAATGTCTGGCCCCAAAGCTGCAGCTGTCAAGGGCAAGGGAGGGTCAGGCCCCATGGCCAGCATCTACTTTGCCCTGCCTCCAGGAACAACCACCAATGGGAAGGTCATGGCCACCCCAGTTCTAGGAAGTAAAGACAGCTGCACCTTCTTTGATGTTTCTTTCCTTGAAGGTGCCCTATTAATCCTCTCTGTATCCCCCAACTGTAAACCGTTCTACAGTGACAACACTCTAACATATGTGTGGCTATAAAAAAGTCTCTGTAAGAAATTTCTTTTTTCTTAAAAAATCTTTTTTAGAACATTTTTATTTAAAGCTTTGAGTTCAGAATTCTGTCCCTTCCCTTTTTCCTTCCTGACGTGGTAAACAATCAAATATAGGTTATACATGTGCAGTTAAGTAAAACATTTCCATGTCAGTAATTTTGTCCAAAAAGACTTAAGTAAAAGAAAAAAAAAGAAGAGAGAAAGAGAAAAATAGCGTGTTTCAGTCAGTATTCAATCAATATCAGTTCTTTCTCTGGAGGTGGACAGTATGCTTCATCATTGGTCCATTGGGATTGTCTTGGATCATTGTATTGTTGAGAATAGATAAGTCATTCACAATTCTTCATCAAATAATATTGCTGTTACTGTGTATAACATTCCCTTGGTTTCTGTTCACTTCACTTTTCATCAGTTCATGTAAGTCTTTCCAGGTTTTTCTGAAATCACCCTGCTTGTCATTTTTTACAGTACAATAATATTCCTTTACAATTGTGAAGGGACTTGTGATTTTTATAATAATCGATATATGTGTAATGAATATATCAATAGATTAGATTTTTCAGAATTGCCTCTTTTGTGAGAAAGACTGACAACCCAGCCTGAAATGATCAGACTTTTGACAGTGCTCACAATCACTGCCTCTATACCTTAAGTGAAGTGAATCACAAATTGTAGAACCTGTTCCTGTCACAAAACTCTGGTCATGTAACCCCTGAGGGTTTGAACAACGTTGCTCCCACAGAACTCCAGAATGGTTGTACTGTCTTCTCTTTGTGGGTTGGTTGTGGAAACTACTCTGGCCCTAGGGAACAATTGTTTGTAATCCACCTCCCCTCCATCCCCCACTTTTTATTTATATACATAATCTCTGTCTTCACTTTGGCAAGGTGGCATTCTGATCAGGAGAATGCTTGACTTGCAAATCTATTCCTTATAATGAAACTAATTAATGAGCTACCTGATTACTGACTTTGTCTCTGGCCAGCTGTTTTGCCATTCTCGGGTTATAGACTGGCTCAGTAAAAATCCTATTAACAAAGTCAAAAGGAAAAGTGAGGTGGGCAGTGCATGAGATGGATAGATAGTGTTATGGAAACTTAGACTTCAAGACTTCAAGAACTAGTGGAGGATGGAAGTGAATGGGAAAGCTGAAACTTCTCAGCCCATAAGTTTTCTTGTGGGAGCAAGCGACTTTTGGCTTCCCCCTTTCCCCTTCTTCCCCCTTCTTTACTACTGCTACATCAGCATTAGGCCTTCTTGTTTTCCACACCCTTATCAGCATTAGGTCCGTTAGGGGTTTTTGACTTCCACCCTTGCTGGCCTTTGCCAAATAAGGACATGAACAATACCCTAGTTCCTTGCCCACCTCCCAGCCAATAGGGGATAGTGGTGGGCTTCTTTGTTATTTGCCATTGGGGATGATTTTAGAACTGAGACTTGAGTCTGTCTTCCAGCCAATGGAAGAAGAGACAGTGGTGGGAGGGGGCTTGACTGCATTAGGGTATAAATTCTTGTTCCATGTTTTGTAACATGCCTCTTCTCCCTGATCCTGATCAGCCATGGAGAGGACCACCTTATTCCCTTGGGGGAAGAGAATAAAAATTTCCTGTTTTTATCCTGAGAAACCTCCATGTTCTTGATTAAATTCTGAATGGGGTTTTTCACCTCACACAGAAGAACCTGGCATGCCATGGTCCATGAGGTCATGGAGAGTCAGACACAACAAGAACATGGTTCTTTTCTATCTCTCTAGTCTTTTTTTATATTTTACTTCCCTCTACACATTTTATGATATAAATAAGTACAAGTGACCCATTTACTGTCCCTCACACAGGCCCTACCTTCTTGCCCTATCTTCTCTCTGGGCTAGTGAAGTGCTTACCTTCAGAGTTAGTGGTCTGAGATTACTTTCCATACACTCTGTATATTCGTTGTGCACGCATAATTATTTACATGTTATTTCCCTTTAGAATGTAAGATCCTGGAGGCCAGGGACCATATTTCAGCACTTAACACAGTGCCTGACATACAGTAAGTGATTAATATATGCTTGTTGCCTTGATGTTGTGGCCCCAGCACTTGGCAGAGTGCCCGGCACATAGGAAATGCTTAATTGTTAATTAATAAACATTTATTAAGTGCTTACTATGTCTCAGGCACTTCAATAAGTACTAGAGATACAAAAAGAGGCGAAAGGCAGTCCCCTGCCCTCAAGGAGCTTACAATTTAATCGGTGAGACAACATGGATAAATAAGAGATAATTAACAGAGGGAAGGCAATGGAATTAAGAGGGGTTGGGTAAGACTTCCTGTAGATGGCAAAATTTTAGTTGTAGGGACTTGAAGGGACTTTAGTACGGACTTGAAGCCAGAGAGGTCAGCAGGCAGAGTGTTCTAGGAGACTCCCAATAGGCTGACCACCCTCCCTGCTTGCCCCTTCCCCAACCAGCTACTGCAATTAGTTCAGGGCTGAGGTGATAAATGCTGGCTAACTTGATTCTTCCTTATGAGTACTAAGGACAGTACCTATCACAAACACAGAGCACACATTTAACAAATGAATGCTGGACCTAAATGCAAATCCACCCTCAAACATGTTTTACCTGTGTGACCTTGGACAAGTCACTTAACCTCCTTTTCTTAGTTTCCTCATCAGTAAAATAGGAATCTTAATAGCACTTTGCCTGGGGTGGTGGTGGAGTGTTTGTGTCAAGAGGTTGGAATACTTGCAGATATGCAAATATTTGCATAAGTCCCTTGCAAAACTTAAAGCACTATATAAATGATAGTTTTACTTAACGTTGTTATTAATAATCATTTTACTGATTGACTGAGGTAAAAACAATGAATTAGGGTCCAAGTAATTCTGGGTCTATTAAGCAAGGACAAGCCGCGTGCCTATGGATGGCTGAAACACACTTGTACCGGATAGGACTAAAGCGGGCGGGTCCTGTACTTGCCAGATACCGGAGGACCAATCACCTCTCCTTCCCTCTGAGGAGCGGTCTCTTTAATCTTTGGCTTTGGCTCCGCCTTCAATTCCTTTCCACGCTCGCTCCAGTTCTGGCCGGCGCCCTTTGGGAGCATGCGCACTGCGTCCAACGGTCCGTCCCCATCAGGCAATACAGAAGGCGGCCCGGCGGCGGGGAGGACCCCGGCCCTAAGATGGCGGCGCCCAGCGGAGCCACGGCCTCGGGTGAAGGCGACGGCGGCTTCGGGCCATGGTTGGACGAACGCCTGGAGGCACTCGGGGTGGACTGGGCCGTGTACGGCGCCTATATCCGGGGCGTCCTGCAGGAGGACGATGAGGAGGAGAAGCTGGACGCGCTACAGGGCATCCTGGCCGCCTTCCTGGTGAGGAACCTATACATCTGCCCTGCCCTGCCCTGGCTCCGGCGCCCCCGCGTGGAGTCGCTGAGGCCCGCCCCCGGAGGAGGTCGGGGTTGGGGGGCGGAGGGGGAGGAGCCTGGGGTGGGGAGGGAGGGCCTGGAGGGAGCGCCGTACCACGTCCCAGGCCGGAGGTAGGAGGTGGCCGCTGAGGGCTTCATCCTCCCAGTCGCCCGCAGGGGGTGGGGTCCCCCAGTAGCGGAGTGCAGCTATCCCTGAACATGAGGCTCATCTCTCCTGCTGCCTTTGATACTTGTTAGGCGGGTGAACTCCCTGAGCCTCAGCTCCCTCCTCTGTAAAATGAGGCCATTTTCATCACATCCTCCCCGCCTCGAGGTTGTTTCAGGGAAATCCCTCTTTGGGGGTGAACTTTGGGAAAGGCAGTGTTTCGTCGTTCCCTCCCCCACATTCACCCAGATCCCTTTGATTTTCACTTTCTGGTGGGGGGAAAACGCACCAAGCACTGCTGGGTGTGAATCACGAGGTCAGCCCTTTTTAGCTGAGAGCAAGTACGGGGTGGTGTTGGATATTGGAGTCAGGCTCAAAACTCTTTACTTAATTAGCTCTCTGACTTAGTCATAAGTCGCCTAACCTTAATGACTCCGTCAACAAATATGCCAGGTGCTGTGATTAATTAGTTGTACGACTGGGCAAGTCACCTAATCTTTCAGAGCCTTAGTTTCCTCATTTGAAAAAATGAACCAGTAAACATTTATTAAGCGCCCACAGTGTGCTAGAGAGTGGCGAAGAAAGGTAAAAGACAGTCTTTGACCTCAAGATGCTACTGGGTGTAGGCGAACAATTAGGGACAAACGAATCACAAACCTCAGGGTTTTTATAGGGCTCAGATGACATCTTGTATAGAAATAGTTGTGCAAACTTTTGCAAATACTCTTGACATTCTTGCACTTTGACCTGAGTCTCCAGTTGTGGGGTGGCACTAACTAATGAATGTTGGAGTCAGGCAGGCCTGAATTCAAATCCAACTTCAGATGCTTCCTAGTTGTGTGACTTTGGACAAGTCTCTTAACTTCCTTCTGCCTCAGTTTCCTCATCTATAACATGAGGGATCATAATAACACCTACCTCCCAGGGTTATTGTGAGGATCAAATGAAATATTTGTAAAGCGATTTATATTTCTTTCTTGGTCTCTTTTATAATATACTACAGTTAGACAATCTAACTAGGTTAGATATATCCTCTGGCAATTAAATTTTTATATTTAACAGACTGACCCCCAAAGTTAGTGTATCAACAACAGAATACATTGAAGAGATCACAGTTAGATTGGTCTTGAAGGAGATGCAGGATACCACAGTGTGTGTCCGTGATAGCTCTCCATGGCGGGCCTTCTCATCTGGAATTATCTGAAATGAACACAGCCAGAAAACTGGTAGGGCACATTCTTTAGTTGTTGACGTGTAGGGCAAAGGCTGGTAAAGTGATCTTTAAATTACTAAAACCCCTTATGGAAGGTGTGTGGGATGTAGAGTGTAAATTCAGGAGGTCTCTGATGTTGGAGCATTGTATTAACACATATATTAATACATGTAGTCCCCCTCTGTGTGCCCCATGAGAGAGGGGAAATTTGCTGAGACTACTAGATGAGATTAGGGCAGGGCATAACCTGACATTGTTAGGGGTACGCTCTACGCAACAAAACAGCTTTCTGTATTCCAAGCCTCTTCATTTGAACTCTCTCTAGCTTATGGTACTCTTCAACAATAAGTGGTGCACTTTATTAACTGATGAGATTCTGACACTTTTTCATAACCCTACTAATGAATGAGTTGGGAAAATTGGAAGCTGGAAAGGGCAGAGGCCAGCAGCACCCAGTGACCTGAGGTGAAGAGATCAGGAGACACTACTCTGGCTGCAGTAAAGGGGCAAACTCTAAGGGAATGGATGCCCAATGTCCCAGTCAGGTAATTTCTTTTTTTTTTTTTTTGCTTTTTGCTTTTTTGGAGGGCAGTTGGGGTTAAGTGACTTGCCCAAGGTCACACGGCTAGCTTTTTTGTGTGTTAAGTGTCTGAGGCCGGATTTGAACTCAGGTACTCCTGACTCCAGGGCCGGTGCTCTACTCACTGCGCCACCTAGCCGCCCCAAATATTTATAGCAGCCTTTTTTTTTTTTTTGCTTTTTGGAGGGCAGTTGGGGCTAAGTGACTTGCCCAAGGTCACACGGCTAGTTTTTTGTGTTAAGTGTCTGAGGCCAGATTTGAACTCAGGTACTCCTGACTCCAGGGCCGGTGCTCTATTCACTGCGCCACCTAGCCGCCCCCCAGTCAGGTAATTTCAAATGAGGATATCAGGCCAGACCAAATGAACGAGACTGGGAGACACTGTTGTAGAACCAGGAAAATTTGAGAGCTACTCAGTTGGTCACTGGATGGATAGTTGTACAATATTTGATATCTTGTACCCTTTGAATCATCTGTGTATTTACTGTTTCCTTGTAATTAAGCCCATTTTATATTTACTATACTTGAGGGAGAAGAAGCAGCTGGGGAAGATGGATGGGTGCATTTGAAAGATGGCAGCAGCTTGTGGGTCTAGCAAACTAGAGACTGAGGTGCAGTGGGGTGTTGAGCTTAAGCACAGGTCAAAACATTTGTTGCTGCCTGTAAGGCATAAGTCATAAGAATTGCTCACATCTCCAGTGGTTTAAGATTTATAAGGTGCTTTCAGCTTGATACTGTGACATTAAGTTGATACCAAACCAGTCTCAGATTAAGTGACTTACACAGGGTCAGGAAACTAGCTGGTGTCAGAGTTGGGGAGAGGTTTAACCAGACTTGGTATTGGGATCTGGGAACCCCTGGCTGGCCAGTTATGGTGTGGGAAATAGCTGTATAGGAAGTAGTTAGGGCCCATCCAGTGGCCTTTTGGAGGGTAGAAAGTCATGGAAAAGCCCCTTATTCTTTCCTTCCTCCACACCAATCACATTTTTCCTTTGGGAGGCCTGTGCAAGCCAACAGAACAGTTCATCACTGGTGGAGACGCAGCAGTAACTTGACACAGGGGCAGCTGTTTAGATATCTCATGGCCAGGCCTGTTGTCATTACCAGGGACTCAGCTGGTGGCATTAATTGGGTCACATGGCAAAGCTGGGCAAAAGAAGTAGGTTTCATGTGGTTCTCCTAAAATCCTTAGTTGAGGCTCCAGGAATTATAATGTGGATTAACCCAGTCTGGGAGGTCATGATGGAGGTAATTTTCTTGCTGCTACTAGGAATCCTGGATGGGTAGGCATGGGAAGCTGATTAAGGTTCTTTTTATCCCTTCTGGAAAATCTCTAAAGACTCATAAATAGGGAGTGGAAGTAACTTAGATGGAAGCTACAAATAGTACCACCTGCCACGACCACCTGTTTATAAGTTGCCCTTATCTGGAGTCATCCATCTGCTGACAAAACCAAATACAAAGTGTCCCAAAAGTCTTAGTGCCATATAAAGCTCCAGGCTGCACTAAGACCTTTGGGACTCCATGCATGAACTCACCCAGCTTTCCTCTCTTTCCTTGTAGAAAAGGTCAGTTTTTCAAGAAAACTTGATTTGTTTTGAGAGTGTTTTATTTTTTTTATGTTATGTTTCATTTTCCCCTTAATTTTCCCTACCACATGTAAACTTCGAGGAAATTGGATATACCAGTGTGACATCAGCATTGACTGAGCACTGCTGGTCTGCAGGGCTGTTTGTAGCACAGAGGAATCTTAGAGAAGTAGAAAATGACGTTCTTGCCCTTGGAAACTTTGCAGTCTAACTAGAAAGAGAAGGGAGATGGAGGAAATAGAGGGCATTTAATTAATTTATTTAATTACATTAATTAATTAAATTTTTTAATTGATATCTCATATCTGCCTGCTCACATTAAGCCTGTAAGATAGGTAGGCTCACATTAAGCCTATAAGATAGGTAGTGCAAGCATTATTGCCCTGGACATATAGATGGGAAAACTGAGAATCAGAGGGGAGATGATTTTTGCCCAGGGTCACACAGCGGCAAAGTGGCAAAGATGGGTCTCTCAGACCTAGGACTCTTGACTCCAAGTCCAGTGTTTTCTGAGGTATCACTTTGGCTCTCAGAAAAGGACACTTGTGGAAGGGTTTCCAAAGAATATATACAGTACAGTTTAAGTACGTAATTCAGAAGAGGGCATCTTGTTGATACTCCACCACTCTCATCATGTGCATGGCTCTCTTTCCCATACAGATCTGATTCTGGGGTATGATTTGTCAAGAGTTCTCTGACAAACTGTCAGATCCCCTTCCAAGAAAACCAAAATGCCTAATGAAATCAGCCCCCAAATTAGTCCTGGGTCCAATAACTAGAAGTGATATAATATTTTTTATAATTTTTTTTTAGTCAAATTTGGAGGCAGGGTTCAGTGACCAAGGTCTAGTTAGGACTGGAAAGATCAGGGGTGTTGGCATCTCCAGGCTTTTCACCTTCTTGTCTGTTGCACTGGCCAGTCACTTGACCTTGGGGCACAAGTCAGGCAGGAGACCCAAAGCTATTCTAGGGAGACCTAGGCAGTAACTTAAAGGGATGAATCTGGGTCAAAGGCCCGTGTTCTCTTCTCTCCCTCTCCTCTGTATCATCCTTTTTTCTTCTCCACAGTGCCCTCTATTTCCTGCATATCCTTTTTCTTTGGCCCTTGTCCTCCATACCTTAGGCCTGCCAGTGGTCCCAATTAGCCACTAACATTCACAGTTTAAAAAGGTGATAGCCTCTGTTAGCCCTGCTGAGTACGGTATCATGCCCTGATGTTGATGCGTTGTGAGCATTCTTGGCATATCACAGTGACCTGTTTTCTTTCTCCTTTGCTAGTTTTTGACAGGAAGGGTTGAAAGTGTAGTAGTTATTGTGTTGAAAAAAGGCTAACGTGTGTGTGTGTGTGTGTGTGTGTGTGTGTGTGTGTGTGTGTGTACAGAATAGAGATATAGTTGGATAGATGGCCTGATGAGGCACATCTGTCTCCCCTCTCTGTACCTTCCTTTGTGTAGTGGCTACAGTTTAAGAAATGTATGAAGGGGTCTTGAGTGCAAAAAGTTTAAGAAGTCCAGCAAGTTTAGAGGTCCGACCTTGATTAAAAAGCTGACCCAAGAAGCATGTTCAGAGTTTAGTATGATTAGTAAGGTCCTCTAGGAGGGAAACTCTTACATTCTTTTTTTTTTTTGGAGGGCAGTTGGGGTTAAGTGACTTGCCCAAGGTCACATGGCTAGTTTTTATGTTAAGTGTCTGAGGCTGGATTTGAACTCAGGTCCTCCTGACTCCAGGGCCAGTGCTCTATTCAACTGTGCCACCTAGCCGCCCCCAACTCTTACATTCTTTAAAAATTCATATTGAAGGTTCTTATATCACCTTCATTTCCCAATATGTTACTCCCCCATCTCTCTCACAAGAGATCCATCCTTTGCAACAGAATTAAAAAGAAAGAAAAGGCAAATAAGGGAGCGGTTCAGCAAAGCTAAACGACATCTCCACCAAGTGCGACAGTGTATGCATGTCCCACACCCGTGGTCCCTGACTCTGCTGACAAGGAGGCTCCTTTCCCCTTGAGCTTGGCTCATCTGGCAGAATAAAGTAGGTGGGATTGACCTAGCAAGTATGAAGTCTAGGAATGATGATGGTGAGAATCTGGGATTACTGCCCGAGTCCTGAGCCCTTTTCTCTTTTGGGGTGCTCAGAAATCCTAGGAGGGAAACAACCTCTGCATGTTTTGTCTTTCAAAGCACGTGGGTCCCTTTCAGCTTTGGCTGGGATCGGCCCGCGTCTTGTGGGTTGGGCCTCTACCCAGATTTCTTGATTCACGTGACCTGGAGATTTTTGGCATTCTTGGAATTACCTGACCTACTTCTCTGACTAGGAAGAAGACTCACTCCTTGATATCTGCAGGGAGATTGTTGATCGGTGGTCAGAAACCCAGAATGTTGCCACCAAAGAGAAAAAAGAAGGTAATGTTAGTTGGCACTGCTCCCTTGAAGCTTCTCCAGTAGCTCCGTACAGCTGCTAGGAAAAAGCATTTTTAGTTCTCCATCTTGGCTGCTTGTTCTCAATAGAATTCACATCAGTTTTAGATCCCTCTTAGCTGGCAGTAGTTTCCTTTTCCCATTTTGCTTCAGTGATAGCACATGGGTTTTGTCCTCTTCCTCTCCCCAAGTCATTCATAGTTTTTGGCTGTCCTTAAGGATTTGCAAGGGGCCTGATATCCTTTCTTCCAGTACTGCCCCTCTTCTTGTAGTTAACTGGTATATGATGCTGTGGATTGTCTGAAACTTTAGGCTCTTTCCTTCCAGAGGAAGCCTTCACCTTCTCTTAGTGTGTTTTGGAAAACAAATTAATTAATTTGGCATAAGACACATTAATTAGCTTAAGACATTCATTAGTTAATTTGAGACCTGGGGGTGGGACCCTCAGCCTATAGCAAATTTTAACATCAAATTGAAGTGATTTCAAACTATCCACACCACTTTTTTTATTGGTGTTCATAGTTGAAAATGGATTGTATTTTAAACTAGCTTAATTATCCAAGAATAGCCACCGATCCAGTATTATTAAAACCGTGAAGGGGCCCAAGGTAAATTGGACCTGTTCTTACCTGTCTTCTTGGGAGGGAGGTTGAATACTGTAGGTCTTGAGACTGAACCTCTCTGGTTTAAAAAAACCTCAGAATTTGAACCCAGCAACTCCAGAGCCAAGTTGAAGAGGTACTGGGGTTATAAGACTTCCCTGGTCTTGTTGGTACCATTGGCTTGTCAGGTCTGATCCCTGTCCCATACAATAATCTTGTCATCACTACTTCTCTTTCTCCCACCCCATACCAGATGAGGTGCAAGCCATTGCCACCCTTATCGAAAAGCAGGCCCAGATTGTGGTGAAGCCCAAAATGGTATCAGAGGAAGAGAAGCAGCGGAAAGCCGCCCTCTTGGCCCAGTATGCCAACGTAACAGATGAAGAAGAATATCCTTTCTGGAGCTCTGCAGGTTGTTTTATCACTACAGCTCTCAAGGTCCAACCTAAATGTGTCCCCATGGTTATTTCCAGTCTCATTTCTGCTGGCCCATGCTATAACTTTGGGAAGCCTTCAAACACTCTATGCCTCAGTTTCATTTTCTAAATTGGGAGTAACTTTATTGAAGAGGGCAGTATACAGAACTATTGTAAATCCTGGATTAATGTATCCAGAACTCTTGAATTCAGATTTGTTAAATGCCTTACTGTTAATACAGGTGTGATTTATTCCCATTTTACAAATGAGGAGGCTGAGGCTGAAAGGTTATGACCTTTCCATTATCACATAGGTGGTAAGGGTTAGAACCCAGACTTAGGTCTTCAAATTCCCAGCCTGCAGTTTTTTCCACACTACCAGGTAGCTCTTGAGAATCATTATTATGATTATAAGGCATGCCTCACTTCTCACACATTTTAGGAACGTGTTGATCATATAAAGTGAATCATTTTAAATGTAGCAGGGAAAAACCTGCATCCTGGGGAACCTTTTTCTTGCCACTTTTTTTTCCCCCAATGCATATCTTCCAACTGTAAGAATTATTCTCCTTATACTTTAAAGTAGGAAAACTAAAGGCCCAGTAGGTGAAGTGACTTCCTTCTCTCCCCAAGTCATTCATCGCTTTTAGCTCTCCATGCATTTACAGGCAGAGGGGCCAGTCTCCTTCACACCAGTGCTGTCCCTTCCTAGTTCTTTAGATGTATTTAGTTGCAGAGCTGGTCTCTTTTAATGAATTACACTAACTAAACCCCACATGGCATTGTTTGGATTGTGTTTCCTTAAGTGTCTGTTGTTGTAGTGGATAGAGTGAGCTAACACTAGACTCTTGGGTTTAACCCAGGGGAGTGTGCCAGAGGGTTATGTACCACTGGCAGGGTGAAGTGATCACGAGCCACTCAGTAAGGATTTATTAGGCACTTCCTATAAGCCAGGCACTCTGTTAAGCACTGGAGATAAAATAAAGGCAAAAAAATAGTTTCAGCCCTTAAAGAGCTCCCAGTCTAATAAAGGAGACAACATGCAAACAAGTATGTGCAAACAAGCTAGACGAGATAAATAGGAAATAACTGAGAGAAAGCACCAGAATTAAAAGCTATTGGGAGAAACTTCTTATATACATAATCAGTCAACTGACTAGAACAGGGTTAGGCTCTGCTTTTTTTCTTTCATTTTTAGTTTACTTGCACCTTAAAACACTTATCCTTAGTTTGTCTGGCAAATATTTAAAATTAATATTACACACCAAAAAAAAAAATCAAATAGCTGCTAGGCTCTAAACTTAGGGAGAAATTGTTTTTTTTCAGGTCAGTTCCTTTTGTCCCCAAGACTCCCTCCAGGAAGCAGAATAATAGTTCTGATAAAAAATTTTTATTCCTTGTGTTGGAAAGAAACCTTTAGAGGTCGTGCCTATAGTGTGATATCTTGCACTTATTATTTGTTAAAGTGAATGTCATTCATCTCTTCAATAATAAGAGGGTTGCCAATCCAGACCAAATGCGATTTGTAGGGAATGTCTTTTCCTAAGATCTCTTAGCAAGGCTGAAACAGATAAGTTACCATCCAAACTGAGCCTTGTCCTTCTCCCTACTTGGTAGGTACTTAATTTCCCTAAGCAGATGACTCTGTGGAATGCATTGGTATTCCACCCATTTCCTGTGTTCATTCCTTAACTCCTTTTACTGAAGCAGATGAGAAGGATGGTTCAGTTGCTACAACAATGAACATTGGGTGTGAAAAATGTATCCTTCTCTGGTGTCTCTCCCCCAAATGCTTCTTCATTCTTTCCTGAGAATAATGACTTCCATTCTACCTTGTGTTTTGGGGAGTAGTAGGGAAAGTGAATTTCAAGGGGATTCCAAAAGCCCTGTTTATTGAATATTGTGTCTGCTGCTGTGGGAGCAATACAAAAGAAACTGAAGAAATGTCTATACTTATCTCTAGAGACCTTCTACATTAGCTGACAAGGCAGCAAATGCTCATCAAGCAATAAAGAATGCTTCTATAGATTAACAAGTAAAAAAGGATATGTTTAAAATTAAATATGTTTGGGGAAAGCATTAAGAAGTCAGATGAAATCTGATCATAAAGATTCCTGGTGAAGGTAGATTTGGAAGTGTTTGAATGAGAAAGAGAATAGATTAGGAGGAAGGAAGAGGAATAGGGAATAGCAAATAGATAAAAGTTAGAAACAATTAAATTGTGTTTAAGGGGTAAAGAATACGTGGCTAGTTACAGCCATAGTTTGTGATTAGGTCCTCAAAATTTAAAGCAGTTTACCTAGGTATTTTTTTTAACTGTGGTAAAACTTACTCAGATCCTACTAAAGTTCAGATTTTGTGATAATTGGGACAAGGGCTAGGCTGACTTTTATCTTAGTGCTATCTTTAAAAAAGCATATTATTAAGTTAAGCAAATTATTGAGGTTATAAACAAAAATTTAAGAAAATATTTAACCAAGGAAATATTTCAAATACTTGAGCAGCTCTTACCTCGAATACAATATCCTAATTACATAGGACTTAATGTTAAAATATTTGTCTACAAATATTGTGTGTGTGTATATGATGTATATGTACATATTTATGTTAAAATATTTTAACTTCAATGGGCTTATGCTCCCCTGATGGTGGGTATTCTCTCTAGTAGGGCAGATCACAACTTCTTTACTTCATCTAGTGTGTCATTTTCTTCTCATAAATCCTCCAGTGGGGGGCCTACTTCATGTTGTGGGTCTCCTCTAGGTCTGTTTAATGTTACTTTTCCACTAGATGGGTTGTCCAACAGATGTCCTTCACTTTCACTTTCTAAGTATCCTACCTCCTTTTTTAGACATAGTTTCAAAAACATCTTTTATATAATGTCAAAGTCATTGTTGGCAATATGCCACAGTTTATCCCCATTTTGTATCTCTACTATGCTTTTCATGGTCATAAATATATTTTAGAGCTGAAAGGGAATTCAGATTTGGTAGTCTGCAGTGTGTGAATCCCTTCTCAGAATTAATATTCTTAAATTAAAATAAAGTAGTAGGTAGCAACCAATAATATTGAAATACTTATTTAAAAAAATTTATGAATCCCAACTTAAGGACCCCTGATATAGTCTAACCACCTCATTTTACAGGTAAGTAAATAGATTTAGAGGGGTTTAAGTGACTTGTCTAAGTTCACATAGATGATAAATGGCAGAGATAGTAAACTATAAGTTTTCCTTCAATCCAAAATCAGTGCTTTTTTTAAAAAAAAAAAACTGCATTATATCCCAGATATAACACTTTTCTAACATTCAGTTGATATAACCTTGGCTTGGTGGATAGAACGCTGGTTCTGTGTCAGAAAAACCTGGTTCAGGTTCTGTCTCTAAAACACGCTGGCTTTGTGAACCTAGGTAAGTCTTTAATCTTTCCATGTCCCCAGGCATTTAAGACCCTAAACCTAGGAGTAGTTGCTCATCTGCACTGGTAGAAGGACTTTTCTCCAGGGGAACATCTAATGAAGTCTGGACCACAAAACCCCAACTTTATACAGAAATAAAACTATTCTTCTGTATATAATGCTCTTTAATTCAGACTTTTCACTGGTTCAGATTCTACTTTGCATTCTGTCCATACCAGGCACCTAAATTAAGAATGGCTCCAGGAGACTATGGGTGGAAATTCAAGATGGTCTAGAGACAGATAAAACATAATCAGTACTCATTAAAGAGGGAGAAGGTAACCAAAAATTTGAGGAACAAGGTAGTGCTAGTGGATGTGCCTGTTGCCACTAACCCTTAACTCAGCAATTCCCAATCTGTGGGTTGTGACCCCTGTGAAAGGGTCAAATAACCCTTTCACAGAGGACACAGGGGTCACCTAAGACCATTGGAAAACACATATTTCTGATGGTCTTAGGAACCGAGACACCACTCCTCTATCCATCTCTAGGTGGGTCCGCCCACATGCAGATATGCCTACATATGAATATTAAAGGGTAGTGGCATTAGGATGGTTGAGAACCACTGCCTTAACTCAACAGCAGCTCTTTTCCGAAACACCAATGTGGAAGATGTCTTGAATGCTCGAAAACTGGAACGAGATTCATTGCGGGATGAGTCTCAGAGGAAGAAAGAACAGGACAAACTACAAAGGGAGAAAGACAAGCTGGCCAAGCAGGAGAGAAAGGAGAAGGAAAAGAAAAGGACACAGAAAGGGGAGCGCAAACGGTAACGTCTGGATCCTCTCTTCCTCCCCAAGAACTTGAGCAAAGGAAGAACTGGGTCTTACATATGGTGTGTATTTTGGAGAAATAAGAGAAGTCCTAGTGGTTTTACTAATGCATTTCCTCCCTTGTTTACACAGCCAAAAGAAAAATCACAAATGTTTAATTACAAAATGTGCCATGTGATTTGTGGTGTGGGTAATGTTGGATTGATGTAGCCAATGTCTGTACCAAAGATCTGAGAAGGCGTGACTTATTTTCAACAAATCAATTCCTGTGATCCTTTTATTAACCACTTCAAAATTTTGGTCTTCCTCTTCTTGGCCAGAAAACTAGCTTTGCAACTTTTAAACCTGGAGTGTGTAGGATAGGAATGGATACTACTCTCCCTGACAGAATATAGAGTGAAACTTTGCTTTGAAACAGTAGTTCTAATATGTGGTGTTCTTTATTTCTATCAGATAAGATAGAAAGCTAAATCCAGATTTTATTTTTTTAATAATATATAGGAGCAGAAGCCTAAGCCTAGGGAAGTGGAGGTAGTTATGGATGTTAAAAAAAACCAAAATAGTATGACTATCACATCAGTACAAGGCTATTTAAGTATGTAGCTATGAATTTATAGCTTTAACCATGCCTTTTTTCTCCAATGTGATAGTAGAAAGTTTAGTACCATTCCTTTAAGACTCATCTAAATATAAGTAAAAACTTCTAGTGCTTCCTAGTTTAAAGAATTAGGGTAGAGCGGAGTGGATAGGAAGGTCATCTCCCTAAAGAAAAAGGCAACGCTAGGAATCTCTAGCAACACTGGGTATCCAACAACGAGGTCAGCCTCTCCTGCTCCACCTTCTCATTCTTTAACACTGGGAAGAAAGAAGCTACTGGCTGCTCATCCAAATTTGTGTTCTGGGAAGGTATGGATGTCTACATTATTGTTAAGTCCATTAAGATGGGTCAGATGCCAGTGGGAGTTCTCCAAAGCTGCTTTCTTCACTGACTAAATTTAATTGCAAGTAACTTCTCTTTTATTGTAAACAACTACTGACCATAAAATAACCCAGAGAAGGCACTTTCACTGAATAACAAACCTAAAGTAGATCAGTTTCATATGACTAATTATTAGGGAGTAGCAGACCTTTTTACTTGTGTGCAGATGATTAAAATGATGCTTGGCTAAGGAAAGGTTTTTCTCCTGTCTCCTTCACACTCCTGAGCCATAGCATTTCAGAAATGTAAATGTTCACATTTTCCACATTTTGTTTTTCAAATAAACTTCTGATATTTAAATCACCATTTTCTGATTTCTTTTGATTTTCTCTTCAACAACTTTTAACCATGGGTAAAAGAGGTTCTGAGTGTGCTATGGAAGAAAAGGTTGCAGGTTTTTGAGTTAAGAGGAAATTTTGGTTCAAATCTCATCTCTCTTGTTTAAATTACTACCAAAATGATTTTGAACAAGTCATTTAACCTCTCTGGCCTCAGTTTCTTCCTTTGTAGAATGAGAGATTTGGACTGGATGACCTCTGAGATCTCATCTTCCTCTAAATAAATAAAACTATTCACTTAGAGGTGTAATGGATTTTGACTTACTGCTATTTGCTTTGATAAGAATTCTAATATTCTGGCTAAATCTTTTGAGAGAACTGGAGTCTTCCAATACCTTATAACATTTTATCATGGTAATTTCTTGGACCAGAGAGAATACATAGAATAATTCAAGTAAAGAAGAAAACCCATATGTGCTTCTAACTTCTATGAAAGCTGCTGTTTTTATATCAAAAGTCCTCAGTTATTCATAACAAATAGCCATTTATATCTTTGGATTTCAGATATCTTAGCTCTCACATTGGAGAAGACATTATAGATGTCCTTTCTGGTTGCCAAGTTAATTATGCAATTTAAGTTATGATTTTTTTAAAGTTGAAAGGAATCAGTAAAATAACAAATTACATCTTAAATTACCTACCTAACACTGTGTATGTTACAACTAATGTCCAAACTGACAAAATACTCAACAGTCTTTTAGAGAGAAGGAAATAGGTTTGTTCGCTAATTATTAAGTATGTCATCCAGACACCTTAAGTCCTTAATGAATACTGGTCTTCAATGTCAGTTTGGGAGTGATAATGTTTAAAATCCCTCCTTTTCATGTCTCCTCAGTTAATATTGACTAGCTAAAGTTTTGGGTTTTGTTGTAACATTCTAGAACATCTCAAGCAGGACAACCCTGAAACACTGAGCCCCTAGGCCCTTCGAGGATGATTGGGAAAGATAACAACATGACTCAAGGTAGCTTTTCAACCACTTTTGGTAAAAGAGTTTAATTTTCTTAAGTTTGGCCAGATTTTTTTAAGACAACAAAAATAGGAGAAGCACTGCATTATTCACTGGCAAATCTGTTGGCTATTTCTAAGTAACTTGTTTAAGTTTTTACTTAAAATTATATAGGGAATAAACTGAAATATATAGAAAATATTTTTTAAAAGATTATATGCCATAGGAAGACAATGTATAGTGATTAGAATTACCTAAGGGTGTAAATAACATGTTTTATTTAAAGATCACCAGGTCAGGATTGGTTAACTGGAAATGGGACTATTATTTAGGAAAGAATTTCTAATATGGTTTTTTAGTATGTGTGTATATGTATGTGTGTGTATATATATATATATATATATATATATTCTTTAGTATATATTCTTAATATCTAATCTGAAACTAATGTATTTTGAGTATATACTATAAAGGCTTCTACAGATTTTCCATCCTGAAATTCTTGGATCAGCACAAGGGGCAAAGCTTCAGTTTTAGGTACTAACTAGTATGTTCAGCTTGTAACTGAAATACAACAGATATTCATTCAAAATTACTTAGCAGCAATACTCACCAATTTTATGTAAATTTAGTTACATGGTTTCCTAATGAGAACAGTGAATGAACCAACTCTTAAGTTAGCTAGCTCAGGGATGTAAATGTTGAATAATGATATCAGACATTTTCAACAAATGCTAATTTATTTCTTACCTGACAGTCTAAATTCAGTACAATATTTGTTTTCATAACATCCAACATGTCTTATGTCAAACTTAACCAGTTTCTGTGCAGTGACTGTGGTGGGGTGATCTATTTTATTTGGCTACCCTCAATGTAATTCATTTGGGCAGTTCTCTTAAGGCATATCAATGATCAAAATGGTTTCACTACAGTTTCTCCTGCATTCTCAATCAGTTTCTTCCGCACATCATCTAAAGAAAATTTATGTGGTGTGATTACACTCTTTTTTTTGCATACCAGGATTTCTAAAACTAGGAAGAACACTAACATTTAAAATATCAGTGTTTCTAGCCAAGGGTAGTTCAATTAAATTTCATCAGTACATTATATTATAGTTTAACTCATGCTAGAACTGTTAAAACCCAAGGTCTTCTGAGCCACATAATACCAACATTTCATATTAATGAATAAATTATTCACGTTCAATACAAAGATATTAAGTGATGAGAAACAGAAAAAGCCAAGCTTTCAAGAGCTCTCAAAAAAAATACAGAAGCAAACTAATGAACACGACTACACAAAATATACACTAACCAATCGTAAACCAAACTAGCTAAAGAGTAACTTTAAAAAAATACATTTAGAACCTCGTGATACCCTTTGAAAAGCAGCAAAACCAAGGGTATTAGAACTATAGTCATTATTTCAGTTGCTGTGCAGCAAGTCCTTCTAAAAGATCCAGATAATGGAAATGTTATGTTTTGATTCAATTTAAATACTTTAAAATTGGCAACATTTAATAATTGATAGTATAATTAAATTTTAAAGAATATACACAAATGATTTGAACAGGTTTTATATTCAGTAACTTGCATGGTTTTTACACTGGCACTTTTATCACTAATTTAGGAGAATCAGATGCAATTCCCTCCATAAATTTAGGCACTAAGATTTCAAATTTATAAATATGGTAGTATTTTAATATTAAATTTTTACATGAATATTGGGTATAGCCTTGTTTTCCTTTGGTTCCCAGGTATTATCCAGTTTTGCAAGGAAAACGCTTTTATATCACAATCAAAACTTGTCTTGGTTACAAGACTGTAGTCCTAGTTGGGTTACAGTCACTTAGATTCATTATTTGGAATTATTACTTACTAAGGCAAACCTAAATGAAACTTATTACCTAGAAGAATTTCACGTTTGCGTTTACCTGCACTGCAGAATAGGTTTAAGTAATACTTTAGTTGTTAGGAAATATTCATTTTATTTAAACTAACCTGTTATCTATGACTAGCTAGAACTCCTAGAGTAGTCAACTTTACCTTTGAGAGTTCACTTTTAACTATATCTGATCCATTAGAAATAGCATTCTAGATTTTTTTTTAATTAGAAGTTGAACTTCATTAAGGTATTAACTTTAAATCTGGAAGAAAATTAATGTACTGAAATTCTCGAGCTTGAAAAGTTCATTAAAATTACTTTAGAACGTCTTGATACATTTACTTAACAGCTTTTATTCTTCATGTTCTGCTGGCATTTCCTTAATGTTTGTTTGTTTCACCTCTCTGGTTCATAGGATTGCTGCTATTTATACTTTCATGGACTTTATCTTCACAGTTTACTATATCCTGTAAAGCCTTCTCCACATCTGTTTGGCCAGCAGTGCTGGCTGTTTTGGGCAAGGTCATCTGCAGTGCACACCACAGGGTAGTGCGTGCTTTCCGAGTAGCCACACACATCTCTTTAATGGCTGAGGCAAGGGCAAACACATCTAAAAAAAAAAAGTTATATACATTTTAAATGTAATCCATGTTACGTATTTTCCAAGAAATTCTTGAAATCTAAAAAACAAAAACACCCCAACCAAACAAAAAAAACACCTGGCATTACAGCCAAAGTAAAGTTCATCATAAGGATGGCTATTTCCTGAGCTAAATTCTGTTGTTAAGCAGGAATGGTTGGGTTTTTTTTGATTGTTGCTGTTTCTTTGTGATACTAGAAAAAATGACGTGTTTTATCTGGGGCATAGATTTTTTGCCTCAGTTGCACAAACAAAAATCAAAAGGCTTCCAAAGAGAAGCTAAAAAGGAACACTTTAATTTTGAAGCATGTAAAAAGTCATCAGAATCGCATTTCTTCTGAGTTTTTAAAATTTAAATTTGTCTATAGCTAGCTAGAAGTGTTCCTTGAGCCTCTGATCAAACATAAAATTAATGCAGTATTCTGTTCTTTTATAGTAGTAACACTGTAGATTTAGCATCACCTTACCAAAGAAGGAATATTGATTGATACCTCTGTCATCTTGGCATCTAGGAACTCCTTGCCTTTGTCGATTTGAAGCATTTACAATTTCATCCTTTCTACGTGACTGTACAATGTGAATAGACTCCAAGTGTCTATCAAGAGCAGTAGAAATATTGGCATGAAGAGGAGAGCTGCGAAGACGTTCCATTTTGCCAAGTAAAGTCACGACCTGTAGGAAGTATTTTAAAGTATGGCATATAACCATACTGCTTGCCTCAAATTTCAGCAAAAAGAAATCCATGTTTGAAGAACATTAAAATCACTTATCTGCTATTAAAAACTCATTTCAAAAGGTTCAGTGTCTGACTTCAAGAATTTAGCAAAGTTTTAACTTGAAAAGGTTAAAATATGTTAGTAGGTATTATTAATAGGCAGATATAAGACAAGGTGTGCTGGGGCAGCTAGGTGGTACAGTGAATAGAGCAATGGTCCTAAAGTCAGAAGGACCTGCATTCAAATCCCACCTCAGACAACTTGACACTTAACTAGCTGTGTTAGATATTAAAATTAGATATTAACTAGCTGTCTTAGATATTAAAAAAATACATGAACCAATTTAAATATACAGTGTTTTCTTAAAAAAAACCCACACATTTAACACTTACTAGCCATGTAACCTTGAGGAAGTCACTTAACCCCAATTGCCTTGCCTTCCCCCCCTCCAAAAAGAAAAAATAAAAAAAAGGCAAGGTGTGCTAATATTTTTTAGCATTTAGGGGAACATCTTGAGGAAACAGGTTTAATATATAAAAAGCATTAAATTTCAAACTAAGGACCCCTAGGTTGATTAACCTTCAACTTGATAAGTCATATTAATCTGTTTCTCTATTTGCAAAAAATGAAAATAAAGCCTTTCCCCTACCTACTTCTTAGAGATGTGAACCAACATTTATTGAGAACTGCTAGCCACTGAGGATATGGCGTGAAAAAACAGTATTCTGCCCTTAAAATGAGGGATGACAACACATCCTTTTTTCCCTGCTGTTTGGTTTCCATGTAGTCCACTTAACTTTAATTGCCTTCCCAACAATAATCTAACTATGCTTTCAGTGGTAATCTCAATTAAATCTACTCAGATGACTTTAAAGGAGATAGTACAGATAAGAGATGAATAAGGAGGTGAGAACTGTGTTCTAAACCACTATTGCTTGTTTTAAAGAATCCAGAATTTGGGAGAATCCAGGATATTTATTATTGCGACTCTCAAAAGATCCCACGGCTATAAACATTACCCAAAGAAATTTGGAGGGAAAAGCAGTTTATTCCTTTTGGTTACTATGCTAAAAAAATAAATAAATAAATTTCTATAGTATCACTTTTATTTCAGTAGGCATAAACTCTTTTGGAACATTAGAGAGTGCAAGCCACATAGTTGTGGACTGTTCTATGGTTTGCTTCAAGTTCTTAAAACAGTGAGTAGTTTTCTCTAACAATTAGGATTTCACAGAGCAAATCAATACAGTAACTCTGCCTAGAAGCTAGCTGATCCTGACTGTAATCATATACTGTAGAGCACAAATTGTGCTGAAGAAAACCTTAATTGAGGAGCTGAAATCACTGAATCACTCCTTCCTTGACCTATCAAAATTATTTGTCTTTTTGGATTGAGCCTATGTCATATCAGGCCCATAGATTCTCTCAAGAAAACAAGTTTATAGGAGAAAGAAAAATATATCGTTCCATCTTAGACCTCTAGGAAACAAAACACTACACCGAAACCATAAGCCAGTAACTTAATATTATTATTATTATTAAAGAAAAGCAAAGAGTTAATTAAAGGATAAGAAAAAGAAAATGCAATGAAATTTTATGTGGTTTTTGGTAGACTTAAAATTTTTTTATAGGTTTCTGAAAAATCCCATAAAATAAAAACACTATGGAAAACCACAAAATGTAGTACAGCCAAAAAGTTTCAACCTTTGAATATTTCTGAATGATACTGTTATTTATCTGTAATAAAATTATTACCTATGTGCCCCAAACCTCTAAGTTAATGTATAACTAGAGGGAACATGCTAGTTTTTAGATCCTTTCTTCTTGGAACTCTTTGTTTTATTATAAGGAGCTTACCATAAAGTAAATGGATTTTAACTAGAAATAATTTTTATAAGAATAAACTAGTTTTTAATTAACATGATAATAATGAAATGCAATCCATCACATTTCTAGTTTATTTTAAATTGCTGGACATTTTTCTCAGCATAAATATCCTACCCTCTTCCCTCCCCACCCCCTACAAATCCCCTCCCCCACCTACAGCTAGGTGGTACAGTGAATAGAGCACCAGCCCTGGAGTTAGGAGGACCTGAGTTCAAATTCAGCCTCAGATACTTTTCGAACTTGCGTGGACACACACACACACACACACACACACACACACACACACACACACACACACACACACGCGCGCGCCCGCGCCTTGTGACCTTAGGCAAGTCACTTAACCACAATTGCCCTGCCTTTCCTCCACAGAGCTAAATAAATAAGTATTTCCCCCCTTGGATTAAAAAGACATTTTATGAAAATTTTAACTGACTGGACATAAACAGGCCTGTTTCTAGAGAAGGAGACTGTTTATATTAACAGCTTAAGGACAATGGATACAAATAAGAGAAAATGTAAGTCAACTATACTTACTACTACCTTCTTGATTCATAAAGCTTCTGTTAAATCACAGAGATAACCTGATTTTTTGAACACTTAATTTTGTACTTTAAAGACATTTTAAAAACTTCTACTTTGGAAAGTCTTTTAACTTTAAAATAAGATTTCAAAGAATAAAGCAAGTATTTACACACTGTTTCCCAAAATCCAAAATTACAAAGCAGATTTTTTTGGATGGGGGTGATTATTCCTAATAACAAAGGATTCATCTCCAGATTCCAGCAAAGTTCTCTACTTGTTTTAAAAATATGACATGATTACAACTTTCCAAGAACATAACTACAATATTATGTAAAGTTAGGCACATGAAATGCTTAAAGAATGAACTGAATGAATGATACATAGCTGAGAAAATTAAGAATTATAGCTTTATGTTTTAGTGCACACTATAAGCATGAACTCCATACTCAAGCTATCTTTATAAGAAATTTGGGGAAAATTTTTGGTGTCTATACTTGGGAAAGAGTTCTTTCTAAATATTAAAAAAAATTATCCATTAAATCTTAGTTAATCACCAATTTGGTCTGAAGGTAGAATCTTTTAAGCTGTTGGTAAAGGAATTTTTGCTTCATAAAGGTCCTCACTATTTTCAAAACAGCTTTTAAATAAATGGTATTTATCTTTATTGCTAAGGCCAAATGAGATTTAAAAAATCCTTGAAAGGCTTAGATATTAAAAAATACTTGAACTAATTTAAATATAGTGTTTTCTTTAAACAACAACAACACACTTAACACTTACTAGCCATGTAACCTTGGTCACTTAACCCCAACTGCCTGTCCTCCTCCCTCCAAAAAGCCTAAAAATAAAAATAAAAATAAAAACTCAGCTTACTCTGGCTTGTTCTCGTAGTTCATCCACAATTAGACGATCAACTCGTGATGGGTTAGAGGTCAGCCTTGGAATTGGAGTGTTATTAGTACTGGAAACTTTTTTCCCTGGATAGTTCTTGGCAAGAGCCAATTCAGTCTAAGAAAAATCACAGAAGTTTAGACATCTTAATTTTTCCAAAATCTTATCAATGAATAATAGTTTTCATATACACATACATGTATATAGCCCATATATGCCTAGTTTTTACCATTCTGTGACTTAATTCAGTGCATGTAAACTTGCCCAAACACATCAAGTACCAAGGAAGCTTCAATCTGCTGATAAGCAAGGATTTAAAAATTCTATTAAATCTAATGCTTAATAAATATTAACTTCTATATGTGAAGATTTAATTTCCTTTAAAGTGATTAAATAAGTAAATAACTGCTTAATTAAGGAAGATAACTTGGAACTTGTAGTCTCTAAATCAGTGGTTCTCAACCTTCCTAATGCCACGACCCTTTAATACAGTTCATGTTGTGGTGACCCACAACTATAAAATTATTTTCATTGCTACTTCATAACTATAACTTTGTTACTGTTACAAATCGTAATGTAAATATCTGATATGCAGGATGTATTTTCATTGTTACAAATTGAACATAACCCACAGGTTGAGAACCGCCACTCTAAATCATATGGTTACGTTAAAAATGTTCACTTCAAAAAAAAATGTTCACTTCTAGCTATTATATATAGCAATCTATAATTATTATGCTAAACAAAGCATTTGTTAAATATACTAGTACTTTTTTCTCAAAATTATTTGTCATGGTTTTTTCCACACCGATGAGATTGACACATCAATTCTGATGTTAAAATATTTTTGTCCTTTTAGTTTATTTCTGGGATAATTTTTCTGATTATCTAGTCTCTACGCAAATAAAAATACCTTGCAATTTTTAACACTACAGAATAAAGAGTTTAGCTTCATCAGCAAGATAGGCTACTCTTGAACTAATATGGTGATAATACTGAAAACTGGCAGAGCAGGCATCATAATACAATTAATTTATTCCTATATAGACAGCTGTTTTTGTGTTACCTTTTTTCTCTCCTTTTCTAATGCTCTCCACTGTTCATAGCACTCTTCTAGACGAATATGCAGTTCACTAGCTGGTCCACTTCGGGTTTTAACTGGTCTTTGAAATCCAAAGGTTGGCACAAAACCAGAAAAGGAATTATCACCATACATCATATCATTGAAATATGGATATAAATGACTTAAATCGTCATAAGAAAACAAATCGTAGGAATCCAGTAGTGGAACAACAGAATGGCCAAATGGATGGGTAGATCGCAAGGGAAATCCATTTGAACCAAGTTGCTGAAAACTTTGATTATGCCTTAAGTCTCCCATCATGTAATTATTAGAAAAGCACGAGGCTTGGGTACGATTCACACGGTTATTAACAATATTGTTGTCTCCACTGCCCTGTCTATGGCTATTATAGTGACCTTGTGACTCCAGCAGGTCTTGATATGTATTTTGAGATAAACCATCTAAATGCTTCTGTCCTTCCTCAGGATCATAATGTCCACTTTGGGGCTTAACTTGAAAATTATGTTTATTCACATTTTCAATGATCCCATACTGCTGAGCTGAATAGTTATCACAAAATCCATTTGGCTGCTTTATTTTTTTATCTGTAACTGATTCAAAGAGACTTTCTTCCCCAGTCTTGGTCAGTACTTCCATGTGATTGACAGACTGAATTCTTTCTGTACCATTATAACTGAAATCAAAACTAGAAAATGCTGAAGGATTTTCTTGGCAATATTTCTGAAATAAATTACTATTTTGGGTTAAATTTGTAGATGATAGTTGGGGAAAATCTGAAGAATGGTTACCACCTTTTGAAGTTGCATTTAAATGGCTATTCAATTTCATCAAGTTACCTTGATTTCGATATGGCACAGGAGTGCTGTTTTTTGTTTGCACATTCATCCAAGTAGGCCTATTTATGTTGATGCCTCCTGAAGATGTTGCTGAGTTTGATAATAAATTCACTGATTTAAAATATTCAGAATTCTGGGGCTCAGGTTTAGAAAACTGCGCTTTTTCTGAGACACTAGCAAAATCATTATTACCTGGGCAAGCTGTGTGAGATTTTAGTCCATACTCTGATTTTAAGCCAAAATCAGCAGTGAATGCTGCTTCCTTTGCAAACTGCTTTTCTGTTAAATGTGGTGTGGTCTTTGAAAATGTGAAATTCTGTTGGTCTTGTATAGTCTCTTCCATTTTTTTCTGATTTGTTGGTTTAACTTGAAATAACTTAGTGTATGTGTCTGTTTCTACAGCTGGTGTCTCAGGTGTTCCATTGGCTAATTTTTTGTTATCTTGAACACTAAAATTTGAACATTTATTTAGCTTAGCTTTATTAGGATGAGAATATTCTGGATATCTACAATAATCTGCATTTTCATTGTATCTATTGAATTGTGAAAGAAATATCTCTGCCCTTTTTTGCTGTAATGGTGCCTCAAGCCCTTTGGCACACATTTTCTCTCTTCCATAAGGGTAAGTATCAACCCCTGATTCTTTCATAATATCAGATAGGCCAGGTTGTGGTGTAAAACAGTTTTTGATAAATGGATATTCTTGGAATGTTGTCTTAGTGGTATCATTTGTCTGAATATTATAACAGTTGGCGTGATCACTTCGTGAGGGGTACATCCACTGCTCTTCAAGGTCTAAGCTAGTAAATCCATGATAAAGTTCATCTATTTTCTGTTGTGGTGTGAGATTACTACTGTGCAGGTACTGCTTTTCCACTGCTGAGACAGATTCGCCACTATAAAAAGCTTGTTGAGAGATGGCTGTATCTACTGGCCTTTTAGTTTCTGACAAGAGGTCATGATGATCTGCAAATCTGCTTGTATTCACAGGCCAAACTGACTTTAAGTTGGAGGAGCAGGTCCTAGAACAAGTAAATATGTTTAATTACAACTTGGACTTTAAAGACTTTTCCCCAGTGGAGAATGTAAGAAAGGAGTTGAAATACCTCAATCTTGTCCCACTAAGCTCTTCTCCAATTATCCATAGCACATTATCAACCTTTTACTTATATCACAGAAATTTTTAGAGGATAATAGTAGCTATTTCCTGCTGGAAATATACATATGAAATACTTTAACTTCACTCTCTCTTCATTGTATTTTTTCCTGTGGGTAACTCAAGCCAATGAATAAAATCCCACTATAGCTTTTCATTAACTCTTTCTCTATATATAGTAAGTAGAGAATAAAAGGCTTTCTTTTGATTGTCTTATTTTTACTGATAAAAGACAAAATTAATTTAAAGGAAAAATAAAGTTCTGGAGAGTCTGTATTTTTTCATGATAAAAAGGGATGTGTTCTGATGAAGCTGTATTTGAAATTAGGATATTTTTAACTGATTACATATGTAATTTAGGAAATATTCAAAATCCATAGCTTCTGGATAGGATTTTTTTCCACACCCAAATAAAACAATTAAGGTGTCTTTTTTAACAATTATTTTTGTTTTGTAAATAAAATCCATATGTCTTTCTGGATAGAAATCATGAAGTCTTTTCTTTGGCATTAATGTATAAAACGCCTGGAATTTATACACTCCTAATGTCAAGCTTTAGCCCATGTGACAAAATGTTTTTAATACTGTATGAACAATTTCCTAATAAAAGATGCTAACAGTAACTGAAAAAAATGAAAACAGAATGAGATTTTTAGTAACAGGGCCATATTGAATTACATGTCAATAAAGTTAAACCTAAAAGTGAATATGACAATCTCTGCCAAATGATCCTCTCTTCACTAAAAGAAGGTAAGACAGTATGTGCAAGCTTAAAAGTTTCTTAAATGGTCATATATAATATACTAACCCCTCAGCAAAATATGGCTGTGACTTATCTTGTTCTTCCAAAATGTTAGACACAAGTCCATATAAGTCTGTTTCACTGCCATAGTCATTTCTTTCAGTTTGAATCCTAAAAACAAATCATGGTGAAAACTGAATACCACTTATAAATTACTTTATTTATCCTATAATACACTCTAATATTAATAGTTAACAGTTATGTAGCACTTACTACGTGCCAGACACTGTGCTAAGTGCTTTACAATTTGTTGTTTCATTTGATACTCACAAATGTCTTTTTCTAGCTTTACTACCATTATCTTAATAGTTAACCCTTGAACTGAATTTATACTTGCATTTCAAATAGTGGTAGAAACTAAAAGAATAATATTTTTCACTTTGGCATGAGGTCTACTTGCAAGGTAGTTCTGTTTCCATTTCATTTCAAAACATATAACCAGTTCATAAAATATAACTACTTCCTAGCCATTTTTTATATAACAATACTGTATACTTTAGACTAAAGGAGATATAATTTTCTGCTCTGTGATGTCTTGTCACCCATATACTTCAGCTATTGCTGAAAGCACTTTCTAGACCTATAACCCATTACTCCATACTTAGTTTCTTCATAAAATATTTGAAACTGATGCTTTATTCAGTATTTTCCTCCAAATTTTGTGTATGGAAATGAAGTACATCCAGAGTAGCACTTAAATCTTCCTTCAAATAACTCAAGACTTTAAAGGGACTATTGTAGATAGAATATTTTGTCAGGTTTCTAGGCCCAATTTTAATAACTAATTGTGTGAACTTAGGCCCAAAATTAACTTCTTTAGATTTCAGTTATTTGTAAAATAAAGAGCTGGCCTAGTCCAGGGGTTCTTAACTTTTATCATGGACCTCTACAGCAATCTGGTAAGCATATAGACATCTTTCTGAAAATATTTTTTTAATGCATAAGATAGGATTAGAAAGGAAGCTTATTATATGGCAATACAGTTATCAAAACAGTTAAGTTCATGGACCTCAAATTTAAAGAACCGTTGACAGGAGAAAGAGTAGTAAATGTAGAATCTAAGGATCATTGATTTAGAGCTAGAAGAGACCTTACCAGTCATCAAATGCAGCCCTCTCATTTTAGAGAAAGGGACACAGGCCTCAAGATGTTAAGTGACTTGCCTTGGGTCCCTGGGTAGCAAGTGGCAGGCACTGAGTTTTGAACCAAGGTCCTCTGACTCAAAATCCAGTGCTCTTTCCATTGCACTGAAAATTCTATCTTCATTTTTTTATTTTCAGTGTGAAAGTTTGTTCTTGTCACTTACTACCTGTGTGATCCTGGGCAAATCATGTAACTCGGTGGTTACATGGACACTAAGGCCTAAAATTGTATGGGCATACTTAGAGAAATATATAGTGTAATGGAAGCTATAGTTTCAAATTAGTTAAGTGATGTCCTATACCAGTGAATTGGTATAATCTAAATGACAAAAACTCTGAGGGATATCATTTTATCTTCTCCAGGGTCTAGATCAAGTTTTTAAACTGGGGTCCATGAACCCTTAAAGGGTCCAGTGATAGATTTCAAGAGGTCTATTGTTACATCTTCACTTTTACTGTCCTCTAAATGAAATTTAACATTTTCTTCCATTATTTATTTAGGCTTTACCAGACTACCAAAGGGGTCCATGACATTAAAAAGAGACAAAAACCCAGTTCTAGTAGGCAGTTTCCTTGAGAGCAGGGGATATTTCATTTTTTTTTTTGTCTTTATCCTCATGGTTGGCATAGTGCCTAGAATATAAACAGTTAATATTAAACTATAATTTGTTTCTCCTATGAAAGTTCTTCGTCACTGTTTTGGCCCTTCTTTTCCTTACAGTTTTTTTTTAGTGTTATGACATTTTAGGTAATATCTATTTGTGTAGCTATATAATTTTGAAAATGATTTTATATAAATCTCATTTGATCTCTACAACAGAGATTTTGAGTTAAGTAGAAAAGATATTACTTTCACTTTATGTAATTCAAAATTGTAGAATGTTCAAATTGGGTGGGACCTTATTTATTATCTAAGTAATCACTGGATCATAGATTGAGAGTCACAAAGGACCTAAGAGGATAGGCATTTAGTCCAACCTTATTTCAAAACCAAAAAAATTAGGCCTAGAGAGGTTGAGGGACTTGCCTAAGGTCAAACATACAAGTAGCAGATTTGAACCCAGGTTCTCTAAGTCAATGATCTTTTCCTTTACCACACTGCTGAAAATGAGGATCAGTTAAGTAAGGTTATACTAATCAAATCACTTACACTAGTTTTTTCAGTGATTCCTCACTACATCACTTTCCTAAGCAATCACTGTAAAATTTGTGAGTTATATATAGTCTCTGAGTTTTATGAAACCTAGGGTGAGAGGGAAGCTAATTAGAACTCCTGAGCAAGATAAATTATGGCTGTTGTCCTTCTTGAGAGCAGTGACTGTTTCATATTTTGGTCTCTGTATCCACAAATGATTAGCATAGTGCCTAGAACACAGGGGTTTAACAGAAGCTAATTATGTTCTAAACAATAGCTTTTCCCTCCTAAAGAGTCCCTTCCTCACAATAAAATATTCTCCTTTTCCTTAAAAATTTTAGTGTTAAGAGATTTTAGGTATACTGTCTATTATTTGCATAGCTCTACACATTTGAAAATTACGTCAAGTAAATTATCTTATTTGAGATCATTTCCAATAGGGCTAGCATCTTAGATGTTTTACCTTGAGTTAATTTTTTAAAGTTCTTGTATTTTTCAATTAATAACAACCAAAACTAAAAAGAACTATATAATACTGCCTCTTGTAATTAAGGGTCAAAGTCAAGTAAAAGTGTGTTTTTTTTCTGGTATCATCCTTTTGATAAATCTGTGAATGGACTAATTACCAAAAACTTATAAAGGAAAACCTAGGGAGATGGAAAGATAAGGACACCAATACTTTTTAACCTAATAAAAAGGATAACTTTGTAAATGGGAACTCCTAAATCAGTTTTTATTAAATGATCTTACTAAAAGGAAAAAAAATTAAAAAGATACCAAATAGCTATTAATAATTTTGTCTAAGGTAGACTCTTCAAGTTGTTTTAAAAGCTTGATGAATAAATAAAACTAATGTCAACCAATCACAATCCTTGTATAGAGTCACAAGACTGACATCAGAGTATAAGGATTTCTATATTATAAGAAAAAAGGTAAAGTTTATATATCTCTATGTACTCTGTATATACAATCCATTGAAAAACAAATCAATGTTATATGAAGCTTCTCTATACAAAGGTTTCATTTGTATGCAATTCAGAATAGCAAATACTAAGTTAATATGCCTCTAAAGCTAGATGATTTCTGATAATATTGTGGTTCATTTTGAAAAGTAACGTAAAATGGGTCTGTATATTTATATGCCACATAGAGTTAAATTAAGCTGGTCAACACAGTAATTGGATATTTTTTTCACCTTAAATCTTTCCCTCCTTGTAATTTGCAAATGGCTTTATTCAACTTAAAATCTAATTTAAACTCATATGTCTTATTCATTAACTTACCTGTTCTTTACATTGATTTGAGAATTAGCAGGCTGCTTGATATCATCTCCATATGTTGACCATGGTGCATAGAAAAGGGAAGAATCAACAGAACTTGAATACTCTGTGGATGAAGAAAGTGGAGTGTATGTCTGCCGTAAATCTACATTGTCTTCACTCTGAAATTTAGAAGAAACATTTTAGTCATATTTATAAATACTTTATTTTCTTTTATTCTGCTATTGACAGAATATTAATTTAGGTGATGAAAAATACAAGTGAAAAGAACACAAGAACATTTAAGAGATATAATCTTAAATCAGAACTTAAGGGACTATAGCTATCATGCTACAGCAGAGTACATACAGTGACTGAATTTTTCATTTTTCATCTATACATCTCATAGACTTATGCAGTATGATTGCATAAATTACATAACTGAAATGCTCTACCTCATCTTAAAAAGTGGGTAAAAAGTTAATACTACATTTGTGTGTTGTCATTTACAAAAGCATTTTCACCTATCTCATCTGATTTTCAAAACAACTATCAGAGACAGGTAAGGCCAGTATTATCTCCATCTTAGTAATAGGAAACTGAGTCTTCTGGAGATAAAATGACTTGTCTGATGTGTTAGGTTGGTTGAATAGCAGCGCTGAGACTAAAACCTCAGTTTTCAGATTCAGCCCAGTGCTGGCCAGCAGTAGAATCTTAAAGCTGTTTCCACTTCCTGTAATGTTCTCTCTCTTCCCTCTTCCTCCCTCTTTACATCTATTTAATTCCTATTCCTGCCTATCCTTTATAGTCTAAACTGAAATGCCAGCTTCTCCATGGAGTCTTTCCTGATTCCTCCCCAGTAATGACATCCCTCTCAGACCCCAGAGCGCTATGTTTTGTAACTTTCTAATACAGTGGTTATATAATATTGTGTATTATAGCACTCTACTAGACTAAAGGTCTCTTGAGGACAAGGACAATGCTTTATCTAAACTTTGTATCTTTGCCAACACACAGTATGATTCACACAGTGTGTACTTATGTTTATTATTATTGTTTCTACTATACAACACTCTCTATAACACCTCTCTTAGGGAAATTATAAGAAAGAAATTATATATGCTAAATTTTTTTTTAATTTAATAACTGACTTTCATTATTTGAAGAGCTCCAGCTCAGGATTTTGTGAAGAAAATTGTAACAAGTTACCAATAAACAACAAAATTCCTAGGCTAATATAAATACTTCATAACAATGTTTGAAATGTAATAAAGCTAATTTTAAAGTTATTAATACTAGAAAATGCTTTTATAAGTGAACTCTGAAATTATAGATTCACTCTTTTCAGTCCTACCAAGAGAAAATGAGAAAGCTAGAGGTGACCTTTAACCCTAAGTAACATGTAAATACAGTAAAATGGAGTTTATTTAATGTTTAAGTATAACAAAGGAATCTGAAACTGGATAAAAATAGTTTAAAACTATTCTACTCTTTGGATATTCTTTCTTCTTGATTCACATTAAACATATTAAAAATACTTTGCACAATTTTGATTTCTAAATTTTTTCGAAATTAACTTTTATTGTAACTATGACCATCTTAATCAGTGCCATTGAAACAATAGTAATTCAAAGCACAGGCTAATTAATGTTGGCTATCAGCACTTAAATGTTTAAAAAGAGCTCTTTTTAAAACCATGTTCAGAAACTCAAACTGTTTTGTAGCATTTGCTGTTTTATTTTCAGTATGATTATTATTTTAAAACCTAAACCTCAAAACTTTCTTGAGTAAACTGAGGTTCAGAACAACTACCGAAAATGAAAAATTCCACTAAGATTTTTACCTTACAGGAGCTGTTTTATTTTATGCTTAGGTAATTAGTATTGACTTACTTTCAGTTTTAACTTATTCTATCTGGCTATTTTTAGTCTATTTTTTAGTCCAGTTGTTCATTTTTACTACTCAATTCTTTAGTGAAATACTTAGCTAATCAATCACTGTCATTTTATGTCTGCAATGGTGAAGCCCTTGTATCTGGACCTAAATATATTTTGAGGATGCTCTTTCATTTCAACTGTATCTTGCATTTTAAATGAATTTTAATCCAGACTTGGGGAAAAAAATTCAACTTTTTTTAAAGGTCAGATTTTTAGCTTAGTCTTCCAGGAAGTTTTGGTTTTTTTTAATCCAGGAAGTTTTTTTTTTTATCCCAAATCTATGTGGTAGAGATACATATATAAATACATGAAACATCTGGATCCTTTCTTTGCTAAAATGTGTATACAAATTTAATATACAGATGTCTAGTACAGACAAAACCAAATGGCCTGGGTAGCTACAAGCCTCTAAGTGTGAGTTATTATTATTATTACTAGATATATCACTTTAAAGTTTACAAAGCACTTTTCTTACAAACACCCTATGAGGAAGGCAGATATTATCCCTATTTTGAATATTGATGGAACAGATTTTTTGGGGGGTGCATCTTCACTTGACTTTTAAACTAAGTGCATTTTTGTAATGATGAGTATTTCCACACATTCAGAAAAGCGGCCAAATGAAAATTTCAAATGACAGCAATTTTAATTACACTAATAGGTTTAACTTTTGAAAACAAGTTTTTAAGAGAAAAAAGTAGATAGCACACAATCCAAGATATCAAAAAAGAGCTAGAAGCTAATAAAAACTTTCACCCTTAAATTACCTGATGTTTGGGATTCATTAAACAGCTTTTAAATACTGCTTAAAACAAAGTGTTCAAAGGTAAGAAAGTAATGTAAAAGTTTCCTTAACATTTTTGTGGTCACATTAAGCTGAGGACAGGATGAAAACATTTAATGAAAAAAGTTAAGTATTCAATAAAACAAATTTTCAAAGGTATGTATTTTGCAAATTCTCAGTTCCTCTTCTAATCAGAGATTCATCAACACTATGAATTGGATAGTTTGTGGAGATGAATTTAATTGTAATAATTTGCTATACCTGACAATCCTTAATCTTTTAACATTGAATTAAAGTTTATTAATTAACCTGTGATTTGTAGCAATCATAGAAAGAAGTGGAGCCAGTCAACATCACACTGTTGAATACATCAGTTAATCGGCTGCTGGTATCAGCATTAATGTTCCAGCAGCGATTCGCACCTCCACGGAAAGCGACTTTGGGCTACAGACGACAGGAATCGGAAAAAAAAAAAATCATGAATAAAGAGAAATGTTGTACCGAAAAAACTACAACCCAAAGACTGATTTACCAATTTTTCTGTAAAAGGTATCGGATTTCTACTCCTTAACGAGCAATTGATTTGTGATCCTTAACTGCTTGTTCTCCTTAAGCCCATTTCCCCAACCCCTATTTGCTTCTTCATCTTCCTCGTCTACTATCTAAAATTTCCTTAAAACAAGATTACAGAGGTCAAACAATTAGTATCCATCAATGAGCCCGGGTGTGAGGGTGGGGAGCAAAAGACTTTTCCTAACCCTCTAGAGGCCGGCTTTTGGCTCTTCTGGTCTCTAGGGAAACTACTCAACTCCTTATTTGAAACTGGGGGAGTAGTGGGTGCCTCCTCCCAGCTAATAAGGAGGTCCCAGAGTCCGTGTAGAGATGTCCAGTAGAGATGGGAAGAGAACTAACTTCAACACAACTACCTGGAAACAAGTCAAATTTCTTTTGGCATCTTCCTCCGAGGTCAAATCACTCTAGCCCCTCCCAAATCCTTTTCTTTTCTCCCTCTTCCCAACCCCACCCCCCAGCTTGAAAAGGCCTCTGACATCTTTAGTTCCGTCCTCCAGACCCACACTCAGGCTCTTTTTCCCCTCTGCGGACTTGGAACCTGTCAGCTCTAATCTCCCAGGTCCCCTCAAGGCCCCCACATCATGTCACCCCAGTCCCTCAACAGGCTATTTTCTTGAAAAGCCCCAGATGAATTTACATAATTATTTATTAAGCAACAAGGCGCTGTGCTCATCTAGGCACTGTCACCTCCGTCCATCTTTCCTTCCCTCTAGCCTTTCATTACAGGGAATCTAGACCCGGAGTTCAGGATCCGTACTCCAGGATCCTCCCAACCCCTCTTTCTCACTTAGGGGGCCTGACCCTGACTTCCAGTCCTTCTCAAGTCCCTTTTCCGAAGGGTTCCACACCCTATCGCCTCCAAATTCCCTTCCCTCAAGAGACCAATGCTTCGTCACCTCGGTCTTCCAGTCAAGTCCCACCCATCCTCTTTCCTCACAGAGACCCCACAACTCGTCACCACCTCTTTCCTCACTAGGGCTCCACACCCCGTCGTCTCCTCGGTGACTTCCTCACAGGGGTCCCATAGAGCGGCGTCACCTCCTCAGCCCTCCTCTCCCGGGGCCTCAATCCGTCGTCACCTCCTTGGTCCTCCCCAGCCCTTCCTTCACCAGAGCTCCACACCCGTCGGTCGTCTCAGCTCCTCAGCCCTTGCCTCACAAAGGCCCCCACGGTCACCTCTCCCTCAGTCCTTCCTCACATCCCATTGCCGTCACCTCCTCTTCCTCAGACCCACTCCCGAAAGGCCTCACACTGCATCACCTCTCAGAGCTTCCCTCATACCCCATCACTGTCTCGGTCCTTCCCTCACAGGGGCTCCCACCTCCCATCACCTCCGCCCTTCCCTCACACATCGCCACCTCCGCGGTCCCTCGGCCCTTCCCTCACGAGCGCCCTCCGTCACCCTCCTTTCCCTGCCCTCGGGTCCCCCGGCCCTGTCAGCTCTGTCGTCGGGCGCCGCTCCCTCGCCCTTTCCCTCACCCCCCCCGGCCCAGCTCCTTCCTCCCCAAGCCTCGGCCCCCGGGAGCTTCGTCTCTCTCTGAAGGTCCCTACGGCCGCACTCACCGCCCGCAGCCCCCTGGCTCCAGCCCCGGCCAGTTGTCCGACGGGGCGGCGGGGCGGGCTACTCCTGGGTGCAGGCTGGGCCGAGGCCGTCCGTCCTCCCCTCCCGCCTCCCGATCCTCCACGGAGCCTCGCCCGCACCCGTGTCCAGCAGCTCTGGGGTCCCCCGACCCCCATTACCTCCACACCCCGCCATCCCCCTGTCCTGCCCCCCTCGGGTTCGAGGGGGCTGGCGTGCGTGGGGCAGGGGCCGGGCGGGCCGCCTCCGCCTCTCACCTCCATCGGGGGCCCCCCCAGCCCCTCCGCGGTTAGGCTCGGCACCAGGGGTTGGGGTGAGGGGGGGCGTCGGGCCGCAGCTCCCCTCAGCCCGCACCCCGCCGCTCCTGCCGTCGCCTCCGCCCCCGGCGCAGCCTGAGGCCCGTCTGTGGGGAGGGGGGGAGGTCGGAGGGGAAGGGAGGGGCCCGGGGGGAGAGGCCGTTACATTTCATACCCAAGGGCTCGCGACCCGGCACGCGACCTGACACCGGCCTGTCCCCGCCCCCTCCAGCCAGCCCCCTCCCCCCGCCTCCCTCCCAGGTCCTCTTTCCTCTCCCCAACATCTGATTGGTCTCTCCGGGAGCCAATGGGCATCTCCTGCCAAGACCCTGTTGCCCCAGAGACAGGGCAAAGAAGGGGCCGTTAGCGTGCTCCTGCCTCTCCCCAGGCTTAGACTTTTCCCGCTCAAAATATGAAGACTTGGGATTGGATAGGTGGGGCAGGGGCGGCGTGATGATTGGCCAGAGTAGGCTGCGATGGGGGTAGAGAAGGAGGAGGGGTCGGGGAAGGGAAGCACTAAAGCCTGGCGCCCGGGCTCGTCTCCTTTAGAAGCAATTGAGGGAGTGTGGAGTTGGGGTGGGGCTGAGGACCTTGGTTGCTTGGGTTGTGAGGCCACTAAGCTCGCCATACCTAACTTCCCTATGCTAATACCCGACGTGCTTCCCTGGTCTGCACGCGGAAACAGTTCCCAGAATACTTAGCGGCGGAACTATAGAATTCTGGGTATCGAGCCCACGGCCAGGCTTGCTCCAATCCCAGGTGGTTTGTTCGGGTTGGGGTTACAGCCTTGGCCAATCTCGAGACCTAGACTTCGGGGAGGCAGGTAGTGGCCAGATTTCGAGGTTCATGTGGCCTCTGGGGGCATTTCCTTGACCAAGAAGATTCCAAACCTGTTAGCGCCAGTGATGCAGAAACGGACCATGGCCTGCATGTCATTAGCCATTGTAGCCTGGCAAAGAGCTTGGGGTGTGGGTTTTCTCAGTGAGAAACACTATTTCACTTAGATCCCAGGGCAAAGTTCCTATGCTCCACCTCCCCTCTATGATGAACGCCCATTGTTATCTTAAGGTACTGGGGATAGAGCACTGGACTTGGAATGGAAGATCTACCTTCAGATTTGGCCTCAGACACGAGGCCTGTGACCCTGGACAAGTCACTTAATTGCTGTCTGCCTCATTTTCCACCTCTGTAAAATGGGGATAAATAATAGCACTTACCTCTCAGAGTAGCCTGTGACCTTAAAAGGAAATAATATTTGTGAGGAGTGTTGCAAACCTTAGAGCCCTACATAAATGCTAGCTATATATTCAGAGTTCCACTTTGGCCTTGACTTTAGAAAGACAGCCAAATGGATCCAACTTGTGTTGGCACTACTTACCTTTTTGTGATATAGGAATCATTGCTTTACTGAGGTTGATAAAATAATTGGTAGTTTGTTAATATGCTGTGAGTTGAAATGTAGGACACATGCTTATTAAAGTATAGGAAGAGAAAAAGGAACTTCTTATCCAGTGGAGCATATTCTAAAATAAATTCCAGGATTTGTGATTTTGTTTCTTTATGCCATGTGATCTACACACTGAAAACAAATTGCTGCAACCCCTCTTCTGTGCCTTGCTTACTTAGTAAACTGATTTCCTGAGGCTGATTTGGCTGAAAAATTTATCACCTGGCCTAAAGTGAGGTGATGAACCCAAGAAGAGAGACAAATTGTCCATTTTTCCCCACAGCTCTAAGCCTTTCCAATGTGGTAGGACCTATGGAACTAGTCCTCCTTGGCATAGCCTCAGGTAACACAGGGTACAATGAACTAAAGTGAATGAACAAACTCATTGTGAGAAAATCTGGTTATAAAACTGGACATGTTCTATATGGGGGTAATTCCAGCCAATTTATTAATAATTAAGTGGTTCTAAGTCTATTTCTGGACAGCTAGGTGACACAGCAGATAGAATGTTGGGACTGAAGTCAGAAAGACTCATCTTCCTCCTTTTTGTCTAAGACATTTCCTAGCTGTGTGACCCTGGGAAAAATTACTTTAACCTTACTTGCCACAGTTTCCTCATTTGTAAAATGAACTGGGGAAGGAAATGACAAACCACTCCAGTATTTTTGCCAAGAGAACCCCAAATGGGGTATTGAAGAGTTGCACATAGCTAAATGCTTATTACTAACATTAAATCCAAATTTCAGAAGACAACAGAGGGAGAGCATTTGTAAATACTCAAGGAATTATTCAGTTTTCCTGAGTGAAATCTTTTCTTAAAATAGATTTTCTTGATTTGTTTTTACATCCCCTAGATTGCATCCCTTGTACCCCTTCCCTACCTCTAAGAGAGTCATCCTTTATATCAAGTAATTTTAATAATAATAATATTCATCTAACACCTACAATGCACTAGATATTGTATTAAGTGCTTTAAGGAAAAATTAGGAAGAAAAAACTGAATATAATTCTTAATCTGAATTTTGAGATTGAAGAAAACAGCCATCCTCACTCTATGAATACTAAATATGGTCCAAAGTAGACCCAACGGGGAGGGGGGAACCCTGTAAATTAAATCAGATTAAGATGGGATATAAGTTAATAAATCTGAGTTTGTCAAAAATAAATACCTAAAGTACCTACAAAGTAGGAAACCAAGAATCAATTTGTTCACACCTCTAGGGGGTGTTATTCAGTTTATAACTGAAGAACTTCATATTACTCCATCCTAGAAATTAAGTATAGAATACAGAATTCCTTTTCCTAAATATGCCACAAAATCAACTCTTTTGTGAAACTCTAGATGACACTAAATAATACAGTGCCCTCCAAATCTCTTAATAAGACTCATTTTATATGTTTACAAATGTCCAACACGCATAGTTTCTTCTGAAGAAAAAAAACGATTGTCCCATTTACAAAATATTTCTTAATTCAGCTAATGGAAATGTTTTGAGTAGAGAAAATGTGTGTAGGATGTTAAAATCCTCCCAGATCAGACTTTTTGAGATCAAATAAAACAATTTTGAAAATTCATGTGTGTTTGTGGGCATAATCTAAATGTCACCTCATTTATGAAAGATTGGGAGTGAACTTCTAAAAAAGCATTTAAATGAATCCCCTCTAGAAATCAATCATGTCAGTCCAAGGCAACCATGTAATTAAATCACTGCAAAATGATTTTTTGGGAACATAAAGTTAATTGTTTTTCCAGTTTGCTAATGGGCTTGTGATCCATGTAAATAGCTTGGAAACAATCTTCAGCCCAAATCATACATTCTTTATGTACTTCTCCAACTTCGAAGACATAAGTTTGTTTAATTGTAAACTGAAATTAACCTGGCAGCTGGTTAAAGTCCCAAGTTCTACAAGTCTGTTGGAAGTCTTACAGAATGAATGTTCCTTATTAATGCCATTGGCAAATTCCATCTCTCCTTTTGAATCTTCAAATTAGTGTTTCCTTGGCTGTCTAGAATCTTTTTTTTTTAATGTGCTCCAAGTAATTTTTGAAATTTGCTTTAGCACTGAATAAGGTCTTGCAGGATTTGTGCTTTGACACTTGCTGAGTGATCTGTTTCCATCTGGAAAAAAGATCTTATTGTTTTGGTTAGCTTTTTTCAAAGATAGTTTTAATAAAATCTCCTCCAGGGGAGTGCCACAATATTTTATTACTTTACAACATGTCTCCCCTATTCCAGACCCCTGAAAAGAAAACCAGGCAAAATCAATTCTTATTTTTTAAGTTGTATTTTTTTTTCTAGAAAGCTTGCTTATTTCCTGGGTAGAGATGATAATAGAGAAAGTTGATTTGATGTTTAAAGTGATCCTGACACTTAAGTGAATTTATTTGCTCCTTTCATGGTAAAATTCAAAATGTCTTTATGTCTTTGCTGTCCAAAGTTGGATTTCTGTTTCCTACATATTCAAAGTAGCCAGAGAATCCAGAAGAGTACCATTTGAAAACAAGCACCTAATAAAGTCTTGTTGATTCATATTTAGTATTCCTTCTTTCCCAAATGTTTTCTAAGTGATCTTATTGAATAAGTATTGGTCTAACTACTTCCCAAGTTCTCTCAAATAACTATACTCCTTTCCCCAACCCAATCACACAAAATTGCCATTCCTTTGCCTTACTTAGAGTAATGGAGATCGGAATGAACCTATTCAAAATTTTCCTTAGATACCTAGATTTTAACATTATTCTGCTGTATTTGGATATGTGCAGAGTACTTTGTAAACCTTAAAGTTCTATATAAATGAAAGCTCTTCTTCTTTATCAACACAATCATCATCATAATGAGAGGTGACATGTTCAAGGCATTAGCTATGTTGAAAACTCTCATATTGAATAACTTGAATTAAGTGGGTCATTGACTGGGATTGTAAAATCCTCGTCAGGACCTGTCAGAGCTTGAAAAGGGTTGCTTCATTCACTCTAATAGCCTTTTAAATGTTAAGACTTTGTCTTGCTCAGGGAAGCCAGTTACTGCTTATTGTTAGAGTAGGAGCAATAAGAAAGGCCTTGTCTCTCAGGCAGGTTTTTCTTCTCTTTCAAAGTCTTCCTGCTCTCATATATTGTGTCTGCTTTTTCCATTTTGACTATTTGCCTTTGACTCATTACTCTGTCTTGACTTTGTGTTTCCCTATGATCTGTGGATCCTGACCATCCCTTTGATTTGCTCCCACTTAATGTTCCCAGTCTTTGCCTTTACTTTCCAGATTCCTACTTGATAGTGCTTACTTTTGACTCACCATTACCCATGACATAACATGGAGATTGGGTTGTGGTGTGAATGGCATTTTATTTTATTTTTTTTATCAATGGCATTTCAAAACAGGATTTGACTATTTTATTTGAGGCTTCAGAAAGGTAGACAATATTAGCCCTTTTGTCCTTCCTATTCTAGGACTTCTTGATGAATAACTAGCTACAGGGGAAGGAAATAGAGAGAAGTACACAATTTATTTCATCAGAAATAAACTTCCCTAAAAGATTTAACATTAGGCTGAAGGTGAGTCTGTTAATGTTTGGTTGGCTTTGTTTTTGCATAGCTCAGAAGAACCTCTCATACTACAACACCCATTTCTGGGTTTAGTTGATGCCTGCCTCCATCCAGCTGGCTTTCTCAGCACATTGTCTTGCCAGATGTATGTGGAAATTGTTATAACAGTTTTTCCACCCCCATGGAACAGATGTCAGATCCCTCCGGATCCTTGTTCCCCTCCATTGGCCTTGATGTATAACCATGGCCTTGTTGTCACAATGAATCTTTATGTTCTTGTCCTTTTATAGGCTTCCCAAGTTTTGCTGAGGTTTCCAGAATCTTAATTGATAACAGCTCCTCTTGGCACATTAAGGTTTTCAGCCCTAAAACTATGTCCTTTTCTAACAGGTTGGTACTAGTTTAGAGTCCCATTTGTAAAAATACACAGATGTGTTCATTGATCCTTTCCTCTTTGCTCTTGTCAGTTGTTCTTTTGTTTCTTTAGCTTTGATATGAGTAGTCTTGCTGGGAGACCCCTGATGGTAACAATGGCTGAGCTGTTGGTTAAAAGGAGGTTGGTGGAAAAGATGTTGTACATCTTTTAACTTGTAAAAGTTAAAGCTCGTAAAAGCTTTGTAAAGCAGGCTTTATTTTTCTTTCTTTCTTAATTTGTGAGTGGGGAAGGTGAGTAGAAGAAAAGGAAGATGTATGACAATCAAAAATTTTTAATTTTAAAAATATTTAACAGAAAGGTAAACAAGAAAAACATTAAGTACCTGAATAGAATTTTAGAAAAGTTAGAGAAAATAGGCCTTTGGCCATTGCAGCACCAAAATAAAGAGGCATATGCATATTTTTTCAGCTATGCATGCATCTTTACAAAAATGTGTCCTGTCCTAGGGCATAAAAACATCAAAATAAATGCAAAACAGCAGAAATATTAAATACATCATTACTGATCACAATGTAGCAAGAATTGTAATCAACAAAGATATTTGGTTAGAGAATTCAAACTTAAAAAAGAAACTAAATAATTTAATCCCAAAGAATTTCTGGGTCAAAGAAGAAACTATGGGAACAACAGGAAATTTCACAAAAGAAAATTACAAAAATGAGACAGCATACCAAAACTTTGGGTATCCAACCAAAGCAGTTCTTAGGGTAAAATTGATAATTTTAAATATTTTCATTGATAAAAGAGAAAAAGAACAGAAAAGAACAGATCGAGGAACTGAACATACAAATAAAATATCTAGAAAAGTAACACATTTAAAAAATTAAATACAAAAAGAAAAGTTCTGAAAATCAAAGAAAAGATAAAATTAAAAAGTCATTGAATTAATAGAACAATGACCTGGGTTGGTTTTTGGTGAGGGATAGGTAAGAGGGATGAATAAAAATAAACTATTAGCTAATCTAGTTTCAAAAAATTAAGGAAAACCAAATTGCCAATAAAATGAGCATTTTAAGAAATTAATAAATTAAGGAGAAATAAATGAAATGATTAGAAATTATGTTGATTTTGTATTTTGTGATTTATATATGTTATTTTTTTTATATCGAATCTCTTTGAGGTCACAAACTACTTTTGTTTTTGCATTGAATCCACTTTACTTAGCACTGATGTTTGCTGATTGGTTGTCCAAGTACATAAAAAAAAACAAACCTGATAACTTACATGAAATGGATGCATATTTACAAAAAATATTAAGATATTCATATCATTGAAAGTTAAAATAACTCAATGCTATAAAAAGACATTGAACTATGTTATATCATATTACTTCCTTCCAGAAGGGGGGGAAATTTTGGAACCAGACTGATTTATAAGTAAATTCTATCAAACATTTAAAGTACAATTAAGTCCACTGCTCCATAAATTCTTTGGGAAAATAGAGAAAGGCAATATCCTATCCAAACCTTTCTATGAGGCAAATAAAGGATCTCATACTGGATCCAGGGAGAGATAAAACAGAAAAAGAAAAGCATAGAATACTATCTTTAATGAATGTTATTGCAAAAATATTGAATAAAATACTAGAAAAGAGACTACAACAACATATCTAAAAGATTATAAGTGCTGACTAGGTTGACTTTATACCAAAAATATCAGATTAGTTCAATATTAGGGAAATTATAAACAATAACAAAAACAATAAAGAGGAAAATACATTCCAGTGAAGAATAATTATTGACCAAACTATTGATCAAACTACATCATTTTGCTTCTGTAACTTGAATACATAATCTGTTACATTGGCCAACGTTTCTGTTTTTTAAAATTAGTATCAAATAGTTTTAATGATATAGCTTTGTATTATAGTTTGAAATCTGCTGTTGCTCTGTATTCTTTCCTTTCACCCCACTTTTTTCATTATTTCTTTCAAGGTTCTTGATCTTGTATTTCTCCTGATGAATTTTGTTAATTTTTCTAGTTCTTTGAAATAATTATTTGATAATTTGATTAGTTTGGCACTGAATCTGTAGATTGAGTTAGCACTGTCATTTTTATTATATTGACATGAAGAAACTTTAAGTAACTAATATCTCTGATTATTTACATCTGTATCTCTGCAAAGAGTGCTTTATAGTTGTATTTATATAATTCCTCTGTGTGTATCTTGTTAATCAGACTGTCAAGTATCTTTTGCATTCTGTAGTTATTTTGAATAGAATTTATCTATTAGATATAAATAAAATTTATATATTTATATAGAAAGGCAAATGATTTGTTTTGTTTTGTTTTACATACTACTTCTGTGAGGCTCTAGGACTCAATACTCAAAGAAGTATTGATTCCAAATTCAACCTCAGACGCTAGCTGTGTGACTCTGGGCAAGTCATTTAACCTCCATGCCTCAGTTTCCTCATCTACAAAATGATAATACCTATCCCCCAGGCTGTTGTGAAAAAATAATGAAATATTTGTTAAGTACTTTGCAAATCTTAAAGTGCTGCATAAACACTACTCATGAAGAGGAGGATGTTATAATCAGTAAGTATTCTTCTTCCACTTGTGTTTTATTGTGTCGGTAGATGGAATAAATTCTTTGGAGTGATTATAGATGTCATTCAGGAGTCTATAGTGTTGTGAGACTCAATGTCATCCATTCAATGGGAACATCTGCAGGCCCTCACCATATACAGGTAATACTTTGACAGTAGCGAACATCTTTGGCAAGCATTTATATTTTATGTTTAACATAAACAACAAATACAGACAAATAAATTAAACATGGGGCATATCACCAACTAACCTTCCAAATTTCTTTTATACTTTAATTAAACAAAAAAGTACTATAACATACTTTTTTTCAAAAACACATTTTACTGTATCTCTTTCAAAATTTTTATGTATATGGATAAGCTTTGTGACCTTTGCTTATATATTTATTTAGTCTGTAATTGTGATTTTATTGGTGTAAGGAACTCCCAGTAAGGAAATATCCTCAACTAACGCAAACCAACAACTATTCTGCACCTCATAGTCTTAGAAATGTGCCTGGGATAGGTCAAGTGATTTGCCGTGTTAGGGTCATTTAAAAGCCCTAAATGTACAAATGCCTAGAACTTGTTTTAGGTCCCTCATTCTATTGTTTATAAGCCCTAAATTTAAAAAAAATTCTGAATTTAACTAAGACCGAATAAAATAACCATTTTCATATACAAAGTAAAATAGAAAAAGAGAATGTATATGAGAGAACCAATTTGCATTCTGTAGTTTACTTTTGTTTTTAAATATGGAGGAAAATGAACAAGTATCTATTAATCACCTATTGTTTTCCAGACACTGTACCAAGCACCTTATGGACATTATCTTATTTGATCTTTACAATAACCTGAGAGTTAAGTACTATTATGATTCCCATTTTACAATTGAGGAAAGTAAGGAAGATAGAGGTTGAATGAGTCACTCAGGATCACAGATCCTGTCTGAGGATCTGTGTCTGAGGACAGATCTGAACTCAGATCTTCCTGACTACAGGCTGAGCGCTAATTCAATAGGTTCTTTTCTTTTTTTTTTTAAATTTATTTTTTATTTGTTTTCTTGTTTACATTATTCATTTTCAATACATTTTTGAATTACAAATTTTCTCCCCGTTTTGCCCCTGCCCCAACCCCAAAACAGCAATCCCACTGTAAAGCCCCTCCCCTGCTCTGCTCTCCTATTTTCCTGGTAGGGTAGGAAGGGTCTCCCTATCCCAGCCCCTGTATATCTTAATTCCTAGTTGCAGGTATTACAGAACTTTAAATTCTAGATTCTTTCTATCCCTCCCTTGTCACCCACCCCCACCGGAAGGACACTCACTTCAATACAGGCTGTGGATGTGTGATTATACAGGACATCTTCATAGTGGACATATTGTGACAGTGATCATCCATCTCTCCTTCCTATCCCTTCCCTT
>CM053593.1:159644494-159670620 GCA_028646575.1 Pseudocheirus occidentalis | reverse complement strand
ATCGCTGGGGTTTTCCCAACTGCCGGTGCTATTAGGGGGGTGTTGCAAGTCCCCCCCAGCTTTGGCTTGCTGAAAATGCACCCCAGGACCACCACCCAAGACCTCGATCTGGATCCAGGCCACTCAACGCAAGAGCACTTAGCCCTGATCAATCGATTCAGCCCCCCTGCTGAGTCCGCAGGCCGGGGGCTCTGAAGCAGCCTGGTGGGGGCCACTGGTAGATCCAGAAGTTCCCTTCCCCCACTACTTCTTTGCCCTGGGGGCAGAATGGCCGAACTACTTTACCCCCCAAATTAATTTTCAAAGTTTCACTTTCACTAACCGTGTCTGAAGATTTAAAGATCCCTTTAGGCCGGTGCTTTAGATTTTCTTTGAAGTAGACTCAAGCTGCCACTTGGGAGGCTCCGCTGCTCCTCCTGGCCTCCCTGAGGTCTTGCTTGGCTGCTGCTGCGGTTTTGGGCTGGCCCGGTCTCTGCTTCGCTGTGGTGCGAGCTGCCTCTCTCCCGTCCTGCTCCTCACACCTTGGCAGATGTGGAGGTGCTGCAGGCTGGCTGCGGGGCTCGGCTCAGCTCCTTCCCACCGCCTGGGCCTGGCCGCGTTCTCGGCCAGAGCTGTGTTCTCTGTATTTTTGTGAGTCTGAGAGTCCTAGACTTTCCTAGACTTTGTCTGGGCTCATATTTTATGGGTGTTTAGGGTGGCGGTGTGGGAGCTGCGGGACCTTGCTGCTTCTTAGCCACCATCTTGGCTCCGCCTCTCAATAGGTTCTTTTCAAAGCTGTTGTGCTTTCTTGTGTTTCTTTCTGACTTTGCTTTGTTCTATTCTATGCAAAGGTCTTCAATGACACCTTTTTCCTATTTTTTTTCCATTTTAGCAACTCCATCATTACTTCTTCTCCACTACTAACCCCTGACAAATTGAAAGAAAGAAAAGTAAAACTATGAGCCCTTATTTTTCCTTTGAAACTCATGAGACAGAGTTATACACAAACAATATGGAAGTAATGTAAAAAGTACAATTTACTTAAAATAGAAATGTAAGATAAAAAACAAGAAAAGTAACACAAACAACATTGTCACATCACTTGAAAAAAACCTTTTCTTAACCTTTGGGTTATCCGTCTAGTTTTATTCCACTGCCCTTGTATGAAGGAAGGAGGAAAGAAAGAAGAAAAGGAAGAAAAAATGGAAAAAGGAAAGAAGGAAGGAAAGAAGGGAAGGAGGGAGGGAGAGAAGAAGGAAGGATGAAAGGGGAAAAGAAAAAAAGAAAGATTATAACACTTGGTTCAACAAGCCTAGTATATGAAACTATATCCTCAATGGTGGAGATGGTTTATTCAGTTACCCCTTGCCTATGTGAGGGGCAAATAGGTTAGCGTGAGCTGGAAATAAACAAAAAAGAAAGAGAGAGAGATTCAGGCTCTTCTGGCTTACAGCTTTGAGAGAAAAGATGCATCATTCTAACCTCTCTTCAGGACCATGAAGCTCTAGGAAAAAGACTCTAGGAAGAAGGGTAGAGAGCCTGGTTATCTCAATTATGTCCCTATCCTCAGCTTGCTACACTAGACTTAGGAGAATTTCCTACTGAGTGAGATCTGAAACTCCTTCTCTTAACTGAAGTGAATTATCTCACTCCCAATGAGAGAGCTCCTTCAGTATGTATTGTCTGATATATCTCCTATGTATTCTTTCCCTTTTTGGCCTTTTGCTAACATCAAGTATAGTATCTGTTCTTGGGGCAGCTAGGTGGCATAGTGAATAGAGTACCAGGCCTGGAGGCAGGAAGACTCCTATTCCTGAGTTCAAATTGAGCCTCAGACACTTACTTAGATGTGTGACCATGTACACGTCACTTAACCCTGTTTGCCTCATTTTCTTCATCTATAAATGATCTGGAGAAGTAAATGGCAAACCACAACAGTATATTTGCCAAGAAAAACCCAAAAGGAGTCCCAAAGAGCTGGACACAACTGAAATAAACAAATAGCAACATCAACATACTTTCTCTGGTTTCTATTTTTCTATTAACTCGTATGTATGGGCTTGTTTGCTATTTGCTATGTATATTCATCTTGGAACAGGCATTTGATGGGAAGGAAGTCAAGCCTTGGATATATAGTTTAGGGCCCGCCTTTCTTATTAAAAAATAGCAGTCAGGAGTACAGTTTGAACCTAAAAATTACTTTCCCTAGACCAACAAGCAGATAGATATATAACTCTAGCTTGGTACTCCCTCTTTGTGAAGAGAGCAGAGTGGCCAACTTCTGGCCCCAACTTCTTGCTTTTCCTCCTGGCAGGAATCAGTCTTCCTTAAACAAAGAAGGTGGGGAAAAGACTCTATACATCTTTATTCTTGCCCTCTGTGAGCCACATCTAGACTAACCCACTGGACAAATAAATTCTACGTGGGCAAAAAACAGAACAGCATGCACATCTCACACCTTACAGTATAAAAAATATTTCTTAAAGTATTTACTATGAGCTAAGTGCTGGACACAAATACAAAAGAAAGACAGCCCCCCACTCTCAAGGGACTCATTCTAATGCAGAAGACAAATATATAGGAAGTTTAAACTGCAGATCAGGTGTAAAGTTCCAATGTTCCTTAGATGATAATATATCTTCAGCACCTTAGGAGAGTAACCTAGGCAATTTCACTGTCCCCAATGAATACTTCCATCTCCCCAACCCAACAAGAAGAAGCTGTTCGGTAAAGTAGTCAATGAGCATTTATTAGGCATCTACTATCTACCAGGTACTGTAAACCCTGGGGATACTAAGAAAGGTAAAAGACAGCCCCCAATCTCAAGAAGTTCACATCCTAATAAAGGAGACAACATGCAGATAACTTATGTACAAACAAGCTATGTACAGGATAAATAGGAAATAATTGGTGGAGGGAAGGTACTAGAATTAAGGGGACTTGGCAAAGGCTTCCTGTAGAAGGTAAAAATCTGGGACATGAAGGAAGCTAGGAAAGCCAGGAGGGAGAGATGAAGAGGAAGCATAGTCCGATCACTCTCAGAAAGCAATAGAGAATTTGAATGTGCTCTATAAATATTATGCTTTTACCTTATTCTTCTCATCTTTTTCAACAGGGCTCAAAGAGAAATTATTTTGGAACAAGACACCATGTTGATATTTTCATTTTATACTTAATGCTCTACAGACTATTACACAAGTTAATTAAATAACTGCTCTTTGCAGTTAGATGGAAGTACTAGAAAGTAACTTCATTCTCTGCTGCCTCACTAAAAGCATCCTCAGACAGCTCTAGTGGCAGCTAGTATAACTGGGATACTGTGTCCCTTATCCTGTTCCCTCATGATTTTGATCTTTTCTATTAGGTCTCTATATTTTAAAAGTTTTTTGTTCTGTGTAGCTTAGATATGTTGAGTATTTGGCAAGGCAACATTTGATTTTATTTCCCTTTCTGTCATTACTAACTTAACAAACATCAACATTTCTCCAAGCTAAGATCATAAAAACAGAACTGCATATGAAACTATGACTCTTATAGAGTTCTTTGTTGTTTTTTAAAATTGTCTTTCAAATTTGATGGAAATCAACAAACATTTAAGTACCTATTATATAGTAGGTATTAGGGTAGTGGTTCTCAACCTTTCTAATGCCACAACCCTTTAATGTGTATCTGGGTCCTTTAATATGCGTATCTGGGCATATCTGCATATGGGTGGACCTGCCTGGAGTCGGATAGAGGAGCAGTGTCTTGATTCCTAAGACCATAGGAAACATGTGTTTTCCTATGGTCTTAGGCGATCCCTGTGATGCCTGTGAAAGGATCATTCAACACCCCCCCCAAAGGGTCGCGACCCACAGGTTGAGAACCACTGGGTATGGGGACACAAAGACAAAATGAAATATTCCCTGCCCTCAAGGAACTTACTAGATATTAAGGTAGGGGGATACAGAGACAAAATGAAATATTTCCTACCCTCAAGGAGATACAACCTATCCATAAGAAAATAAATACAAACTATATACAAAGTAATTTTAAGATATAGCCTTTAACAACTGAAGGGAAGGGCCTTGAAAGTAGCAGCTTGCAGGAAGCTAGTGATTCTATGAAATGCCCATGGAAAAGAAATGCATTCAACTTGAGTGACCACTTGGTCACTAAGGACAAAGAAGTAGGAGATGGATGTTGTGTAGAGAAAATAACTAGCATGTTAGTTTAACTAGGATGAAGAGTGTTTGAAAGAGACTGGCACAAAAGGCATAGGAAGAAAGTGAGAGCCTTATTAATGAGGGCTTTAAGAGCCAGGCTGAGGACTTTGTATTTAATTCTAGAAGCAGCAGTTAAAGTTTAAAGATATTTAAGTAAGGGAGTGACATGGTCATAACTATGTCTTAAGAATATCAATATCAATGCCTTAAAAATATCAATAGGCTGGAGATACAAGAATATCTCCAGGCTATTGCCTGGAGAAGGGATTGGAGAGGGAGAAGCAGTTGCAAAAGTTCAGATGAGAGGTGATGGGAGCCTAAACTATGGTAGAGGCTGCGTGAGTGGAGAGGAGATGGATGTGAGAGATGTGGAGGTAGAATCTCCAAGACTTGGCAATAGATTGAATATTGGTGAGCGAGTGAGGAACAGTCAAAAACGACTCCAAGATTATACACTTAGGTGATTGGAATGACAATTTTGCCATCAACTGAAATAGAGAAGTTTGGAGGAGGGATGGGTTTGGGGGCAAATATAATGAATTCTATTTTGGATGTGTTAAGTTTGATACACCCGTGAGATGTTCTAGGTGGAGATATTCAGAAAACAGTTGGTAACATGGGAAAGGGGTTCAAGAGAACTTAGGGGCAAAAAAGTGGGGAAATGAACTCATGTTATGATTTCTAAGAACTCAGTGTTGTGACTATTCAAGAGTGGGGCCTCTTGCCAGTAATCCCAGGTCTTTTAGATCAAGAAAGTTATCTTTATCATTCAAGGGATCTTACAACATAATATGCATCCAAGACAGCAATAAGTAGAAGATGATTCTTCAAACATGCTATGCATGATTGTGCCATTTGACTTATAGCAGAATGTAAGCTACTCGAGGGAAAGACTTTTTTTTTGTTTTTGTTTTTTGTTTTCTGTTTTACTTTTTTTGGAGGGGGGAAGGCAGGGCAATTGGGTTTAAGTGACTTGCCCAAGGTCACACAGCTAGTAAGTGGTATCTGAGGCTGGATTCGAACTCAGATCCTCCTGACTCCAGGGCCAGTGCTCTATTCACTGTGCCACCTAGCTACCCTGGAAAGACTTTTTCAATTTTGCTTTTATACCGGGCACCTAGCCCAGTACATAGTAGGTGCATCATAAATGCTAATTGAGTGATTATGTGATGGTCCATGAGCATCATTTTTCTAGGACTTCTTGTACTATAGAGTGGTATTTTATCTGGTTAATATCCCTAATTACTCCAAGACCTCAGTAATATATAAACCAGGTCCAAATTGTGCTTTAGCATTTGTACCAGAACTATCACTTTGTCATCTTGAAAAAAAATGCTGGTTTGGGCAGGAAGAAATTAACCTGACTAGAAGAGAGTGAAGTTAGAGCCATATGGAGTGCTTCAGTGAGAGAACACCTTATTCAAAGGTGTTCAATGTTTCCAGATGTTCATGGAATACCGCTGGCTTGTTAACTCACAGTTCCCCAGATGGCCACGGAAGAGAAGACTTTTGGTGAACTTAAGCAGTAATGGTCATATGCCCACACCACCACAAGCCTTCTGTGGTTGAGACCAATGCAACAAACACAGTAGTGAGAGTGATCCTCTTGGAAACCAAGACATTTCTCAACATTCTTTGGCCTTGTACATACTTCACCCACAAATTTTCCTTGGCCTGATGGAACTATATAATTTGGGAGAATAAGCTATTTACCATAGAAATCACACTCAATTAAGGCACCATCAAGATGGGGTTCAGCATCCTATTGTGGTAAATGTAGACCATAAAAACCTAGAACACTTATAGACTGACAAAAAATAAACCTATAAAAATTCAATGTGTGCTTTCCTTCAGTTAGTCTGACTTCTCAGTAGTTTATATCTTAGGGTAACAAAACAACAAAACTGACACACTATTGTACAAATATGGTCACTCTTTGCAACCCACACTATGGCAACTATGACTGTGTCCAAGAACTTTCTGGCTATACAGTTCAGAACTGACTTACCAGAACTGATCAAAAATAGGTTCAGAAATCCTATTCTCAGGCTGTGGTAGTACAAAATGCATAGCTGTTCCCCTAAAATAAATATCTTGGGGGTGACTGAGACTGGATGATGCAAGCCCATTTCTTATGAACATGTGTATTATGAGCTTTCTGACATAACCTCTATGTGGCCTGGAGTATGTACAGGTACTATTTCTAGCCATCTTGCTGCATGAAGAAGAGGAGGCTTTTAATTGACTATTGAACCAGAACTAGATACACATTCAAAAGGTGCTAACTGGCTGAGATAAGTTAGTGTTTCTCTACTGGCCATATTTAAGTTAGGAATTCTGTAAGCATCCAGGTGAGGAGGACTTGGGTTCTTATCTCTCTGCCTGAGTAGTTGCCTTGTGGATGTAGAGTGCAAGCTTCTGTCTCTATTGTGTATCTTCCACCCTGCTTTTAGGTAGAGTATTATGGGGTCCGTATTGAGAAAAGGCCATAATACATGTTAGTAAGTGAAAGCTATTAACTTAAACTCTGTGAAAGGTGGAAGCCCAGGCAAGGTGACCTGTTGAAAAAAATCATAACTTAGATACTGAGTCATAACTTAGATACTGTTACCAGCACATGACTGTTACATAACTAGTACCCAGCTTTGAGTTTCTAAGCATTTGCCCAACAGTACCCTGGGTAAACACCTGGATGTCTGGGAACTGGGTTCAATACTAAGTATAAACTAAAATATTAACCAAAACTAAGCAGAAAAAAACAAAATATCCATCAATCCTCAGTGAAGCACTCTATGCCTCTTCCTCCCCTTTACTGATTTCTATAATTACGATTGGAATTGGGGGGGAGGGAGTCTTTTTGATTATCTTTGAATGATCTGGAGACCCTTGGCCTCTTCCTTTGGTATCAAATTCAATGAACAGTTATGGGGGAGTTGCAGGGTTCCCCAACTAAAGGAATTCCGGACTATAAACTAGGCTATGATCTTGTGAACTTCAAAAGGACAGAGAGCCAACCACCAGAGGTCTGGCAACAAGTGCATGCCAGATTTTGAGGACAGCAGAGTGTAGAATGGGATTAATCACCCTGGCCGTTTAACACCTTTTATATACATGCCACAGGCTGCACCAACAGCCAATCAGAAGCTGCCTCTTCTTTTTTTTCCAGTCAGTGGTAATCTGATTGGAAGTATGTTCATGCTCAAGTCAACAAAGGAACTGTGTCTGGCTTGGCTGAGTGCTTTAAGGACAGGGGGCTTGCACTGGGCAACCTAATCACCTTCATTACATGGGTAAAGGCTATAAGCCTCATAGAGTAGTTAAACATTCATTTTTCTTCTTTATTCTCCGTTCCTGCCCACCCTACCTCAGTTTCGGGTTATCTAACCATTTAATACCATGAAACAGAGTTTAAGAATATCATTGGCCACTGCTGATATAGCATCTTTGCCTAGGCAAGACATAGAAGGCATCCTAATGTGAGGGCAACCACATTGCTCCTCATCTGTCACAGTCCCCTACAATGTGAACCTGGTGACTCTTCCTTTCATGAAAAGCCTCCAGGACTCATGGAAGAGCAGCTACCTTGACTCCAATATTGAACCTGACTTGTGCAAAGTAGTGTATATTTTATGCTGCAAAGTAAAGCCACTGTTTTGTTTGAATTAATCTGATTTAGGAATTTCATTTACTACATATTCCCTTCACTTCATTACTTATGTCTATTGAAATCACATGCCTAGTCCCCAGAAAGATTTTTTGGCCACCCAGTCTCCTGTGTGACTTCACATTTAATTGGTCTCCTTAGACACTCTTCATTGTCTTTTAGGTTAAAGTCTATCTTTTCCCAATCTGTCACCACAGTAGTATTATAGGGCCTTGGAGTCCTTTCCCTCTGTCTGAGAATTCACTTCCATATGGGGTTTTAGGGATAGATGGATCACTTGACTGGGCTGGCTCTTCACAAAGCATAGCACCTCTGCTAGATGAGTTAATTCACTAGAGTCCCTTGGCTTGCTCCTGTCATTGGGGCCACCACCCCCAGTTTTAATCTGGTCTTTCAGCAGGGATACTATTCTGGTCTTTCAGAAATGATGGAAAATCCTCAGCCTACCAGGTCCTTGGCTCTGAAGTTATTCACCTTCAAGGCAAGAGGTGGGAAAACAGAAATATGTCATCTCCTTTTGATAACTATTCCTGGTATAGCACAAGGCTGAACCCTTTAGTGAGAGATGGGTGACTTTCTACTACATTTTCCAAGTCTTTATCTCTGCAGATTAGGCCAAGACCTGACAATGACCATTTGCCCAGTAATCATCCAACAGCTCAGAGGATCAGAGTTAATAAATTGTTTTATTTTAATTATAAGGTTCTTTTGTTGGTCTGTGTAACGGAGTGGGTCCTGACCTTTTTATTTGCAAATGAGCTATTCTAAACTTCACCATCTTTTAAAAGGTGAAAATGATTCACAAATTTGAAAAGGACTTTTGATTACTTTTCATTATCTTTTTTTACTTTCTCCTTACAGCAAATTTGCTTAAGTCTTAATGTAACATAACCTTACATTATAATTTCTTCTTTTAGAATTTTTTAAAATTATGAACCAGAAAATCATCATAGTACATGGGTGGCCTTGGTTCAAATTGGCACTAGGATGGGAGAGAAACCCACATTGCTACAGTAAAAATAACTTATTGAATTGGAACAATCTTATATTTCCAACAGCTGTGGGGAAACCCCAAGAGAGATCCTGTAAAGCATCAGCCTGTAGAAGAATCTTCTGGCTTTACTAGCTAGATCTAGAAAGACGCTTCAAATGAACCTACTTGGTTAGGGTAGTCCCTTTAATGTGGACAGCCTCCTAGGTATACAATTTAGAGTCACTATAAGATCTCTAGGTAGTTACTATAAATAAGGGGATTTCATGGGACAGCCAGGTTCAAGCTGTAGTCACTACCTGGCTGAACACTTGTTCATTATAGATGAATCTGAGAGGGGTCCCTTCATTCATCTTGTCTTTCCATGTGAAGTCTTCCACAAATACCTTCAATCCATAGAGGCAATCAGGTGGTGGAGAGGATAGAGCGCTGGACCTGGAGTCAGCTAGTAAGTATCTGAAGCCTCACTGTGTGACCCAAGCAAGTTACTTGGCCTTTCTCAGCCTCAGTTTCCTCATCTGTAAAGTGTGGATAATATCAGTACCTATTTCACAAGGTTGTTGTGAGGATCAAATGATATGAAATGTGTAAAGTGCTTAACACAGTACAGCAGGTGTCATATAAGTCCTTATTCCCTCCTTTCCCTTCACTACAGAGGCACATTTCATCATCAGTCTTCTGGAATCAAGAATGGTCATTTCCTTAACCAGAATTCTTAAAATTTTCAATTCCTCCCTACTTTTTCCCCCCTGGTCATTGTAAATAGCTCTCCTGTCTCTGCTTACTTCATTCTGTATCATTTCATACAAATCTTCCCAGTTTACTCTAAATTCATCTCTTTCATTATTTCTCACGCTCAACATTCCGTTAGCAATTATTGATATGAATTTGTTTAACCATTCCTCAGTTGATGTGCACCCACTTTTTTTCCTCCAGTGCTTTACTACAACCAAAAGTGTTACTATGAATATGTTGTACAAACAAATCCTTTCCCTCTATCTTTGATCTGACTGTGCAAAATGCAGGAGTTGGACTCCATGACTTCTAAGGTCCCTTCCTGCTCTGCATTGATGATCCTGTGGCCATAAAATCAATCTTTTTTTTCCTTCCTTCCTTCCTTCCTTCCTTTCTTTTTTTCTTCCTTCCTCCCTCCCTTCCTTCCTTCCATTCTCTTTCTTTCTTTCTTTCCTTCCTTCCTTCTTTCCTTCCTTTCTTCCTTCCTTTCTTTTGTATATACTCTGTTTAAACATTCATTTTTTAAAATTTGAGTTTCAAATTCTCTCCCTACCTCTATCCTCTACCCCACTCATTGAGAAGGCAAGCAATGTGATATCAATTATACATGAAGTCATGCAAAACACATTTCCTTATTAGCCATGTTTGAAAAAAAAGGAAGAAAAAGAAAGTGCATGAAAAAAGTGTGTTTCAATCTATACTCAGTTTATCAGTTCTCTCCTCAGATGTGGATAGTATTTTTCGTCATTGGGATATATTTCTAGTAGTGGCAGCATTGAGTCAAAGAGTATGCACCATTTTGTAGTTTGCAAAGCAAAACAAAGTGCTTTCCAGAACAGTTGGACCAATTCACATTTGTACCAATAGTTCCTTAGTGGCTTTGTCCTCCCATAACTATTTCATTTTTCTTTTTTGTTTCTTTTTTGGGTCATCTTTGACAAACTGATAGTGTAAACTTAATTTGCATTTCTCTTAGTGATTTGGAGAATTTTTTTGTACATAATAAAATAAAATAGCTAGCATATATATGTATATATATGTATATATATATATATATAGTGTTTTAAGGTTTGTAAAGCACTTCACAGATGTTATTTCATTTGACTGTTGATAGCTTCAGTTTCTTCCTTTGAGAACTGCCTACTATAATCCTTTGATGATTTATCCACTGAGAAATGGTTCTTCTCCTTACAGAATATATATTTGTATCTATTCAGTGCATATCTTGCATATTAGACCTTTGTTGGAGAAATTTGCTGCAATGATTTTTTTTCCTTCAATTAGCTGCTTCCCTTCCAATTCTAACTGCTCTGATTTTGTTTGTTCAAATGACATCCATTCCTTCTTCATTCAATAACTCTTTCCCTATTTGAAATGAAATACCTACTAAAATGTAACTCCTTCTCTTGTCTAACTTTTAAAATAAAATTACCTTTTATATTTAGATCATGTGCCATTTGGAGTTTATCATAATATATGATGTGAGATGTTGATCAAAACTTAATTTTTCACTAACTGCTTTCTAATTTTCCCAGAAGTATTCATCAAATAATGAACTATCCTAGTACTTGAGGTTAGCCAAACAGTACGCTACTGGATTAAATTGTTTCTTACTCTTGTGTACCTAATGTGTTCTATCAATACCTTTTTCTGTTTTATAACCAGTACCCAACAGTTTTGATGATTATTATTTTGTGATACACTTTGAGATCCATTATTGCTAGGAACCTTCTCATCTGTTATTTTAAAAAAATATATTATTATTTTCTTTGTTCCTCTAGGTGAATTTTGCTAAAATTTGTTGGGTTTTATGAAATAACTCTTTGGTAATTTGACTGGTATAACATTTATTCTGTTAACTAATTTATATAATACTGACCCAACTATGAGTAATTATTATTTCACCAATTATTTAAACTTGTCTTTATTTCTGTAAAGAATGTTTTATAGTTGTTTTTATATATTTTCTCTGTATGTCTACATAAAAGAACATCCAGATATTTTGTACATCTTATAGTAATTTTGAAGAGAATTTCTATTTCTGTATCTTTCTTCTAGGTTTTATTGATCATGTACAGAAAGGCTGATCATTTTTGTGAGTTTATTTTATATCTTGATACTGAACTTACGACCTCATAGAGATAAAAGAGGAAAGGATATTCCATACAAAAATACTTATAACAATTTTTTTGTTATATCAATGAAAAGCTAAGAGGAATAAATAAAGGAACAGATGAATAAATTATAGTATGTGACTGCAATTGAATGTTATCATGCCATAAGGAAGGATGAAATGGATAACTTAAGGGAAATCTGTGAAGACTTAGATGAACTGATGCATAGTGAAATGAACAGAATCTGGAGAACAATTTATGCAGTAATAGCATTGTAAAGAAAAATAACTTTGAAAGACTAAAGACTATGATCAGTGCAATGACTAACCCTAATTCCAGAGCATTGATGATTAAGAATTATGCCCATCTCTTGACAGAAAAATGTATACTCAAGGTATAGCATAAGACATACATTTTTAGACATGTTGCATAGGAGGATTTGCTTTGCTTGTATAACAGTGACTCAGCAAGTCTTGAATGGCTGTCACATAACTAAAGAACTTGAAAGTTGTATTTCTTCCAAGCATGAAAAGAGACAAAACTATTGAAGGACTGGAACTGTCAGGTGGAGTTTTCTGCTGCAGCTGCAGTTTTTACATTTCGCTAGAGAGAATCTAAGGGAAAGAGTTGGAGACAGTGACTGGTGGCAGTCCTAGAAGCAGTGAACAGCTGTAGGCATTAGCAAATAGATGGAGAGTGAGTCTAAATTTTGTAGCAACTACAACTTAGAAAAACCATTGATCCAATGATGAATTTACACCACTCCCTGCTTCTCCCTTCTATTTTATTACCCCAAACAATGAGTGGCATGGTTCATTCATAAATGTTCCTCTACTATTTTAAATTTTGTTTAGCAATTATTTGGATTTCTAACAGTTTTTTAGATAAAGATAAGATCATTTAAATCTCATCCTGAGTTGGTATTTTTGAAACAGAGAGGGTAATAAGTGTCGTAAACCTGTGGTTAATTGATTATACCAAATCCAAATGACTGGAAAATTTCCAGCCTAGCAATTAAAAGAATTGCCTGGGTGCTGAAGGTTTTATACATTTTATTAATCATCGGTAAGTTCAAGCTTTCTAACTGTGCAGAGAAGAGAAGCCATGTGGAACCTGGATCCTTGCCCTAGGCTTAATAACCAACCTGCTGAGCTAGCAACTTTGTCTCTTACTTGACAGATCACTGTACCCTGAGCCTTTCTCTAACCCCATGGCTAAAGAGGGAAGGGAAAATATGATGAAGACCTTCAGAGATGGTGGAGACAGTCTTGGTCCAGCTTGGTCAGCTCACTTCACTGAAGGGAGGCAAGGAGTGCTCCTTGTCCAAATGGCTCCCCTCCCCTCCCCTCTCCTCCCTCCCCCCTCCACCCCAAAGCTACATCTGCTGAACAACATATGACTATATTTGTTAGAAGGTTTTTCTTTTTCAATTTGGAGGTGGGGTAGGAATTTTCCAGATAAGAGAGTCAGCAATAGGGGAAGAAGGAGGAGGAAGAAAAATCACTGAAGTATTTTTTTAATTCACAGAAGAGAACAGAAGGATGACCAGAAATAAATACAGACAAGCAGGACAGCTTTGAAAGTTTTATGTTGAATTTATTGTATACTCAAGGAGCAAGTACTCTGGCCCCACTCTCTCAGAGAGAGGCTAATTAAATCATTCCCTTATGTTCTAAGGGTCTCCTTGAAGGTTTGAGGTGTCTCTTTTTTAACGTCTTCAGTTTTAGCCCCTTTCTAGTGTGATTCTTCCCCTCTTCCCCCACCCCAGCCACAGTTAAACTTCAGTGATTAACTCCTTGGTTCTATTTAATCAATTTTCATCCATTAACCTTTACAAAGGAATATTTACTTCAAAGGTATATCAAGAACAGAAGTCCCAAATGTTTTCCCCCAGTACCTTTCTCCTATAATACATTGGTCTCTGGGAAAAATGGGCTCCAACTTGATGCATTTTCTCTATAGTATTGGTTTCATCAAGTTCATATCCAAATTCAACATCCCTGCTGGATGAGTTTTTATTTCAGTTCTTATCAAACCGGGTCTTGAAGGTCAGTCCTTTCCTCAATACCTCAAAGCTAGACCAGCTAGCTCCAAAGATTCCACTTCTGGATCTGCTGGTGATTTGCTTTCATAATTTCTTGAAGCTCAAAAGGCATAGCCACTTCCTTCACCTGATATCAAAGAACAAACACCAAGTAGCACCAATGTCCTTGCAAATCTTCCCAGTGAGTTGAGTTGTGAGCCACATGGCTGGTGTGTGAGATTTTGGGCCTTCATTTTCCTCTACAGTTACTAGCTATAGTATTGTACTCCTTCAAGGGTGTTATCACATTACTCTCATTTTTTTGTTAATCCTGTATTGCTGTTCTTGTTTATACTTTACCTACACAAAATTTCTTTTCTAGTACTATTTATGCCAGGCTTCTCATATCCCCAAATTTTGAAACCTCTGATTATAGGCTTTCCTTTTTTCCTATAGGAGTATAAGGCATGACTCTCCCTTACCTTCACCCAGGGGCTCAGGATTGCCAACAAGTCAGCTCCATCCTCCCATTTAAAAACATAGGTGTGCAGAGACAGATTTACCTCTCCCATATCCTCAGAAAGCAAGGCCACCTCCTAATAATACCACTTCCTTGATTTATCAAAAATTTTCTAAATTGTTGTGGATCATTCTGTGGAAAGGAGATCTTCCAATTGATGAGAATTTGAGGCATTTCCATGAGGTATATGGAACCATCTGATGGCATCAGTATCAATATCAATAAGCAAGCTCAGGTGATTTTGCACTGGGCATGGATTAAGAAAGGGCTGGAGAAGATCAACTCTACCAATGTCCAAAAACAGTCCATCTTTATTGGGTAAGTGTTCTAGGAGGCTGGATCTTAGAAACTGCTGGACTGGAGAGTCCTCATCCCACAGTGATTTACAGAGGATACATTGGCAAAGCTACTGTTTAGCAAGGTAAACCTCTTGCTCTGAAAGAGGGGAACAGGGTCAATTTTCTGCTTGTGGGCAAGCCAAGGATATCACAGAATACGTAGAGATGCTCTGATTGATGTGGGTAGTTGTCTTTTTCTCATTGGGGGAATATATGATTCTACACTGTAATGGCACACTGGCATACCCAGGATGACTGCTAGCACAGGTTTACACCAAGAGGTATGGTGGGAACAATATTTACTAACACTCTTCCAGCTATTCCGAACTAGCTTTTTTTCTCCCCTAAAAGGCAGGAAATCTGTCCCCAAGACTTGAGTAAGTCAACCACACTCATCTGAACCAACACATCCTCTTGACCAGGGGAATAATTAGACAAATGTGAGCACCACCTAGTACTGGTTCCAATGCAATAGCCTTTTTGAGCATCTTTTCCATTTTATAACTAAATAAACCTCCTCTCATTACTTGTTAGATGGTCTGTGAATGTCTCAATTTGTTCTAATTCCTCTACCCTAAAGTATCAGACTTGCTTGAGTCAAGCCTGGCCCACAACAATGGCCATGTGATATATTAGCAATACCAAATAGTGTAGAACATGTATGCATTAAAACAATGCATGGCAGGCTTTCACAAGGTTGTGGCCAAGACTGAATTTTCCTTTTTTTCTCTAACCCTCCTCCGAGCCAGTCTGAGGGCTGCAGATGGAAGGGGTTTTGAGATTTAAACTCTGGGCAGACATTTCCGCAACTCTGAACTCTAATGAAGGAAGAAAGAAAAAGATAATTGTGACTTAGAATTTGTCCACTTTCACCAACCATCACTACTGGCCTGCCTTGCTCTAGTCCTGGGTGTGGGTCACTCTCTGACTCCTTTGACTGTCTCCAGGCTACTCCCAGGCAGATCAACCCCTCACATCTCTTTTGAGCTCACCCACTCTCTGATTCATCTGGCTGGCTTTCTTCTGGTCAGTACCTCCCATCTGTTCCCTCTCCTCTCTCCTGATAGCCACAGATAGGGCAGCATATTCCCCAAAATAGAGAGTCTTAGAGGGGATTGTTTTTCACTGTATTCTCTGCCTTTCTCCCTGCATGTCTTCCAAGAAAACTGAGCAGAAGCTCCTTGAAAGAACCAGAAAATGTGGGGACTCCTAAGTGTACCCAATAAGCATTATGCCTTATAGTCTTCCAAAGTTTTACAACAAGTAAGTTAGGTGAGTTTTCAGTCCTTCATTCACCAATGAGTGCTTCTTATCCCCAAACTGGTGTTCCAAAGCTTAATAGATTGACTCCTGGGGAGAAGGAGAGAGGAGAAAGAGGGAAAGGTATCAAATATATGTGGCCCTACCTGATACACCAACCAGTCATTAGGAATCATGGTCATACCTTGTTTTACTAAACTTTTTAAAAAATTATTCTAAATGTTGTTGTTGTTTAGTCATTTTTGGTTGTTTTCCTGGGTAAGGTTTGCCATTTCCTCCTTAGCTCATTTTACAGATGAGGAAATTGAGGTAAACAGGGTTGAGTGACTTGCCCAAAGTCACACAGCTAGTAAGTGTCTGAGGCCAAATTTGAACTCAGGAAGATGAATTTTCCTGACTTTCGACCTGATCCGCTTCAGCACCTACCTGCCTCAGTAAATGGAATATCATGCTAACTCATGTGTCAAAACATTTCAGAACTTTTGCCAAGAAAACCCCAAGTAAGGTTATAGAGTCAAACACCATTGGAATGACTAAACAACAATCTTTATTTAGTTTTATAAATTCTGAGTACTCTTATTCCAACTGCCACTCTCGATTGAGTTGGTCCCTGAGTAAGGCTGTATCTCCCCCTCAGGGGTCTAGGGATATTCTTGAGAGGTTGGAGGGTATCCACAACATTCAATGGGTCAAACTCCATTCTGGTATGTTGACCCTAGTGTTAATATTAGTTATGATTGCACCAAAATCATTTAATCAATTAATATCAATCAGTTTCTACAAAAGGATTTTTTTTTATGGCAAATACATAGTAAAAATAGAGGTTACAAAGTATTTCCCCTGAACTGAGATCAGGAGGTCATACTTAACACCTCAGTCCAGGGAAGAATGAGTTTATACTTAAAACAGTTGCTCTAAAGTTTTCACCACTCCAAGTTCACTTCCCAATGGGGAATCGCCCCTTGATGGGTCAGCATCTCAGCTATCACTGGGCTGGATCAAGCAGTTGTTCTTCAGAGGATCAGCTGCTGCCTCACTAATGCTTGGTCTCCAACAAATGCTAGCACAGCCTCTAGCTTCTAGATTCCTAAGGCTCACTATTAGGACCTTTCAAAGCTCAAGGTCACAAATATCTCCAATATTCCTTCCCTAAAAGCAAGAAAGAACAAACTGAGAAAAAAGAACAGTCCGTGTTCATTGACCACATGTCAGCCACAAGGGAGGATAGCCCTATATATCTTCCCATCCAGAGGCATACAGTGTTTCTCTCTGACTCAAATGTAGCAGGGCAGGAAAAATAAACCACCCTGGCCAGTTAGTGTATTTCAAAAGCATCCCTTTGTCTGGCTCACCCGCTAAACAAGACTCCTCTTTAATTCAGTAAGCAGATTAGAAACGATACCTGGAAATGCTCGTTTCTGTAGGATATGCAAGAAGCAGGACATGGTCATAAATGAGAAGGAAAAGATATTAAATATATGTGATCCCACCTGACACCCTGACCAGACATTGGTTGGTTGTTTGGTTGGTTGTTGTCCTTCATTTTCGAAGAGGACCAAAATAACACCACTGTGCTACAGTCAAGTTTCAATGTGTCCATTTGTGACTGATCAGACCAATATGAACTTGGAATGCTCTGCCACAGGTTGGGTACAAATAGTCTATGTGAGCATCTGGGTTGGATACTCTAAAGGTAAGCATCCTGTATTTCCTTTGAGCTGTTTCAATTCTGCTTTGCTCATAGAGCACAGCACTTTGTCTCATGTGGGCACGCCATGCTGAGCAGTCCTGTGCCAGTGTCTCCCATGTCACACAATCAATTCCAAAGTTCTTAGGAGAGACCTTGAGAGTGTCCTTGTATTGCTTCTTCTGTCCACATGTCTGAGTTCTCTATAAAACAGTCTTTTTGGCAAGCATATGTTTTGCAGTCAAACAACATGGTCAGACATCAAAGAGCATGGTCACACTTCGTTTTACTAAATTTTAAAAAGTTACATTCTGAATGAAACCACAGGCTTACTTATATAAATACAATACACAGAATCAGAATGTGGGGACCTTAAAGATCTTTTTCTGAGCTTTCCATCTATACTACACCATGCCCCCCTCAGTCAGAGCGAGGCCTACCCATTCCACTAGGGACTGGATACCCAATTGCCTGGGATCAAAACCTCTATAGGCATCTATGAGCTATACCTCTACCTACTTAGTTTACACATGGTGGCATTCTCTGATTTTCTGTTTCTGTGGCTTTAAAAGGCTTCCAGAAAGCTCATAAAGCCCAGGAATGTCAGAGAGAATTATTTGGAGGAATAAAGTGTAAATGAATCAAAAACACGTGTCTTGGATTTCCCTCAGAATAGACACACATTTTTAAAAAGCAGGGGAAAATATGTCTGGCAGAGCACAGCTGGGATATGGGGTTTGAAAGAGGGGTTAGGAAGCTTCGCCAAACCGCAGCGCAGCTGGGAACATGGAGACCAATCCTCCTCCTCATGGCTATTGAGATAGAAATAATTCTGGGTTCCCTGGAAAGTGGGTCTGTTAAAGGAAAATTCCCTAGTAAGTTTTAGGGAAAGTGAATCACTTTAAATTAGCCTTGTAAATACATACACACACACACACACACACACAAAACTAGCCACATGACCTTGGGCAAGTCACTTAACCCCAATTGCTCTACCTTCTCCCCTCCAAAAAACCAAAACAAAAAAGAAAGGAAAAAGAAGATTGCATATGAAGCCATGAATCTTCATTACATACTGTTTGGGATGGAGTTGGAATTTTTTGTTTTAATTTTTCAAATTTAACAGTCATTCCAACCCTACCCTGCTTGTCTATGTCACTGTTTGAACACCGTTCTGTACTCTTCTGTTCATTTTTCTAATTTTGTCAATGTTTTCTTTCTTTTTTTCCTTTCTTCTCTTAGTATTACTACCAATACTACCACACGCTACCCTGTTACTATTCTTTCCTGCCAAAAGTAAGAAAGAAATATATAACAAAAAAATATAGTACTGTAAAATAAACCCATACATGGACTACGTCAGAAAATATGCTGCTACTCTATCACCCCTTTGCCAAGAAATGAAAACCATAATTTATCATCAGTCTTTTCAAACCATGATTGGACATTGCCTTAATCATAGTTCTAAAGTTTTTGTTTGTATTCTTTTAAATGTTGTAACTGCTGTATAAATTGTTCTTCTGGTTCTACTCTTTTCACTCTGTACCAGCCCATAGAAATCTTCTCAAGTTTTCCCAAATCTATCCCTTTCATCATTCTTACTACATAATATCCTATTACATAAATATGAATAATTTTTTTTAAAAATTCAAAGTATAAACAATTGCTTATAACTAGAGAAATGCAAACTAAAACATTCTTGAAGTTCTACTTCACTCTTATCAGATTTGGAAAAAGTGAAAAAAAAGGAAAATGAGCAACTTTGGAAAGACTTAAAGTAAACAGGTATATTAGCACACTGTTGATAAAAGGCGTGACTTGGTCCAACAATGAAAATTTTTTTAAATTAGTTTTTAAAAATTTGATTATTCAAATATATTATTCAATATAACGGCAAAAGGTAACAAAAAAAAATGGAATTTTGTACAGTTTCAGAGGAGCAGTCAGGTGGCACCTGGATATAGTACTGGGCCTAGAGACAGGGAGACCTGAATTCAAATGCAGCCTCAGGTACTTAGTGTGACCCTGAACACTTTTAGTCACTTCAGTTATATTTTCCTTAGTTTGCTTATCTATAAAATGGGGATAATAATAGCATCTACCTTCCAGGGTTGCTATGAGAATCAAATGTGATGATAATAGTAAAGTGTATAGTGTCTGACAAATAGTGACATATAAACATTAGCTTTTATCATCATCATTATTATTATTAACTCTGTGCCAAGGGCTGGTAGGGAAGGTTGTATGTTTTTGGAGGGACAGGGACAGAGAAAAGAAGTAGAAGATGTAATTTAGATTGCCCTACATTCTTCTAAACTGTTGTAGTTAGTGAGACACAACAAATGTACATGAAGCAACTGAACACTTTATTTTTTAAAATAGTATTTTATTTTTTCTGATTACATGTAAAGACAAATTTTAACATTCATTTAAAAAAAAATTTGGAGTTCCAAATTTTTTCCCTCTTCCCTCCCTGACAGTAAACAATTTGATATAGATTATATAGATGCAATCATGAAAAATCAATTTCGGTATTAGTCATGTTGTGAAAAAAACAGACCAAAAGAAACACACACACACACACACACACACACACACACAGTGAAAACAGTATGCTTTAATCTGCAATCAGACTCCATCAGTTCTTTCTTTAGATGTGAATAGTATTTTTCACCTTGAATCCTTTGAATTAGCTTGGATCGTTATATTGCTGAGAATAACTAGGTTATTCATGGTCAATCATTGTACAATATTGCTGTTACTATACACAATGTTCTCCTTGTTCTTATCACTTCACTTGACATCACTTCATATAAGTCTTTTGAAGTTTTTTCTGAAATCTGCCTACTTGTCATTACTTACAGCACAATAATATTCCATTATGATCATATACCACCGCTTGTTCAGTCATTCCCCAATTGATGATTATTCCCTCAATTTTCAATTCTTAGCCACCACAAAAAGAGCTGCCATAAATATTTTTGTACAAGTAAGTCCTTCCCTCCCTTCCCTCTTTTTAATTTCTTAGGGATACACACCTAGTTGTGGTATTGCAAGATCAAAGGGTATGCCGGGTTTGATTGCCCTTGGGGCACAGGAAGCAACACTTTAACAGAATGAATCAGATAATGTTACATTCAAAATTGAGCTCATCTTTTCATCATATCCCTCCTTCAAACTTCCCTACCTCTTATCACTCTTTCTTTAGTGACCCAGTTTTAAACCTCAAACTCATCCTTTATGCTTCTCCTCCCCTTCCCTTCCCACTCCCCCAACCAATTACTTGTTGATTCTAACTCTGTATCTCTGCCATCCATCTTCTTCTCCCCACTCACACAGCCACCACACTAGTTTATGCTCTTATCTAGATTATTCCATAGAATAGAAATATAGAAATTGGCCTTTCTATTTCCAGCCTCTCCTCTCTCCAATCCATCCTCCAGAGAGATGCCAGAGTAAGGTTTATAAAGCACAGGCTTAACTATGTCTCTCCTCTAATCAAGAAACTTTAGTGTTTCCCCATTTCCTTTAGTTAAAATATAATCTCCTTAATTTGGCATTCACAACCTGGTTGCAGCCCACTTTCTCAGACTTATTTTACATTACTCCTCTTTATTTATTCTAAGTTCCAGCCAAACTAACCTATCTGTTATTTCTTAAATTCAGTATTTTATTTCCCACCTCCTTGCTTTTGCATAGTCGTGAAAGGGACTCCAGGCTTGCCTCCACCTTTTGAAATCCTTAAATTCATTCAAGGCTTAATCTAGGTTTTACCTCTGATGGAAAACCTTTCCTAATTACCCTAGCTGCTACTAACCTTTCTCTATTCAAGTTACATTTTATTGCTTATAGCAAGGGTCAACAAACTACTGTGTATCCTAAGGATTAAATCCAGCTCTCTTACTGAAGGTAAGAATAATTTTTACATCAGTAAATAAAGTTTTATTGTATTTTAAAATGTAAAACTCATTCTTGCCTTTTGCCAATTCCTGATTCATAGTACTGTATTCTCCAATAGAATATAAGCTCCTTGAGGGCAGACATTTTTAATTTTATCCTTGTATTCCTAGATCTTAACAGTGCTTTGCTCATGCTGATGCTTATTAAATGTTTATTGGATTTAATCTAGTTCCATGCCCCACATAGCTAGAGGTAGAAAAGCTAGAGTTAGAAACAGAGCTGGAAAAGGCAAAACTGTTCATCATTGGACTCTTAACAGGCTCTTGTCCATGATGGTGGCCAAATCTGGAATACGCAACTTTTTAAGAGCAAAAAGTCTTATCAAAGGTAAAAGTCTTAGAACAGAACTATTTGAACACACACACACACGCACACGCACACAATCCCAAAAGTCTTTAGTGCAGTTTTTTGGGGATTTTTGGGATATCCTGTATGTATTCAGTTAATGTCAGAAAGGTTTTGCTCCAACTTCACTTGTACTAGTTTATACATCTCTATTGTTATTTAATTTATTCCAGGTAATACAGAAGAAAGACTACATGATGGAAGATGAAGGCCCGCCTTGGTAGAAGGAATTTCCTCATCTGGGAGTTCCCTATACCAATGACAGCATACTTCCAATTCCTATCTTTTTTTTTGTCATTTTATAACTTTATTTAAATTAAGTTCAATTTAGTTTTCATCCACATTGACTGTCTGTAAGCTTTTGAAAGTGGTGACAGGCACATAAGTAACCAACGTATACAGCTTGTTTGGTGAATCTTCATCCTCGTTTGTTTCCTGGACAGACGCACTGGGATAGGGTATGGAACGTTCCTTATTCCTTTGGCCCAAACAGCTTTGTTGAGTCTGGTCTCAATGCGTACATCTGGAGTTCCCATTTCTTTCATGGCAAATTTGCGGATTTCCTTTAGAGCCCGGGGAGCTCGCTTTTTGAAGCCTGCCATGGATCCGCTTGTGGATGTTGATGGTGTACTTCCGGGTCACCACCTCGTTGATGGCCAAGCGCCCCTTCTTCTTCTCTGCACCATTCTTCGTGGGAGCCATCCTGCCTGGGACTGGGTCGAAAAGGAAAAGCTTCCAATTCCTATCTTAACAAGAAAGCCCAGAGAAATTCAGTTTCTACTCTTTCCCCATAAACACATAAGTATAATGAGATGAACAGATGATTAGCTAATTGTCACCTTGGAAGGCAGGAAGAACCTGACCCTGAGAGGATAAGGCATGGGACCTGGGAAGGAAGAAATGTTGTATTATGAACTATATCTCCCTAGGGTTGTGGTGATGATTACCAATTAGGAGCAATAATTAGGGAGAGAAGTTTTAAGTGAGGTATCTTGGTGAGGCCTCCCCCCTCTACACATCTGTATGTAAAAGGATGTGAAAATGTTGGGTTTGCATTTACTGGTCTCCAGGCCAAATAATTCTTTTTTTGTCCATAATACACTTTCATATTAATGAGTTGAATTAACACAGAGATACAGGCTCATTGTTTGCTTTTATAAAAGACTTACAGGTATGTACTTAAAGAGATTCTTGTGGTTTGGAAGTTACCAAGTTGGCAACCCCAAGGCTAAGCAAAGAGTATGAGTCAAAGAAGAAAGCTAAGGAAATCATTGAGTCTAATAAAGACATCTGGATCTCAGCCTGGGACAAAGCAGAACAATGGTCAAAAGAACAAAGTAAAGTAGAAAAAAAAACGGTGGCAATTATTGGTTAATTTGATTAAAAAAAGAAAGAGAACCAAATTGCTAGAATCCAAAATGAAAGGGGTGAATTCACCACCAATGAAGAGGAAATTAAGACAATTGTTAGGAACTATTTTTGTCAAGTTACATGCCAATAAATTTGATAATCTAAATAAAACAGATGAATATCTATAAAAATATAAATTACCCAGATTAACAGTAAAAGAAGTAAAATATCCAATCTTAGAAATTAAATAACACAGTCTTAGAAAAAGAAATCGAACAAGTCATCAATGAACTTCCTAAGAAAAAAATCTGCAATACCAGATGGATTTGTAAGTGAATTCAACTAAACATTTAAAGAACATTAAATTAATCCCCATGCTATATAAACTATTTGGAAAAATAGGCAAAGAGAGTCTCACCAAATTCCTTTTATAACACAAATATGGTGCTGATACCCAAACCAGGAAGAGCCAAAACAGAGAATGAAAGTTATAGATCAATTTCTCTAATTAATATTGATGCAAAAATTTTAAATAAAATACTAGCAAAGAGATTATAGCAATATATCACAAAGATCCTACACTATGACCAGTAGGATTTATACTAGCAATGAAGGGCTGATTCCGTATTACAAAAACTATCAGCACAATTGACTATACCAATAACAAAACCAATAGAAAGCATATGATTATCTCAATAGATGCAAAAAAAAGTCTTTGACAAAATACAGCACCCATTCCTATTAAAAACACTAGAGAGCATAGGAATAAATGGAACTTCCCTTAAAATGATAAGTAGTATTTATCTAAAACCATCAGTAAGCATTATCTGTAGTGGGAATAAGCTATCAGCCTTCCAAATACAATCGGGGGTAAAGCAAGGATACCTGTTATCACCTCTATTATTTAATATTATCCTAGAAATGCTAGCTACAGCAATAAGCAATAAGAGAAGAAATCAAAGAAATTAGAATAGGCAAAGAGGGAACAAAACTATCACTCTTTGCAGGTGATATGATGTTATACTTAGAAATACCTAGAGAATCAACTAAACATTGGAATCATTAACAACTTTAGCTAATTTGCAGGATACAAAATAAACCCATATAAATCATCAACATTTCTATGTATTACTAATGAATCCCAGGAGCAAAATATAGAAAGAAAAATTCCATTTGAAATAACTGTAGACAACATCAAATACCCAGAAATCTACTTGTCATGACAAACCCAGGAATTATATGAACACAGCTATATAACCCTTTCCATACAAATAAAGTCAGATCTAAATTATTGGAAAAATACTAATTGTTCATGGGTAGGCTGAGCCAATATAATAAAAATGACAATTCTATCTAAATTAATAATTTATTCAGTGCCATACCAATCAAACTATCAAGAGATTATTTTATAAAGCTAGAAAAAATAATAAAATTCATCTGAAAGAACAAAAGCTCAAGGATATCAAGGGAATCAATGAAAAAAATGTGAAAGAAGATGGTCTAGCCATACCAGATCTCAAATCTGTATTATATAGTGGTAATTATCAAAACAATCTGGTACTGGCTATGAAATAGAGTGGTGGATCAGTGGAATAGATTAGGTACAAGTTACATTATAGTAAATGACCATTGTAATCTAGTATATGATAAACCCTAAGATCCACAATTTTGGAACAAATACTCATCATATGACAAAAACTGCTGGGAAAACAGTATGGCAGAAAGTAGGTATAGACCAACATTTCACACTGTGTAAGGTCAAAATGGGCACATGATTTACATAAAGGGTGATACTATAAGCAAATTAAGAGAGTATGAAGTAGTTTATTTCCCAGACTTATGGATAAGGGAAGAATTTAGAACCAAAGAAAATATAGAGAACATTACAAAATGTAAAATAGATTATTTTGATCACATAAAATTAAAAAGTTCTTGCACAAACAAAATCAATGCAGCCAAAATGATAAGGAAAACAGAAAACTGGGGGTGGGGGAAATTTGCAATAAGTATCTCTAATAAACACCTCATTTCTCAAATATATACAGACCTTAACCCAATTTAGAAAATTACAAGTCATTCTCCAACTGACAAATGGTCAAAGAATATGAACAGGCAGTTTTCAGACAAAGAAATCAAAGGTATCTATAGTCATATGAAAAATGCTCTAAATCACTATTGAACAGAGAAATGCAAATTAGGACAACTCTGATCCACCTATCAGAGTGGCTAACATAACAAAAAAGGAAAATGTTGGTGGAGATATGGGGAAACTGAGACACTAATGTACTGTTGGTGGAGTTATGACGTGATCCAATCATTCTGGAGAGCAATTTGGAACTATGGCCAAAGGGCTATAAAATCATACATACTCTTTGATCCAGTAATACCACTGTTAGGTCTATAACCTGAAGACATACAAAAAAATGAAAAGGACCTATTTGTATAAAAATATTTGTAGTAGTTCTTTTTGTGGTGGTTAAGAAATGGAAATCAAAGGGACGCCCATCAATTGGGGAAAGACTAAACAAGCTGTGGCATATGATTATAATGGAATATTATTGTGATATAAAAAATACCAAGCAGGATGATTTCAGAAAAACCTGGAAAGATTTCCATGAACTGATTCATAATGAATTGAACAGAACCAGGAGGACATCGTACAGCAATATTGTTTGATGAAGGACTGTGAATGACTTAGCTATTCTCAGCAATACAATGATCTAAGACAATCCCAAAGGACTAATGATGAAGCATACTATCCACCTACAGAGAAAGAATTGATATTGACTGAATACAGCTCTAAAACATCCTATTTTTTGTTTTCTTTCTTTCAATTTTTTTCTTTTATTCGAGTCTTCTTGTACAAAATGACTAATATGGAGATATTTTGCATAATTATACATGTATTGCCCTTCTTTCTTCCTCCCTCCCTCCCTTCCTTCCTCCCTCCCTCCC
>CM053593.1:159516584-159643994 GCA_028646575.1 Pseudocheirus occidentalis | reverse complement strand
TCCTTCCTCCCACTCTCTTTCCCTTCTTTCCTTCCTTCCTTCCTTCCTTCTTTTTCCCTTCCCAAGGGTACCCAGGGTCCAGAGGAATGTGGACTTTTTCTTTGTTGTTGGGGAATTTCTCAGCCTAGAGATTTCCCAAGATCCTCCTAAAGAGTAATTCTTCCCACCTAACTCATTTTGACCGGAAGTCAATAAATTAATATGCAAAGCTAGATCATAAAATGTTTAATTAGCATCAACTGATGAGCAGTTAGTTGCCAGGTAACTAGCAACTGCACAGAACAAAGATACACACACACACACACACACACACAGAAGGCAGTGGCAAAAAGAAGGGACAGGATGTCAGGTAGTTGGGGAAGGCATGGAATGGAGACTGTCTTAACTTTGGGGTTCCCTTGTTGTCCCCCAAGATTAGTTTACTCTAAGTGGAAAGGTTTCCCTGTGTGGGTCAGGAGGTCTCTATGATCTCATCAGAATGTCTAGGTGGGACCAGAGGTCCAAGATAAGAGAGGCCTCTCTTTGAGATAGAATCCGAAAAAATACACAATGAGAGTCTCCTCTCCATTTGCACAGCCCCACAGGCTAAATTTATTTTAATCTCTAAAGCTACTATTTCTGGGGAGATGTTTTCCACAAACTCACATCACTTGGTTTTTGTACATTTCCTTCACAGTGTCATGGGCCCCTCTGGAATATGATAAAGGCAATGGACCCTATCTCAGAATAATGTTTTTAAAAGCATAAAATAAATAGGATTACAAAAGCATATTCAAATATCATTATCAAAATATTAAATAAAAACAAATTCACAGATCCCTGGTTAAGACCCCTTGATTTAGACTGAACTCCTGAGCAACAACAGGAGAAAAAGACTGAAAAATATACCACATCTAAACCTGATGGCTTCTGATGGCTTTACTGGACTTCTTTTTTTTTTAATTTTTTTTCTTTTTGCTTTTTGGAGGGCAGTTGGGGTTAAGTGACTTGCCCAAGGTCACGCGGCTAGTTTTTGTGTTAAGTGTCTGAGACCAGATTTTAACTCAGGTCCTCCTGACTCCAGGGCCGGTGCTCTATTCACTGCGCCACCTAGCCGCCCCTTTAATGGACTTCTTGACTGGCAGTGTATTTTATGCCAGGGTAGCATCTTGGTCACTGCTCTACTTAGCACATCAGAAATGACCTCCTGAGGTGGGATCAACTAGGACCAATAAAAACAATGCAAATTTATTGTCCAAGATGGGGAGGGCAGGCAAAACAGAGGAGTGATGGGTGTCTGATAAGGGTCTCTCAAAAATGACTTAGGTCTCTAAATATCTTTGGAAGAAAACAGTCTCAAGAATGACACTGACGTCTCTTTTTTCTGCATAATTTAATCGTTTTATTTAAAAGGCCAGAAGGTATTAATAAAATGAGAGTCTTTCGGTCGTCTGTCTTAGACCAAAGACAATCATACTGGCAGGGCTCACAGTTTAATAACCTTCCAAGCAACGAGGGGCTGCCAGTAACCTCACGTCACCCTTAGACGGAGAAATTCTCTCTACTCAGACCACCCAGCCTTGTGCTGCGTAGACAAAAGAATCTGTCTCCACCCAAGCTAGTGTAGAACATCATGGGATTCCCCATCCTAAATTAAATTCCTTGCAAGGTTGGATGGGGAGTGACCAGGATTAAAGAGAGTAAATGCAACCTGATTATCAGTAAAGTCCTTCAAGAAAACTGCAATTTTTAAAATAAGGAATTGAGAAAAAAGGGGAGAACTCTGAATCTCCCCCAAGATATTGGTTATTAATAATTATTTCTTTCATTCCCCCATTTGATTTTATCAAGAGGCATGGACCTCCTCAATGAATCACTAACTGATATGACAAAACATTTTATCAAGGGTTTTTAACTATGGGACTTATGAGGGAATGCAATGTTGGGGGAGAAGGGAAAGATGGATGGCAATTTGACAAAATCAAGAAGGGCAATCCCCTTTGGTAAGAAGACTTTATAGATAAAAGGTGCAAAGGGGAAAAGTGAATAGCAAAATACAATTGATAGATGTGTCTCCATTTTTTTTTTCTTGGAGGGCAGTTGGGGTTAAGTGACTTGCCCAAGGTCACACAGCTAGGCTTTTTGTGTGTGTGTGTTAAGTGTCTGAGGTCGGATTTGAACTCAGGTACTGCTGACTCCAGGGCCGGTGCTCTACTCACTGCACCACCTAGCTACCCGATGTGTCTCCATCTGTATGTTCCTCTGGAAATATCTGGTGCTGTCCTGTGGCTTGGGTGAGACTGACATCTCTTCACACATCTTGCTGTGTTCTTTTTTTATTGAAGCACTTTTCTGTCCTTGGAAGATCTTCAGATGGAAGTATATCATGTTGAATGGGTCATTTTTAGACCACCAACTGACAGTGAGCTGGAGTCAAGGTGCTGTTGGACAGCTCCTATAGTCCTGTATCCTTTCACATTTCCTTCCTCCCCTGGGAAAAGAAAACTTGAAATCTTGGCTCCAATTCTGATTTGAAGGCAAGTAATTACTGAGCTTAGATGGGAACACCAATTGATACTTTGAAGAAGCATAGATTGATACTTGGAATCTATTTCCTGAGATATTTTCTAAGGGAAGACCTATAGAAACTATTTCTGGTGAAAGGAATTATTCATAAAAAAATACCAAAGAATTACAGCATGCCCAGAGGGAGAACTGATGAATTCTGCATGAAGATTGAAGCATGCTTTTAAAACTTGCTTTATTTTCTTTCTTTTTTTTGTCTGTGTTTTCTTTTGCAATATGACTAATATGGAAATATGTTTTGCATGACTTCATACATATAATCAATATCAAATTGCTTGGCTTCTTAAAGAGGGGGGAGGAAAGGGGAAGGAGGAAGAGAATTGAGAACTCAAAGTCTTTCTTAAAAAAGAAAGTTAAAATGCTATTTTACATGTAATTGATAAATATTTAATGAAATAGATAACATATATTGAAAAAATAATTACAGTGTGGGCATTCCCTGTAACTAGTACAGGTCCTAGATAAAAAACATGTAGACAAATCTGGTTCACAAAACTTGATTCTGGTATTCTGGTCTCCTTCTCCTTCTAAGCAAGGGACCCTCTCTTCAGCAGCTAGCTTTGCCCCCTCTCTTTTCCCCTGTGGAATTATTTCTGAAGCAACCCAAAAGTAATTTGGATAACCTGTTTCAATTGCTCCAGAGGTATACGGGGAGGTAAAAATACAAGAAGAGAGAAAGCAAGGATACCCTTTGAACCTTAAGATTTCATGAGGCCACAAGATTGTAGACTTGGAGCTAGAAGGGAATTTGGAGTTCAAACTCCCTCATTTTGTAGACGAGGAAACAGATTGATAAAAAAAAAAAAATTGAAACGACTTGTCCAAGGTCACATAAGTAGTGAATGTCAGAGCCAAAGTTTAAATCTAAGTAATTTTACTGCACACCTAGTATTCTTTTCATTATACTGTATTAAAAGGACACCATGTGTTTTGGGAGAGCTGTAGCAAATAGGACTGACTCATCCCAGAACAGAAAATAACTAATGCAGAGGCTGTTTCTCAGTGCCTCTGTATGGCTCCAAAGTTCTCACAGCTTACACCTCCCATGATTGTTTGGTGCCTCCTTTCAACTGGGAAAAACTACATTACTCATTACCCCCTTTGCCAATAAGTGGCTACACTTGTATTCCAAGAGCTTTGTAATATCTTTAAAGGGCAAGACAAATATGAGTTCTCCTGCCAAATCAAGGTAAGTGAATCAATAACTGTTTATTAAGCACCTACTATGTGCCAAGTACTGTGGATACAAAGGCAAAAAACAGTCCTTATTCCCAAGGACCTCACAGTCTAATAGGCAGAGACAACATGCAAACAGCAGAGGACAAACAAGGCATAGAAAAGATAAATTGGAGATAATCTCATATGAGAAGTATTATCATTAAGGAGGATCAGGAAAGCCTGCTTGAAGAAAGTGGGATTTTAGCTGAGACTTGAAGGAAACCAGGAGGTTGAGGTGAAGAGGGAGAGAATCCAGATGTGGGAGACCACCAGTGAAAATGCCCAGAGATGAGAGATGGAGTGCTTTGTTAGAAAAACAGCAAGGAAGCCAAAATCACTGGAGTGTAGAGTATATGGAAATTCTAAAAAGACCAGAAAGTAGGACCAGATTCTAAAGGACTTTTAACACAAACTAAGGATTTAATAATTGATTCCGGAAGCAATAAGGAGACACTGGAATTCACTGAATGGAAGTGGGTGTGTGTGACATGATCGGACCGCTCCCCCTCCCTACCCATCATCCACAAACTATTCTTTAAAAATGATTACTTTTGCTTCTACGAACTGATGCAAAGTGAAGTGAGCAGAACATTGTACACAGTAATAGCCACACTGTGCTAGAACTGATTTTGATAGACTTAGCCCTTCTCAGCAACGCAAGGACCTAAAATAATTCCAAAGGACACATGATGGAAGATGCCAGTCACATCCAGAGAAAGAACCTATGGAGTCAGAATGTAAAACAAAGTATTTTGATAGACTTATCTCTTCTTAGCAATGCAAGGATCCAAGACAATTCCCATTCTGTCCACATTCAGAAAAAGAATTATGGTATCTGAATGCAAATAGAAGCATATTATTTGCTGTCTCTTTTTTCTTTTTCTGTTTGTTTCTTTTTTCTCATGGTTTCTCCCATTGGTTCTAATTCTTCTTTACAACATGATTAATGTAAAAATAGGTTCAATATGAATGTGTATGTAGAGACTATATCAAATTACATGCCATCTTGAGGTAGGGGAAGGGGAGGGACAGGGAGATAATTTGGAATTCACAGTCTTATGGAAGTGAATGTTGAAAATGAAAAATAAGTACATTAAAAAATGATTACTAAAAATGTTTTAATATGTCAGAAATGGCACTGGGACCTAGGACTCTAGGCTTCAAGTTATAAGATTTAGTACTGGAAGGGATCTTGGAAGTCACCTCATCCAACCCATTATATCTTACAGAGAGATCAAGTGATTTCTCCAAGGTTACACAAGTAGTAGACACTTTTATGCTAATGCAGGTCTTTTGACTCCAAATCTAATGATGCGCACAACCTGTCCCCTTCCTGTCTTTCTAGTTTTCTTACACTTCTTCCCCTCCACGTCTTTGTGATCCAGTAACATCTGCAGCGAACAGGAGAACTCACACAAGTCAGGCCAGAAGAAGACATACAAGGACACTCTCAAGGTCTCTCTGAAGAACTTTGGAATTGATTGTGAGACATGGGAGATATTGGCACAGGATGTCCCAGTGGCGTGCCCACATCAGAGAAGGTGGCATTCTCTATGAGCAAAGCAGAATTGCAGTAGCTCAAAAGAAACACACGATGCACAGATTCAGAACCATCTCTACTCCAAATGGACTATTTGTACCCAACCTGTGGTAGAACCTTCTGAACTCGTATCAGTCTGATCAGTCACAGTCGGAAATACTATACCTTGACCCAGAAATAGTGATGTCATTCTGGTTCTCTCTGAGGATGAAGGACGGCAACCAGCCTCTTTAAAGGCTGCCCTCCATACCTCAAATGTTCTCCCTCCTTCCCTCAGCCTACCGGCTTCCCTGTCTTTCTTTAATCATTTGTATAAGGCTTTCCCCATCCCCACTGCTTCCTAGAGCCTTCCCTCAGAGATCGCCGATCTTGTATACATACGCTGCTCTTGTTATTCAGTTGTTTAGTTGTGTCCAACTCTTTGCGACCCCATGGACCGTATTATCCATGGGGTTTTCTTGGCAAAGATAGTGGAGTTTGCCATTTCCTTCTCCAGTGGATGAAGGCAAATGGAAGTTAAATGACTCACCCAGGGTCACACAGCTAGTAAGCGTGCTGGATTTGAACTCAGGTCTTCCTGACACCAGTTCCAGCACTCTAGCCATTGAACCATCTAGCTGCCCCATGTATATACATAATTGTTTGTATGAGCTTCTTGAGGAAAGCAGCCGTATTTTTGCCTTTCCTTATATCTCTAATGCTTAAAACAGTAAATGCTTAACAATTGTTTGTTGACTAACTAACTGCTCTTTCCATTACTACTACGTCATTTTACCACATGACACCAACCCACTCACCCACAATTTTCTCACTTACAAAATTAATAGCAGGAATGGCCTAGATCTAGTTCTTAATCTGGAATATATGGATAGATTTCGAGGACTCCATGAACTTGGGTGGGGGAAAAATACAAATCTTTATTTTTATAATCTCTAACTAAAATTGAGTCTTTAATTATCATGCACGTAGCTAACAAATATTCCTCTGAGAAGGAATCCCTAGTTTTCACCAGGCTGTCAAAGGGAAACACACACACACACACACACACACACACACACACACTCACATTCACACATACACTTACACACTCGCACACTCACACACACACAAATAGAGAAGGTTAAGAACCCCTGGACAATTGCTCTAAAATGCTGTGATTCTACCATACTGTTCTTTCTTTTTCTCTTTTCACTCACTGATGATTCAGTGTTTCCTGGAAACTGGAGTGGGCATCCATTCACTGTAGTGAAAGGCCATGGGAAGACAGCAGAGGGCGCTGCAGGCTAACAGGTTCTATCGCACGCTTCTACAAGTGCAGTGGAATCAGAATTGATCCCGCTGATTTCCAAGATCCAAGGCATCTCTCTAGGGCTGTCGCTCATTCTCCTCCAGATGTTGCCCCAGTCGTTGGTGGCCTCTCCTCCCCTCGCTTTACTGTGTTCTCAAGGCAGCTCTTTTCAGGGCTTAGCTCCGTTCCCCACTCAGGAGGAGGTCCATCCCTAAGAAAGGGGGTGAGAAAAGCGTGGCCCCTAGACTGGGTTCAGCCACTGGCTGTTGTCTCCAACAATGAAATCAAAAAAGAAAAACTTCGTCCAGCAGGGAGACTGTGCGTGGCTGGGAGCTGGGAGTGTTGGTGTTCTGATGTCTCCTCCAGCCCTGAGTTGCTAGGATGCCTGGACAATCCAACAGCCTGATCATGTGTGCTTCTATTCCCTCATTATCAGTGCCCAACTGTGCTATGAATCCACTGACCACTGAGACCTTACAAAGTGAAGGTCCTAAGATTATAGACCTGGGGGTGAAAGGGACCTCAGAGGCCATTTGGTTCAATTCTCCTGTTTTACAAATGAGAAAACTCAGGTCCACAGATGTTAAGTGACTTGTCCAAGGTCATGCCTATAGCAAGTATCAGAGTCACGATTTGGACCCAAATCTTCTGACTAAATCCAGTGCTCATTTCAATAGTACCAGAAAGTGCAGGAGAAATGAAAGCAATGATTTACAAATAACAAATATCAAAATGTGGAAAGAATTTAGCCCCATTATTTATCTCCTGTGAAGGGAAAGAGGTGGGTCACAGGAGGTCAGAGAGGAAAGAAATGTCCTTGACCCCATCTTCCCAACCCCTCCTCTCTCAGTCTCTCAAATTAGTTCATCTGGGGAGAATCACTGACCTGGAGCCATGACCTCTGCAGACACTTTTCTGAGAGACTAGGCTTTACTACTGAGGGGAGGACCAGGAACCTGGCAGCAGGAGTCAACACTGAGCCCTCCCCCTCACATGCAGGAAGATAAAGTCTTCACATTGGCAACCATCCCGACTTCCAGACACCTACATAATCCCTTCCCTCCAAAGAACATACCCAGGAGCTAGGGAACAATTTGCCTCATTTCACCTTTTCCAAGTGGAAAAAACCACAGTCTAAGCCTGCTTCACACACACACACACACACACACACACACACACACACACACACACCCCATTTCTCTAAGTCAGTGGTGGCCTGGCATCCAGTATTGAATGGTTTGGAAGAAAGAGGTTAGTACCCTGGGACTGAACACTTGGTTGCTATAAGCCAGGTGCTTTGAGGTTTGCCTGCCTTCCACTACCTTCAATATTTCCTATTATTCATCATAGCCAATCCTTTCTCTTTGCCCAACCTCTGTAGGCCTTTCCCCTAACGTTTCTTTCTTTCTCCTTCAAATCTTTTTTGTCTCCTAGAACTTTCCAGTTCAGTTTTTTTTTGGGAAAAAAGATTCCATATTACCTGCCCATGTTTCACCCCCTTTCCCACCTTTGAGCCTTCACATAAGGGTTATTCCCTTCCCTATACTGAGAACCCCCTCAAGGGCAGAGGTTAAATGGGGGTGAAGGGGTGGCACGGTCAACAGCTGTGATGCTCATATTTTGGATTATTAAGAAAGATCCAATGGAGTTGCAAGCCACAAGAAATTCCTTCCTAGGCATGACCAATTCTGGAAACTATAGTTCTGACAGATAACAGCTAGACTGTGACTTACCCTACCTCCTCTCTCCCCCACCCCACTCGGTAAGGAAAATTAAATCCCTCCAACTGGACTTCAAACTTTCCAGCAGACTGGTCCGTGGGGATGGGATTTGGGGTTGGGGTGAGCAGGGAACACTTCAGGAGAGATAATTCATACCCACAACTGGGTGAAGGAAGAGCTGGTGCCTCTGAATTCCTCAGCTTCCCTCCCTATGACTCCCAGTGGATAGGGACAATAGTTGGTGAACTGAGATCCCTGGAGGGTGGAGACACATCCCTGTTTTCCCTCTTTCAGGACAAGTAGCTTAAATTCATAGCCTTGACTCAGAATCATCATGGGGGCCTTGTTAATTGAGTTAATTGAGGGGGCCTTGACCTATGACAATGAGAAATTTTAATATTGGAGAGAATGGAACTATATTCCCTTAAGTCACCCCTTCCCACTGATTTCCCTCACCCACCCAGGCTCTCCCTCATTATGTCACCTCAACTTCACATCCCTCTTGCCATCCCACAGCCCTACCTCAGCCTCAGACTCTAGACTGAGAGATCTTGAATAGTTGGAAGGAAAGAGGGAAGATTCCTTCTTTGGCTTGTCATGAGGTTCTCTCTACCCAGGATTCCAGGAAAAGCTTTTTATCTTAGATCATCTCATTGCCAAAAGTTCAGGGGATGGAGGGACTCCAATCACCTTTCAGTAGACAGTCTTTTACTTAAACCATTCCCAGCTCAATCATTCCAATGAGTATATGTAGTCATTCTTTTTCCCCTGTATTCTAGCCTTCCCCCTGCAGCCTCTGTTTTACCAGCCCTTGCTGTTTGAGGCAGTTGGTGATGCAGTAGATAGAGAGCTGGACCTGGTGTCAGGAAGACCTGAGTTCAAATCTAAACTCAGACACTTACTAAGTGTATGACTCTGGGCAAGTCACTTAACTTCTGCTTGCCTCAGTTTCTTCAACTATAAAAAGGAGATAATAGCAGCACCTATTTCACAGGGGTGTTATGAGGTTATTGTGAGATATTTAGTTTAAAAAAAAAACCCAACTATTAGCATGGTACTTGACACACTGTAGTTGCTAAAGAAATGCTTATTCTTTTGACAAAGAAATTGAGGGGATGTCCATCAATTGGGGAATGGCTAAACAAGTTGTGATATATGATAGTAATGGAATATTATTGTACTATAAGAAATGATAAGAAGACTGATTTCAGAGAAACCTGGAGAACTGATGCAAAGCGAAGTGAGCAGAACCCAGAGAACATTGTATACAGTAACACAGCAATACTATGCAATAATCAACTGTGAATGACTTAGTTATTCTCAGCAATACGATAATCCAAGACAGTTTCAAAGGACGTATGATGAAAAATGCTATCGACCTCCAGAGAAAGAACTGAATCTAAATGGAGATCAAAGCATACCATTTTTAAAAAAACTTTTTCTTCATTTTTGTCCTGTTTTTCTTTCATAAGATAATGCATATAGAAATATGTTTTGCATGACTGCACACACAAAACCTATATCTACTTGCTTGTCATCTCAGGGAGGGAGAAGAAAATTTGGGACTCAAAAGTTTTAAAAATGAATGTTAAAAATTGTTTTTACATTGTTATTGTAAAAAATAAAATATATATAAAAAACAAAAACAAAAAAATGCTTCTTCTCTTCCCTTACCTCTCCTTGCTAAAAGTACCCAGGAAAAGAGTAGCAAATATCAGACGGTGGGTAATCAGGGAAGAAGACGTCCTAGAATCAGGACTTTTGAGCTGTTGGAAATCACAGTGTCACAGAACCTATGGGGGGGGGAAACCCTTCCTATAAACTCTGCAAGATATTCTATGTAATAATTATATTATTACTATTATTCTATATTGGCATATTTAGTAAGATTTTAGTATATACTTTCTCATTTGATCCTCACAACAGCCTTATGAGGTAGGTTATTATCCCCAATTTACAGATGAAGAAATTGAGGTTAAATGACTTACTCAGTAACACAAAGCTAGAAGTATCTGGAGGAAGATTTGAACTCAGGTTTTACAATGTCCTATCTATTGAACCCCTATGGATGGATGTACATCCATACAATCCCTAATACAATCTATATAGGTCTAGGAGAGGCTCTGCTGACTCCCAGCCAGCTTCCCCTCAATAGTCCCATAGACTACATTCTCCAAAAGAAATAGAAATACTGGTATGGGCTAGGACCTGTGATTTCATTGGCATAGGACCTTCTACCATTGGTGTATAGATCATTTATGTGTCAGAGGTTGGATCTGAACCTAAGTTTTCCTCATTTCCAAAGAAGATTCACCATCCAACATACCATGCCGCCTCTCACACTAGGATGGGTTACAGGAGAAAAAAAAAATGCCTCCTTCATTAGGGACCTTTAAGAAGAAGAAGACACCTCATCCATCTGGATTGGTTTCAGAGTTTCTCAAACAGGATATTGCCCAAACCTGAGCTGCTGAGCTCTGCACAGTTGTTGGGGAGGTGGGGGTGGCTTGGCGTAATAGCAGATTTATGGAGAGTGGGATGGCCAGGGGATGGATATGAATAGCATTGGTGTTGACAGTAAGTGGGCTGTGTCATGGGATGGAAAAAACTTGAGAACCACCTATTCCAAGTCAGAGAGATGGATGAGATGACCTCAACAGGCCCCTTGAAGTCCTATGTCCTCTCTCTACAGAAGAAACCAAATGAATCTTTAACACCAACAAGCCTTCAATATGCCAGACTACAATTGTGGCTATGTGCTAGGGATACCAAGAAACCGTCTCTGCCCCTAGAGACATCACTTCTACTGGAGAAATAGCAGGGAAGCTGCTGATTGATTTTGGAGGAGGGTTTTCTTCCAGAGTAGAGAAGAACAATTGTCCTCAAACTAGTTAGGTCCATTGTAGACCCTCTAGAGGGGCGAAGGGCTCTCCCCTCCACACTCTACAATCCAGCCATGCCAGCCTCCTTGTTTTTGTTCCCACATGAAACTCCATCCCCCCTGTGCCTGTACCTTGGCTGCCCCCAAGCCTGAAATACTCTACCCTTTCACCTCTGAGTTTCCTTGCCTTCTTTCAAGATTCAGCTCCAATCTCACCTTCTACAGGAGGTGTTTCCTGCTCTGCCCCCACCCATACAGCTTCCCCTTGGAGATAACCTTCTGTCTACTTGGTATATCTCTTGTATGTGCATAACTATTTCCACATAGTCTGCTCCATTAGAATATGAGTTCACTGAGGGCAGGGACCATGTTTTTGCCATTCTTTATATATCCCTAGTGCTCAGTGAATGCTTAAAAAATGCTTGCAGAATCTTTCCTCTTTCTCAAAGGAGCAAAAAGTGTGTATTAACCCACCCTCCTCTCTTAAATCCACAGCACAGAGCCTGATACATACTGAAGGAGTCCAGACCCTAGACACAACCAGCTGCTTTGTAAAGAGTGGGAGAGGGGCCACTAAAGTTTAGGGTTCAAGGACCCTTGGCCCCAGGCCCAACATCCTGTTCACATCCTCTACTTTTCACCCCGTGGGGAGCTCTCTGTACCCCCCCACATCTCTGCCCCTGTGACTCTGAGGCAGAGAGGGGAGCAGGGAGGGTGAGAAGGCTTTTGTTTTCTGAATGATGGAGAAATGATCTGGATTCCAGCATTTTCCCCAGAAGACAGAGGCAGCTCTGGATTTCCTGTTGCTCCCAACACAGGCCAGATAATTGGAGACAGATTTTTTCAGGCTTGGGTTGGGAGGTGAAGCTTGAAGCACGCAGTCATCAAGGCCTCCTGTGAGCCCACGTGTGCAAGCGTGTGTGCGAGCGGGTGGGGGGTTAGCATGTGCATGTGACTGCATTTGTGTCCCTTTCTTTGTTAGAATACTTGTATGAGGATGAATGCATCTGGCTTATTTTATTTTCCTACATATGTGCATTTGTGTGTGTGTGTGTGTGTGTGTGTATAAAGGTTAGTGTGTCTCCCTGTTTACATATGTATATAAATGCTTGAGTGTGTGTGTCTGTCTGCATGAGGGACTGTGGGTGTGTTTTCCTTTGTGAGGTTAGCTCCAGCCTAGAGAGATCTCACCAGCTCTTTCAGGATCCTATTACTCAAGGAAAGGAGCTGATGATTAAACATAAAACAGTAATTAAGATTGAAGGGTTGGGTTTGGGTTGGTTGTTGTTTTTTTTTAAGTTTGTTTTTTTGTTTTAAATCTGGACCTATGATTTCATTCATTCTAGATGAAAGAGCTCCCTCTTCCAATGAGTCTCAGTGACTATTTTGCAATTTATAGTCTTCCTGAGCTGACTGGGGTCCTGCTGCCATGTTGTATATAGTGGAAGAGAGGCAGCTTGTGGTGCAAGGGAAGGCCACAGTTCAAGCTCTGCCTCTGCCCAATCCAGGTGGTTTGACCATGGGCAAGTGACTTAACAGTGTTCTAAGCAGTTTTCTCAGTTTAGAGGGGTAGAGGAAGAGAGAGCTGAGAAATGGATAGGGAATGAAGCTACTCCCTGACTGGACTGGGGGTGGAATGCTGTTGGAGAACAATCACTGGGCCTGGGAGGAACAAAGAGAGGGAAATTGTAACTCTTCAGTTACCAGTTCTTAGCACAATGCTCAGCAAATTGTTGCTGCTGTTAAGCCGTATCCAACTCTACATGGTCCCTGCTCCATGGGATTTTCCTGGCAAAGATTCTGGAATGGTTTGTCATTTCCTCCTCCAATGTGTCTCCGTTTTTATCAATGAGAAACTGAGGCAAATAGGGATTAAGTGACTTGCCTAAAGTCACACAGCTAGTAAATGTCTGAGGTCAAATTTGAACTCAGATCTTCCTGGCTCCAAGCCTGGTGCTCCTAGCTGCCTGGCAAACAAAAAGTACTTAATAAATGTTTCCTGAACTGCAGTACAGGGTCTCAACTTTGAGTGTGTCTAGAGAGGATTCAGGAGGTGGGGAGCAGGGGAGGTTCCCTTTTCCTTTCCTTATTTGAGTCTCTAGCCCAAGGAGGTGAGACTCAAAGCCCTTTCTTCCTCATTCCTCAATATACATTTGCTGATATTGCTGGCTCATGTTATCAGTGAGATCCAGAGAGGTTGTAATCTTAACCCAACATCACACAGCACAGCACATCTTACCTGCAGCCAAAAGCTGATCATAGTTATGATTTTGTTTTCATATACAGGAACTCTGAAATTCCTTTATCTAACCATAACTGTTCATCATTCCGTATTTCCCTATTCCTTTTCTTTTTGCTTTTTGGAGGGCAGTTGGGGTTAAGTGACTGGCCCAAGGTCACACGGCTAGTTTTTGTGTTAAGTGTCTGAGGCCGGATTTGAACTCAGGTCCTCCTGACTCCAGGGCTGGTGCTCTATTCACTGCGCCACCTAGCCGCCCCTTCCCTATTCCTTTTGACCTCCCCCCCCCCAACCCTGTTCTTTATTCTCATCAGAACATCAAATATCTATATCCCCAAATACTTTCCCAGGTCATCACCTTTGCTCTGGTTATATTCTCTTTCCTTCCCAATCTGAATCTTTATTAACCAGATCAACCTGTCAAATCCCTTGTCCAATCACACATCACACCATGTTAGATCCCAACCTTGGATTTTTCCCATCATTTGTCTCCTGTATTCTTATTCATATGCTGTAGAACAGAGCTGGAAGGAATCATGAAACTATGCTAATAGGTCCCACTACAAATTTATGAAACTTATCCAATTTCAACTGGGCTCTTCCATCATGAAGGTAATACTTCTTCTCCTCTGTTCCAAACTTCCCTTCTCCTCAAACCTTCCATGGTACTACCACTCTCTCAACTGAAAACTTAGTCTCATATATTACACACAAAAACTTGAGGTTATCAATTGAGAACTAGTCCTTAACCCCTTCTCTTCATCTCCCATCCCTCTGATATCACCTCCCACTCTTTCTTCCTTTAGTTCAATCTCTGATGAAGTGTGGACCTTCTCTTCATCAAACCCAACACCTCTAACTAGTCAATCAACTTCTTGTTGTGTTAATTATGTGACAGGCACTGTGCTAGTTGATGGGGATTCAAATACAATGAATGAAACAATCCCTCTTTGAAAGAAATTTACATTTTTATTTAGAGAGACAAGAAGAACATACAGAATAAAGACAAGGTAGGTGTATATATGGTAGTTTGAGAGAGAAGATTGAATTGCATCTGAAAGAGAGAATCTCAATGAGACAAAAGTAAGAGTTCTAAATATGTGGGACAGCCAATGAAAAGGCATGGAGATGGTAAGTGGAGTATCATGTGTGGGGAACAGAAAGAAGGCTAGTTTGACTGGATCACAAAATGTATGTTGGGGGTTGGGGGGAAGAGTAATGTCCAATGAGGCTGAAAAAATATATTGGCGTCAAAGGGTGAAAGGTTTTAAGGGATAATCAGAGGAGTTTCTATTTTATCTTAGCAGAACTGGAGAGTAACTGGAGTGTATTGAGTAGGTCAGTGACACTATCATAACAATGCTTAAGAAGATCACTTTGGTAGCACTGTGGAGGATGGATAGAATGGAGAAAGACTTAAGACAGGGAAATCATTTAGTGACCAGTTGCAATAATCTAGGTGAAAGGTGATGAGGCCTTGCGCTAAGATGGTAATTGTGTAAGCAGAAAGAATAGGCAAGATGTAGGAGAAATGGTGGAGGTAGAAACAGCAAGATTTGCCAGCTGATTGGGTATGTGGAATCAAGTTGAGTGAAGAGCTGAGGATAATGCCAAGGTTATAGACTGGGGAGACTTGAAGGATGGTGGTGCTTTCAACAAAAATAGGAAAGTCTGGGAACAGGATAGTCATGGGGGTAAAGATAATCAGTTCTGTTGAGTTTGGCATATCTCTGGGACATCCAGTTTGAAAATATCCAAAGGGCAATTGGATGGGTATTGAGGCTTAGGGGAGAGACTGGGCATATAGGGTATATAGATCTGGGAATCATCTTCATAGAGGTGATTATTAAACCCACAGAAGTGGATGAAGTTACCAAGAGAGACAATATATAAATAAAAGAATAGTAGGGGGCTTTTGACAGCATCTTGGGGAACACTCAGACTTCCAGGTTTTGATATGGATAATAAGCCAGGAAAGGAAACTGAGAGGGATTGGCTAGATAAGAAAGAGAAGAAGCAGAAGGGAGTAGGGTCATGAAAATTTAGAGACAATTGGGTATTCAGGAGAGGGTGGTCAACAGTCAGTGTTCAATTCAGTAACAAGATTGAGGATGGTGACTGAAAAAAGGCCATCAGAGTTGGCAATTAAGAGATCGTTAGTAACTTTGGAGAGAGCAGTTTCAATTGAGTGACGAAGTCAGAAATCAGATTACAAAGGGTTGGGAGCAGGAAGAGAGAAGGAAGTAGAAAGAGAGATGGCTTTCTCTAGGAGTTTGACTAAGAAAGAGAAAAGAGATCTAGGAGTATAGCATGAGACCTGGTCAAGGTTTGGTTTGTTGTTTTTTTTTTAAGGTGGAAGGAGATTTGGGAATGTTTGAGGGTAGCAGGGGAGTAGTAACAAGTAAATAGGAAGAGGTTGAATATTAAAGTGAGGAAGAGGGGGTAACTAAAGATTGTAATTTGCTACAGAATCTGCCTCGGCAAGGAGAAAGGTCACATCTTGACCAGAAACTAGGGGAAAGGAGAATATGGTGGGATGATGTCAAATGGTGAAGAGAAGATAGAGTACAGATAGAAGAACCTACATTTTCTCAATAAAAAGGTTGAGTCCTCACCTGAGAAAGGGTGGGGAGAAGGAGGTATAGGAAGCTTGAGGAGAGAAGAGAAAGTTTAGAAAAGGTTTTGTGAAGAGAGAATGAGCTAGAGAATCAATTAGGGGAGGAGCCAGTTGAGTTAGATAATATGAATTTATAATGTACTCAGTCGGCAATGCTATGGAGCTTCCTCCAGCTCCTTTCACCAATATGTGAGTATCTTCAAAAGAGGCAGATAGTGGGAGAAATCCAGAGCTGAGGTTTGGCAAGAGATGAGCAGCAATAGGTCAAGGTAGCAAGGAATTCTAGAGTAAAGGGCAATCTAGAGTTGAATTGGTTAACTATAGGATCAAGATTGGAGAAAGAAAGAAGTGAAATGAGAGCAAGAGTAATGGCCTGATTAAGTACTGAAGGATGGAAGGGTAAGATTAGATGGGTGGAGATCTCAATATGGGCAAAGAGGAGAGGTGAGGCATAGAAAGGGATGGAATAATGGAAGGTTACGGCCAATCAATCAATCAATATTTATTCAGTGCCTACTATGTACCAGGTACCATGTAAATTGGTTGGTTGCTGTCCTTTGTTCTTGAAGAGGACCAAAATGACATCACTATGCTGGGGTCAAGGTACAGTGTGTCTGACTGTGACTGATCAGACCATAGGTTGGGCACCATGCTAAATTCTAGTTTTTTAACTAGAGAAGTAGGACACTTGTGAGTTATGGGTATTACAAACCCTGTGTGTGGCTGAGGTTGAATGAATAGATCATAGAATCTAAGGAGACTAAGGGAGTTTGAGGCAAAGTCAACATAGATGTCAAAGTCCTTTAACATAAGGGCAGGCATAGGAAGGAGGGGAAGACAGAGAACCAGGGGCTGAGGTCTATGAAGTAGGAGGGAGAATGATCTGGAGCTCAGTATCCAACAGTCACCATAATCCGGGATCCTAGATTATAGAGAATTTTGATACTGGGAACTTCAAAGAGAATATGATCCTGAGGGATTGTGGTTGAAGAAAGTCTGTCTGGAAGTAGCAGTTGTGGGCAAGAAGTTGTCTGATTCTCACCTGCATGTCAGAGAATATGTTTGAAAGTATAGCCATGGATGGAGAGGAGGGTCAGGAAGGTTGTGTCCTCATTGGGGAGCCAGTGAGGTTCAGGAGAGAGATAGAGGTTCAGGAGAGAGATAGAGGTTCAGGACAAGGGGAAGTTTGCTCATTATGGAAAAGGAATTTCAGAGGACCTGGTGGAAAGAGGTAGGCAGGGTTGTAGTGGGACAAGGGTAACACAGAATTGATTGGGAGAGAAGAGGAAGTGGATGAAGAAACATGCTATCCACCTCCTGAGAAGTGATAGACTCAGGGTGTAGATTGAGGCATAAAGGTTTTGGACCCAGCCAATCTAGGAATTGTTTTGTTTAACTATAAATATAGTTTGGAGTCGGGGTGTGGGGGGAGAAGAAATGGGAGAGAGAAAATAGATTTTTAATTGAAAAAAGGTTCTTTAAACAAGACATGAGGGCTGAAGATAGCTTTTTCCTATGTGCCAGGTGATTGATTAATATAAAGATAGAGAAATAGATGTTGGGAAATCATTAGCCATAGGGATAGTAGTGGGTGGTAAACAAAAAAAATAAAGCTCAGTGTCTCCAACGGGTGTTGATGCTGGGCAAGGGCCAGGGGTGTAAGGCCTTAGTCACTCTTGCCTGCTTGTCCTGGGAAGGTGGGGTGGGGGTGGGAGGATGGGTTGGATTTCTCCCTGATCCCACGTAGCTGGCAGAGGTCTAGGTTAGTCTTGGCCGGCTGAGGGAGGGGCAGACTAGAAGCAGAGGGCAATTAGTCTTGGTGTAATTCTCCCCTGCACAAGGTGCCTTTATTTATGTCCCTTTATCCCAATCCTCTCCTCTCTTCTTGAACAGATTTCTTTCCCTCTGCCCATCTCTGTTTTCTCTAATTGTCAATAGCTCCCTATCTACTGTCTCCTTTCCTTCTACCTACAAACACCCGTATCTCTCTCATCCTCAAAAAACCTGTACGTGATTCTACCATCCCCGTTGGTGATCATCCTATGGATCCTATGGATCATCCTATGGATATCCTATGGATATCCATCTCCTTCCTTTCTCTGCTAAACTCCTTGATGACTTTTCACAACTCTGCCCCACTTAAATCCAATTCATTTGCAAGTTAAGACATCACTTGTGATGTAACTGGTCCCCTTCCAAAATGAAGGACCAACAATATCAACAACAACCACCACAACAACCTCCCTGAAGAAATAATTTATACTCAGTGCTTCTTCTTCCTCTCTTCTCACTTTCTTCTCCCCAATTCCCAGTTTCCATATGACTGTCTAGGGCACACCCACCCTCTCATTCACTCATGTTTAAACCTTTAGAATCCTCCTCAATGACCTATGTGCTCCACATATCCATACCATTACCAAATCTGTAGTTCAGACCCTCTTGCCTATACTATTATAATAATAGTCTTTTAATTGACATTCTAGTTTCAAGCACCTTCCCCATCCAACCTACCCTCAAACTTTCAAGGAAAAAGGATTTTACTCAAGGGTAGGTCTGACGATGTCACCCACCCCCCAGTAAACTGAAGTCATTCCCTTTTACCTTCAAGATAAAATAAATATAAAATCTTCTGTTTGGCATTTGAGGCTCTTAACAACCTGGCATTTTCTCACCTTTCCAGTTTTCTCACACTTGACTCTCTTCTATGTACTCAAGCATCCAGTGATAATGGCCTATTGACTGTTCCTCAAACACAATATTCCACCTCAAGGCTATTATACTGACTGCCTTCGGTACTTGGAATGCTCCCTTCTTTCACCACCAGCTGTTATCTGGGACAACTAGAAGTTAAGTGACACTTGCCCAAAGTCACATAGCCCAAATATTGAAGGTGGGACTTGAACTCAGATCTTCCTAAGTCTGAAGCCAACTCTTTACCCATTAAGCCTATGGAACTCTTAGATCTTGGTCAGGCATCTCAGATGCCAAGGTCATCCACTGCATCCTGGTTCATTGCCCGTTGCTTAGACTTTTGTCCTGCTACTGGACTTAGATGACTCTGGAAGAGGGGGTGAGGCTGATGACTTTTTACAACTCTGCCTCACTTAAACCCAATTCACTTGCCAGTCAAGACATCACCCATGATATCATTGGTTTTCTTAGACAAACAATAAAAACAAAATTCTCTTCTTGGCATACCTGGGTTCTTTTAAAATTCAAATCCCTTTGGTATGGATATAAAGTAAACTCCTTGGGGGCAGGGACTGTTGGGGTGGAAGAGGAGAAAAAGAGGGGTCTGGGCCCAGGAATATGCTGGTAAATGTTGAACAACGAGCTTGGAAAGGAGAGGGGAGAATGTACCTAGGGCACTCCTTTAAGTTTAATACAAAGTATTAATACTTCCTCCATCATTTTCTGATTTCCAAGATATAAATTCTTGTGCTGAAATTTTAACAACCGTCACTATAGTATAAGCTGGTTCACTTTACCCCTGGGTCTGGCCAGTGAGAGTCCAGTTCTCAGAGGATGAACAGAATCTGCTGTTTGTCACCAGCCCAGGTAAAGCCTTGGGGAATCTGCTTCCTGAAATCCTGATGGCATGGAATAAAGAGAGCTGCTCTTCCCTTTAGAGCATGTGAAAATATTCTCTGTTTCTTGTCTGCTTTCGGAATGGTAAAGAAAACCCTTTTGCCAAAGTGGGAATTTATTTTGCCTGACTATGCATATTTATTATAAGAATTTTGTTTTTCTTTTTCAGTAGTGGGGTGGAAAGGGAGGGAGGAGGAAAGAAAACAGCTTTCTGAAAAAAAATTTAATTTAAAAACAAACCTTTTGATTGGCTGCTGAGCCTAAACTCTGTATGTGCACCAAAGACACTAAGCAGATGATATTATTTTTCTCTTACCTGGTGGAGAGTGAAGGCAAGAACTACAGAGCACCTCCTACTGGGGGAAGGACCTCAGGACCAATGCAATCACCACGTGATATGAAACATATGGCACCTACATTGCTTCTTTCCTCTTTGTATCTATTCAATTCATTTCTTTTCTTTCCTTTTTTTTGCTTTTTGGAAGCAGGAATGCAGGCCAATTGAAGTTAAGTGACTTGCCCAAGGTCTCATGGCTAAGTGTTAAGTGTCTGAAGCTGGATTTGAACTCAGGTCCTTCTGACACCAGGGCTGGTGCTCTATTCACTGCAACACCTAGCTGCCCCTATCCATTCATTTCTTGCTCTTAAGTAAAGGAGTATTGAAGATAGCTGCTTTGGGAGGGAAAGGTTGCAGGAAAGTTATCCAAGGTCTGAGGACAAGAGCTGCAAAAGAGAATGCTAATAACTGCTTAATAACAATGATATTCATTATTATTTAATATTAGTTCATAATGAGCTATGCAGGGCTACCACACAGCCTAGAGGAGTGGCCTGAGGAATCCAGTCCAGCATCTGAGACCTCTTGTCCTGAAAGCAAAGGAGCACTTTTCTGTGTGGGTGATGATGCATTTGGAAATGAACTTGGTGGAGTGAAGGCTTTGTAGAAATTTCTTTAACCCATTCTCCACGGGAACTCAGGTGATATGGTGAAAAGTATGACCCCGGTTTGGAGGCAGGGGTTGGGGGGAGTTTTTTGTCTTTGGATATTGTTACATCTTTTCAGTAAAGCTTCTTCTAAAAGCTAACTGATGTTAATTGGGTAAATGATACTGGAGTGCTAATCACTAAGTCAATCAATGATATTAACTGTAAATGGCAAATGATATTGGAAATAACAGAGAATAAGGTGGGGGGGGTGAGCCAATAATATTAGAAGAATCACCTTAGAAACCTGTGGAGGAGAGGGAAATTGTCTGGAGACCAGTCCACCAATGTGAATGCAAGTTAGGATATGTACCCCAATATTCTATAAAAGCTACATTTGTTTCATGTTTCTTTGTATTATCAGTACTTAGGACAGTGCCTCTCACCTAGTATGCTCTTAATAAATATTTGGGGTTTTTAAATTTTTTTTTTATTTTTGGAGGGGGGGGAAGGCAGGGCAATTGGGGGTTAAGTGACTTTGCAAAGGTCACACAGCTAGTAAGTGTTAAGTGTCTGAGGCTAGATTTGAACTCGGATCCTCCTGACTCCAGGGCCACTTAGCCACCCCTTTATAAATATTTGTTGATTGGTTGACTATTTAATTAGTCCTCAAAGCTCTTCTTCGCTTTGGTGGAACTTGTCAGGGTTTGTTTTTCACTGTCTTCGAGAACTCAGGGTTCAGTTTAGAGCGAGATTTGTTTACAGACATCAGTTACTTCTTTTGAGGAAACCTGTAAATGTTTCTAGCTTCTGGAATGTAGGGTAAACTACTCAGGGTGGAGATGGACTATTGCAAATTAATGTTGGATGCTTGAAAAGCATTTTTGACACACAGCCCTACTAGGTGCCTCAGTGAATAGAGCGCTGGGACTGAAGTCAGAAAGACCTGAGTTCAGATGCAGCATCAGACATTTACTAACTTTTTGACCCTGGACAAGTAATTTAACCCATCTGCCTCAGTTTCCTCAACTGTGAAATGAGAATCATAATAGTACCTATTTCCCAGGGTTGCTGTGAGAGTTAAATAAGATATTTGTAAAATGCTTAGCACACAGTAGGAAGTTATTTAATGCTTGTTTCTTTCCTGGGGCTAATGAGGTATTCAGATAAAGGTTTGTGCATGGGACTCAATGTCCTTTTCCAGGCCAGGTGAGTAGAAGGCAAAACAGAAAGAGAACAGCAGCGGCCTGAACTCTTAAGCCCTCCATCAAGTAGCCTGACGTTGGCTAGCTTGGGATCATAGACTCAGAGCTGGAAGGGACTTCAAAGGCCATTCATTTACAGATGAAGCCTAAGGAGGTTAACTGACTTGCCCAAGGTGACACAAGTAGTAATCATCAGAGGGCAGGATCTGAACCCAGATCCTCTGAATTCGGTCAGTGGTTTGAAAAATAAACAAACAAACCCAAATGCTTTCAGTCGGCTTCTGCTTATTCCACTCTGATCCAACTCCCCTGTCAAAGTGGAGGACTCAATCATGTTTTCCCTTCTCTGGGTCTCAGTTTCTTCTCTGAAATAAAGGGGTTACTCCAACTCTGATATTCTATGATCCTGTTGCAGCCGGAGCTTGTAGGCAGGAGAGAAAAAAGTCCCTTGCTCCTGACCATGGATTACACAATCCCCCAGAGCCAACAGCAGCCCGCCAGCATTCCCCGCCTAAATCTCTTCCAGTTTGTTTAGTCAAAACGCTTGGCCCGTATATCAAAGCCACTTTGGAGTTCCTGGGGGTGGTTGCTCTTATATGGTGTTTATTCCAGAGATGGCTCGGCTGTCATTGACTGTGTGGGGTGGACCTGAGAAGGCTGTGGGGGCTTCTGGGAGTCAGAGCCACTCATTTAGGGAAGCAGATGGGGCAAACAGGACAGTCACTCTGGCAACTGCCCTGGGGTACCCCTTTCTCTCGGGTTGCCTGCCCTCCCTGGGGCTGAGCCAAGACCTCAGGGTTATTACAGAGTAAGGAGCTCCCTCCCTTCTCTGCTCGGAAGCTAGCAGTGACTCCAATCACCTCACAGCAGAGTCAGACACCTTACTTAGTTCAGGTTTCCATAGTTCTTGTTATTCTATGTGTGACCCTACATCTTAAACCCCTGATGTCCTTCCTGACTCAGCTGTTCGGTGGCTGCCCTCTCCCCAGCTTATGTCCACCTTTTCCTTTCTCAGAGTTTTTATTTAAAAAACAAACACCTATTTAAACCTACCCCCTGCCTACCCCCAAATCACCATCCCTTCCCTGCTCCTCCCCCACTTAGCTGTCTTTGTGAGAATCAGTCCAGTGCATTGGAAAATGTATCAGACTTGGAGTGATCAAAGGACTAGATTCAAAACCCTCCTTTTGCCCTTACTAGCTGAATGGCCTGGTCCAAGTCTGGTGTTCTGGGAATAGCAGCGCAGGGACAAGGGTCTGCCAAGGGCATGGTTGATGCGTCCATGGTCATAGGCTAAGTGCTATGTGGGCCTGAGCCAAAGTCTAGGGGCTTTAAATATGTAGAAGGATTAATTCTAATCCAGATAATTGCTTTCAACATTTCCAAATGCCCTGAGTTAGGAGGTAAAGTGTCAAAAACCACTTTGGTTTCCTCATCTACAAAAAGTGGACTATAATATCTTACCCCTATTATTGTTGTTGACTCACTTTTTAGTCGTGTCCAACACATTTGTGGTTTTCTTGGCAAAGATGTTGGAGCAGTTTGTCATTTCCTTTCCCTGTTCATTTTATAGATGAGGAAACAGAGGCAAATAGAGTTAAGTCACTTGGGTCACACAGCTAGTAAGTGTCTGAGATGGGATTTGAACTGAGGTCTTCCTGACTCTAAATCAGGCCCTGCACTTTATCCACTGTGCCACCCAATGCTCCACCACATTGTTGTAGTGAGACTCAAATACTGATAATGTACAGGTGTCCCAAAGGTCTTAGTGTTTTGTTAGCTCTAAAGCACTTATACAAAAGTCAGCTATTATGATCATGACTCCTTGTCCGACAGCCTTTTTCAGAAAGGCTTCTTTAACTGTACCTACTCTCACTCTGTTTGACTCTTCTCTTAATATATAACAGGAAGCTCGCCCTCTGTTCATGCTATACCTGTGTCTGCCCCTTCTGTGTCCAGACTTTCTCCAGAAACCTGGAGCTACTGGAAGGGGGGCGGTTAGGGGAGGGAAAAGGGAGGAAGGGACACTTTATCTTCTTTTTTTTCCTAAGGATCTTCACCTCTACTCCAGTCCTGTTGGGGGTAGGAAGGAGGATGGAAGATGGAGGAATTGGATGAAAAGGAAGCTTATCCCAGGGGCATAGGACAGTCAGCCTCCAGAGAAATGTTTCCAGCAAAGAGTCCATGTTGGGGTGGGGAGTGCTGGAGAATCTACAGGAGTCAGCCTAATGGAGAAAGGAAGGTAACCAGCCCTAGGCCTCAAGAATGCCTTGGAACAAGAACAAAGGAAATGGGAGAGACTCGGAGAACACTGGCACAAGGGAAAGAAAAGCAAAGAAAGAAATGGGAAGGGGAAGAGTGGGGAGCAAAGACACAGGAAGGGAAGGACCAGATGTTAATCGACTGATTACAAAAGGTTAAGGTCAAAGCCTACTAACTAAGATGGCGATCTCTCCCCGATGGACTTCTCTGGTTGTTTCTTCCACCTGCTTTCCTGGGAGGACCAGGCCTTATCATCCCCAGGTCATAACCAGCCAAGATTCAGATATGGCAAGATCCTCACATTCCCCCTGGCGTAGGAATTGTTTCACACTAGAAAGAACAATGGATATGGAATCAGAGGACCTGAGTTTGAATATTAGCTTTATTACCTCCTATTATATGACCTTGGAGCGGTCACTACAATTCTTAGTGCCTTTCCTTATGTAAAATGAGAGGAGTGGACTGGATAGGGATTCTCTAAAGTCCGGATCAGATCTCTGTCCTGTGACCTTTGAAGGTCCCTTTGCCCTCCCCCACAACCCAGCCTCTCCATAAGCCTAGCCTTTTCTTCTGTCCCCTTAGAACCCTCCAAGACCTGCTTTGCCTCTATAGCTTCCTGCAATGCTCCCTATCACCTCTACCCAACCCCGAGACAGAGGGAACTTGGGTTTCATTCACACTCTATGCTCCTGATATCATTGGTCCTCTTTGAGAATAAAGGATCAGCAACAACAACAACCAACACCACCTTCTAGATCTGTGAAATCCAAACCAATTTAGGAAAAGGTGGAGGTTGGGGTAGCATATTGTTGTTGTTGAGTCATTTTTTGGGGTGGTGTTTGACTCTTTGCGATTCCATTTGGGGTTTCCTTGGCAAAGATACTAGAGTGGTTTGTCATTTCCTTCTCATTTTACAGATGAGGAAAACCGAGACAAACAGGGTTAAGTGACTTGCCCAGGGTGACACAGCTAGTAAGTGCCTGAGGCCAGATTTGAATTCAGGAAGATGGGTCTTATATATTCCAGGCCTGATGTTCTATCCACTGCACCACCCAGCTGCCCCTGGGAGGGATAAGGTGCCTTTTAAGCCTGCTTGCCACTGCACATTGGAAAGAGGCCCAGAGCTTGAGCATCCTTCTCTATCCCTAGCCCCAGGACAGAGGTTTGGAGAGTCTGGTATGAAGAGACGCTATCCCAGCTATAGAGGAGCAAGGTGGAGACAGCACCTAAATAGCTTCTCTTTTTTTTTTTTTGGAGGGCAATTGGGGTTAAGTGACTTGCCCAAGGTCACACAACTAGTTTTTATGTTAAGTGCCCCGAGGTCGAATTTGAACTCAGGTCTTTCTGACTCTAGGTCTGATGCTCTATTCACTGTGTGTCTATTCACATAGCTTCTATTCTGAGATCTTCCAGAGAGACGTTCTCCATCCTCACCACTTCCTCTCTGGGATGGGCCTAGGGTGGTTGTGCAGAGGCCCCCCTACAGGGAAGGGTGCTCTCATCCTAACATATCCTTGGAATTTCCTCTAAACTGGGGGGAGAATGAGTTTTTCTCTAAAGCTCACTCCTTTGTTGGTGGTTCCTCTGGCTGAGATGCACAGCAGGTGTCTCCTCCTCCCCTCCTCCTCTCTCCATCCTAACCCCTCCCTAGCCTCCTTAGTGATGTTAATGTAACAGCAGCTGGTGATTAAAACCATCAGTTGGGCGGAGGGTAAGTGATCAACATTTCTGACATAGTTGCTAATCCCCAGGAAATATGTTTTTAATAATCAATGGAGGGGTCAGGGTGGGTGGTCCTAGGGGTGTGGGGGACTTGTCCTCCCTACCCCATCTCCACTGCCCACTGATACTGCTTTTCCTTCTGGCAAGAGGGATAGGGTAGAGACCCCCCAAGAGAGAACTGTCAGCAGACAAAATACCAGGCCCTGACCCAAGTCTGGTGGTCTAGGAATAGCAAAGCAGGGACAAGGCTCTGCCAAGGGCATGGTTGGTGTGTCCGTGGTCATAGGCTAAGTGTTATGTGGGCCTAAGCCAAAGTTTAGGGGCTTTAAATATGTAGAAGGATTAATTCTGATCCAGATAATTGCTCTCAACATTTCCAAATGCCCTGAGTTAGGTGGTAAAGTGTCAAAAATGAGGGGCTAAGTGCCAGGTATGGAGGCTCAATTGCCAAGGGAAACTTAGTTCCAGTGTTTCTCTGCTTCTCTCCAGTTATATTAGCCTCCCAGCATAAACCTCTGGCTGTCTTCCTTCTATAGACTCCTTGTGATTCTAAGTCTGGGTCACACTGAGATGATTATTCTTACCTCCTTCCCTTCCTACCCTCCCTTTCCTTCATCCTATCTTTCTTCCTTCCTCCTTACCTGCCTTCCCTCCTTTTTTCCTTCTTTCTTTCCTTCCTATTACCACTAAGAGAATTTGGAGGAGGCTGAGATCACTGTGGAGGAGGGAGGTGGTTAGGTAAGCTAGAGAAGGACCTTGGACTGAACTTTGAAGGATGAGTACACTTTTGATTGCTGGAGAGGAGTATAGAGGGCACCCCAAGGTGACACAAGAGAGGACAAGTAGTGGAGACCACCAATGTAAGCAAAGATGAAGAGGCAGAAATGTATGAGGCCAACAATTAACAAGGTTGGCCTTAGAACAGTGAGCCCAGCCGGACACTAAGCTTAATAAGCTTGAGTAGAGCAGGCACCAGGTTTTATCACAATTTATCACAAGTTAAACACAGTTCTCCAATATAGGTGCTCTATAATTGTTTGCCACAATCATCACTCAAATCACAGCCAACATTAATGCCACCATTTTCACTATTGCTATCACAATCACAAGGACCTTCAAGATCATGATGACCTCCTACTGGCTAGTACCTCCCACCCCCAAATTACCTTGTATATATTCTTTGTATACTTACCTGTTGTGTCCCCACGAAAGACTGTGAGTTTCTTGAAGGCAAGGACTGTTTCACTCTGTCTTTGTTATCCCTAGGGCCTAACAAAGTGCCTGCATGTAGGAGGGTAATTGACTGTTCATCCATTGCTCATTAATTGCCAATTACTATCATCACCCCCTGCAACATTTTATGAGTGTATTGTTCGTGTTAACAGCTGTTACTTCTCTTGCTTCACATCCTCATCTTCCATCCCTCTGACATCATGTCTCAATAACTTCATTCTCTGAAGAAGAGGTTGCCCTTCTTCTTGCCAAGGCCAATCCATCTGTCAGCACTCTCAATCCCATGCCCTTCCATCTTCTCCATCAGATTGCCCATATTATCATCTTCTCCCTCTAAATTCAATTTCTCCTTATCTATTGGTTCTTCTCGATTTGCCTATAAACATACTCCTATCTAATTAAAGAAATTTAAAAGAAAAGATACAATTCCCACCATCATCCTATATCTTTCCTCTTCTCATTTCTTTTTTTGAGGGAGGAGGGGTTTGCTTTTTGGAGGGCAGTTGGGGTTAAGTGACTTGCCCAAAGTCACACGGCTAGTTAGTATGTCAAGTGTCTGAAGCCAGATTTGAACTGAGGTCCTCCTGACTCCAGGGCCGTTGCTCTACTCACTGCACCACCTAGCTGCCCCCTTCTCATTTCTTGAAAAACTATTCCCTCAATATCTGTGCTTTTTTTCTCTTTTCCCTTTCTTCTTAACTCTTTATAGTCTGGCTTCCATCCTCATCATTCAAATGAAATTGTTCTTTCCAAAGTTACCAATGATCTCTTGTCTGCCAAATTTAATAGCCTCTCATTTCTAAAATATAGTGAACTGCCTCAAATGTATAAGAATACAAGTCACTCCTCCAATTGATAAATGGTCAAAGGATATGAGTAGGCAGTTTTCAGATGAAGAAGTTAAAGCTATCTATAGTCATATGAAAAAGTGCTCTAAATCACTACTGATTAGAGAAATGCAAATTAAAACAACTCTGAGGTACCATCTCACACCTATCAGATTGGCTAACATAACGCAAAAGGAAAATGATAAATGTTGGAGATGTGGGAAAACTGGAACACTAATGCATTTTTGGTAGAGTTATGAACTGATCTGATCATTCTGGAGAGCAATATGGAACTATGCCCAAGGGGCTATAAAACTGTCTATACCTTTTGATCCAGCAATAACAATGCCAGCTAGGTCTGTACCAGAAAGAGATCATAAGAAAGGGAGAAGGACCACATGTACAAATCTATTTACAGCAGCTCTTTTTGTGGTGGTAAAGAATTGGAAATTGAGGGGGATGGCCATCAACTGGGGAATGACTGAACAAATTGTGGTATACGAATGTAATGGAATACTATAAGAAATGATGATCAGGTGGATTTCAGAAAAGCTTGGAAGACTTATATGAACTGATGCTGAGTGAAATGAGCAGAACCAAGAGAACATTGTACACAGTAACAACAACATTGTATGATGACTAGTTTTGGTAGAATTAGCTCTTCCTAGCAATTCAATGATTTAAGACAGTTCCAAAAGATTCATCATTGAAAATGCTATCTACATCCAGAGAAAGACTTAAGTCTGACTGCAGATCAAAGCATACTATTTTTCTTTCTTGTGGTTTTTCCCTTTTGTTCTGATTCTTCTTTCACAACATGACTAATATGGAAATGTTTAATATGATTGTGCTGTATATCCTTGCTTGCCAGCTTGGGAAAGGGGGAGGGGAGGGAGGAAGAAAAAATTTTGGAATTCAAAATCTTATAAAAGGGAATGTTGAAAAATATTTTTACTATATATGTATAAAGATTACTATTAGTATTAACCACACGCAACTGGGAATTAAGATATATAGGCACTGGGATAGGGAGACCCATCCTGCCCTACCAGAAGTTAGAGAGGGGTGAAGGGGGAGGACATAGGAGGGAGCAGATTAGGGGAGGGGCTTTACAGTGGGTTCTCTGTTTTTGGGTGGGGGTAGGGGAAAGATGGGGAGAAAAATTGTAACTCAAAATCTCGTGGAAATGAGTGATGTAAAGAAGAAAATAAATAAATAAAAATTTAAAAAAAGAATAAATATAAAAAAGAAAAGAAAACAAAACTATTTTTGCATGTAATTGGAAAAAATAAAATACTATAAAGTAAAAAAATATATAATGGCCTTTTCTTAATCTACATCCTTCTTGACTTTTCTTTAGCATTCAGCACTGTTGATCACCTTCTCCTGGTCACTCTCTGGGTTTTCATGACGCTGTTCTCTCTTAGTTCTCTTTCTGTCTGATTGCCCATTCCTCATCTTCCTCTGTTGGATGGTCACCTATGTTATTCCCACCAACTGTAGTTGTCTTCTAAAGTTCTATTTTAGGACCTTCTCTCTGTTTTATCTATACTTTCTCACTTAATAATTCCATTGGCTCCCATAGGTTCAATTATCACTATGCTGATGATTCTCAGGTCCATATATCCAACCCTGGTCTTTCTCCTGAGCTCCATGTTACCAAAAGCCTATCAGACATTTCAAAATGGATTTTCCATAAGCAACTTAGAACTCAGCTATTCAAAACTGAACTTATTATCTTTTCTCCCAAACCTACCCCTCTTCTGAGTATCTATATCAGCGGTTCTCAACTTGTGGGTTATGTTCAGTTTGTAACAATAAAAATACATCAAGCATATCAGATATTTACATTATGACTCATAACAGTAGCAAAATTACAGTTATGAAGTAGCAACGAAAATAATTTTATGGTTGGGGGTCACCACAACATGAAGAACTGCATTAAAGGGTTGCAGCATTAGGAAGGTTGAGAACCACTGATTTATATTATTGTTGAGATTTCACCATTCTCCAAATCATTCAAGTTCAAAACCTCAATGTCGTCCTCAACTTCTAACTTAGCCACAGAGCTAACAAGGTACTAAACATTGGCATTTCTACCTCCTCAACGTCTTTCATATTCAGCCCATTCTCTTTACTCACAGCTACCACCCTTGTATAGGACTTTATCACCTCTCCCTGAACTACTGCAATACCCTCCTACTTAATTTCCCTGACTTGTCTCTCCCCTTTCCAATCCATCCTCCAGTTTCCAGAATTGGCCATTTCAACTCTACATGATCCTCTGCTCTTGAGTCCCTCCACCCCCTTATCATAACTTGTTAATCTCTTGCCAAACCTCGGCCCTGGATTATTCCCAACATCCATCCCTTCCATTCCTATGCCTCAAATTGCAGAACAGAGCTCTAGGAAGTCACGCAATCTAAATCCACGTTATTTCGTCTACATATAAAAGGCAAATTATAGGAGTAAGGGAGAAACTAATTACCTTTCAGATCTCTGTATATATAAGCAAGTGATAGGATTATACAAGATAGGATGGATAATACTGATTATATATAATATTTAAAAGTTATTGCCCACAAATCTAATGTAGAAAAGGGAAACAGTGGAGCAGCTAGGTGGCAGTGAAGAAAGCACCTGCCCTGGAGTCAGGAGGACCTGAGTTCAAATCCGGCCTCAGACACTTAACACACAGCTAGCCATGTGACCTTGGGCAAGTCACTTCACCCCAATTGCCCTACTTTCCCTCCTCCAAAAAAAAAAAAAGCAAAAAAAAAAAAAGGAAAAGAAAAGGGAAATAGGTAAGGAAGGAAAAAAACAACTTTATATGGAATTTCTCGATAAGGCCAATACCCAAGATACATAAAGAACTTATTCAAATTTATAAAAAAGAGTAGATAAATGGTCAAGGGATATGAACAGGAAGTTTTCGCAGGAAGAAACACAACCTCTTTTGTATTTCATGTATATGTGTATAAAATGCTTTAAATCCCTAATAAATAGAGATTAAAGGAACTCAGGAGTTCTACTTCATACCCATCAGATTGTCAAAAATTACAAATATTGGAAGGCTGTGGGGAAATAGGTATGGCAGACACTCTTGACAGGGCTATGAATTGATTGGTCCTGTCATTCTGTAAAGTAATTTGGAACTGTGCCCCCAAAGTTCCTACTACTTTGCATACTCTTTGACTCAGTTACAGCGCTACTAGGGCTCATGCCTCAGAGAGATCAAATAAAGAGGAAAAGGACCTTATGTACAAAAAAATAAAAAAAATAAAATTACAGCAGCTGTTTGTGTGATAGCCAAAAATGAATAACTGAAATGCAATCTTCTTCCTGGGGAATGGTCAAACAAATTATGGTATGTGAATTTAGTGAAATATATTGTGCCATAAAAAATAATGAAAGGCACAATTTCGGAGGAAAAATGGAAAGACCTCTATAAACTGTTGCAGGATAAAATGAACAGAACTGACAGGACAATTTATACAACAGCAACAACACTGAAGAGAAAAGCAATTTTGAAAGACTTTAGAACTCAAATCAATGCAATGATAAACCACAAATTCCAAAGACTGAAGATGTAACATATTAATTATTTCCTGACAGGCAACAAACTTTACATGCAGAGGGAAAGAGATTTTGCATGGTCTGTATGAAAATTTGTTTTTATGATGAAGGTTTGTTTCGGGGGATTTCTGTATTGTTGTTGAATGGAGGGACCAATAAAAGGGACAGATTATAAATCTACGTAAAAAAATAAATTAGCTGTAAAACATAAATGAAAATCAGTTCATGTTATCCTGCTTTAACAATACCCTCACCAAAGTAAGACAATCCTTTTATTCTTTCCTAATTGATTCCCTGTCTCACTTCCCACAATAACTTTTCCAAACCTTCTCTTCTATCCACAAACCTTCTATCCACAACTCCCCTCTCTATGTCTCTCTCTGTTTAGCATCTTACCTCTTAGTTTCCTAAGAAATTGAGGCCATTAGATGTGAGCTTTATCTTCTCTTCATCTCAAAACCACTTGATCTCATTTCCCCCAACCAATCTCTTTCTTCATTTTCCTCAGTCTCTGACAAAAAAAATGGACTTTCTCCTTGCCTAGGCCAGTCCCACTATATGTATGTTTCCTCTTGTCTTCTCCAGCAGAGTGACCCCTCTATCATCCACCGGTCTGCTGCATCCTTCAAGACTCAGCAGATGAGCAGACTCATCTTTGCTGTTAGGGTTTTCCTCTCTAAAGTTACCTTCCAATCCATTCTGTGTATATCTAGTATGTACCTATGCATGTACATATTTTCTTCCACATTAGAATGTAAGCTCCTTGAGAGCAGGGGATGTTTTTGCTTTTTCTTTGTATCCCTACTGTCTTGTACACAATAAATGTTGAATGAATACTTATTACTTGATTGGTTGTTTTCCTTCATTAGAAATGTGAACAGGAAGATTGTTCTGAGAAGAATATTTCAAATGACTCTAGAACGGTGGTTCTCAAACTTCCTAAGGCCATGACCCTTTAATACAGTTCCTCATGTTGTGGTGACCCCCCCCCAACCATAAAATTATTTTCATTGCTACTTCATAACTATAATTTTGCTAGTGTTGTGAATCGTAATGTGAATATCTGATATGCAGGATGTATTTTCATTGTTACAAATTGAACATAACCTGCAGGTTGAGAACCTCTGCTCTAGAATCTCAGAGTTCAAAGACTTAAGTGCAGATTAGCTTCTGTGCCCTTCCCCAGACTTCCTCACTGAATTACCTCACTCCTTATTTCCCATCCCTTTCTAGCTTTCTATCTCTTCTATTCCTCCTGTAAAGATGAGGACCCCAGAAATCAACTTGACCAGCAAACCCTTAATCTAGGAGTGGGCAACCTATGGCCTCAAAGCCATAGGTGGCCTTCTAGATCCTCAGGTGCAGCCCTTTGACTGAATCCAAACTTCACAAAACAAATCTCCTTAATAAAAGGGTTTGTTCTATAAAATCTGGGCTCAGTCAAAAGACTATACCCAACAACCTAGATGGCCATATGTGGCTTCTAGGCTGCAGGTTCCCTACCCCTGCCTTAATTCAATCATTCCTTTCCAACTTTATTTTCAACTGAGTCAGCACACTTGAAACAATACTTTGTTCCCCCAATCCTTCCCATCTCTGATGATTTTGAAAATCCCCTTTTCTTCTGTGAAGACTTCTTGCCTTGGAAAAGACCTGATAATTTCCAGATATTCATTCTGGTTTACCTTAACCAGTGTTAGGGCAGTAGATAAGTGTCTAGTATTCTTACCTCCAGCCTCAATTTGATGGACTATGCCGGCCCCTCGAATATCTTGGTGGTATTTGGGTTGGTGGGAATCACTATTAATCGATTAATTATTAATTTTATAATTACTAATTGATTTCACTCCCACTATAGGCATATCTCAGGTATCGCAGGTTTGGTTCCAGGTCATCACACAATAAAATAAGTCACTCAATTTTTTTGGTTTCCCAGTGAATATAAAAGCTATGTTTACATACTGTGGCCTACTAAGTAGGCAATAATATTATGTCTAAAAAAAATGTACATACTTTAATTTAAAAATACTTTATTGTTAAGCATAATTTGAATCTTCAGTGAGTTGTAATCTTTTGGGTGGTAAGGGTCTTGCCTTGATGTTTATGGCTGCTGACTGATCAGAGTGGTGATGGCGGAAGGTTGGGGTAGCTGTGGCAATTTCTTAAAATAAGACATTGAAGTTTGTTGCATAATATTGACTCTTCCTTTCATTTGAACACTTAGAAGCCATTTATTTTGTTGTGCAGTCACTTTTCAGCCATGTCTAATTCTTCATGACCCCATTTGGGGTTTTCTTGGCAAAGATACTGGGGTAGTTTGCCATTTCCTTCTCCAGCTTATTTTGCCATTGAGGAAACTGAGGCAAAGAGGGTCTTGTCCAGCGTCACATAATTGCTAAATGTCTGAGGCCAGATTTGAACTCAGGAAGATGTCTTTTTGGCTCCAGACCCCATGTTCTATCCATGAGCTACCTAGCTGCCCATAGTAAGATTATTAATTAGCCTGATTTCAATATTGTTGTGTATCTCAAGGAATAGGGAGGCCAAAGAAGAGGGAGAGAGACAGGAAGGACTGGTTGGCAGAACAGTTAAAACGCATGCAATATTTATCAGTTAAGTTAGCCATCTTGTAGATATGTAGTTTGTGGCATCCAAAAATAGTTACAATAATAACATCAAAGATCACTGATCACAGATCACCATAACAGACATAATAATAATAATGTAAAAGTTTGAAATATTAAAAAAAACTGTGAAAATGTGACATAGAGACATGATGGAAAAATGACACCAACAGACTTGCTCCATGCAGGGCTGCTACAAACTTGATTTTGGCGGGGAAAAGTAATATCTGCAAAGCACAATAAAATAAGGTGTGCCTCTACAATGATTAGGAGGATCTGCAGGGAAAAAAAGTCCAAAAACCTTCTGGGGCCATGTCCTCCCTCCAGTTAAAAGCCCAAACTTCTTCTGTGAATAAGGATGGGGCATTGTCTACTGTCTACTCTCAAGTTAAATTCTGAGATGCCTGAGAGGCGTCCCCAAGTTCTAGGCAGAGAATAATAATTAATAATAATTATAATATATCATGTCTATAGTGATTACTTTGTTCTAGGCACTGTGCCAAGTGCTTTGCAAGTATTTTTTTTAATACGGTCCTCACAACAAACCTGGGAGGTAGGTACTATTATTATCTTCATTTTACATTTGAGGAAACTGAGGCAAATGAAAGTTACCTGACTTGTCCAGGGTCACACTGCTAGTATCTGAGGCAGGATTTGAACTCATATTTTTCTGACTCTAGGCCCAGCGCTCTATCCAGAGTGCCTTGTTGATGAATGCTCTCTCATGTTGGCATTCCTGGGCCCTCAAAATATAAAAAAGGATAGGTGATGTAGGAGTGTCTATATCCATGTTCAGACTCTCTGTCCTATCCCGGCTCCTTGGTAATGCCCAGCACAGCCTCTCATTCTAGCCCCCACCCCTAAACACCAACATACACAGAGTTTAGGAGTAAATGGCTTTTTCTATCAGTGTACTCTCAGGGATGATGACTCCTAACCCCCAAATGAGGCTCAGGAAACTAGTCAAGGAAGGGGTACAGATGGAAGGGGAAGAACTAAGGTGACAAACCAGGATTTAGGAAAAGAGGAATGGGACAAGATGCGCTTAATCTGAACAAATGGGAGCTGCCTGTAGAAGACTAGAAAGGATATGGTTCAGGGAGAAAGAGTGTGAGGATAAATGAGGGAGCCAAGAGGGGCCAGCTGGGGGGAGGAAGAAACAGGGGTCCAAGGAGGGAGTAGCAATTTGGGAAGGTGGGAGAACAGAGATGGAGGAAGGAGGGGTGTGAGAGGGAGTAAAGAGGAGATCTAGCTCTAGAAAGGAGAAATAGTGGAGTTGGGAGAGGAAAATCAAAGATTTCTGAAAGATCCTGTAGACTAGGGAGGGGTCAACTACATAAGAAAGGGTCTCCCTCCCACTCACCCCTACCCCCAGTCTCACCTCCGGGGGACTCAGGTTACTGATAGTGTTTCCTATTTCAGGCTTCAGGTCCCTGCAGATCCCCCAGCCCCCTCCCTTTCCTCCTCCCCCTCTTCCCTGGGGAGGGACAAACACACTTGATATATGAAGTGTTTCCACCAAGACACTTGGGAATCCCACAAAGGCTCCTGTGTGCAAACCCTGGCCCCACTCCTTCCCTTCCCCCTCTAACACCCCCCTCCCTTGCTTCCTCCCTCTGTCTGGGAGTCTGAGAATGCCTCATTTCCCTGGGAGAGCCGGAGGAGAATTTGGACTGGGATGTGGGGGTTGGGGGAGAGGAGAGAGATCCTCTTCCCCAGGCCTTAGCCCTGCCCCAAAGAGGGCATGGAGCAAGAGGTAGTAAGTAACGTATTGGCTTCATCAGCCTGTTAAAAGGAGGGGAGGTTAAGGGTTAGAAGCAGTCATAGGTTTGCTTATATCTTCTCCATCCTGGGCTCTCTCCTTCTACCATCTCCTCCATCCCACTCCCCACACACTCTCCATCACTTCTCACAGCTACAGGTCCCCATCCTCTGTTGGTGATGGATAAGTCTTGCAAGCCCTCGCAAGGGACCCCAAAGACAGACAGCTTTAGGTCTTAGGACCTAGGAGATGAAGGTATCTCATTCCCTGGGACCATTAGGATGTGTGCAGGAAATGAGGTAAGGGGTTCTGTATTCCTAGGAACCCTTTCTGGAAGGGAAGGTGGGTTGTCTGGCTCCAGTAGAGACCCAAATCAAGAAGGCCCATGAGGATGCAATTTCCCGTCCAGATAACCCACCTCCCACCCACAAGCAGGGGAGGAGGGGAAGACTCACTCTACCTCCATGGGTGGTCTCTCTGAACCAGCTTCTTCGTGCCCATTTCCACCTTTTCTGTGCCTCCAGATGAGGACCAAGAAGGCAGAGTGTTTAATGGCTCCAGGCCACATTAGACATTCATGCTGCTAACTTCCACAAGGGTATTTTTGTGGACTACTCAACTCTGGGTGCTGTTTCTGTGAATTCTATTGTTAAAAAACAGAGGGGAAAAATTCAAGTGACTAAACTAAATCGTGTGTGTGTGTGTGTGTGTGTGTGTGTGTTTGGGGAACAGGGTATACATTTATGTAAATGAGCACTCTCTGTATGAGTATGTACTCATGTGAGTACATGGATCCATGTGCATATCTATGAAAGTCTGATAGAAGACCACAGGCACAAGTAAAGTCCCTAGGAAGAGTAGATATTTGTAACATGTGTCAGGGTATGTGTTTGCATGTCCACATGTGTGTGTGACTGCATGTCAAACACACTCCCCTTCCCCCAGAGCTGGAACTTAGCAGGAAGGGTCATACAATGTTTGAGACACTTTTCATATGTCAGGAAAACCAGTCTCCCCTTTCAGGAAGCCTTCCAAAGCAAAATAAACCAGCCCCTGATCCTGATGAGGGTAGGTAAAGGAGAAAGGGGGAGAGGGAGCTGGACTGAGAGGGGAGGGGTAGGAAGAGAAGTGGGGAAGGAGCTGGGTAATGGGGAGGGGAAACCCTGGAAGAGGGAAGCAGCAGGAAATCACAAAAGGAACACAGCTCCTTAGAGCAGCCCACTGCTTTACTTGCTGTTCTGCCTTCCTTCCTCTACTCTCCCTGGTCCTCCCTCATCCCCTTCTTCAGTTTTTCCAGATTCCTCTCCTCCTCACAGTCATCTCATAGTCCTTTCCCTCTCCCATCCCTACTTTCCCTCCCACCATGCGTCCTTCTCCCTTTCCTTTACTCCAGGTCCTTGTCTTTCCATTCTATCATCATTGACAACCCCCTCCCCCAACTGCTTGAGCTTACCCCCATCCATACCCAGGTATTCACCCCCCTCCCCTATACTCTAATACAGAAGCAGAGATGGAGGAGGAGAAATCCCAGTCTACCTGTGAGAGCAGGAGGCAGTGACAAATCCCAGGGGGACCCATTTTTAACCTCTTTCCCCTCCTCCCCTGCTTGTGGGTGGGTGGTGGGTTATCTGGATGGGAAATTGCATCCTCATGGGCCTTCTTGATTTGGGTCTCTACTGGAGCCAGACAACCCACCTTCAATGCCAGCCTGAACTGGGAGTCCTCAGTCTGGAACCAAACTATGGAATGATCTATTAATAGCTTACAGTATTGTATAAAAGAGATTTGGAAAAGAGAGTTGTGTATACTTAGGAGAGAGAGAGATACAGAGAGACAGAGACAGAGACAGAGAGAGAAGGAGAAAGAATTTATTAAATATTTACTATGTACTACCCATGCTGCTGAGCACTGGAGTTACAAATACAAACAAGATAATTCCTGTCCTCAAGGAGCTGACATTCTAACAGGGGGAAGATCACAATAAAAGGGAGCTAAAAAGAGGGGCTAGAGATAGTTGAAGGAGATAAGCATCGACATGGCATGGATAAAGACTGGAATTCCTAGGGAGGCCTGGATCCTGGTAAGGTAAGGCCCAAACTGACCTATCAAGGCCAAGAGTAGTTCCATAGATGGAATCCAATTTTCCTTCGGATAGAAATCAGATCATTTCAATGCCAAGTGTGTGTGTGTACAGGTATGCATGTGTGTGTGTATGTATGTATGTATGTATGTTGGGGGTTGGGTTGCAGTAAATGCTGGTAGACACAGAACACAGAGGATCAGAGTGTATATGTGGATATTCATATGTACATGTATATGTAGGTATGTGAGCATGTAAATTTCTTTTTCTTTTTTTTTTGCTTTTTTTGGTGGGTAATTGGGGTTAAGCAACTTGCCCAAGGTCACACGGCTAGTTTTGTGGTTGTTAAGTGTCTGAGATCACATTTGAACTCAGGTCCTCCTGACTCCAGGGTCGGTGCTCTATTCACTGCACCACATAGCTGCCCCAAGCATGTAAATTTTTGTGCAATTCCATGAGTGCTTTACAACTAGGGAGATGTAAGTATACATTTTTGAATGAGTGAAAGTCATTGTTGTCATGCATGTGTATATTCATATGGATCTGGGAAATAAGTATGTGTGTGTATTAGGAGGGGATAGTAAACTGCTTCTAAAATTGTGGTCTCTAAACTTCTATGATCCTATACCCCTAGCACGAAAAATTCTTGAACATCTTCCCCACATATACATATTATATATGTTTATCAATTTATCAATTACATATTTATATTACTAAGGGAAGATACCTTCCCTTATGGATAGGTATTTGAGGTGTGATAGATAGATGTCATCTAGATCTAAGTATATATAAATTACATGTTTATCAATTTATAAATTACATATGGTTTAGTCATTTTTCATTTGCACCCAACTCTTTGTGACCTCATCTGGAGTTTTCTTGGCAGAGATACTGCAGCAGTTTGCCATTTCCTTCTCTAGCTCTCTTTACAGATGAGGAAACTGTGATAAACAGGGTTAAGTGACTTTCCCAGGGTCACACAGCTAGTAAGTGTCTAACACTGGATTTGAACTCAGTTCTTTCTGATTCCAGGCTTGGCGCTCTATTCTTTATACCACATAGCTGCCCAAATTATAAACAGGTAAAATAGATGTGTGGGTGCTAATATATTACATGTATTGAGTAGATTTTATATATTTATATTTTATCAATTGAATATTATGTATACAATTATGTATAATATATATGTGGAGTAACATATATAGATATTTATCTAATCAATTGAATATTATATATAATTATATATGTAATATATGTATTAGACAGCCTTACACACACATATAATTTATACATTGATAAATACACATATATTGGGGAACATGTTTAAAAAGCTTTTATGCTAGGGGTGCATATATACATATATGTGCATGAAAAACATGTGTATACACACATATATGTGATGGTTGGCTCACAAGTGGTACAGAAATATCCCTGGAATGTGGCCCACTCCTGTCTGAGGGGGGCTTAAATTTCTGCCTTAAGAGAGTGAGAAAAAGGCTGTGGCTTGCCTATTTCCAAAAGGGGTATTGAGCTAGAAGTCATCTATCTACCACACTTCAAATATCTATCTAGTTTAGGGGTACTAAGTTTAGGATAAAAGAGGCATGATCTTTCATCATTCTTTTTTTGTTGTTGTTGTTGCTTTTTTTCTTTTTTGGAGGGCAGTTGGGGTTAAGTGACTTGTCCAAAGTCACACGGCTAGTTAGTGTGTCAAGTGTCTGAAGCCGGATTTGAACTCAGGTCCTCCTGACTCCAAGGCCGGTGCTCTACTCACTGCGCCACCTAGCCACCCCTCTCGTCATTCTTAATGGGGAAGCTAGCCCTTAGTTTCCACAGTCCAGCTTAGCCCCTTCCTAACCAACAAGCAGCCTACCACAAATTATAAATAGCAGGTAAGCCCATTGATCCAAGAAAAACAGCCAACAGAACTCAAAGAAGTTTCAATACGAACACAGCAAAGAATCCACCAGAGTGGATGAGCTCATTAGCTCAGAGTGAGATATGAACTCCCATCAATCAAGGGGAAAGGAATGATCTCACCCAGAGGAGGTCCATTCTCAGTAGTCTCTAAAATGTCAAGCCAGTGAAGGGGCCTGATGTGATGATGGATTGGGCTTCATATACTTGTCTGCCATTCTAAAGTCTTTTTTCTTTCTCCTACCTCCATAGAACTCCTTTCTCCATATGGCTCTCCCAAGAAGTATCTGGAACTAGTCCAATAAGTCCTTTCTGCAGGTATATAATATTTCACTCAACTTTCTAATGATTAGGAATCGTGACTCTTTCATGTCACGAATATGAAGCATGAAGCACAGGACTGTCTTTGGGGGCACCACCTAAGGTTATATTCATATTCTACTATATTGATAACTATTTGCACAAAATTTAAGGGATGACATAAATATGAAATAATATTTGATCTAAGAATTAATAGGGAGGCTCTGGACTTCACTGAGTGGGAAATGATACAGACAGATCCAATTTTTAGGAAAACTACTTTGACACCTAAGTGGTGAATGGACCTTAGTGGGGAGAGATTCAAGGAATACCTCTTAGGAGGCTACTGAAATATTTCACATGTTGAGATGCCTGAACAGAGGTGGTGGCTATGTGAGGAAAGAGAAGGATTAGGTTCAAGAGACCTTATGAAGTAGAAATGACAAGATTTAACAAGTGATTGGATATTGGGTTTAACAGTGAAAAATCAAGGATATCACCATGGTTATGAACCTAAGTAACCTAAGTAACTGAAAAGATGATGATGTCCTCCAAAAAGGGATGGATTTGGGGGAAAAGATAATGAGTTTACTGGAAAGACTTACTGGAACTGATGCTCAGTGAAGTGAACAGAACCAAGAGAACATTGTACACAGAAATAACCACATTGTGCAATGACTAATTTTGATAGACTTAGCTTTTCTCAGCAATGCAAGGATCTAAGGCAATTCCAAAAGACTCACAATGGAAAATGCCATGTACATCCAGAGAAAGAACTCTGGAGCCTGAGTGCAAATCAAAGCATATTATTGGCTCTCTTTTTTGTTTGTGTGTTTCTTCTTTCTTGTGGTTTCTCCCATTGGTCTTAATACTTCTTTATAACATGACTAATGTGAAAATTTTAAAAAATATAATGAGTTTAGTTTGGGACATATTAAGCTTGAGATGTCTATAGTGTATTCAGTTTGAAATGTCCTGTAAGAAGTTAAAGAAAAAAATGCTAGATAGACAGACAGACAGACAGACAGACAGACAGACAGATAGATAGATAGATAGATAGATAGATAGATAGATAGATAGATAGATAGATAGATAGATAGACGGATGGATGGATGGATAGATGGATGGATAGATGGATAAAGGGAGGGAAGGATGAGATGGAGGGAGGGAGAGAGAGAGAGAGAGAGAGAGAAAGAGAGAGGGAGAGAGCATTTATGAAATTGAGCTCACGCAAGAAGACAGAGGCTGGATGTATAGATCAAGAAATCAGCATCATTGAAATAATGAATGAATTCATGGGAGTTGATGAAATCATTGAATAAGGAAATGAAATAATGGAAGAATCAAGTTATTAAGCATTTATCGAGTGCCTTCTATGTTCCAGACACTGTTGTAAGTTCTGGGGAGACAAAAAAAAAAAGGCAAAAACCAAAAACCAGTCCTTGTCCTCAAGGAGCTTACATTCATGAGGGAGATAACATTCAGATAACTATGTATAAACAAAATACACATAGGATAAATTGAGGGTAATTTCAGCAGGAAGGCACCAAGACTGAGGAATATTCGGAACAACTTGTAAAAGGCAGAAAGTTAGCTGAGACTTGAAGGAAGCCAGGAATGTGAGAAGGTAAAGATAAGAGAGAGAATGTTCCAAGCGTGGGGGACAACCAGTGACTATGTCCGTTCTCAGGAGATGGAGTGTCATGTTCAGGGATCAGCAAGGAGGCCTGTATCACTAGATTATAGAGTATTGGGAGAGGAGTAAGGTTAAAGAAGGCAAAGCTTTGGGGGCTACCCACAGTTGGGGGTTATAGCATGAAAATGATCAGGCAAAGGAGACTGAAAAGGGATGGCCAGATGTGTAGGAAGAAAACAGGACAACTGAGAGAGGAGAGAGTATCCAGGAGGAGAGGATTGTCAACAACGTCAAATGCTGCAAAGAGGATAAGAAGGGCTGAGGAAAGGCCATTCTATTTTATATTACGAGATCATTAGCAACTTTGAAGAGAACAGTTCCTGTTGAGGGAGGAGTCAATGATAGCAAGGAGAGAGAAAACCTGAGGGCCTGAAAGGACTGACAGAAATATGGAAATTCAGAAAATAGGTGTGTTTGGGAGGATAAGAATAATGTATTCAGATGTGGATTGTAACTTCCCATGTCTACTTATTCTGTGACTCAGTCTTTCCCTCTAACAAGGAGGTGGTATCTTCCTCACTGGCTGTTGCCCTTGGACTGTGGAGGGAAAGCTTTGGCAGGCCCAAGGTAACTTTGAGATGAAGGATGGGAGGACACTTTGGGAGAAGGACTCAGAGAAGATTTCCTTGCACAGATGCTAGGGATCAGTGCCTAGATTCACTGCAAGGTTATAATCTGTATGAGGCCTAGAATGACCAAAGGAGGCCAGCTGCTGGAGGGGGGTAGGTTGGGTGAAGGGGTTAATATAGTTTACAATCAGCCTATCTCAGAAAGAGTGGGATTGTGGTCCATTCTCCTACCCTCCAATTGGTTAATTGCATATATCCTGTTTCCCAGATTAGGCTCTGATAGCCTCAGCAGGTTCCCCACTGTGTTTGAGGCTGAAGAGTAAGGAACACACACACACACACACACACACACACACACACACACACACACACACACACACTTAGATACTTCCACCTTCTTTCTAGTCTTCCAGATTCTCAGCCTCCTTGTTATACTTAACATTCAAATGAAACTGACCTCTCCAAAGTTACCAGTGATCTCAGAATTGCAAAATCTGGTGGCTTTTTCTCAATCCTCATCCTTCTTGGATGCAGCCTTGGACACTGTTGATCACCCTGTCTTACTGGATATTTACTCTTTCCTCTTTGCATTGTCATGACACTGCTCATTCTTGGTTCTTTTTCTATGTATCCGATCAATTCCTGGGCTCATGGGCTGGATGTTCATCCATATCATGCCCTCTAACTGTGGATGTACTCTAGCCTTTGTCTTGGACCCTCTTCTCTTTTCTCCCTATGTTCTCACTTAGAAACCCCGTCAGGACGAATGGGTTCTTATTATCTCTCTGCAGATGATTTCCTGATGCATATATGCAATTCTAATAATCTCAATCCTGAACTTCAAGATCATATAGCTGGGTAGAGCACCCAGCCAGGAGTCAGGAAGACCTTGGTTCAAATCTAGACCTTAGAGTGACCCAGGGGTGAGGAACCTGTGGCCCTCTAAGTGTTCAAGTGTGGCCCTTTGAATCCAAACTTGACCAAACAAATCTTTTTATTAATGGGATGAGTTCAGTGAAATCTGAATTCAGTCAAAGGGCTGCACTTGAGCACCAGAGGGCCATATATGCCTTCAAGGCCACAGGTTCCCTACCCCTGCAACACTTTGTAGCTGCATGAACTTAGGTAAGTCACTTTGCAGAGTCTGGCATATAGTAAGTACTTAATAAATGTTTATTTCTCCTCCAATACCATATCACCAACAGCTATCTAAATTATGTTGCCTGTAGGCATCTCAAACTGAACACATCCAAAATGGAACTCATCATCTTCCCCACCTCCACCCCTCAACTCTTGCTCCCAAGCCCTACGCTTTTCTCTAATTCCCTATTTGTTTTCAAAGAGAACCAAGGACCAATTCTTTATTACTGTTAAGGGAACCACCATCTTTCCAGTTAACCCCAGCTCAAAATCTCAATGTCTTCCTCCCTCTCCCACCCCATAGATCCAGTCACTTTCAAAATCTTGTCATGTCTACCTCCACAGGATCTCTCCTGTCTACCGGCTCAGTTGCCTCCCCAGGCACTCCTCACATCTTACCAACAATATTGCAATAGCCTCCTAATTGGCCCCCTGCCTCAAGTGTCTCCTCTCCCCAATCTATCCTCTACATAGCCGCCAGTGATTTTCCCAAAGTACAGGTCTGACCATGTCACTCCTCTACTTAGTAAATTCCAGTGGCTTCTAATTGATTCTAGATAAAATATTATTGGTTCTTTATCTCATTCTTTTAATATTTGGGAGTGTTTTATTTTACATAATTATTAGTATAGTAATATGCATCCATAATTTTTAAATGGGTAAATATACATATATTAGAATACATGGGGTGTGTGATCAAGAGAGTTTGGAAACCACTGCTCTGGAACACAAGTTTGTGAAGCGAAGGATTAGGGGAGGAGGTCTTAGTGAAAGTGTGTGATGTTGTATGAGTGTTTTGTGTTCAAGGTTAATGGTCCACACAGCCTTCTTTTCTCTGAGTGTGAGGTTTTTAGGTTGGTAACAGAGATGGGGAACCTGTGGCCTCAAGGTCACATGTGGCTCTCTAGGTCATCAAGTGTGGCCTTGAGGATGTAGGTTCCCCGCTCCTGGAGTAGAGCATGTACTGGGTTCAGAGGAGAAAGTCTGAGGATGCCTGGGTTTAAATTTTAAAGTTGATATTTACTAGAAAGGAAGGAAAGAAGCAAGTGCTTATTAAATGCCTACTATGTGCTAGGCATTATGCTGAATGTTTTACAAATGTCTCATTTGATCCCCATAACAATCCTGGGAGGCAGGTGAGTCAATCAATAAATATTTATTGCTTATAGATATGGGCTATTATTATCTCCAGGGGAACTAGGTGGCACAGTGAATAGAGGGCAGGTCCTGGGGTCAAGAAGATTCATCTTGGGGCGGCTAGGTGGCACAGTGAACAGAGCACTGGCCCTGGAGTCAGGAGGACCTGAGTTCAAATCCAGCCTCAGATACTTAACACTTGCTAGCCGTGTGGCCTTGGGTGAGTCACTTAACCTCAATTGACCTCCAAAAAGCAAAAATAAATAAATAATAAAAGAAGACTCATCTTCCTGAGTTCTGGCCTCAGACACTTACTAGCTGTGTGACCCTGGCCAAGTCACTTAACCCTGTTTGCCTGTTTTCCTCATCTATAAAATGAGCTAAAGAAGAAAATGATAAACTACTCTGATATCATCCACAAGAAAATCCCAAATGGGGTCACAGAGAGTTGTAAACTACTGAAAAACAATACAACAATATTATTCCCCATTTTACAGTCGAGGAAACTGAAACAGACAAAAGGTAACAGAATTATATAACTAGAAAGCTAACTGTCTGGCCTTAGATCTTAAATAAACCCCTTCCCTTTGTGTAAGTCCCTACTTGACTTCTCTGGACCTCAGTTTCCCATTCTGTAAAAGGAGAGAGTTGGAGGAGATGACCTCTCAAGTTCCTTTCAGTGCTAAATTACTTTTCACCCAAGTCTAGCTAATGGAGTTGGACAAAGTCCCCCAAAAGGGGTAGAACACTGAATCCTTTGTTCTCTATGGCTCAGTCCCTTTCCTAAATTTCCTCCCTGCCCCACCCCACCCCAAGACTTCTCTGGCTTCTTGTTTTGGGTGGTTTGAAAGCTCCACTCCCTACCCTGTCCTGGGGTGGCTCTCAGGAGAGGTGTCATTCTCTGCCTTTCTATCCAGCCCTGTCTCCAGCCTTCTCACCCCTTCATGCCACCCCACATACACATATTCAGCAGCTGCAGACTTAAAACCGAGGCCTAGCCTCGGTTCACTGTCCTCTAGACAGTGAGGTAAGAGGTAAGAGTTCAATTTGGTACTCCTCTCAAACCCAGCATGTGAGACCCAGACCCACCACAGGCTGAAGCCAGCCACACCCTAAATCCATCCCTCTTGTTTATTCATGAGACATCTCACATAGTAGGAGTTCCAGGTTTATTGAATAAATTCTAGATACAACACGGAGTTGGTAAAAGCTGACGTATATCAGCTGAGGTCTCTAAGCTCAAGGGTTTCTTGGTTCAACCCCCTCCAGGACTATCACCCCACTGTGGGTGGGATTTGTCTCCATTCCTGCCAAGCAGCTGATTGAACCACCTGCCTACAAGGGAGGCCAAGTGGAGCTCAGATGGAAACAGGGTGGGGCACGGAGGGAATAGAATTTTGGGGGTGGTGAAGATAGAGGAATAATCTTCCAAAAGAACTGAAAGGACCAGAGACATCTGCAAGATGGGGATTGGTTGGGGGTAGGAGGGAGGTGCATGGTGAGAAGGGAGGGATGTGGTTTTGCTGTTCTCTGCAATGCTCTAGGAACTGGAGCCAACTTGGTTAACTCCCTGGACCTTTCCAGAAAGCCTCTTTTAATTCCATTATTTCTTCACCTCTGAAGTTCATTCATTCCATTACTCTGTCCCTTAGATTTGCTGCTTAACGCTGTGTTTGCTCAGGTACCTAGTGCTAGTTCTCTCTTCCCCAGCAGACTCAGGAACTCTGGGGGACTCCTTGAGGGAAGGGACTTTATCTCCCTTTATCAGACAACTGGGAGCTTCTGGAGGACAGGAAAAGTGCCTCTATTAGTCTAGTGAATTTCAGTATATTCGTTACTCAAGACCTCCTCCACTGGGATGTCTTCCCTGATCTTTGGCTGTCCCTACCCCTCTCCCACATATTAACAAATGTCAGAACTCACATAGGATTTTATATATAATTCTTGAATGCCCTTTTCATGGTAAGAATAATTAGATTATTTTTATAGAGCACAAAGCACTTTACAAATATCTCATTTGATGCTATCCACATCCAGAGAAAGAACTGATAGTCTAAATGAAGATTGAAGCAGACTATGCTTTATTTTTTCAAAGTTTTTGTTCGTTTCTTCTTTCACCACATGACTGATATTTGCACATATGTAACCTATATCCAATTGTTTGCCCTCTTAGAGAAGGGGGAGGGAGAAAATTGGAACTCAAAATTTTATTTAAAAAATGAACGGGAGGGGAGGTGGCTAGGTGGCACAGTGAATAGAGCACCAGCCCTAGAGTCAGAAGAACCTGAGTTCAAATCCAGTCTCAGACACTTAACACAAAAAACTAGCCATGTGACCTTGGGCAAGTCACTTAACCCCAATTGCCCTCCAAAAAAAGCAAAAAATATTTTTAAAAATTAAAAAATAAAAAAATGAATGCTAAAAATTATCTTTACATGTAATTGGAAAAACACTATTTAAAAGAAAAAAAATCAAATATCTCATTTGATCTTCACAATAACCCTGTGAATTAGGTGTTGTTATTATCCACATTTTACAGATGAGGAAACTATGGCAAACATGGCCTGGAATGACCTTCTGGTTTCTTGAGAGAAAATGAAAGTTCTGGGAGGTCCTACTGAGCTAGAAATAACCAGTATAGGAAAAGTGATAGATTGTATTGTATGCCTATTGTCCAAAGATCAATCCAGTTAAAATCTGAGGATGCAACCAGCTTCCTTGTAGGTTATGAAAGTCTAGGTCTCAACAATTCTCAAATAGGATCCTGTCAGTTATTGAGGAGTTGGGATATCTGGAGGAAGTAGCCACTTTGGCAAACCCCATAAATCATGTTTATAATACATAGAGCATTGTATTATCTAAACTGGAGCTGCCTGAGGGCAGGGACTCCTCCAACATGCAAAGATCTTCTAGCATTCTTACTCTGGTTCTATTCCTTGGACTGTGTAGAGAATCTAGGTGAATTCTGCCACTAATTTACTGTGTCACCCTGAACCAATCACTTTGTTTCTCAGGGCCTCAAATTTTCTCTTCTGTGTAATAAAAGTGTCTTAGTGTGTGCTCACGTGTGCATGTGTATATGTCTGTGTGAGTGTGTGTGTCTGTGTCTGTGTGTGGACCTCTTACTTAAAAAAAGTTTATTTTTTCCAATTATTTGTAAAGAGAATTTTTAACATTCAATTTTTAAAAATATTCTGAGTTCCAAATTTTCTCTCTCCTTTCTCTCTCCCCTTCCTAAGACAATAAGCAATTTGATACAGGTTATATGTGTGCAATCATGTAAAACATACTTCCATATCAGTCATCTTGTGAAAAAAGAAACAAACCTAAAAAAAACATACAAAAACAAGAAAGTAAAAAACAGCATGCTTCAATATGTATTCAGACTCCATCAGTTCTTTCTCTGGATGTGGAGAATAGCATTTTTCATTATAGGACCTTTGGGACTGTCTTGCTGAGAATAGTTAATTCATCCACAGTTGATCATAGTATATATAGTATTGCTGTTACTCTGTACAATGTTCTCCTGGTTCTGCTCATTTCACTTTGCATCAGTTCATGTAAGTCTTTCCATTTTTCTGAAATCAGCCTGCTCATTATTTCTTATAGCACAATAGTTTTCCATTACTATCATATATACCACAACTTGTTTAACAGTTTCCCAATTGATAGGTATCCCCTTAATTTCCAATTCTTTGCCACCATATAAAAAGACTTGCTATAAATATTTTTGTACAAATAGACCCTTTTCCCCTTTTTTTCCTTCCTCTTTGGAATACAGACCTAATAGTGGTATTGTTGCATAGTTCCATATTGTTCTCCAGAATGGTTGGATCAGATCACAACTCTACCAACAGTGCATTAGCATTCCCACATCCCTTCCAACATTTATCATTTTCCTTTTCTGTCATATTAGTCAATCTGAGAGATGTGAGGTGGTACCTCCAAGTTGTTTTAATTTGCATTTTTCTAATCAGTAGTGATTTAGAGCATTTTTCATTGAACTTCTCAGAAGAATGTTTTTAAAAGAATGAAATAAAATACATTGAATTACAAATGAAATCAATTATATTTAAATAAAGTTATCAAAATATTTTCCCTGTGGACCCTATGTTAAGGACCCTTGGAAATGGTCTCTAAGGACCTTTCCATCTCTAAATTCTATGATTCTCTAAAATTAGAGGTCTTGGGGGTATAGGCTACCCAAGCCTAAAAGAAGTCATACCCCAATGGTCCTAGACAGGACTCTGACATCCCCAAAAGACCAAAATCAGGGATTTTAAAACTTCTACCTCCCCTCAAGTGCCAACTCTTGGATCATGAGAGCTGCCACCACCAATTGGTTATTCCATATTTCTGTGGATCTTGTCCCCTAGAAACTTCCTTAGTATGAATTAACTGAACCAAATAGAGCTGGGAAAGGGATTCCTCTTCCTTTCATTGCTGGGAATGGAATAAAAGGAGTGCCTGAAGGGGCCAGACTCACTTACTTCAGGAACCATGTCTCTCTAAGTTAGTTCTCCTTGGCCTTGCCCTGGACTTCCTTCTTGTCTCCTTCTAAGGAAGACTTGGGGGCTGGGGGAGGTCTAAAGCTGAAAGATGCTTCTCAAAGCTGACCCTCTGGTCAGCCTTTGGAGGCTGTAGTTATGAGAAGTCCCCATAGAGGGCCAGAGGACCAGGGACAGAAATGCCTTGATCAGAGTAGGTAATGTACACATCCCACAAGAAACTAACTCCCTGGCCTTACCATAGATAGGATGGAGATTCTTAGTTTTTTGTGTCAAGAACCCCTTAGATACTCTAGTGAAACCTCTTCAACCCTTCTCAGAAGAATATTTTTAAATACATTAAAAAATGCATAGGATTACAAAGGAAGCTAATTGTATTAAAAGACAGTTATCAAGATATTAAGGGGAAAAAAACAAGTTCATGATGCTCAGAACATGAAATTCAAGAAACTCAGAGCTGGAAGGAACCTCTCAAGTCTCTACAGTGAGAAGGAGCCCAGTATCCCCAGGAAGCAGACCCTTCTGGAAAGTTATTAGTACAGATGGCTCTCTGAGGTTGAGAGCACCCCTTCCCTCCTCTGACCAGCACACCGGCTACATCCCACACCTCCTCATCCTTTGGGGTGCATGTATTTCAGGCACACATGGCCCCTTGCCCACATGTGAGTATGTACCCCGCCCACATGTGCAAATTAACAGCTTTGCACACACATGTGCCCAAGCCGTGTGCCAGGTGCAGTGCCCCCAGAACCAAACCACTCTGCTGTGTTGCTGAGCCAGGCTAGTACTCAAGTCTGGGGCTGGGGGCTGTCTCCCCACACTGGAGCCCCACTCTCTATCCCTTCCCCCAGCCCTAGTATGCTTAGGCCCTGGCTTCCCCCAGCCCCTCCCAGGGAACAAGGCTGAGATTAATAAACGGCCAGGCTCCCTCCCCTAATGGGCTCCAGCTGCACAAACATTCCCAGAATTCAGAGCCGCCTCTGTCTGGGACAACCCAGCCTCAGCCCTAGCATTCCTGGACCCCTCCACCCCCCCACCCCCAACGTCCCCCCCGCCCCCACCCCCAAGCCAGGGACAGCTGCTCCGGAACTCCAGCAACTGACAGGGGAGCAACTCCCAGTTCAGCTTTTCCAGAGGTGGGGAGGCCAATGACCTGGGGCTGGAGACCAGCAGGGGACATGTTGAAAATTGGACAGGGTGAGCAGGAGCCCACTTGAGCTCAACCGAAGGAAAGGCACAGACCTAGTAAGCAGTGGGTCCTGGGAGAGGCGCTGCTCTGGTTCATCTGACCTGCCCCAGGAGGCCTGTGAGCTGACAATACCTAGGAGGAGGTGATGGGGGGGGGGAACAGTGAGGCAGGACTGGGATGGGGAGGGGTCTTTCCTTCTCCTTTAAGAGATCCAGCTGTGGCTCCTCTGGAATCTGTAGCCTAGGCTGGACAAGCTTCAAATAGATCCTTATCAAGGCGAAGGAGAGAGGGAGAAGGAGAGAAAGAGAGAGAGAGATGGAGGGAGGGCCTGGAGGGTGGAGGAGGGGAAGATGGAGACAAAGTGAAACAAAATACAGCAAAGAGGGAAAGGTGGAAGAAAGTGGGGCCCCTCTATCTGTCCCCATTCTCTATCTCAAGGAGAAAGGGAAGGAACAACTTGTTCTATGGGGAAGTCAATTCTAGACTGTCACAAGTGGACTGAGTTCTGCTTGTGATTAAAAAAGAAGACAAATGTTCTTCCCACCCTGCTGAAAAAGTATAATAGGGTTCATGGATAGAGAAGTAGAAGGGACCGTGGAGTTTGTCTAATTCCATCCCACCCCCATTTCACAGATGGGGAAACTGAGGCTCAGAAAGTCTCAAGGTCACCCAATAGTGAACACAGAACAGGAATTTAAGCCCAAGCCTTCTGACTCCAAACCCCATGCTCTTTCCCAGGTCTTGTGTTGTCCTTTCAATCTGCTGATCTCTGACCCACAAAGTGTTCTAGACTAAAAATCAAGACATCTAAATTCTAGTTCCAAATCTGTGACTAATTCCTTAAGTGACCTTGGGCAAGTCACTTTTCCTCCTTTGAAAAAGTTGGGGTTCAGATTCGATGACCTTTACAGTTTGATTCCAGTTCTAATTTTTTCTGGGGGACAGAGGTAGGCTTTGGTGAGGGTATAAGGAGTATACATCTCTATACCCAATCCCAGAACTGAAAGAGAAATGAGGATTGAGGAATGAGGACCTGGAAAGAGATAGAGGCTGCCAACAACTGGAGTCCTGAAAGGCCCTCAGTCAATTAGTCCATGATCCATACATATCCCCATAGATAAGTAGTTCCTATGGACATATACTTGGGGAGGTGGAGATTAAGAGAGGAAAAATACATTCAGGGAACTCATGGGGATCACAGTCTTGTCCAGAACATATTCCTCCTTTGGACAGAATTGCCATAGATGTCTGTTGTAGGAGGACAAGATAGAGGCAAAAAGTGGAGAGCACTAGAAGTTTCCTGGAAAGAAGTGGGGTAGTGACTTCCTAGGAGGGAAAGAAAGCAAGGGGTAGGATACAAAGACAGTCTCCCAAGTTAATTTTTGTGATTCTTAATCATACAGATGGGAAACTCCCAGGTCTAAGGTTCCCCTTAAATGGCCGCCTTTATTGGGCTTATGATTTCAAGCTAAATCCCTCAGGACTTTGGAATCTTCTCTCCTTCCGCAAATCCATTCCTGATTAATCCAGCTACTGAGATTACATAATTTCTAATGCCTTCCTCCCACCTAAAATGCTCTTCTTTATTCCCCCAAACTGTTCCTCTACTTCTTATCGGCTATACTCCAAACTTCCCTGCCCCATTCAGTTAGTAAACATTTATTAAATACCTACTATGTGCCAGACCCTGTGCTCCAAGAAAACTTTTAAAATTTGCAACCACTTTTTAAATGTGCAATTCCAGTGACTGCATACTCCCTGTACCTTCCTCATCCCATCAGCTGTGATGTCTAGTGCTCTATTTATCCAGAGAATCTGTCCATATCACTCTATATCCCAATCCTAGTGGTCATGACATTTTAGCTACAGAATTGTGCTATTAGTGTTGGGAACTCCCAGCATGGAAATCCTCTACACAAACACTGAGATTTATAGTCTTAGTGAGGACAATTCATGGTTGTTGCTCTTTTTTTTTTTTTTTTAGTGATAAACAGCTGAAAATCAAAGGGGTACCAATCAGCTGGGGAGTAGTGGAACAAATGATGATATATGAACATAATAGAATACTACTGTTCTGAACAAAATTACAAAAGGGATGGTTTCAGTGAAAGCTAGGAAGATTTGCATGAACTGATGCAAAATGATATGAGAACCATGAAAATAATTTATACGATAACATTGCAAAGATGAATGATTTTTTATTTTTTAATCATTTATTTTTCTCCCTTTAAAGACATTTTAGACATTTTAGACACTTTAGACATTTTAAAGACATTTAAAGACAATTTTAACATCTTTTTTCAGAATCTTTTTTGAGAACCATATTTTTCCCCTTCTTCTCTCACCTGCCCCATCCCTGAGACAGTAAGACAGTACGAATTTTGATGTTATATATATGCGATCATGCAAAACAGATTTTCATATTAAAAAGACAATTTTGAAAGACATAAGACCTCTTATCATTGTAATGACCATCCAGAGGTCCAAAGCTACAAAAGCATGCTACTTACCTCCTGACAGGTGATGGAATCAAGAAGCATAGTGAAACATACAATTTTTAGACATGGCCAGTGTAGGGATTTGTTTTGCTTGACTATGAGCTACTCTTGCAAGAGTTTAAAAAAAAAAGTTAAAAATCACAGTGGGCAGGAGTGGGCTTTAGGAAGATCATATTAGTAGCCGAGTGGGAAGATGGGATTAGAGTGAACAGGGACTTGAGGCAGGGAAATCAGCTAATAGGCTATTTCAATAGTCCAGAAGGGAGGTGTTAAAGGTCTGAACCAGTGTCAGAGGAGAGAAAGAAGCTTCTCTTTATCTACCAGTCTAGGGCTTCTTTCAGTCCTTCCTGATCCTTTGTGTTCCGATAGATTTCTTACCATCCTCACCCACTCCCGACTTTCCATTAAAGTCACCAATTATACAAGTGTATGTTGATTCAATTTGGAGAGTACCAAATAATTACCCTACCTTGTCATCCTCTGCTATCAATGTTGCTGCATAAACTACAATTATTTTCAATGTGTTCTCTTTGCAAAAACTTATCAATTCAGTGGCACAGTGGATGGAGTACTGATTTGGGACCCAAATCCTGCCTCAGGCACTTACTAGCTGTGTGGCTTTTAGACTCAGTTTCTTCATTTGTAAAATGGGGAGAACAGTAGCACCTACCTCCAGGGTTGTTATGAAAATCAAATGAGAGTTTACATACGTACATACATACATACATACATACATACATGCGTAAAGTGCTTTGTGAACTTTAAAGTACTGTATAAGCCCTATCTCTCATCATGAGTACTACTGTAATAGAAGATGATTTAGTGTCCCATGAAATAATGTTTCTTGTTGCTATTGAGTGTATGATAAAACTTATTCTCCTCATTCCTTTCTTTGTCTCTTCAAGGACTACCTGTGGGCCACTTTTCCATTTTGCTGTAACTTTTGTCTTGGGTCTTTGTTTATAAGAGAGAATGCCAAGAGGATCTGATTCAAATACTTCGGACCATCCACTCCCTGGTCATTGGATAGATCTCACATTTTAGAGTAACAACAGGGAGATTAAAGTTTAAAGATAGTCCAAAATAAGGGCTCTTAACCTGGGATTGATGGACCTTCAAAGGGTGTATAGACGGATTTCAGGGGATCTGTGAACTTGTATGAGAAAAATGTTTTCATCACTGTATTGCAATATAATTGGTTTCCTTATGATCATGTACATTTCATTTTATGCATTAAAAATATTCTGAGAAGGGAAGCACAGATTTCACCAGTATATGAAAGGCGCTCACGTCACAAAAAGAAAAAAGTTAAGAATCCCCTGGTCCTAGGTACCATTCTTAGTTCTCTCAGTCCTCCATCACCACAGAGGCAGCATCAGAAGACTCAGGACCATATTGTATTTTTCTTTGTTTTCTAGGTTGCTATGGCCCTAGAATTCATCACCAAATGGTCAACCTACTGGTGATGAGATTCTCCATATTCGACTAGGCTGGGCCTTAGAACACAGACTTCGTTTGTAGCCAAGACCATTCTTGAAACCTTTTTTAGTACATTCAAATCTTCCAGAGCTTACAGTGGAAAACTAGGAACCTTTTGTTTATTGATAGAAAGTGACAGCGTTTATCCATCTAATGCAGGTTTCTAGCCAAGCCTGGAACATTTTACAGGAGACTTCTCCAGTTGGTGAGAGAATGCTGACACATCATTGCATGCCTACATGAGACCCAGAGATGGTGCAGGAGCCTTGGAGAGGGAATCTCCATATTATTCAAGGAAGCGCAAACATGGTTGGAACTCTCACCAGGACCAACTTCAGTCATGAAGAGAGGGAAAAACTGATAGGCCAACAACTAGCTTTAGCCCCAAAGAGCCATGACCAAAACAAAAGATGCTATGAGAAAAAATACATTGTTGGGGTGGTGCAGTGAATTTAGCACTCACCCTGTAGTCAGGAAGACCTGAGTTCAAATGTGCCCTCAGACACTTAACACTTACTAGCTGTGTGACTTTGGGCAAGTCACTTAACCCTAACTTCCCTGCCTCCCCCCCTCCAAAAAGGAAAAAAAATACATTGTCAAGGCCTTCACTGGAGGGATAGGGTTCTCTTGAGAAACCTTAGCGTTCAGGGGACTCATAAGTTAGCTGATAAATGGAAAGCTTCATACAAAGTTGTTGAGAGCAGGGGCAACTAGCCCATTTACAAAATAGCCCCTGGAATGGTAGGGAACTCATCAAGACTATTCACTCCCACCATGCTTTGCCTGCTGGAGGGTTCGCTTCATTTTCTAAGGAGCATAGAGAGAGACATAATGGACACTCACCTCTCAAAGGCTGGGGGAAAAAACCACCGATTAGGAGAGTCTCATGCCAAATGCCCCAGGCTTGGTTAGAAAGCTGGGTTATATATGTTTGCTTTCAATAAAAACAAACCCTCTCTAGCCCACACTACCTGTGATTATAAATATGTAGATCTACATATAGTCTATTTCCAGGAGTGGGGCATCTATGACCTTGAGGCCACATGTAGGCTTCTAAGTCCTCAGGTACGGCCTTTTGACTGAATCCAAGTTTTACAGAACAAATCCTTTTATTAAGGGAATTTGTTCTGTGGAGTTTGGGTTCAGTCAAAGGACTGCACTTGTGTGCACATGTGGCCTTGAGGTTGCAAGTTTCCCACCCCTGGCATTCCTTCATATACGTACCTACTTGCTGTAAAGGAACATTGTGATAGGGCATGGGATTTACAGCCGTATGGGGCCTTGGAGTTCATCTCCTACACACCCCTAATTTGACACAGAAGGAAACTGAAGCCTTGTCCAATAGATAGGATAAATAACTAGTAAAACCCAAATTGAAACCCAGGTCTTCTGCCATCCATTGCCTTCAAGACACCTACCTAGCTTAAGGGGGTCATAGATTTAGAGCAAGAGGGGAGCTTAGAGGCCACAGGGTCCAATCTTTTCATTTTTAGGATGAGGAAAGCTAAGGCTGAGAAAGTTAAATAGCTTGCCTGGGGTCACATAATTTTATCTGTGATAGGATTTGAATCTGGGTCTTTCTGATCCCAAGTCTAATGCTCACTCTGCCACACCGCCTCTCTTACTATAGAGGATGGCTTTCTCCTGAGAAAATAAATGAAAGATTGTACATTCGTTCATTCTGTGCTCAGCCAAATCACACTATTTCTTTTTCCCTCACACGCTTCTTTCCTTTCCCAGGAACTCCAAAGCCTTAAGTAGATTCTTGCTCCCAGGTTCCCCCATCATATCTGATCTTAATCTCTTCCTCCTCTTTCAAGGTCCCAATTGGGCACCACAGTTCCATGATTTCCTTTCTTGGTCCCAACCAGCTCTAAAAGATGCTTCCTACCGTGAATCTCTCAGGTCATTGTATATAGATCTCTTATAGAGACTTATATTCTAACTTGTAGTTATTTAGGGTATGTGCCTCATCATCCTATTAGAGTGTAAACTCCTTGAAGGCAGGGATAATATAATTTTCCCCTCCTCTACCTAAGAGGGCATAGCTTTTCAGCTAGAATCTAATCTAATCTAATCCCCTCATTTTACAGATGGGGAAACTGAGTCCCAGAGAAAGGAAGCTATGGGCACAATTAGTGACAAAGCTTGGACTAGAATCCAAGTCTCTTGACCTTCCTCTGCAAGTACATTGCTATTCATATCATACTATAATTTCTCCCAGCAAATAATAACTGCTTGATAAATGTTTGTTAGATTATTTGATTATTTGGGATATTCATTAAGTACTATTGAATTGGAAAATAAGTGAGGTTTATAAACCCTGAGGTCCAGAGATCTAAAGGCTTTGTCCCCTGAGAGGCTGGGATGGTGGGCAGCAGACATGATACCAGAACCCAGAATTGAGACATGATCTTCCCCTTCCCAGGTCCCTGTGAAGGAATGAAGACAATCCAGGCTTCATCTTTACAATTCCCCATACGCTGAGCCCCATAGAAATAATAATTATGGCATCATAGATTTAGAACTGGAGGAGAGCCCTGGACTCACTCCTTTTACAGATGAAGAAGGAGCCACGTCCAGTTATCCTGATCTGTATCTGGCCACTGGACCCAGATAGCACTGGAGGAGAAAGTGAGGCTGGTGACCTTGCACAGCCCTGCCTCACTTAAATCCAGTTCACTTGCTTGGCATCACCTACCTGATGTCAGGATCCTATGAAGGACAAGCAGCAGCAACAGATGAGAAAACGGAGGCCCAGTTGTGGTAGAGGAGATACAGAACTGGCCTTAGTCAAAAAGATCTGAGTTCATGTGCCACCTCTGACACATACTAGGGCTGTGACCCCACGCAAAGCTGTGCAGCCAACTCTTTAAGATTGTAACTTGTAGAGCAGGTACCCATCTGCCTTAGGAGGAAGGCTTCTCACTTTCCCTTCACCAATGAGATCACAGGTCTAGTCAAAGAAAAAAAATGAAAAATAAGAAGAATCGTATTGATTGTTGACTGTGCATGCTAGACATGCTGAATCAGGAATCCTGCCTTCTGACTCCCAGCTCTGACACTATAGCCATGTTATCATGGGCAAGGTACTTCACCTTTTTTTCCTTATCTGTAAAATGGGTATAATATCTACTTCGCAGAATTATTGTGAGAAAAATGTACCTTCCCTGAAACTCAAAGCCCTAAGGCACTATATTTTATTCTCAAAAAGTCCCATGAGGGAGATCAGACAGAGGGTGCCATCTCTATCTTACAGATGGGAAAGATTCAGAGAGGTTAAGGTCACACAACTGGTAAACAGCAGAGCTCACGCTCAAGCCAAGTAGTCCTGACTCGTAGGGTACTGGAACATTCTTTCACTGCCCCCAGAGAGAAAGAACTCAGGAATCCAGAACCCATAAAACCTCCCACTCTCAAGAAGACTCATTCAATCTACATCTACTTAAATGAGTGTGGCATTGTGTAGGCTAATTGTCAGAAGGGAAAGGCCAATGAAATTCAGTTCTTTATCCTTAGCTCCCCCAAAGAGAAAGATTATTTGTCTAAGAAATCCCCTTCTTTCCAAAATTATTTATGGATTTGGGAATAATTGGGGAGGAGTGAGGAGTGAGGGGGAAGGTTGGAAGGGAAACGAATAATTAATATAAAAATAGCTGCTTCTTTTTTTTTTTGATGGGGGAAGGCAAGGCAATTAGTGTTAAGTGACTTGCCCAAGGTCACATAGCTAGTAAGTGTGTCAAGTATCTGAGTTCAGATATGAACTCAGGTCCTTGACTCCAGAGTTAGTGCTCTACTCACTGCAGCACCTAACTGCCCCCAAAATGGCTTTTAAAGATGCTAATGTTATGTTTATAGAGGAAGCCTGGCAATGGATAGAACATTGTCTCTGGAATCTTGATAACCTGGATTCAAATCCTGTCTCTGAGACATATTAGCTATGTTACCCTGTACTTTGAGACTCATCTACTGAGTCATAGATGAGTTGACATGATCTGAATTAGTAGGAGTACCTTATGTTATTGTTAATGCTCATGTTCTTCCTGTGGAGAGTTCAGAGACCAGGAGACATCCCTTTAAGTCTCTGGGCCTCTATTTTGTCATCTATAAAATGAGCTGTCACATACTAGTAAGAGTTTTAATGACCTTAAAGATCATTTAAGTCAGAGGTGACAAATACTTAGCTCACAATATTCCTAAATGCAATCCTTATTATTATTATTAATCCAGATTAAATTTTAATTGGGAAATATTCAGCAAAATAAAATAAAACATAGATAATGTTAATATGTAGTTTTCTATGTCAATATGCGGCTCATGGGGATCTTTATGTACTGGTTTAATGATCCCAGTTTCTATTTGAGTTTGACCCCAGTGGTCTACACCAACACCCTCATTTTATAGATAAGAGACCTAAAGCTGAGCTAGGATATGTGACTTGCCCAAGGTCACACAATTAGTGGCAGTGCCAGGACTCAAACCCAGGCTTCTCTTGACTGCTAGTTAGTTCAGTACTCTCTCCACAGAATAACATGGTGCCCCTGAGGTGATCTTTAAGAGCATTCTAATATGTACATCCCTGAGAGGCAAGTAGGGAAGGACGGACGGACGGAAGGAAGGAAGGAAGCTATCATATATTAAACACCTACCTACAGAAAAAAGGATGAACAACAACAACCTACCACTTTTTATAAATATTCTCTAACTTGATCCTTATAACAACTTAGGTCACCTACCTCAATTTCCTCAATTTTAAAATGGGGGGTAGGTATTATAACACCTGTCTCACCACAACAACATTGGAAGATAGATGTTACAATTATTCCCCATTTTACACTTGAGGAAACTGAGGTAGACAGAGATTAAGTGACTCCACCAGGACACAAAGTACCTAAGGCTGGATTTGAACTCGTGACTCCTGACCCAGTGCTCTATCCACTAAGTCACTTAGCTACCTAGGGAGGATGGAAGATCTATCTATGGGTCTGCAGAGTAAGGATAACAAGGAATATAGGGTGTAAAATTAAATGAATGAACTATCACAGACTGTTACGTACTGGTCCCCTGGGTTCAATTTTGAAGTCAAATTTGAGTTTGATCCCACTGTCTGGACAAGGACAACAAGGATCTATAAAATCCTTGTTGGACAAATCATAATAGCATTTTGTTTGTTTCTTTTCCATTAGCATTTTAAATCATAGTGTGTCCATTGGGGTTTTCTTAGCAAAGATGCTGGAGTGGTTTTCCATTCCCTGCTCCAGCTCATTTTACAGATCAGGAGACTGAGTCAAACAAGGTTAAGTGACTGGTTCAGGGTCACACAGCTCATATGTGGGATTCGAACTCAGATTTTCCTGACTCCAGGCCCAGTGCTCTATCCACTAGACCACCTAGTTGTATAGGTCATACTTCCCTAATTGATTGCAAATGTCTTGAGAGCTGGGACTATTTTGTTTGTATTCCTGTCTCCCTCAACACTTTGATCGCTGGGCTTTGGTTTCTACCCAGGGTCTGGAGCATTCTGGGCAATGAATTAGTCAGTAAACATTTATTAAGTACCTCCTATAAAGCAGTCACTGTATCTAAAGATACAGTCACTGCCCTCAAGGAACTTGAATTCTATCAGAAGATACAGCAGGTACATCTATAGGAATATATAATATAGATACAAAATTACGGAGAAGATCACAAAGAAAAGGCTCATGTCGAAAAAGACACTTGAGCTGAATCTTGGGGGAAAAAAATCTAGAAATTCTAAAAAGTAGAGCTCAGGAGGAACATAGTCCAAATATGAAGAACAATCAGTGGAGCAGTAGATAGAATGTTGGACTTGCATTTAGGAACACCTGAGTGTTCAAATCCTTACTAGCTCGTGTGACTCTAGGCAAGTCATTTAATCTCTTCCTGCCTCAATTTCCTCATCTAGAAAATGGAATCATAACAGCACCTACCTGCCGGAATTGTTGTGAGGGTAAAATGAGATAATATTTGAAAAGTATCATGTAAACTTTAAATCACTACAGTGAATGCTAGCTATTATTGTTAGCAATGCAAAGGAAAAGATTGGTGGGAAAAAGAGTGCTGAAAATAATGAACAAAAATTAAGCCAGTGGGACTGGAGTATAAGAAGTACAAAGGGAAGCAGAGGATAATAAGGCTGGTATAATAAGACAGGACAGGGGATCAGATTGTAAAGGGTTTTAAATGCCAAACAGACAGGTTCATATTTGATTCGGGAGGTAATAGGGAGCTGTTGAAATTTATTGTGACATAGCTAGAATTACACTTTAGGAAAATCATTCTGACCACTGTGTGGAGTATTTATTGGAGGGGGGAAGACCAACTTAAGAGGCTATTGCAATAGTCCAGGCAAGGGGGTGATAAGAGCCATGAATAGGAAATTAGGAGAGGATGTGAGAAATATTGTAGAAATAACAAGATCTAGAGCAGTGGTTCTCAACCTTCCTAATGCCGTGATCCTTTAATACAGTTCCTTATGTTGTGGTGACCCCCAACCATAAAATTATTTTTGTCGCTACTTCATAACTGTAATTTCGTTACTGTTATGAATCGTAATGTAAATATCTGATATGCAGGATGTATTTTCATTGCTACAAATTGAACATAACCCACAGGTTGAGAACCGCTCATTCTAGAGCCTGAGAGTAAGAAGTCAGTAATGACACCAAGGTTATGATCCTGGGTGATTGGAAAGACGGTGGAGCCCTCCACAGAAATAGAGAAGTCCAGAAGAGGCCAAGTTTCTCTCTTTGGCTTTTTGTCCCCACCTGGAGTTGCTCCAGATAAATCTACTATAATCATATTATCTCTTGTGTCTTGGGCTCCCTAAATATGGGTAATAAGTTCCTCAACCTCTAAAGTAGGGGGATGTGGTTCCTCTCTAGCTCAGTTGATGTATTTATAATAAGTAATAATTAGGAACTAATAAGGTGTTAAACTGATTGTAGAGATGTGTCTACATCCTGACTCCTAAATGATGTGTGAAAATCTTGCTCTGAAGAATTAAATGGAGCACTCTAATTGTGGGGGAAAAAAACAGAACAAACTAGCCCCCACCATTTGAAAGTTAAAGGTAATTTCAGAGGAAGGCCTTGAGTCTGTATTGGAAGGTAACAACAAGGGGAAGAGAAGATTACTCTCTCTTCCCATTACATGTCATCTGGAAGCAACTTGCCCAGAGGCAGATATCACATCCAGCCATCCAAGACTTCATTGGTCTAAGTGAGATTAATGCATTGTTGAGGTAATAGACACACAGATACAGAGAAACAGTCATCCAAAGGAGGGAACAGTTTTAAAGGGTGGGACCTATAGCATTTGAGAATAGAGATAAAAGAGAGAAGCAGATCCTGGAAACCCAGTGTGGGAGCTCTATGAAGAAAGGAATTCCAGGCCCCATGGCACCAGAAGTTGTTAGTTGCTTTTGCCTCATATGAATCCTACATGTATGTATGTGTAGGAGAATGAATCCCAGATTTACGGGGGAAATATTTTATAATTATATTTTTGCTATGCCATTTGAGCAAATGCATTTTATAAAGAGTTAATAGAGTCTATAGGCTAATTGCTTTTTAATTGATTTGTTTATTTACTTTCAATTTACAAGGTTCAGTTCCACAATCCCTTGAGTTTCAAATTTTCTCCTGTCTCTCTCCCCCACCCCCACCCCCACCTCTATGGTGGCATGCAATCAAGTATAGGATCTGCAAATACTTTCACATCGGACATTAGTCTAGTTGTATAGAAGGGTTGTAACTGATGGAGTGAACAATGGGAGAGAGGAAACAAAACCAAACACGGAAAAAGAAAGAGAGCATGTGGTTTGCTTTGGACTCCATTTAAACTCTGTTCTTTCTAGTTCTTTCTCTGAATGTAGATATCTCCTTCCATCCTGAGACTTGTAGAGTTGTCTTATAACTGTTTGTTGCCGAGAAGAGTCCAGTTTATCAAAGTTGTTCGTCACACATACGTTGTGTCTGTCATTGTGTACAAATTTCTCCTGGTTCTGCTCTTCTCACTTAGCATCAGTTTGTACAAGCCTCTCCAGGTAAATATGAAGTCCATCTGCTCCTCATTTCTTATGGCACAATAGTATCACATTACATTTATATATGACAACTTGTTTAGCCATTGTCCAGTTGATGGGTATCCCCTTAATTTCCAGGTTTTTGCTACCACAAAGAGAGCTGCAATAAATATTTTTGTACATATGGGTCTTCCTCCCACTTCTATGATCTCTTTAGGATACAACCCTAGAAGTGGTATTACTGGGTCAAAGGGTATGCAATTATTTATAGCCCTTTGGGCATAGTTCTAGATTGCTCTCCAGAATGGTTAAATCAGTTCACAACTCCACCAACCTCTAGGAACCTAACCAGAAAGCATGAATGCAAACTGGGGGAGTAAGTCCAGAGGGCGTGCTATATAAGATATTAAGGTACAGGATAATGCTTATTTCACCCCACAGAAAATGCATACCACATAAAGTATACTCAGGCTCAGAACTAGATACAGGACCATTCAAATAACATTCCTGTCCTCATCTCTTACTGGAAGGGAAGTAAATTTGGGATTGTCATTGAGGCAGCCTATGGACAGTCACCTGAATCCCTCTTTCCCATCATAATACAATGTTGTCCCAAGACTCATGGTAACATCCAGTAATTTAGGATCTTCTGGAAAGTAATCATACTTTGGTGATTGCTGAACAAGCAACCACCCCACTGAACCTGTCCAGACTCGCTGATTGCTTTCCAAGAAAGTGATCCTTTTCTGTCCCCAAGGAACATGACATATAGAAATCTCATTCTTTCTCTAGAAGACCCAATACCCGAATTCTTGAATCCATAAACTCTTTTTTGGGGGCTTGGGGGGGAGGCAATCGGGGTTAAAGTGACTTGCCCAGGGTCACACAGCTAGTGCTTACTTTAAATCAGTACAATGAATGCTAGTTATTATTGTTATCAATGCAAAGGAAAAGAGTGACGGGAAACGAAGTACTGAATATAAGGAACAAAAATTAAGCCAGCTGGATTGGACTATAAGGAGTACAAAGGGGAGTAGAGGATAATAAGGCTGGTATAATAAGACAGGTTGAGGGATCAGATTGTAAAGGGTTTTAAATGCTTATCTGAAGCCAAATTTGAATTCACATCCTCCTGACTTCACGACCAGTACTCAATCCACTGTGCAGCACAGCTGCTCCAAATCCATGAACTCTTGAACTTGAGATTACCAATGAGGTCATTCCCAAAGCTGGGACTCCCCATTTGGGCAGAACAAGAATGTATATGGGTGGTTTTTGTCACATGTTTCTGCAGGTAATCTCTTGGTGCCCAGATTGCTACCAGTTCTTGAGTGAGAAAAGTCCACTCTCAGATCTCTGATCTCTGGCTTGTGCTCAAAAGAGAACAGAAAGCAGTCAGGAACTCTCAGGACACCTGGGAAAATACATGCAACTTGCCATGTGCTTCTAGGGAGAATTGTATTGCCTGGGCCCAACAATGCAAGTCTGTTCTGTTGCAAGTAGGTCTACTTTCTCAAAGTCTAAGTGAGAAAGGAGGCAGGGGGTGGGCAGGAACTAAAGTGGTCTCCCAGCTCACATTTTATATACTGGGTCAGGGGTGCTACATTAAGAAGAATAAGTCCCTGTGTCCTCTCAGAAGTGGGCATGCCCCTATATTCTGTGGGGAAGTACCCCTTAGAATGATACTTGCAAACAAAGGGCCATGTCCTATTATCACATCTATTGAGGAACTCTTCAAACTGATCAATGACTCCTCTGGCTATCTCCTGTATATCCTGAGTCCTCAGGTCCCAGCAAATCAAACCAGGGTGCATTTGAGAACAATGATCTTTGTAGCCCAGTCTGGGGAACTTCTTGTGCCCCTTAGGCAAGGAGAAAGCAATATCAACAATTCAAGACAGTCCCCTGGACCAATTACAGTTCAAAGATAGTTCCATTACCTAGCCTAAGAGGAATTCTCCCACAGGAGCAAAGCCTATGCCAGGAAATGAGGATGTTGGAAGATTTCATAGACCTTTTTGAGCCACAGGAGGAAGAAGACAGTGGATGTCTGCCTTGTTCAGCCCCTGACTTGGAAATCCCCAACTGGATTCTTTACTAACACTTGAGCAGGTTCACAACTAAGATTTAATGACCAGAGCTTTGTCCCAGGATGCCAACATCTGCCAGCAGAGTGGGGTGATGTATTAGTCTGGAGACTGCTATTCTACCAACTTTTACCTCATAGTGCTCAGTAGGCCTGAAATTCATATCACAATCCCATTCCCTCATCTGGCCCTAGGGTGCCACCCCCCCCCCATGCTCCTACCCCTTAAGTACTGTTTTCCCAAGGCCCACTGGAATTTCCCTCCAACCTCACCAGACTTTCTAAGGGATGGGCTGCCCCTCTGCTACTGGAACTACAACTGTGAAGAAACTGTCCTCTGCACAACTGACTCCTCTACCTCCCTTTTTTTTCCCCCAGCTTGAGGAATTCCTAGTTCTTACTCTATACTTAAGGACTGAAACTCAAAGGGATAGGAAAGGCTTAGTTTATAGCAATAATCTTAGTGTTCCAGGCTTCCAAATGGTGATGTTATGACTTTCTCTGCCTGGGGCCCTCTGAATGTGTCTTTAGTGAGGACCCAGTCAAAATGTGTATATGCGGTAGTAAGGGCGCAATGGCCAAGATTTTAATCTTAATTCTGGAGGTAACAGGGAGACACTGGAGTTTATTGAGTAGGGAGCTGATAGAGTTAGACCTTTGCTTTATGAAAATCACTCTATCAGCTTAGTGAAGGATGGATTGTTTTGGGTAGAAACTGGAGGTAGGAAGACCAATTAGGAGGTTATTTTAATAATCCAAGCAAGAGGCAATGAGGGCCTTAACTAGAAACTGAATTTTTACCCCTTTTATATTCCTAAGTTTATCACAATATTTATACATAGGCTAGGGATAGGGGTTGAAATTGTGCTTTCCTTGGCATGGGGAGCGCTCTGGATCAGGAAACAACCTCTACCAATATATGTTGGCCCTTTATCTGTAACTTAGTCTTAGAGAGTCACCTATAGTGTGGAGAAATTAAAAATGATCTGTCGCTCTTCCCTTCCCTACCAAGATGGCCGTGTGTATCGCGGTGATCGCCAAGGAGAATTACCCACTCTACATCCGGAGCATCCCTGCAGAGCATGAGCTGAAGTTCCATTACACAGTACACACATCTCTTGATGTGGTAGATGAAAAGGTCTCTGCAATGGGAAAGGCCCTTGTGGATCAGAGGGAGCTCTACCTGGGACTCCTGTACCCCACAGAAGACTACAAAGTATACGGCTATGTGACGAATTCCAAGGTGAAGTTTGTTATGGTGGTGGATTCCTCCAACACAGCACTTCGAGACAACGAGATCCGCAGTATGTTTAGAAAGCTACACAATTCCTACACAGATGTCATGTGCAACCCCTTCTACAACCCTGGAGACCGTATTCATTCTAGAGCCTTTGATAACATGGTGACTTCCATGATGGTGCAGGTTTGTTGAGACAGAGTATAGTTTACAGTTATTTCTGAAAAATGCTGTTTTGTACTGAACTGCGGATGTCTGTATATATTGCCGCCTCCTGTGAATAAGATGAAAGTCGCTCTCTTTGGATGTGCAAAGACTGTTGTGTAAAGTGAGACTGTATAAAGCTTATTTCAGTAAAAAGTTGAATCTGTTGAAAAAAAAAATGATCTGTCTAGGGGCGGCTAGGTGGCACAGTGAATAGAGCACTGGCCCTGGAGTCAGGAGTACCTGAGTTCAAATTCGGCCTCAGACACTTAACACAAAAAACTAGCCGTGTGACCTTGGGCAAGTCACTTAACCCCAACTGCCCTCCAAAAAACAAAACAAAAAAAAAATGATCTGTCTAGGATCACACAATATGGAATATGATCCTATGGGATAACTTGCCCAGGGTCACATAATTTAATTAGTAAGAATCTGAGGGAATATTTGAACCCAGTGGTTCCTGATTGCAAGGCCTGCATTCTCTCCACACATCGTGCTGGCCTTTCTGTCTCATACATAATAGGTACTTAATATTTGTCAAATAAGGGGCGGCTAGGTGGCGCAGTGAATAGAGCACCGGCCCTGGAGTCAGGAGTACCTGAGTTCAAATCCGGCCTCAGACACTTAACACAAAAAAACTAGCCGTGTGACCTTGGGCAAGTCACTTAACCCCAACTGTCCTCCAAAAAGCAAAAAAATATATATATATATATATTTGTCAAATAAATGACTAGTTAACATATACATGCAGCATTCTGCCTTTCTTCTCCCATCTTGCCACACACCACATCACACGTAACACAAGTGTACAAACACAAATCTTCATTCAAGCCACATTACAACTCTGAAAGCTTCCTTTGAGGTCCAGATTCTAGGAAGAGCTCATGAGTCTGGGCCTATGCTGCTTACTCTGCCCCCCTCACTCTCCAAGGCACTTAGGAGTAGCTTGTCCTACCCCTTCCTATCTCTAACAGCCCCCCCCCCAATCCCCCAGCCTGGCAACATTGAATACACTCATCTTCCCAAGGAGTGTTCTTGCTTCCTTTCAGAGCTGGACAAGAGGGAGAGGGCCACAGTGACAGACCCAGAGGCAGGAGATAAGGGGAGGCCATCCTCTTGGTCACAGACACTCCCCTGCCTCCCTCTTCATTCAGTGACTGCACCATCCAGATATTTCTGAAATGCAAGCTTAAACCCCTCAGCACTGCTGAGCCTAGGATGCCTCAGGGAGCAGCTGGAGGGGGGGGGAGGATAGAGAGAGAGGGAGAGGGGAGGAGAGAAGAGGGAGGGGGAGGGGGGAGAGAGAGAGAGAGAGAGAGAGAGAGAGAGAGAGAGAGAGAGAGAGAGAGAGAGAGAGAGAGAGAGAGAGAGAGAGAGAGAGAGAAGAAAAACAGAAGTATCTAAGTATCTAGCAGGAGTGGTGGCGGCTAGCCCAGTGGTGGCTGGCCTGGCCACCCCCCTCCCTCCACCCCAGGGGCTGGGACTGGTGATTATTTGGGTTAATTATGTCCAAGTCATTTCCGATTGGCACAAGCCCACCCACCCACAGAGTCTGCCAGGAAGGCCGACAGTTCCAGGCTGGGGGTCAGGATGCTGGGGCTCCTTCCTGACCCAGCTAGTAACCCTGCAGAGTGAGACTAAGAGGGGCCCTGCCGTTTCAACATTTGTGAAACCAGGAGGACAATTTCCCCTCCCCCTTCCCTTTCCCCCCTCCACCCCCAGCCCCATTCCTCTCCTCACCAACTTTCTCCTCCCATCCTTCCTCTGCCCCTCTATTCCTTCCAACCTCCCCCCTCCCCCCTCACCATCCCCTCCTCCCCGTTTCTCCCCATACATAGCTACATATCCCATTTCTTTAACCCTCCCTCTCCTCCCCACCCCCACCCCCCAGGTCTGGAATGAAATCACAGTTGGGGATGTGAGTTCCGAAAAAGGTCCCGACATAAACACAAATAATCACCCTGATTGGGACTAATTATAAGGGCTCGGTTTGGGGGCTGGAGGCTTCAGAGAGCTTGGCTTTCAAACAAAGGGGCCCCGGCGTCCAGCCCCCAGCTAGGGTGCTGGCTCTTCTCCACAGCTGGGACAGGAATGAAGGGGAGTAGGGAGGGAAGAGAATGCCCCCCGAGGCCTGTACAAAGGCAAGGGGGAGGGCAAGGAGAGACGAAGATGCTTTAACTGCTCTTTAACTGGGAGAGTTTATGTCCCAGCCCTTGGGATAAATAAACATACACACACGTACATATATGTATATCCACCTCCCCAAAGTCTGTTCCACTTTCTTGTAACTGTTCTGCTCTTCCAGTCCCCAAAATGCTAGGGCCTCCTCAGGTGGTTTCAATGAGCTGCAGGGTCTCGGAAGGAGGAGGAGGAGGAGGAGGAGGAGGAGGAGGAGGAACTAGGCAGGGGTTCCTCTGATCGTGATGGAGAGAGGGGGAGGGGAAGGGGGCTCAAAAGAAGCCAGCTGTGAAAAGCTCCAGTCCTAATTAGCCAGCTTCAAAGCCCACCGTCCTGATGAAGAGTGTTCCTGAATGTATGCCCTGTGCGCTCAGGCAAGGAGGACATCTCTGTCCAATCAGGGAAGGGAGAGGAACTTATTCCATTTCTCTCTCCCCCTACCTCCTTAAAGCTGGGGCAAGGCACTGCAAAGCAGAGCAGAGGAAGAGAGAGCAAAGAAGCCACTTTGGCTCTGTTTTGTTCAAACTAGCTTGGCCTCCACCCTCTAGCTCCCTGCCAAATCCAGCCATCTTACCCAACCCACCAAGTGCTCTCCAGCTCTCATCCCCCCCCCCTTTGAAAGCAAAACCCTTTAAAGCAGTTTCTTCACCTTTTTTTGTGCGGTCTCCCTTGGTACTGGTGAAACCTATGAACCCCTTCTCAGAATAATTTTTAAATGCACAAAATAAAATATGTAAATGTCTTTTAATTATGCCTAAATGGCTAGTGGGATGCCTAAAATGCCTAAAATAAAATGCATACAATAAAATACTGTACCTAATACTACATGTAGTATATAGTATTATAGATAGTAAAGATGTAATTTTTTCATCTAAATTCCCAAAATCCTTAAAATCTATTCCCCTCCCTGGGGGAGGGGGGGGGAATTCTCACTTTCCAAAAAAGAGGCATTCTGTATAACACTTTTTATCCAACAGATATGTTCCTCATCCCTATTTGGGAACTTGAATCAATGAGTGTTTCCTCCACTTCCGCTCCTCAGATATTTCCAGGGGATCCTTAGACTTTAGGTCAGAACCACTTGCATGAAGAACCCAGAAACTCCTCATCCCCCCCCACTCTCAGACCCTATTGCCATATCTAGTTCCTTTTACAATGAAAATGACTAAATTGTCTCACTTTCAAATCCCAAGTGAAGTGGCCCTGTGTATAGCTCTGTTGCCTCAGTGAAAGGTGTGGATGAGCAAGGTAGAAATAGCATTTTGCAAGGTAGAAATAGCATTTTAAGGTTTGCAAAGTGCTTTACAAATATTGTCTCACTCGATTTTCACAACAACCCTGGGAAATAGGTGCTATTTTTCAGATGAGAAAACTGAGAAAGAGATGGAGTGACTTGCCCATGGTCACACCGCTAAGTGTCCGAGGCTGAATTTTATCTCCTGAGTCTTATCTACTGCCACACCTAGCTGCTCTTGGGCAAGACCAGGTTTAGGGGAACTCCTGGGTTCCTCAAACTTCTTGCTACACATGGCTGCATTGACTCAACTCAGTCCTCTCAGTTACAGGTGACCTGACCCAGCACTCTTTCCTATTAGGGATATCAGGAAGGAGGGTGGCTTTTTGAGTTTAAAGAATATGTAAATAAGTTTCTTAGAGACAGTGGGACCACCCTGTAGACCTAAGATGGTTTCTCAGAGGCTCGAGCCACTACTCCCATTCTCACTTTTCAAAAAAGAGATCTCCAGTGTAATGCTTTTGCCCAATAGACATGCTACTCATGGAGTGGAACATGGGGGTAATGAGTGTTTCCCCTATTCCCCTCCCCAGACATTTCCAGGGCCTCAGTTCAGGTGGAGGAAGTGACCTACCTCTTGCTGGGATTCCTGGAATAACCCAGGAGCTCAGTGGCTTGGTGTTCTGGCCGAGCCTGCCCCCATCCCTGCTCCCTCCCAGGATTCACACAGAAGAGTTTTGTCTCGGAAAACTGAAATGGCTTTTTCTAGCATTAGCTCTTACAGGAGCCTCTTAAAGGGGAAACTTTTTTTTTTTTTAACTAATGGAAAAGTTTTCAAGAGCAGTAAGGTGGGCACAGGAGGAGAATAGTAGTGCCTTAGGAGAAGGTCAGTGAAAGGAGGGGAAGAATCAAGAGGAGCTCAAAACCCAGGGAGGGAAGGAACAGACCTTTTTGTTCTTGGCAGGGTCAGGCTGGGGAACAGGATTAAGGACACATCTCCAGTAGGATGCCCTGGGCTGGTTTAGGAAAGTTTTCAACATGGCCCTTCGGGTGAGGGCATTCTTCCTCAATACCAGTTCCTCCACCAAGCCTTAGGCCTAATTCTCCCAGAGAGGGACTCTAACCAGCCCACTGACAATGTGGAAATAGATTCCCATCTCTAGAGCATTTCAAATCTTCAAAGTACTTCTCCAGTTCCACATTTCCTTTTAGTTTTTCTATCACAGGAAGGAAGGAACGAGGTAAGAATGTGTAAGTGAACTTTTTCTCCTATTTCACCTTAGAGCAAGTTGAGATTTTTACCTTTTCCTCTCCTATACACTTATCCCATGACTCTCCATCCACTTCATTTCACTATAAAGTGGCCTTCTAACAATTTTTTTTTTAAGTTAAAGGCACAGAGAGGTTTCCAGATCACTGTATTCAAGGATAGTATCTTCAGGTACTCCCTTGAGAAAGCAGAAATTAGTGGGGTGCTTCCCCCCCAAAAAGAAAATATTAACATTAATTTCTCTTTCTCCCTCCCTCCATTTAAGTCACCAAATTCTTTTGTTTCACTAATAACACCATTCTCAGTTCTCCTTCCTTTGTGCAAACCAGGTTGTTGCATTATGCTCTTTTTCTGCTTGGCCCAAACCATAATTTGGTCTTCAAAATTACCTCACTCCATCACTCCTAAAACAGACAAAGGGGGAGATGAAGGGGAACATAATAGAATGGTCACCAAAGGCAGACATGGGTATGTACATGTATATATGTATAATACATGTTATACATCTAGAGTATATTTTAACTCTATATGCATACATATACACAGACATACCCACATATATACATGTATGTGTCTGTGTGTACACACACACACACACACACACACACACACCCCAAAGCCCCAGCCTGGTTCCATCTAACCATTTCTCAAATCAACAGAAGGATTGTATGTACCTTCCTCCTTTGCCTCCCTCCACCCCAATAAGATCCCAGACACTGAAAACATCAAACCAGATCCAAAGTTTTTCCATTATTTTGAGGGGTCACACATACAGGCTAAAAATGTATTTAACTCTTTCTTCATCATTCTGTTTGAGATCCTTTTGAATCTAGAAAACAGAAGCTTCACGCCCTTCCAAATTCCCGAGTTTGAGGAGGAGGCGTAGGCCTGGGCTCCAATGGTCCTTTATTATTCAGTCAAAGTTCTTTTCAGTCCCCAACCTGGGCCATCAGGATGCCTGGTTTGGAGAAGTAGTGGGGGTTTTGTTGTTGTTGTTGTTTCTCCCCCACTTCTGTTTCATAATTCCAAACAATGCCCTCACTAGGCTTCAATTAATAGCAAACAATTTCTAGTTTTCCCCCTCTCTTCTACCTTTTCCATCTAAAAAGACCCTTACACAAATTCCTGTAAGGACTTTAACTTTGTAGTCCTGGCCCACCCTATTCCAAAAATGGTACCCTAAAAAAGAGTAGAAAGAGGAAAAGCTGAGGGACTATTTTTCTTTGCCCCATCTAAACAGAAAGGCCTATAAAAGTTCCAGATTCATTATCTACCCATGGCCCCCTCTCTTATATTGCTAAGGGTGGGAGGGGGAGGAGGTGTGGTTTGGTTAAACCAATAAAATGTTACAGCCCAGTTAAATACAATTAAAGGGCTAGATCTCCCAAAGATAATTAAATACACTTTATTATTATTATTAGCATTTAATTTGCACGACTGCAAAGATGGTGAAAAAAGTGAGTTATGTCCCACACCTGACTCCCCCCCCACCCCTTTACTTCATTTAAAAACACCTCTTTGTGACAGTCTTCAATGATAATTTTCTTAAATTTAACTTCCTACTCCCACTAAGTCCAGAAATCAATGCTATGGAATGAAACTGTAAACTAGTGCCAAGAAGCCAGGGAAAGGAAAGGTTGGGGAAAGAAGGAAGAACCTGAGACTGTTCTATCAAAGACAAATACAAAGAAGATACTTTATACATCACTCTTCAATCTGGGGGCTTTCTTTTAAGTCTCGAATTTTATTCAGGAAAAAAAAAATGAAGATAACATCTGTTATAAACATTCTATGGATCTTGGGATATAGAATGTCATGTAAACACCTCAGTTCAGCCCCACATCCCACCTTCACAAACAGCCAATACCCACCTCTTCTTCTGGTCTTTTGAAAAGAAACTTGAAAAGAAAACCAGTCTTTTGTTACGAAAGAGAACTCTCAAATCCCACCAGTCCCTCCCCACCCCTTACGAACTTTTATTGCTTTTCAAGCAGGCACACACTCACATACATGCTCTAAGTGACAGTTTGTACAAGGAGTTTAGGTGGTTCTGCTGGGGGGAGGGATAAACTTCGGGGGCTGGTTGAGGGAGACGGTAGGGAATTAAGGGGCAGTTTGCCGCGGTGCCCAGGGACCTCTAAGCTCCTTTTTTCTGGGAACACCGTAGTTCTACCTCTTATCTTGCTCTCCCCCCGCACCGCCCCCCCCCCAACCAACTCTCATGAGCCACTGGCAGAAAGGGGAAGCCGGTTGAGTTTCAAAATGAGGATACCCTTTTGTTGAAGAAACCCACGATTCACAATGCAACTGTCCGCCAAATCCAAACTGGGGGCCAGGGTGGGGTGGTGTAGTTCCTCGAAAACAAGGTTAAAAGGGAGAGAGATTCTTGCATTGGCTAGAAGAGAGGCTGGGGAGTTCGGGCTAGGCCATTTCATACTCTCAACCCATCGATCCCCCCACCTTTTTTTTTCCACGTCTTCATATCTCTTGGTACATTTCCAGAAAGAGAGAGAGGAGAGAGGCGAAAGTGGAGAGGGGAGAGTGGAAAAGAGAGGGAGGGAGAGGGAGAAAGGGAGAGAGACAGAGACAGATAGAGAGACAGAGACAGAGACGGGAGAGAGAGAGAGAGAGAGAGAAAAAATATTCATCCAAGTCTTGTCGTTAATACAGAACAGCTTCCACAGCTCTGGCGTCAGGAGAAAGGCTCACAAAATTTGGCTTTTAAGAAGTTGAACTTCAAGAAATCCCTCACAGCCAACAAAAACAGCATTCAGTCTTGGTGGCTCCTCCGACAGGCCCAGCCCTGCCAAATCACCAAAAACTTCGTACCTTAGAGGGAAAGGGAGGGTATCAAAAAGGTGTCACCTCACCCCCCACCCCCCAATTACCCAGCCTGCGGTGTCTCTCGCTGGTCTTTTTTTCCTTTTTTTTTTCTTTTTAAATAGAAAATATATAATTAAATTTACAAAGACTATTTACAGTTTTAATTACAAGCCTTGGGGTAAGGGTGCAAAAAGTTTTTTGGGAAAAATACGACCTAAAAAAAACCGAAAATGGTTTAGATTTATTTTAAAAAAATAAAATAAGTTTGTGGGCCTTCCCTACCCCCTCCCCACTCGCACCCCTTGGTCAGAAAGTCACACTTGCTCACACCCTGGATCGGCACTGGGGGAGGTGGAAGGGGGCTGGAGAGGTGGAGGGGGAGAGGGGCAGGGATGGGATGGGAGGGAGGTGGTGTGTCCTCAGACTGTAGTCTCCCCATGTCTGCTGTTAGTGAGCCGGGTGTAAAACTTCCTCCATGAATGGAGAGTCTTGCCGGACCAGATCCAGAACCCCGACGTGATGCCCACGATGAGGGTCATGAGGTATTTGATCATGTAGACTGTGAAGTCGGGGGACATGCGCGGCGTGTACTGCAGCGGGCACGGGATGGCGAGACTCTTGCAGTGCTGGCTGACCCAAGAGCGTTCCCAATGCTCCCGAAACGCCTGCTCGTAGAAATAACAGGCGATGACAATGGTGGCCGGCACGGTGTAGAGCACGGAGAAAACACCGATACGCACCATGAGCCTCTCTAGCTTCTCCGTCTTGGTACCATCGTGTTTCATGATAGTGCGGATACGGAAAAGGGACACAAAACCAGCCAGTAGGAAAGAGGTGCCGATGAACAGGTAAACGAAGAGCGGCGCCAGCACGAAGCCCCGCAGCGGGTCCAAGCTATTGAGTCCCACGAAGCAGACCCCGCTCAGCAGGTCGCCGTCAATCTGCCCCATGGCCAGGATGGTGATAGTCTTCACGGCCGGCACAGCCCAGGCTGCCAGGTGGAAGTACTGGGAGTTGGCCTCGATGGCTTCGTGGCCCCATTTCATGCCAGCGGCTAGGAACCAGGTGAGAGAGAGGATGACCCACCAGATTGAGCTGGCCATACTGAAGAAGTAGAGCATCATAAAGAGAATGGTGCAGCCCTCCTTCTTGGTGCCCTGCACCACCGTGCGGTAGCCATCGTCCGAGAAGCGCTCGTTGCAAACCACTCGCTCCTGCAGCACGAAGCCTGCGATGTAGGCCACCGACACCATAGTGTAGCAGCCCGAGAGGAAGATGATGGGCCGCTCTGGGTACCGGAAGCGCTGCATGTCCACCAGGTAGGTGGTGACGGTGAAGAAGGTGGAGGCACAGCAAAGCACTGACCAGGTAAGGATCCACAGGCGGGCAAAACGAGTCTCTTCCTGCGAGAAGAACATGGAGCCGTCGGTGCGCGCCGGCTCGCAGGGGGCGGCGCAGTCCCTCTCGCCCAAGAACTTGTAGTTGAGGTAGGAGGGCACTTTGAGCACCCGCGGGCAGTGGAAGGGGTGCTCCAAGGTGGCGTAGCGTGGGGAGCCTCCCCCGGCGCCGCTGCCGCCTCCGCCGCCGCCAGGGCCTCCCGGAGTGCCCCCTCCTCCAGGCTGCAGTCCCGGGGGGGCGGTGGTGAGTAGTGCGGGTCCACCGTCCTCGGAGTGATTCTGGCCCACGCAGATCTGCTCGGCTCCGTGGCGGGGGAAATGCTCGCAGCGTAGGCGCTCGGGCCACTGGAAGCCGAACTTATTCATGAGCGCCTCGCAGCCCTGGCGGGCGCGCTCGCAAATGGAGCGGCACGGTGGGATGGCCTGCTCCAGGACTGTGCACACGGGCGCATACATGGAACACAGAAAGAAGCGCAGCTCCGGCGAACACTGCACCTTCACCAGCGGGTAGAACTGGTGCACCTCGAGCCCGGCGTCCTCTTGGTTGGTGTGGCCCAACAGGTTGGGCATGATGGTTTGGTTGTATGCGATGTCCGTGCACAGCGGGATGGAAATGGGCTGGCAGAAGCCGTGGTCCGGGATGGAGATCCCCTTCTCCCCGTGGAACTGGGCCTGGCCGGCGGCGGGGAGCAGCAGCAAAGGCAGCAACAGACGGGGCAGGGCGCTGGGGGGCCGCATGCTGGCCGCCCCCCCCCTCCACTTTCGGTCACAGGTTTCCCCCCCTCCCCTCGCCCCAAGATCACTACAGCTCCAGTCGGCCGCCTCCTCCTCTTTCAAACTTTTCTCTGTTAAAAAAAAGTTGGGGCGTAGGGGCGGGGGAGGGGGGGGACGGTGCTTGCCTACTTGCTTTCCCCGGCCAGACTGAGCTGCAGAAGCTGCTTAGCTAGGCTTCCTTTCCTCTCCTCCTCTTCCTCCTCCACTCGTCTATCCTCTTCTCTCCAACCCCCCCCCCTCCCAGCCCAGCGACTCCTTTGTGCCTATTCCAGCCCTCACCTCGGCCTCTGCGTTCCCAATTAGTCGGTTTCAAGGGGGCCCCCCTCCCCGCTTGCCGCCCCGCCCTCTCCTCGGCCCCCCTAAATGGAAACCTTGAAACCGCCCCTGCGGGCTCTAAGCCCCTTCCCAAAATGTACTCTTGGCCAATCAGATTCAAACCCGGGGACCAGCCCCGAGGGCAGGATTGGTCAACCACAACATAATGAGATCAGAAACCAGACGCCAACAAAACTTTCCTCCCCACCTCCCCATCCCCCCCACCCTTTTGCTTTTTAAAGAGACAAGCTATTATTATATTTAGATCTGTTGGCCTGGGTCGGTATCTCCCCGGAGTCCCGGCGGCGAGACCCAAAGACAGACACTGGGACAGACAAAAGCTGTAGAGACTCTAGGCCCAGACCAGTACTCTTTAGGGAAATATGGGACTCCATCCAACCTATAGTTTCGGGCCCTTTAAATCCTCTCCCTCACTTCTCCGGTTCAATTCTCGCTTCCAGCCCCCTGAGATCCCCTGGTTTTTCAGGAGAACTTTTCGAATCAATTGAAAAGAAGTTTGAAACTTTCTTTTAAAATCCTGGAACTTTTGGTTTAAGCTTGAAACTTTTTCTTTAAAAAAAAAAAAAGTCGAAATTTCTTCCCCTACCCCCACCCCCTTTTCAAGGAGCAAGACCCAGCAAGAGTTTCGTTATCTCACCCTAAATATAGATCTGTACGCTTTTGTATCCCTACCCCCCACCGCCCCACACCCTTAAATAACCCTTAAAGAAATGGGAGCCTGTCTCTTTAAGAGGCTCTTAAAGGGGCCAGGACTCAGGGGCATAATTGCCCTGTAGCTAGCACAAAGAAACCCATTATGGTTCTCTGTGTACCGAGGCTCCTTAAAGTGAGAAAACTCGGGAATTCATGGGCTGGAAGGTGTAGAGCTCTTTCTGGGTGGGGGAGAGAGAGAGGGAAATTGGGGTGGGGGGTATAACTCTTTCCCCCTCCCTCCTCACTCTCTTCCCAAGTGAATTTTAATTGTGCAAAGCAACGTTTAGTTGCTTTTACAAGGAGGTCTTAATCGGAGGTCAAGGGGGGGGGGTGAGAGGAAGGAGGGTGGAGAGGAATCTGGACGCTAGCAGAGGAGGAGAAAGGAGCTTAGCTATGGGGGAATTTCCTTTCCCCTCTTCCGACACCCCCCCTCCAGGCAAGTTTCAGGTACTTTCTCCTGGGAAATGGGGGCTTTGTTTAACCTCAAACCTTTGGGAGCTTGGATGCATTAAAAAGGGCTGGGAAGGGGGGGGACACTGCCTCCTCCTCGCTCTCCTGGGGGCCTCTCACCTCTGGGCCCTCCAGCTGCGGTTCCCGCTGGCCGAGGAGAAGGGTTTTCTTTGATTTCTACTGCTTGGGTTTTTAATTTGAAGAGGTGGGGGGAGGGGGGAGTTGGGGAGAATGGGACATTTGCATGTAAATCTCCCTTGGGGCCTGGAACTGGATGATGAATCAATTATTTCTATTGTCTCCCCCAAAAGGACGGGGATTTAAAAAAAAAAAAAAGAGAAGAAAGAAAATTGAGTTTAGAAAGCCCCTTTGCTCGTCTGTATGAGCTAAAGCAAACCTCTGCCTCGTGTGTTGTTTCCTACTTGGAAAGGAGAAAGACTTTTAAGACTATATATCCTTAGTTAGATACAGGGGAGGCAAATTTAGCAAGGATTAAACTGACAAATACTTTTAAAAGTCATCAGATTTTGTTTTTTGTACCCTAAAGTGTGTCATTTTATGACCTGAAAGTATGTTCAGGCTCCTTCCCACTCCTGGGAAGATTCCCCTAAATATCAGGGCGGATTCGTGTCTTCTCTCCAATCCAGGATTGGGTTGCCACATCTGTTCTTTGCCCCCTCGCCACTGTCTCCTCCACTCTCACTCCCTCCTCCCGCCCCCCACCCCACGTTCTCCGCCTCTCCAGGTTCTTATCTCAACGTCGCTCTGGCTTTTACTCTTAACCCTGTCTTCTTCCAGCCTCCTCCTTCTAAGAAACCGTCCCTTTTTTCTTTTATCCCTCACGTTCATCCTCCTCTCTACCCTGACCCCTAGGCTCCTCCTCTTTGTCACCTCACTCACACTCGCCCAAATGTTTCTGAGTGTTTCTAATACTTCACAGATTTTGTTTTCTTTTTAGCATAACAATATTTTCTTTTTCCTAGGACCACTTTTGGGGGCAGAATCAGATTTCTCCTTGGAGTACTGCTTTCCAAGTTCGAAGCATCCTTTCTAGGCTCTTCCTGGAGACTTACTTCCCAGCTCAGCTACAAAGGAGGAAGCCGGCGCCGGGTCTTCTTCCCGTTTTATGTGATTTAGAACTGAGAGTGATCTTTTGACTAATGGTCAAAAACTGAGGCCGGTTCTCAATACTCAATACTCCTCCCTCTCTGATGCAGTCTGACTTTATGACGAATGCCGACATACTCTTCTATTTCTTTTCCCATTTGGCTGTCCAGTGTCCTTGCAGGAATCATCACCCACGGCCCACCCCCGAACTATGGGCAAACCCTGTTACTACTGTTAGGGCTGCCTTCTATCCATTCTTCCTGTAAGTAATATCATCAGCGTCCTAGGGTAGATTTGAACTCAGGTCTTCCTGATTCCAAGCCCAGTGCTATTCACTGCGCCACCTAGCTGCACCCGACGTACATGACTAGCATCCTAGATAAGGCCTTCATCACCTATTACCTGGTCTGTTTCAACAGCTTCCTAACTGGCTTCACTGCGTCAAGCCTTTCCCCTTTCCAATCCATCATTCCATACCAAGGACAAAGTGATGTTTCCAAAGCATAGGTTTGATCAGAAAGATTCAATGACTCCCTCTTGCCTCCAGGATAAAGACAAAGCCCTCTGTGTGATTTTTAAAGCCTTTTATAACTGACTCCATCCTACCTTCATTTCAATTCAGCAAATATTCAAATATGGGTCGGGTGATTTGATAAGTACTGGGTAACACAGACAATAAATAGCAGAACTGGTATTTGGGATCAGGTCTTTTAACTTCAAATCTAGCCTTTTCTCCATGCTGTTTAGGGACGTTAATGATAACAACTGAAATACATAGTTTTGCAGGTTATACAGTTTTACAGTTACAGTTTTACAGGTTTACAAAAACACTTTGCTCAAACCTATGAAGCACTACCGGTACCCATTCATTTAGTTTTGTAGATGGATTTAATTAGAATCTTTTTACAAGTGACTCCCTACCCCATTAGATTGTGAGTCCCTCCAGGGTAGATACTGTCTTTTGCCTTTTTCTTTGGATCCATCTCCAGTGCTTAGTACAGTGCCTAGCACACACTAGGTCTTTAATAAAAGTTTATTTACTGTTTGGCCGTCTATATTTCCACCTCCGGTCTTACCTCTGAGCTCCAGCCCTATAACTTCCCCATTTCTGGCCAACGCATCACCGACTTTCAGTCTCTTACATTGTCTTCCTTGAAGTCCACCAGGACTCTTTCTTACTCCATTTATCTACAATCAGTTGCTAAATCCTATCATTTCTACTTGTACAACATCTCTCTAATCTGTATCCTTCCTAAAATCTGCACCATTCCCCAAAACCATTGTCAAAGGGATTCAACCCAGCTTGGCCTTCACCTCAGTACAAACACAGCTCTTCAGGTCCTTTAGGGGTGAAGCCAAAATCCACATTCTGAGTTTACACAACTTCCATACCTTCCTCCTTAGGGATATTCAACCTGACAACTGCCTTTCCACTGGTGTGGTAGCTTCTACCTCAGCAAACACAGCTACTGAAGACCCAGGGGGAAAAAAGTTAAGGCCACCAAATTCCTTGACATTCCCAAATGGCTCAGCATCTGAAACGGCTATGGCTTTCTCCATGGAAATGAACTACACCCTAGGGACTTCTGGACCTTTCCAGCTAACCTGTAGCCCCTTATACCTGTGGTCCCTCTCCCTCCCTCTCTCCATCCCATCTCAGAATGTGAGCTCTTTGGGATCTAGTATAATCTTGGTTTTCTATTGGTATTTCCAGAGTTTTGCTTATAGTAAGCACTTTATGAATGTTTTATGCATTTGTTTATATGCACACAATAGAAATGATATATGAAAAGTAATTAGGGAAAGGACAAATAAAAATGCTATGTAAGGTTCAGGGGGAGAAAGTAGAGGAAGCTTCATAAAAATTATGGCATCTGAGCTGAGTCTTAAAAAATGGGTTAGATTTCAGTAGATAGTATTGGGGTTCAGAATGGGCAAAGAACATTCCAAGTAGAAAACAAGACAAGAGAGAGGTTAGGGCATGGAAAGAACTATACAGGGGAACTGAAAGTAGTATTGTTTGTGGAGATAAAGCTGTCAAGGTATGGTGCTGTCAGTTGGTAAGGAAAGGGAACCTCAGATACTAGAAAGGGAGCTTTAACTTGTTCCCTTTTGTACAGTTTTCATTTTTTTTTCTACATGCAAAGCACTCTGGTCTGTCTTATCTCATTTGATATTACAAAAGTATTCAGTTAAGTAGGACACAGGTATCCCTATTTTTTAAACTTTAGAAAATGCTAATTTTTTTATTCTGAACTTTAACACCAAAAAAAGAGCATTTTCATACCTACAGAACATAAAGGAAGGTTCTATATGAAACAGGTAACTTTCATTTGCCTTAAAAAAAAGGCTGTACTACATTTTATACATTATTTTCAAAACTGTCCACTCCTTCTGTTCTCCTCTCTATGCTTTTAAAATGTTCCAATAGCCTTCTCTTTTTTTTGGCATTACTAATGCCAACTTCTCTCCCTCTTTCCTCCTCCCCTCATTAACCAAGAGAAAGAAGGGGGGGGGGAATCCTTGTAACTAATAAGTACAGTAAAGCAAAACAAATCCATTTACAGTGGACAGGTCCAAAAATAAATGTTTGTGCACCTTGTGTCCATCATCTCCGTCAGGAGGGAGGCAAGAGGCTTCATCCGCAGGTCCTCCAGAGACAGGCTTGATCATGATCAAAGTTTTTAAATTTTTAAAAATTGTTTTTCTTTGCAGTGTTATTGTCCTTGTATAAATTGTTCATGCTCACTTCTCTGTGCCCCAATTCATAGTACTTAGGATTCTAATTTTTTTTTAAAGGAGAAAAACAGAAAATCAGGAAGTTCCCCATGCCCAGGGGTTGGGGAACCTTCAACCTTGAGGCCACATAGGACCTCTAGGTCCTTAAGTGCAGTCCTTTGACTTGGAAGTTTGGATTCAGTCAGAGGGCCAAACTTGAGGACCTAGAGGCCCACATGTGGCCTTAAGGCCACAGATTCCCCACCTCTGGATTTATCCAAGGTCATATAGGTTCATAGTGGGGGCAAAGCCAGTGAACCCTGGTCCTTTGACTTCTGTTCCACTAGTTTCAAAACCTTCCTCTTATACACCAAGTACTTCCCGAGGAAGAGGGCTATGTTGGGGGGAGGGAGAGAGGAAGAGTGAAGGCAGCTTGTTAGGAAATGGATCTTTGTGTATGGGGTGATCAGCCTAGATCAGTCATTGTCTCCTCGTTCCCCTCCCAATCCCCACCTGCACCCCACTTCTCCCCAAACTCTTTGCTTCCCTCCCCTTCCCTGCTGTATCTGGCTACCTTGACATCACAGATTGTTAGCATGGGGAGCTGGTGGGAAGAAAGGCTAGGTTTGGAATCAGAAAGCCGGGGTTCAAGTTCCAGCTCTTACACACCGTCCTTCATGACGTTAGACCAGTTATTTAACTTGTCTTCCCATCTGGCAACAAATCCATTGTATATTATCAGCATCAATTTCAACATCATCGTTGCATCTGCATAGCCCTATAAGGTCTGCACAGTGCTGCAGAAATACCATCCCATTTTATCCTTACAACAACTTTGGGAGATAAGTTCTATTATTATCTTCATGAAGAAACTGAAGCAGGCAGAGGTTTAGTGATTTGTCCAGGATCACACATTACTAATTTTCTGAGGCAAGATTTCAACTCAGATTTTTATGAAGTCAAATATGATAATGTTGATTTAAAAAGCACTTTGCTGGGGCAGCTGGGTGGCGCAGTAAATAGAGCACCTGCCCTGGAGTCAGGAGGACCTGAGTTCAAATATGACCTCAGATGCTTAACAACAAAAACTAGCCGTGTGACCTTGGGCGAGTCACTTAACCCCAACTACCCTACCTTCCCCCCCTCCAAAAAAAAAAAAAGAAAAGAAAAAAAAAGCACTTTGTAAACCTTTAGATATGTGGTAAACACCCGCTATTATTGTTAACTTTCCTCTGATCCAACCCCCTCATTTTAGAGACAATTAAGCCGGGATACCATCACTCTCTCCTTAGCCTGTAGAATCTTGGTAGAGATGCAGAATTCAGTCCCTAATGCCAGAGGGCATTCAGCATCCAAAGCTTCCTCCTTGAAACCCTTAGACTCTAAGGCTTAATTTAGAGGAAAGGCTAATGAATTGAACAGGTCAAAGATCATAGGTGTATTACCACAGGACATCCATCTAAAGTGGAAAGTATTTACAGATGGGGAAACTGAGATCTAGAGAAATGAAGAGGATTCAGTAGAAGAGATAAAATGTGAACCCAGGCTCTGTGACTACAAATTCAGTGATCTTCATCCTTGATGGGATTGGGCAATACTCCCACCCCTCTCACTTTCTCATTTGCCCTGAAGCCAGTGTACTTCTTGCTCCCCTCATCTCCCACTGCCCCAACACAAAACCTTCCAAGACTACAGGGAGATTCTTCTGTTTTCAGATTTCTGTTTAGAGGTGAAGGAGCATCCTGCCAGGTGAGACCACTCCAGGGCCCAAACTAGATTGCACAGCTATCTGCTCCACCCCTTCCCCCACCCCCCAAAAAACCCCACAGAGCAACAAAATCCAACTGCTGCCAATCACTGGGCTTTTGCAAAGGAGGGAAGGGAAAAGGGAACTGATCTCAGATGTCCTTTGTTTTTCTTTATCCCTCCAGCTCTATCCCCAACTCCCTCCCCCCTCCCAAGGGTCCGTGTACTGTTAAATGGGACATAAAAGGATTAAGTGGATAGAAGAGATGATCTATTAATTAAGAATCTTAATTAGTCTAGGCCCTGACAGAAGATGCTCAGGAAATGTTGTTTTGGCTCAGGAGATGCTAAATAAGAGGAAGAAAATTATTGATTATCTCATACTCTTGATGACACAGATTTGGGGCAGAAAGTATTTTTTGTTGTTGTTGTTTTTTGTTGTTGTTATTTGGGGATGCAGGTAGGGGATGAAGGGATTGGGTTGGGACCTAGATGCCCTTCCTGTTAGTCTGATCCTAATCTCTATATGGGGAAAATTATTTGGATAAAGAACTCAGATTTGACCTCCCCATGGGTTCCCTTTCTCCACAATCTGCTGGGCCCAGGCAGGAGTGAAGGAAATGAGAAAGCCAGGGGTAAGGGGGGGTGGGAGTAGGGAGGAGTAGGTTGGGGTCCCCCCCACAGATGCTAGCAGAGTCTAGATGGAGAGTATCTTTCTTTTCACCACTCTCCCTTTCTCTTTCAGCTCTAGATCCAAGATCCTATGGTCCCTCTCTCCCCCTCTTCCTTCTCTTTCTCCTCTCCTCTGCCAGAACTTCTCCCCCTTCTTTCCAGGCTGGGCCCTCTTTCCCCCTCCTCTTCTTTCTTTCCTGTAACCTAAGCTGTTGTTGGGAGTTGGAGGAGCTGGGCTGGTTTGAAAGGAGGCCCCACTGCTTTTCAGGGAAGAATTGAAACCATGGAACTCAGGGAGGAGGTGGGGGGAGAAAGGAGGGGGATGACTTCAGAAATCACAGGGAACTCGATCTGGGAGACCAGCTCTGATTTACTACCCGAGGACCCAGCCTCTCCCCCAACCCCCAGCCCCTTTTCTTTTCCTTCTCCTAGTATTCCGCCTTTATAGTAAATGGGTGAGGAGAGGTGTTGAGTTCCCCATCCCCCCACCTGAACCCTTTAGCTAAGTTAGCTGTCCAGAAAGGCTAATTAGATGGTTATGGGGTGAGGTTTGGTTGGGGAAGAAAGCCCTGGCTAATCCAGGTAGGTAGTGGGGGGGATCAGTGTGTAGAGAATGTAGAGTAGGGGTGCCGTAAAACAAGAGGAAAAAAGAATTGGGAATGCAGTGTGGGGTAATTCAGTCCCTGCCTTCAAGTCACTAAAGTCCGCCCAAAAGCCCCCCCAAAATGAAAAGGCAAGGTAGCAAAGAGGACAAGGTCACTTGTTCACTGGCCATCCCTTCTCTCCCACCACTGAACAATGCAAGGGAAGGTGGAATTGAGCCAAAAGAAGGAATGAGCAGAGATGGGGATGGGGGTGGGGGAGGAAATTCACTTCTAACAGGGTCAAATTATTTTTATTCTAAAATTGGAATAACTGACATCAGCATCCTTAATGGGCACCTTTGGCATTTTTGGTTTTTTTGACAATCTCAGGTGCCATTTGCTACTTTACCACCTCCTTTTTTTGGTCTTCTCTCTCTCTCCTTCTTCCCTACAGTCAGTCTCCCTAATTCTTCTATGATTCACTATGTCAACTCCTCTTCTGTCTGATACGTAGGGTTCCAGAGTTTGTTGAGCCCTGATGCCACAGTCTGAAAAGAGTACAGACTAAGTTATAATGTATGGAGGTGAATAGACCAACAGCTGAATGGCTCCTCCTGAAGCCAAAAAGTAGAGATGATTCATTCCTTTAACAGCATGGTCCAATGGACAGTGAGGTAGACCAAAAATCAGAAGACCTGAGTTTCTAGTTTGAGATCTACCCACCTTAACAGCTGAATGACCTTGATTGAGCAAGTCACCTAATTTCCCTGAGCCCCTATGCTTCTGAAGCTATAAAATAAAATTAAAAAAAAAATCCCTGGACCTTGTGCATAGTAATCTTTTCTCTGACAACTTAAGAGGGTCAATGTGAGGATTTAATGCTAATACAGTGAACTTCCAAATGAGAAAACTCCCTCTACAAATGTAGGCAGCACCTTCTGTGAAATTTATAGTCTTTGAGAGACACCTAGAGAACTGAGAGGTCACACAGCCAGTATGTGTCAGAGGCAAGACCTAACTCAAGGTCTTAATGAGCTCTAGCACCAAGTCTCTGGCTACTATCACATTGCAATTATGAATTGCCATAAAAATATTATATGAATGTAAAGGATTAAGAGCATGTTATTTTATCACCAATAAAGATTTGCCAGTGACTGAGGATCTCTCTCTTAAGATTGGTTGTTGGTCAATTCTTTAGTTGTGTCCAACCCTTCGTGACCCCTTAGACCAGTGGTTCTCAATGCTGCGACCCTTTAATACAGTTCCTCATGCTATGGTGACTCCCAACCAAAAAATTATTTTCGTTGCTACTTCATAACTGTAATTCTGCTACTGTTATGAATCTATCTGATATGCAGTATGTGTTTATATTTTTTCATTGTTACAAATTGAACATAACCCACAAGTTGAGAACCGCTGCGGACCGTAGGACACCTACTGTCCTCCACAAAACCTCCATAGGTTTTTCTTGGCAAAGATACTGGAGTGGTTTGCCATTTCTTTCTCCAGTGGATCACCTTTTGTCAGAACTCTCCACTATGACCTGTCCATCTGGGATAACCATTTACGGCTTAGTGAAATGGCAAGTCTTAACAGAGTGACCACAGATTCTGAATGAAAAGTTTTAAGGAGCTTTAATTAGCCAGCTCATTGAGCTATGCAAGCCCTTCTGCCATGACAAAGCATAGATCCAGGAAGGGCTAAGGTTGGTGTGAGATGCTAATACAAGCACCTCACGCTGAGATACCTGAGATCTTCAGAGACTACATAAGTAAAAATGAACCTCCCCTCTGCCCTGCTCCACAGCCCAGCCCCACACACAATGACCCTCTCCATGTTTTGGAGGGATCCCTCTGGACCCACTCTTTTTGACCTCTTGACTAGTTTATTGACCTGGCCTATGCTTCAGTTTTCTTCCTCCTCCTCTTCCTCCTCTTCCCTCTTCCTTCTCCTAGAACTGCCACCCCCATACTCCAACTTCTAGTATCTCTCATACCAGTACAACAGTTTAACCCATTAACCCCCAATCCTATGAATAGGGGACAGGGTGGTCAAAGATACCTTAGGTCAGGTAGGAGATACCATTATGTCAGGTAGGAGAAGGGGAAGTGTGTGTGTGTGTGTGTGTGTGTGTGTGTGTGTGTGTGTGTGAAAGCATCGACATCTCTTCCCCCCCACCCATGGTACCCAAGAGAGTCCGGCACAGTGCCCAGATTTCATGACTATGTGCTTCTCTACCTATACTATCCATGACTACTCTCAAATAAGATAGCTGCCCCTCAGGCTCTGACCTCACTCAGGCGTTACCAGCCCTGTTTTTTGGCCACAGATTGAAGTCTCCCCTGTGTGATGGCACTTTTTCTCAAGTAGGGCGATCAGACAAAATAGGGTCTTATAAAGACATGGAGGAGGCAGCATGCCGGGTCAAATGGTGAGATTGATGAAATAGAAAAGAACCTTGGTCCAGGAGTCAGGAGACCAGGGTTGCAGTTACAGCAATGCCAATAAAAAGTCACGTGACCATGGGCAAGACTATTTAATGCTATCTGGTCCTAAGCTTACCCATCTATAAAATAAGGAGACAGGACTAGATGATATCTAAAGGACCTTTACAGGTCCACTATTCTCTGACTCCTGGAGTTCTTTTCCTAGAGAAGTCACCAGATGGTCACTTCCTATAGAAATATTCCCAGACCAGGTATGGCCTGGAGGGGGAAAGGGAATATTTTAGAATAAGTGAGTAAAACCTGAGGTTCACTAGGGCTGGTTTCCTTTTTTTCCACCTTAGAGTAATTTGGTGATTAACATTTGATGTTCCAGTAAGCTGGTGGGAGTGAAAGTGAAATGGGATAATGGGAAAATGAGTCCTCAGGCATCTTGCTTACCTTGAGGGAATAAGGAAAAAGGAACTAATGAGACATTATGTACTTTCGAGCTTGGACAGGAAATGAAAGTAATGATTTCAGTCTGCTTTTGTTTCTGTTAATCTGCAGGAATCAGAGCTTAATTGAGTGGGGGGAAATTAATCTATCAAATTTATCAATCAATCAGCAAACATTAATTGATCCTTTATTGTGTGCCAGGTGCTGGGGATGCAAGTACAAAAAATGATGAAGGGGTGGCTAGGTGGCACAGTGAATAGAGCACTGGCTCTGGAGTCAGGAGGACCTGAGTTCAAATTTGACCACAGACACTTAACACTTACTAGCCATGTGACCTTGGGCAAGTCACTTAAACCCAATTGCCCTGCCTTCTCCCTAGCAAAAAAAAAAAAAAAAAAAAAAAGCAATCCCTACTCAGAAGAGCTTAGATTCTAAGGGGGTTGGAGGAGGCAAAGAGGGAGAAGGGGGAGACATTAAGGCCATATACAAATATAGTTAGAATGCACATAAAGAGAATAAATGCAAAGTAATAAGGGGACCAGGGATGGAAGGAAGAGAGACACATTCTGTTAGCCCAGGTGAGGAGGGAAGGCATTCCAGGCAAGGGCACTGCTAGGACAAAGGCAAGGTGAGAGCAGACAGGAATATTGATTATAAGACACAGAAAGAAGACCAGTTCAAATAGTGCAAGAGAGGGAATAATGTCCAGTGAGCCTGGAAAGACAGGTTGGGACCAGGCTTTAAAAAATTAAAACTCAGAGGAGGTAAGATCTGAGAAAAAGAGGATAAGCTGAATTTCTGATTGATCTGTCTACATATCTTCCAGTGGACGAGTCGCTACTCCTCTGTTCCCTTATCTGTAAAATGAAGGTGTGGGACCAGATCTCTAAGGTTGCTCCCAGCTCTAGATACCATGCTTCCGAATATTTCAGTGTATGTGGGGAGGGGTGTTACATTTTGGGAAAGAAGGTGGTCAAAACTAGAGTAGAAGGCAGGAGGGGCTGCTATTCCTACGTCTTAGGGAGACCCTTTCTCAACCTCCCCAGGAAGTTTCCCTTCCCTGCAGCTGGTGCCCTAAGGGATCCGACCCCATTTCACCCCCTCTTTGGCCCCTCCCTTACAGAGAGCCTGCAGGGCCTGGAATGACAAAAATCTGAACTACAAACAGACCTCCCCACAGCACTCCCTCCCCCCTCCCTCCTCAGGCCATTCCCTCCTTTAGCAACTCTTAGCAAAAGGTTGGCTTCCTGGAGTGGAAAATTATTTTAAAAGACCCCGGGTGGAGGGGGAGGAGGGTAGGGTGAGGGGAGAGGTTCTTGGAGAGATGTATTAGGGGGAAAAAATGGGAAGTTCTAGAGAGAAACAGAATGGGGGGAATGATTAGAAGGAAAATGTACTAGAAAAGTGGGTGGGGAAAGATCCATGGTTTGAGACCTATTAGAAGGAGGAATTAAGAAGGAAGCCAGGACCAGGGCCAGGAAGTGATGCCAAGTCACATCCCCATCCTAGTGAAGAACCTCTGCCTAACTCCATATCGCTGCTCCACGTAAGAATCCCCCAGAAAAGAGACAGCCCGGCCCCCAGCTCCCAGCCTCCATCGATCTATTCCCAGCCATCACCATCTCCCCTACTACTCCCCTCCCTGCCTACTACCTTCTACCAGTCACGTAAGCTCCCCCCCTCCCCAGGAACCTTTTACTCCTTTCTTAACCACCCCCACTATTGACCTGATATTTTTTTTGGCGAGGGAGATACATTTTGAGTAACACCTATTCTTCAAACTTTTGTTTGGGTTACGTAGTTAACTAAAATCGAAACAAGGAATATTGGCCCTTACAGTCAGAGGGCTGTGGTTTTTTGCCTCTTTTTGGGGGGGGTTTAGTATGTGCCTGATGCATAGTAGGTACTTAATAAATGTCTGGCACATCATAGGTGCTTAATAAATGCTTGTGGAATGACCAATTGTCAAGTGCGGCACTCTTACTTTCACACTTTCCCCAACCAGGCTCCCTTTCTCCATCCTGGCTCTGCCCTCAGTCTTAGAGCTGGATGGAGAGTGAGTATGTGGGGATGGAGCCAGGATAATGCTCAGCAAGAGTAGAAACCCTGGGGGTGGGGGTGCTGCCTTCCTTTTGGTCTCCAGAACTGGCTGCTGGAGCTGGAAGCTGCCTTAAGCACTGATGATGACCTCCTTGCAGGGGCCTGCTCTCTCCGGCTTGTACAACACAGCTCCTGCCAAGGGTGGTATAGAAAGCCACAGAACCCGCAGCAGGCTGAGGAAGGCAGCGGAAAAGGCAGCTTAGGGGCTTCCAGCTGGGTGAGATGGATTAGGAGTCTTTGGGGAGGGATCAGGGGCATGGGGAGGGGGAGCAGTTTTGGGCTGGAACCAGAGTGAGTGCCTTTGCAGCCTGGGGGTTGGGTGATGGAAGGAGGGAGTGGGCCTCTAATTGAAGGGGTCTCTTCATACTCTGCTAGTAGGACTAGTGGGAGAGAAGTTAACCTGAGAAAGAAGAAAATGAAGGAACTGGCCTAGGGAGGTAGGGATAAGTAGCCTAAGAGGGAGAGAGGTGGAATTCCCAAGGATGAAATATATAGAATAAGGATCCTGGAAGAGCTTACCCCCACAGAAATCAGCAGGAATTTTTCTATTCCTGAAAAAGAGAAAATTGGGGCAGTGGATTCAGGCAGGGGGAGGGAAAGGGGCAATAGAAACTGACATCTGGGTGGACAAGAAAAGGAAATGTTTGGAGATGGCAGTCCTCTTTGGTTTCCCTGCTCCCTGCAGTTTCCAAGGACCAAGTCAGAAGAAGATAAGAATCACACAGATAAGGAAATAATTTAGAAGAGAAGAGACTTTCCCAAGTCAGGTCAAGTCAGTAAGCATTCATTAAGCACCTACTATGGACCAGGAACTGTGTTAAACTCTGAAGATACGAAGAAGGAAAAAACAACACCCCCTCCACCCCCAAATTCTGTTTTCAAGGTGCTCACAGTCTAATGGGGGAGACAAATGAAAATATGCACAAAGGATATTTAAAAGGATAAAGATACAGAAAGGGCAAACTGGAGATAATCTCTGAAGGAAGGCAATGATTTCTTTGTCTTGTCTCCCTGGAGTGAAGACTTCATTCCAGGTTATGGTTAGAGGATGAGGGTCCTCCTTCCTGTGCCTATTGAATGCCTTTACACGGCATTTTTATCCCCTACTGGCAAAGTGGACCCTGATGGCTCTGCTTTTCCCCATAGAAGTGTGGGGGTCTTTTCTTGTTGAATTGTTTCAGTCGCGTCTGATTCTTTGTGACCCCATTTGGGGTTTTCTTGGTAAAGACTAGAGCAGTTTGCCATTTCCTTTTCCAGTTCATCTGACAGATGAGGAAACTGAGGCAAACTGGGTTAAGTGACTTGCCCAGGGTCACACAACTACTGAATGTCTGAGGCTGGGTTTGAACCCAGGTCTTCCTGACTCTAGACCTGGTACTCTATTCATGGCACTGCCTGGCTGCCCATAAAGATGTCAGTTTCTAAGATAGTCCAAGAAATGGAAAAATTATGAGATAGCATGCATTTGGAACCATACTAGAGGAGTCTGACTCCTCAGCCATTGGGTATCAATGGCACCATCTGCTTAGAGAGGCTGGAGCAAGGGATTTCAACTCAGCACCAGGAAAAAAGATAATGAAATAAACTTAATCTTAGCCTGTGGGGCTTCTGCAAGGTTTTTCTGGTCCCTGGCAAAATAAACTCTTGTGACATAGTCCAATGCACTTTCTTGCTATATTCAAAGCATTATTGTTATTGTTCAGTTATATCTGGCTCTTTCTGACCCTGTAGACCCCACTGTCCAGATGGTTTTCTTGGCAAGGATATAGGAATGGTTTACCATTTCCTTTTCAGGAAGACAAACAGAAGGTAGGTGACTTAGCTTGCTAGTGAGTGTCTGAAAGTGGATTTGAACACAGGTCTTCCTGACTCCAGACCCAGCACTCTATCCACCTAGCCACCTAACTGCCTCTTATATTCAAAAGATACAGCAGATTTAAAGATCTAAAATTCAATTCAGATGACCGTATCTCCCTAGTCTCCTGTGAAGATGGATGCATAGTCCCAGAATGATTGGAGGCCTCTATGGATGGAGTCGAGTCTCCAAGGCTGTCAGGTCTGAGGAGATATCTCCCATCTGTAATGTGGGAACTGGTAAATTCAGTCTCTTGGGGATGTGTACCTTACCTCACTTTGTCCCCCTGTTCCTTATGTTTGGAGTAACACTATATCATAAATCTTTCATCCTTGTTGGGATGGGTGGGAGTGGTCAGAGCTCCTAAATTGACCACCACTCTACGTCCATCACAGGTGGGCTATGAGTATACTATATACTATGGATATGCTACTATAGGTAGGCTACGAGGATAGCCTAGGCCTATAGCCCTAATATAAGCAGTAAAAGAGTGTTAGCCTTCCCTGGACAGGAGAAGGCTTTCTAAGAAGCCAATGCACCCAATCAAAAGGTAGCAGAGAGCAGCATGTAAGTAACCCTGGAGGGGCTGGAGAGCTGAAGCCCTGCAGATGCATGCACACAATGGAGACATGATGCAACACCCAGCAGAAAGCTGAGCGATTCTATCACCAAAAGGCATCCATAGCTGTGAAGCACTGGATGCCTGGGTTGTGCCAGATACTCATTCCCCTTCGTTCCATTGGTGGTCCTTGGTCATCTGTGCTTTCTGCACATGCCCTCCCTCACTGGTGCTGTGGTAAACTTTGAGAAAGTGTACCTCATGTTGTACTTGCTTCCTCTTGTCTTTTTATTTGCTGGGCTGTTGGATTAATAATAATAATAGTTAACATTTATGTAGAGCTTACTATGGGTCAGGCACTAACTAGGCTAAACATTTTACAATTATCTCATTTAGTAATAAATAATAGCTAACATTTTTATAGCGCTTACTGCATGTGTCAGGTAAAATGCTAAGCATTTTATGTCATATTATTTGGTCCTCACAACAACCCTGGGAGGTGGATGATATTATAATTATCCCCATTTTACAGATGGGGAAACTGAGGAAAAGTGACTTGTCCAGGTTCACACAGCTAGTAAATGTCCAAAGCTGGCTTTTAACTCAGGTCTTCCTGACTTCAGGCCCAGATAATTTACTTTGAACTACTGTCTCCTTTCTGATTGGCTGATTAAAGTAAATACACTTTTATAGGGTGGGAGCTTGAGAGCTATTTTCCAAATACATAATGAAAACATTATGTATTAATTGCTTACTATTTCAAGCACTGTGCTTGGTTCTAGAGATACAAATAAAGGCAAGTAAGATAATTCCTGCTCTTAAGTTTACATTCTTTTAAGCAATATTTTGGGGCTGTTAGGTAGTACAGCAAATAGAGCACCAGCCCTGGAGTCAAGAGGACCTGAGTTCAAATCCACCCTCAGACACTTAACACTTACTAGCCATGTGACCTTGGGCAAGTCTCTTAACCCCAAGTGGCCTGCCTTCCCCCTCTACAAAAAGCGAAAAAGGAAAAAAAAAGAATTTTTTTTCCCAATTACATGTGAAAACAATTTTTAACATTCTTTTTTTTTTAATTTTGAGTTCCAAATTCTCTCCTCTCCCCTACCCCCTCTTTGAGAAGGCAAGCAATTTGATATTGGTTATATATGTGCAGTCATGCAAAACATATTTTTAAAAAATTTTTTACATTTAAAAAAAAACCCTTTCATTCTATTCTGAATTTAATGGACACCAAAAAAAGAGCACTTCCATATATATGCAAAGTAGAACAGAAAAAAGAGAATTATATGTGAAACCACAAATCTCTATTCTTCACAGCTTACTTGTCTGAGTTAAAATTCAGCATGTTACTTTTAAAGACATCTCGCTTGTCTGTATTTCCTTCTAGACATTAAAAAAATATGTTTCAATGATCCTTTTTTCTTTTTATTCTTAAAGCAACATTATCACTGGCTCCACTTTACCCACACTACCTTTCCCACAAATAAAAAGTCACGTATATAATCATTGTAACAAATAAAATAATCAAACAAAACCAATCTACTAATTTGCCATATCCCAAAAAAGTGAACCTCCTTTTGCCCCTTGCATACATGACCTCTCTGGCAGGAAGAGGGTTGAGGTGTGGGTCTGAGTGGGCCCTGGATTACAGAGTGCTGCCAATCTAGGTTAGTTCCTGGGGGACCACTATGATCCACAAAAAGACAGGGGTGGGGGCATAAGTGGAGAACTCAAGGTTCTAGGTCTGGGATCAGGATTCTTAGGTTTTCATTTCTATTGTGATTACTGACTCTAAGATCAATCTAATTTCCTTATGAAAAAGATTTCCAGGGAAAAGATGCTTTCTCTAGAGGCCTCCTTCCCTCTGTTCAACCTAGCTACATTAGATGGGAAGACTAGGGCTTGTTGCTAAAATAAGACAGAATATCAGACATTGATTTAGAGGTCAGAAGAGAACCCCAGGATTGAATACACATTTGAAGGGGAGGGGGATTCACAGATCAGCTGTGTGACCTTGGATAAGTCCCTTCAGATGAAGGATCTCTTGGTTTCTTCTTCTGTAAAATCAGTTGGATGGACTCCAAGGTCCCTTTCTGTTCTATGATTCCACGATATTCTATCTTTACTGAGTTATCTTTCTAGGATTCTATAAGATCTTCTCCCCTAAATACCTCTGGGTGCTGGGTAGGAGCACTGGAGCCTTCTACTTCCAGCCAACCACTCCCTCTCTCTGGATCTGCCCACTCTTTTGTGCCAGTCTTTTTCCCACAGCATAGGAAAAGAAGGGTGGGTTTCAGACCCACCCCTTTCTGCCAAGCAGCACCCCCACGACCCTCTCCATGGAGGATTTGAAAGTGGAGAGAGTGGGGGGGGTATCATGGTAGGAGGAGGGTATCCCAGCACCCTACCTCCTTTTCTAGGGAAAAAGTAAAATGTTAATAGCTTGGGCCCCTTCTCTAGCTCCATCGCCCCAGCCCCACTCCCCCAGACAAAAAACTGCTTTACATGTGAAGAGAGGGCTGGCCAGGCCTGCTTCAACCCAGGCCCCCTCTCAATGGGGCTGTAGCCCCTGACAGCTGAGAGCAGCCTGCCCCTCTTCCCCCCACAAAGAGGCCTCATTTATTTGCAATTAGCAATTCTTTGCATATCTCCCTACTGGGACTTTACTGGGAGGCTTTTCTTTCTCCTGCTTTGGCTCTGCTTTCTGGCCTCAAACATGCAACCCCTCTTTTCCCTCCCCTTTCTCCTTCTTCTCTTCTAAGGCCCGCCTCATCTCACCCCACCCCAAAGGAATGATTCCCCTTTTTCTAGCCCTCTTCAAATATTCTTTCTATATCCCTAGATTTTTTGGAGGAAAGGATAAGACAGGCTCTTCAGATGGTATTGGGAGTAAGAAACAGGAATGATACATGGGGAAATTCAGGAATGAGATAAGTCTTAGAGCCTTTCTGTTCCACCTCTCTTGAGTTCACAAAGAAAGTATCTTACCTCTACCCGTTCCCATGATTCATACTTAGGTGATTAAGGGATCTGGAGGGACTAAAGGGGCAAAAGTTGGGACTGGGTATGAAAATTGATAGAAGGAGGAATCCTATGGAAAGAAGCAGCAGGCTAGAATGACTACAGGACGCTGGAATGATTGCTGAAGAAAGGATGAGAGTGGGGGCTTAGCCAGAAATCAGTGGGGTCATTATTGCATTCAGCAAACTGAGCAAACATTAGGTAGAAACTAGGGAGACCTTAGAAAAAGACCCTTTTCCTGCCTTTTGAAGAGTTTACAATCTATTGTAGGGGCATGTAAATATAATCATGACACTGATCAAGAATTAATTGCAAAGGAAAAGGTTAAAAAAAAAAAAGAGAGAGAGATTGGAGGCAGGAGGGATCATTTCTAGCCAGGAAGGGCTCGTGAAGGAGGTGATATTTGAATTTGGCCTTGAAGGGGAAGACCAAATCATGTAGACTGAGTCTTCAGGGACCTCTGGGATATGGCCAACTTTATCTCCAATCTGGTTTTTCTCTTGTTAAGAGCACTAGCTCTGGTGTAGGAGGACTTGGTGGGGCAGCTAGGTGGTGCAGTGAATAGAGTCAGGAAGACCTGAGTTCAAATGCTGCCTCAGACACTTGTTGACTGTGTGACCCTAGGCAAGTCACTTAACCTTGTTTGACATTTCCTCATCTGTAAAATGAACTGGAGAAGGAAATGGCAAATCATTCCAGTATCTTTGCCAAGAAAACCCCAAATGAAGAGTCAGACACAGCTGAAAATGACTGAACAACCAACAACAGGAGGGCCTTGCTTTGAAATCCTGCCTCTGATTCTTAATATCGGTCTGAACTTAGGCCTCAGTTTCTTCAACTGTGAAAAGAGGGAGGGTGCACTAGATGGCCTCTTCCAGCTCTAAATCCAATGATCCTTGATCCTACAAAAGATTTTTTTGGGTACCATTTATTTGGGGACTCCCTCTGCATGGTTTCTTTAGGGTCCCTGGAAGCTTTTTCATAGCTTGACTTTTTCCCCCTGGGAAGTCCAATGCCTCAAAATTGATTCCTTTACACTCCTTCTACTCCACCTCCCCAAACGCACTTCCCCCACGGCCCCCCAGGGTTCCTTCCCCAGCAGGAAGGAGCCTTTAAAAGTGATTAGAACTGAGATAATCTGGAGTAGCTGGGGGAGGGGGTTCCTGGAATCTGATCTCCACTTTGGATCCATCTTCTTCTGTGTTAGAATCTCACCATCAAGGGACTAAAGGATTTGGGAGAGGCACCTTTTAGGGAAAGAGTCCTGGATACTTCTATCGCAGGCCTTGAGATGGGATGGGGCTAATTTGTGAAGGCAAGAATCTACAATACTGCAGCCAGCTGGAGTGGTGACTGGAGGAAGGAGGCGAAGGACTTATCAGGAATTTGAAATGGCCCACGTTTCTCCTGGGAGTCCAGGTGCTATCAACTCCCCATTAAAAAAAATCCAGTTATCAAGTACTTTTATTCTCTGCCTCCCACTCCAATTGAACAGTTAAGAAAAAATTAAAAAAAAAAACCCCACCGTTATAACAAATGTTTTTTCTGGAGAAAGCTCAACAACCATGAGGCCTGCAGAGACACAGCTTTGCCCCAGAACCTGCTCCTCCTGCCTTAAATATTTCTATTGGTGTTGTTACCATTTACACAGGCTCTAGGCTCAAGTGGTACAATGGATGCAGTCACGAAGACCCGAGTTCAAATCTAGTCTAAGACTATGTGACCTCGGGCAAGTTACTTCACCGATGTTTGCCTCAGTTTCTCCACATGCAAAATGAAGATAAGCATAGCACCTATATCCTAGGTTTGTTGTGCGGCTCAAATGAGACAATAATCATAAAGTGCTTAGCTATGGTACCTGGCTGTTCAGTTGTTTCTGACTCTTCATTATGACATTTGGGGTTTTTCTTGGCAAAGATACTTGAGTGGTTTGCCATTTCTTTCTCCAGCTCATTTTACAGATGAGGAAACTGAGGCAAACAGGGTTAAGTGACTTGCCCAGGGTCACACAGCTAGGCTGAGGCTGGATTTGAACTCAAAAAGAGTCTTCTTGACTCCAGGCCCAGCACTTTAGCCACAGTACCACCTGCCTGGCTATGATAAATACTATATAAATGCTAACTGTTATTATTATTACCTCCCACGATTGTTGTAAGCATTGAATGAGATAAATAGTATTTGTAAAGTTCCTGGCATGTAGCCAGTGCTATATAAATTCTTATTTCCCCTCCCTTTCCCGCATGTTCAAAACTTCAGGTTTATTCCTCCCCCTCACATCTTATACCCGAGCAGGCACCAAGTTATAGAATCATAATCCCAGAGCTGGTAGGGGTCCTTGTGGCCATATGGTCCAACTCACGTATTTTACAGATGAGGAAACTGAGGCTCATGGAGACTTCTCCAAGGTCACAAGGCAATAAGTGACTGCCTAGAGTCATACAAAGGAGTTTTGCCACTTTCACTTTTCTTTCTTCTCTAAGCTACCCCTTCCAGTAACTTCTACCCTTATCTTCTTTCTTTTTTTTTTTTTTGCTTTTTTTTGGAGGGTAATTGGGGTTAAGTGACTTTGCCAAGGTCACACAGCTAGTAAGCGTGTCAAGTGTCTGAGGCTGGATTTGAACTCAGGTCCTCCTGACTCTAGGGCCAGTGCTCTACTCACTGCGCCACCTAGTCACCCCTCCTTATCTTCTTTCTGCATAAGTCTGTATTCATTACTCCTTTATCCACCACTGTAGCATCTCCCTTTTGCTTAGCCTGACATTCGAGGCCATCTATATGATCATCTTGAATTTTTGGATGTCTCTCATACATGTACTGCATTTTCCTGCCCCTATGATTTTTTTCCAGCCGTTCCCTATGTCCGGAATACCGAGTACTCCTCTGCAACCTATCCATCCTTTAAAGGACACTTCCGAAGCTGCCTCCTTTAGGAAGTCTGCCCTGATTTCCCCTTCCCTGTACAGCAATGACCTTTGCTCCCTTGACCTCACCAAGTTCTTTGCTAGAATCTCTCTAATGCATTAATCATGTATAATCTTGCATAATAGTAACTCTTAGCCTATCTGTTGCATCTTCTTACTGGATTGTAAATTATGAGGAGAGGTAACACTCATAGGTCTCCTAGATATACCCCAGTGTTCTGTACCTAAGAGACCTTAATAAATGCTTCCTGAATGAATTAGAGATCCTACAAGTATGTGTGTGGGTTTGTAGAGCGGGTATGGGTGGTGAAGAATGAGGACTTAGGGAACTTTTTTAAGCTTTACTTCCTGGAATCCAGAATCTGGAGCCAATTGCCTTGGCACAGATAAGTAAGTAATCTTCTGGGGAGTTTCTAGTACAGGGGTGGGGAAACTCCTACATAGAAAGAGTTCCACCCTGGAGTAAACTCCTTAGGCTTCCTTGAACAGTGGTCCCTAAAGAAGGGTTCAGGGCCCTTTTGGTGGACTGTTAAATAACTCTAAAGCACATGGGATTTACCAATTCTAGGGTGGAAAGGTGAGTTACATCCTCCCTTCTTGTCTCCTCCTTTCCCCCATGGTTAGTCTTGGATTTGTCTCCAACAGAACTATACCACCTTCTTCAACACTCCCCCAAGATGGTCCCTCCCACTTCTCACCTCCTTCCCCCTCATAGACCCCTCTGGGCTGTCAGAACTTAACCCTACCCAAGCACCCACAACAACAGTACGAGCAAAATCCTTCCCATCCCTCCACAACTTGTCGTTCAAGATTACACTTTTCATTATTTTTCCTTAGGATGAGCAGATGTGGATAGGTCAGAATTGCACTTATGTCCCCATCTCATTCCTCTTCCAATTTCTGTCTATGCCACCATCTTTCTAGTTCCCCTGTTGTCAGTCTCTGAGTTTTCCTTGACATTTCACTCCACTGAAACTATTCTCTTCAAAGTTACCAGTAAGTCTTTTAAATGCCAGATGTGATGGCCTTTTCTCATTCTTCATTCCTTTTGACCTCTTGGCAGCATTAGATGTGTTGACCAGTTCCTTTTATCTTGAATACTTACTCTTTCTTCTCTGGGTTATCCTGATACTACTGTCTCTTGATTTTCTTCTGACCTGTTTGGACTATTTCTTTCTTTTTAAAAAAAACAGTATTTTATTTTTTTCCAATTATATATAAAGATAATTTTAACTCACTTTTACATTTTACATTTTTACAATTCATTTTAATTCATTTAAACAAAGTTTTGAGTTTCACATTTTTCTCCCTCCTTACCTCCCCTCTTCCTAAAATGGTAAACAATTTGATATAGGTTATATATGTACAATCATGTAAAAATTATTTCTGTATTAGTTATGTTGTAAAAGAAGAAACAGACCAAAAGGGAAAAAATTTTTTAAAAGTGAAAATAATATGCTTTGATCTGCATTCAGAGTTCATCAGTTCTTTCTCTGAATGTGGATAGCATTTTCCATCATGAGTCCTTTGTAACTGTCTTGGATCACTGTACTCCTGAGAAGAGCTAAATCATCCATAGTTGATCATCACATTATGTTTCTGTTACTGTATAGAATGTTCTCTGGTTCTGCTCATTTCACTTTGCATCAGTTCATAGAAGTCTTTCCAGGTTTTTTATGAAATCTCCCTACTTATCATTTCTTATTGCACATTAGCATTCCATATACTCACATACCACAGCTTGTCCGGCCATTCCCCAGTTGATGGGCATCCCTTCAATTTCCAATTTTTCTGTATTGGACTGTTAGCTTTCTTTGTGTGATTCTTTATCCATATCTCAGCCCACTAAATGTGCCTATTCCTCAAGGCTCTGACCTGAACATTCTTCTTTTTTTCTTGGAGTATGTCACTTCGTGACTTCATCAGCAATGACAGATTAAATTATCATCTCTATGCAGATAAAGGACATACACAGAGACTTATATACACAGCCCTAATCTCTCTCCTGAAACTGGTCCCACATTTACCAATAGCTTGCTGGACATTTCGATTTGATCTCTTGTAGACATCTTAAATTTAACACGTCCAAAACAATCTGTTATCATTATCCCAAATCTTAGCCTCTCCTGAACTTCCCTGTTTCTTTTGAGGACCTCCCCCTCCCTGGAGGACCCAGTCACCCATGCTTTCAACCTTGCTATTAACTCCTTACTTCTACTCACCCCACATCCAATCTTGTGCCAGATCTTGTCATTTCAGCCTCTGTGACATCTCTTATATTTGTCCCCTTCTCCCTAGTCACATAACCACTACCTCAGTTCAGGCCATCACCATCTTTCCCTAGAAAATCACCACAGCTTGCTAATTGGTCTTCCTGCCACTCTGATTCATGTTCCACACTGCTACCAAAGGGATTTTCCTAAAGTGAAGTCTGACTATGCTGTGCTTATGAAAACGAATATCTTTATCTCATCCTTTTTTTTTTTTTTGCAGGGGGGAAAAAGGCAGGGCAATTGGGGTTAAGTGACTTGCCCAAGGTTACACAGCTAGTAAATCATCCTTTTTTTCTTTAAAGTAGCTTTTGTGGAAATTTTGTAATGTACATAATTATGAGAATAGTGGCACATGTATAAAATTTACAAATAAGCAAATATACATATTTGAGGGGTATGCTTAAAAATTTTTCACTGATGGATTACATTATCAAAATAGTTTGGAGACCAACAGTCTAGATGTTCAAATGAGATGATACATGTAAGGTGCCAGACAAACTTTAAAGTGCCATACGCAGGACACATACACACACAGAGTCTTTAAATGAAGTGAAGGCTTGAGAACCACTCACTATAGAATGATGATCCTTAAGGTCAAATCTGGCCTCAGACAATTATTAGCTGTGTGATCCTGGGCATGTCATTTATCCTGTTTGCCTCAGTTTCACCATCTGTAAAATGAAGATAATTATAGTGGCTACCTCACAGGATTGATTGGAAGATAAAGTGAGATATTTATAAAGTTCTTTACCATAAAGTGTTATTTAAATTCTAGCTGCGTTTGAGGCCCTTCTAACCCTAAGATGCTTCGAGTCAAGCTAGACCTTGAAGATTAGTGAAGACTTGGGAAGGAAGAGAGAAGGTGGCAGCAAAGGGATTTGTTGAATGTTTGGAGGGAAAGAGCTTAGATCCACCCCACTTCCCCGATGCCCACTTCCACCTGAATGGCTTTTCTCCCCTGCCTGCTCTCTCTACCATCCAGCTCAGTGCTGACTTCTTTCTCTTCCCCACCCAAATCCTGGGTCTTTGGGAAACTCGGACTTGCAACACCGGGGAAGTGGGGGGGAGGGGGGGGTAGGGGCTAGGGGGTGAGGCCTCTCAGTTTTGGGCTGAGGAAACAGGCCTCCTGCAATTTTGTCTTTCCCTCCCTCTCTCTAGGGAGACCCAAGCCCAGGCAAGAGGCCAGTGGAAGGGGAAAAAAAAAAAAAAAAAATCAAATGGAGTCTCCATTATGAAACAAGAGTGCCCTCTGCTGGACATATGGGGGGACCTAGCAAGAGCAAGGCTTCAGGAGAAGGTGTCTATACTAGGGGAAGAGATGGGGAGAGCATGGTGATTACTGGTGTTGGGCAAATGTTCAAATGCCTCTCCATCTAAACATCCGCAGAAGGAGAACGAGGAAAACCTCCTGATACAGTGCAAGTTACAGGGAAACACGGTCCCATGTAAATGGGATAATCCCAAAAGGTCTTCTCTTCCTTCTCTTCCTAGGTTCTGAGAGAGAAGGAACAAGAGGGAAAATGACCATAGGACCACAGATTTAGAGCTGGATAGAACCTCAGAGGTCATATAGTCCAGATCCGTCACTTTACAAATAGGTAAACTGAGGCAAGAATAGACTTTGAACACCCCCCCAAGGTCACCTCTATATCTCGATGAAGTTGAAGGAAGACTTCAGAAGAAATAACAATTGAGATCATTCTGTGTGTGTGTGTTTCACTACACGATAAACCAGGGCAGGGACCCCATCCTTTTACATTTCTGTACTGTATGTTCTGTGTACACATGTAACAGGTGGCTAGATGACAAGGTAGGCAGAGTACTAACCTTGGAATCAGGAAGACCTCCAGTGCAATCTTACCGCAGACACTTACTGGCCCTGTGATGCTGGGTCAGTCACTTCATATCTCCCCGTGTCTCAGTTTCACCATCAGTAAAACAGAGATAATCGTAGTTCTTACTTCACGGGGTTGTTGTGAGGATGGAACAAGAACATAAATAAAGTGCTTTACAAACCCTATAAAACAACATAAATGCTAGCTATAAATTTTTAAAATCAAAAGCAATAATTATTATTTATCAAAAACAATGTTATAATTATTTGTTGAATAAACAAAATGACCAGGAATTGGATATTAAGAATAAGATTTTCTGGGGCTGTCCAATGGACTCTTGCTGCCTCTTCCTATCCTTTCTATAGGTAGATGTATTAAGGAGTGGAGTCTATGGAATATCATAGTCTTTCTTGCTTGAAGACTTTTAATGATTTTTCATTGCTTTCCAACTTGACTCTCCTAGATCTAGGCCCTACTGGAGATTTTCATTTCTTATGGAATCAGGAGAACTCTGCCTTTTGACCTTAAGGATGCCTCCTATTATAATTTTTAAAAAATCATCAAGAACATTCAACAAAAAATAAATATTGATGAAGTACTTCCCATGTGCAAGGGGCTGTGTTGGGCACTGGGGACACAAAGGCAAAAATGAAATAGTCTCTTCCTTTAAGGAGCAGAGATCTAACTCTACTGGGGTTAGGGAGTATGGAGACACAACATGTATGGTAAAGACAAGGTAGTCTGAAGAGGGGAGCACAGCCATCAGAGGTAGAATTACCTTTATATTACATTATCATAATTACATGATAATTACATTATCATAATTACATTATAATTACAATATTGCTGTTATTATACACAACGTTCTCCTGGTTCTATTCACTTCACTTTGAGCCAAGCTTTGAAGGAAGCGAAGGATTCTAAGAAATAGAGAGCATTATGATAGAGTGAATTCTAGGCCTTTGCAAATGGATGCGAAATGGATATTGGCAAGTTAGACCATAGGGCCTCATACATTTACTAGCTGTGTGACCCTCAGCAAGTCACTTAACCCTGTTTGTCTCACTTTCTTCATCTATAAAATGAGCTGGAGGAGGAAATGACAAACCATGCCAGCATTTCTGCCAAGAAAAGCCCAAATAGGGTCAAGAAGAGTTGCATGGCTAAAAAATGACTGAATAACAAGGTAGACCATATCTATATCAGAGTGACTAGGTTGGTGAGAAGACTAGAGACCATGTCATAGTTAAAGGATCTGGATTTTTTTTTTAATAATAGTGGGGGTTTTTTGCTTTTTTTTTGGAGGGGGTAAGGTAGGGCAATTGAGGTTAAGTGACTTGCCCAAGGTCACATGGCTAGTTTTGTTTTTAGTGTCTGAGGTCAGATTTGAACTCAGGTTTTCTGACTCCAGGGCCAGTGCTCTATTCATTGCGCCATCCAGCCACCCCAAGGATCTGGATTTTTATCCCAAAGGAGGGAAAACTCAGGAGGAAGAGAAAATTTCTCATTCCACTTTGCATCTGCTGTCCTGCCTCCTTCAACTGCATAGAGCAAGAGCAAGACACTTCTTCCAGGACAAGCTTATCACTTCCAAACTCACCACCATGCTGCCAGCGTAAGGCCTAACTGACACAATTTCCCTTAGCCTCCTTTCCCCTTTGACTGGAGGATTGCAGGGTGAAGTACCAAACACCTCCCAACGCCTCCCTCTAGAGGGCAGCAACAGGACTCTCTCAGCTCCCTCTACTCTTGAAATCTGCCTGGTACTCCTGGTATCCTGTTCTCCCCCTTCTGCTTTTCTGCCTCTTTTACTGTATTGTCTCCCCCTTTAGACTGTAAGCTCCTGGAGGGCAGGGACTGTCTTTCTTTTTATTAACTGTATCCCCCTCACTGAATACAATTCCTGGCACATAATAGGTGTTTAATAAAAGTTTATTCAATTGGATTGGAACAAGACAGTTTTCCTCCAGCATTGTAAAGACTTTCAACTGGAAGAATGATTAGGATTTGTTCTGATTTGTATGAAAGAACAGAACTAGGAGCAAGCAATGGGTGGAAGGACCAGAGACTAAGGTTTTTAGTTTTACCAAAAGGAAAAAAAAAATCCTAACAACTAGAGCTTTAATAGTTTCCCTCTCACTGGCCATCTTTAAGAGAAAGCTGGCTGATTGCTTGTTGGGAAAGTAGAAGGGATTCCTATTCAGTTACAAATTTGGCTAGAGACCTCTGACAGGCTGGAAAGAGGAAAGTGAATGAGGAGGAGGCAGATTGAGATGATGTCATATGAGTATCAGTTGGAGGAATGAGATATCTTCATCCTGGAGAAGAGAAAGAGACTTTGGAGGAGGAACAGATGGAGGGGAAGTTGTCTAAAATTACTTGAAGGGCATGGGAGAAGGTTAGACAAGGTGTCTCCTAACACTGAGATTCTGTGATCTCTAAACTTCTATCTGAGCTCGAATCTGTGACTTTCTGGGTCACTGAGCCAACATGGCTCCCTCAAGTTGGGAATCTTCTGTACCTTAATCACCAATAAAGTACCACTAGATCCTGGATCATTTCTGCAGCTATTCCTCCCCTGGACCTTCTTCCCCTTGGCCAACACGTTGTTCAATGTGTCCATTAGCAAGCAGTCATCAAGTCCTTACTATATGCTAGGCACTGTGCTAAGTGCTGGTGATACAAAGATAAAGAATGATATAATCTCAAACCTTCAAGAGTTTATATTCTATCAGGGAAAGTATGTAAGTATATACAGAATAAATATAAATGGAGTAAATACTAGATCATAATTGCTAGTACTTATATAATGTTTTAAGGTTTACGAAACACGTTATGTATCTCATTTATAAGAGTTAAATAGAAAGTAGTAAGTATATTTTTTCAAAAGGTTTATTTATAAGAGAAAAGATTACACACACACATATACATATATACATATTCAGAAATAATACTCAAGAATGAAAGTAATCAGCAATGTGACTAAAACAATAGTACTAAAACAGACTTGGGGGTACTCAAGTTTACTAATCTAACACTCTAGTTCAATTCAATTCAGTAGACATTTATTAGGTCTTTACTGTATGCATGTGACAGAATTACAAAAACTTCTACCCTCAAGGACAACTGTCTCTCAAAAAATGTATTGGGAACCTCAAACCAGCAGAACAAAGGAGGTTGCAGCTAACTGAATGGACAGCTAACAAGTTCCCTTTGGAGAGGCAAGTAAAGGAGTTGGTTTTATGATGTACCCAAATGCACCAAGAACCATCATTTTTTAACATTTTTTTTTATTTTGAGATCCAAATTCTCTCCCCTTCTCCAGTCCCTTGTATCCATTTGAGAAAGAAAGCAATATGACATCCATTATATGTGTCAGGTCAACAAAACACATTTCCATATTAGCCATGTTGCCCAAAAAAGGGGAAAAAAGGAAGCTAAAGTGAAAAAACAGGCTTCAATCTGCACTCAAGGTTCATCCGCCCTCGTGTTCTGTCTCTCTGGAGACAGATAATATCTTCATTATGAGTTCTTTGGAATTGTCATTGTATTGATTAGAATAGCTGTCTTTTACAGTTAATCGTTATCGTTACAATATTGCTGTTACTATACACAATGTTCTCCTGGTTCTGTTCACTTTGTAAGCATGTAAACACATATAAGTCTTCCTAAGTTTTTCTGAAGTCACTTCCCTCATCATTTTTGATACCACAATAGCACCACATCACAATCACATGCCAATTCCCAACTGATGGTCATCCCCTCAATTTCTAATTCTTTGCCATCACAAAACAAGCCGGCATAACTGGTTTTGTACATATGAATCCTTTCCCTTCTTCTTTGATATAGACCTAGTGATTTCTGGTTTAAGATCTTTCAGGAACAGTTACAAATAGAGAAAAAAACATTATGTGGGAAATTTGCTGTTCTTATCTTGCTTTGTTGAAGATGAACATAAGCAGAAGTGTCATAATAAAGATAACTACAGCTTATATGACATCTGTTAAAGAGAAAAACAGAAAGAAAAATTATGTTCAACTATTTTATTTTCAGTTCTGAATTATCTCCCTCCCTCCATCCATCCACGTTTCCATCCATTGAGAAGGCAAGAAAAACAAATCATTACAAATATATATAGTCATGCAAAATAAATTCTTGCATTAGCCATGCATTTAACCAAATAGAAAGGAAGGAAAGAAGGAAGGAAGAAGGAAGGAAGGAAGGGAGGGAGGGAGGGATGGAGAGAGGGAGGGAAGGAAGGAAGAAGGAAGGAAGGAAGGAAGGAACGAAGGAAGGAAGGAAGGGAGGGAGGAAGGAAGGAAGGAAGGAAGGAAGGAAGGAAGGAAGGAAGGAAGGAAGGAAGGAAGGAAGAAAGGAAGGAAGGAAGGGAGGAAGGGAGGAAGGGAGGGAGGAAGGGAGAAAGGAAGGGAGGAAGGGAGGGAGGAAGGGAGGAAGGAAGGGAGGAAAGAAGGAAGGAAGGAAGGAAGGAAGGGGAAAATACATGCTTCAATTTGCACTCTGAGTCTTTTGGAATTGTGGTTGGTTATTGTGTTGATCAGAGTTACTAACTCACAGCTGGTTGGTTTTTTTTTTTTACAACATTGCTGTTGTTGTATAAATTGTTCTTCTGGTTCTTCTCACTTTACTTCATCAGATAACACAAGTCTTCCCAGAGTTTTCTAAACTATCCCCTTCATAATCTCTTATAGCATAATAGTATTCCACTGTATATACCACACCTTATTTAGCTATTCCCCAATTAATGGGCATCCCCTCACTTTCTAATCCTTTGACACTGCAAAAAGAACTACTATAAATATTTGTATACATATGGGTAACCTCTGAGAAAGAAAATATTTAGCAAGAATCTGATAAGAACTCCAAAGTAAGACATTCCTTAATTATGAGTGACTTCAATTCAAAGGTGGGTTTAGGAAGAGTAAAGAAAAAATACTTTGGGAAATAAGGCTCAGGATTAAGAAATGATAGGCCACAGGCTAAACAGAAACCTTATATCTAGATATTATGAATATTCTTTTCCATGAAGAAATCTAGAAGGCTTATTGAATAATATTTTAATTCAATAAGCATTGAATAACATAACACACACACACATACTGAAACTGTGTCTTCACAGATTTCAAATCACTGGCTACACGTAGTGGGGCTGTTTCTGTATCAGATGTACAGTTAGACCATTGACTTGTTTGAGCCAAGACACCAACACCAAATTAAAGGAAAGAATGAAAATAAGAAGAAATCGTATGTAAATAAAACAACTCCAGCATGATCTATTCAAATAAGTTACTAATGCTGAAAAATGAAAAATGGAACAAGGAAAAGATATCATCCTTTCTTGTGAAAGTTTAACAAAATAATAGGGAGGCCAAAGACCTAAAAACTACTTTATCCAGCAAATTCTTGAATTTGTCAAGTGAAGAGACATGACAGCCAATGGAATGTCAGTTTAGAACATAAACTCATTTGCAAAATCTTATGAAAGAGGAACAGTGGAAGACCATCATCTTTAACCTTCACAAAACACAGAAAGACAGTGGAAGAAAAAAATGAGTTATCAACAATCTTGATGTGAAACTCAGTGAAGCCAGAACTTTCCAAGAACACAGAGTTCCTACTAGATTATGGAGCAGCTGGACCGGACGATCTCTAAATTTGCTTCCAATTATAATGGTCTGAGAGAAGTGTTATGGTGTTGGAGAAAGAAGATTGGATTTGGAGTCAGAGGGTCAGAGTATGATATTACCTCCATGACTCTCACTCATCCTGAACTTTACTTTTCTTACTGTAAAAATGGGAGCATTACATTAGATAATCCATAAGATTTCATTCAGCTCAGTCCTATGATTGTGCAATACTATACTTACTGTGATATACCAAAGTCTCACAGGGATAATGAAAGCTTTGAGATAGTTAGACTTTGACTATTTGACTCATAGAGCTATCGAGAGGAAAGTCTTTGTAAATGGTAAAGTGCTGTTTTAAAATATGACTGTCGCTATAAATGTGGATGGAGGTTACAGAGCAGCAAAAACAGAGCAGCAACAGTTGCAGTGCCCCCAAGGTACCTGTAGGTGGCAGAACACGCATTCCCATTCCCATTCCCATTCCCATTCCTATTCCCATTGCATCATGGAGCTAGTCAGTCCTTTTGCAGGGTTTTATAACCTTGGTCTTTCATTTTAAAAATTATGATGATCACTTCAATATAACTGTTTTCCTTTATAGTCCTATGCATTTAGTTTTATGAAAACTAAAGTATTAGTTTAATAATAAAAACATTATTTTTAATGAAATATTATTCTGAGAAGGGGTCCCTTAGGTTTCCCCAGACTGATAAAGGGATTCATAACCCATAGAAAAGGGTAAAAATCCTTGCTTTAGGGCAATGGTCTCTAAACTGTTTTGAACTTTCACCCCATTGGCAAACATTTTTGAGCACATACTCCCAATATCTGTATACTTATTTATTTACAAATTATATGGCGTGCTACTGTGAAAATAATTGTGTACATTATAAGATTTATACAAAGATAGACATTTAAAAGGACAGGAGAAAGATAAAATGATAATATATGATATCTGAACCTAGAGTCAATAGGAGTTTATTAAGTTGGTGAGGTGACATGCCTGAACTTAAGGAAAGATCACTAGTGGGAGCACAGGTTGATGAGGAGAGAGACTCGAAGCAGGCAAACCATTAGAAGGCTGTTGCAATGGTCCAGGTGGTGGGGGTGGAGGGGAATGATGAGAAAATACACTAGGGTGGAATAAGGGTAGTGGCTATGTGAGCAGAGAGAAAGAGACACGTGAAGGACATATTGTAGAGGTAGAAATGACAAGATTTGGCAACTATTTGAATATGAGGGGTGAAGGGGAATGAAGAATTGAAGACCAAATGTTCACAAAAGATGAGAAGCTGGGGTGACTTGAAGGAAGTGCCCTGGAAAGAAACAGGAAAGTTCAGAAGATGGGCAGATTTGGGGAAGAGGGAGTAATGAATAAGATCTGTGATGCATGTTGAAGCCCATTCATATCTGCTATCTCATGCAATTCACTCAGTCTCACTCAAAATAAGAAGGAAGACTGAGCTCTTGGTCAGAGTAGGAGCTGCTCTAGAGGCAGAGGTACCCTCTGAAGGCTGCCTGCTACAGCCACAAGACAAACTGGGGGACAGGAAGTGGGTATGTTGGGGGGCACAGGGAGAAAGAACATGGTGGAGAATCTTCCCAATGGCACCTGTGCACTCAGTAGCTTGTGGTTATCCAGGTAGCAGTTGGGTTATAACTGTCCTCTGGGACCAACTTCAAGGACTGGAAACAGCAGATGAAAGAGAACCATGTTGGGGAATGAGGTTGTGTTGTGTTGGCAACCAGTCCCATGATTGGCCGTCATAGAGAAAGTAAGATTTAGCTGGTTGATCATAGACCCTCCTTGGGGTTGAGCCACCAGTGTCCCAGTTCCCATTTTGATGATCATTGTTTTAGAAGACAGAGAATTAACTCTATAGCTAAAATTAATGACTCCGTGTAAGAGAGATAGGATGAAAATTCATGGGAGCTTTTAGATAAAAAATTATTATTATGCAAATTATTCTCCAAAAGTTGAGAAATAAAGCACCCTACCAAACTTTTTGCAAGAAGAATACAGTTCTGTCTAAATTGGGGAATGATAAAAGAAAGAGAATTAAAATCAGTATAATTAGTGAAGACTGATGCCAAAAATTTAAGTAAAATCCTAACAAAAAAGACTATAGCAATTTTTTAAAAATTTACTATAATTAACTTGTTTTTATATTAGGAATGAAAATAATTAGTGTAATTAATTCGACCAAAAAAAACCCCCAACAACCAGCTAAAGTTCTTTTAGGTGTAGGGGTGTATGTGTGTGTGTGTGTGTGTGTGTGTGTGTGTGTGTGTGTGTGTTTGTGTGTGTGTGTGTTTAAAAGTTCGATTTAATTTTGGAGGTAATAGGTGGTACAATGGATAGAGTGCTAGAGCTAGAAGTTGGGCTTGTGTTGGCAACCAGTCCCATGATTGGCTGTCATAGAGAAAGTAAGATTTAGCTGGTTGGTCATAGATCATCAGGAAGACCTAAGTTTCAATCCATCCTTTAGACACTTACTAGCTCTGTGACCCAGGACAGCTAGGTGTCACTGCAGTGGATAGAGGGCCAGGCCTCCAGCCAGGAAGACTCATTTCCCAAGTTCAAATCTGGCCTCAGACACTTACTACCTGTGTGACCCTAGGTAAGTCACTTAACCCTGTTTGCCTCAGTTTTCACATCTGTCAAATGAACTGGAGAAGGAAATGGCAAACCACTTCAGTATCTCTGCCAAGGAAACCGCAAATGGGGTCACGAAGAGTTTGAAATGACTGAATACAAGTTGTCCAAGTTACTTAGTCTCTACAGTTTTCTCAACTATAAAATGGAAATAATAACAACCTGTACCTGGCAAAAATGAGATATTTGTGAGGTGCTTAGCATAGTGCGGTGCACATAGTAGGCATTCTATAAGTGCTTATTCCCTTCCCTTCCCGGTTACATAATTAGATTTTTAAAAAGACTTTGAAAAGAACAATAAATACTTATGGTTTTTTAAAAGCACTCTATAAGGCATAAGCTTAGAAGAGACTTTTTTAGAAATGTGACAAAAAACTTTATCTAAAATTAAAAAAAAATAATTCCATATAATGGGGAAATGCTAGAAGCTTGTCCAGTAAATAAAAAGGCAAAACAAGAATCCTCCTTTTCCCTGCTATCATTTGACATAGTTCTAGAAATGCTAGCAATTACAGTAAGACAAAAGAAAGAAAATGAAGACAGGTAGTCAAAAAACCCAAAATTATCCCTATTTGCTGATGACATGACTTACAAAATCCTAGAAAATCAGCAGAAAAACTAATTGATAAAATTCATAGATTCAGTAAAGTTGCAGGCTACAAAATAAACTCACAAAATAAATATCAATAATAATAAAATCTGGGAAGCAATAATAGAAATGGAAGTCCCATAAAAATTTGGAACTCAATCTACCAAACCATACTTAATACCTATTGAGAAACAGTTTATAAAACACTTTTGAAGAAATTGAAAAAAAAAATTTAAATAGCTGGAGTGACAGTCACTACTTATGGCTGGGCCATGTCAATATAATGAAAAAACCAATATTACTAAAATTAATTTAGAGACTTAGTGCTATATCAATTTTTCTGAAACCATTCTACTCTTCATTTTTTTTTATAGAACAGTAGTATTCCATTACAATCATATACTGCAACTTGCTCAGCCATTCCCCAGTTGACGGGCATCCTGTAGGGTAAATCCTTAATTAAATAAAAGAGACAATTGCAAAAAAATAAAATAAATAATTCAAATTACATGAAATTGAAATGCTTTTATATGAAAAAAATTAATGTAACTGAGATTATAAGGGAAGAGTCAAGTAAGAAAAATCTTTATATCAAATATCTCTGATAACAGTTTCATATTCAAAATAGATGAATGACTAACAGAAATACATGACCAAAAGCCATCTCATAATAAATGTAGTCAAAGGATGCAAAATTTTCAAAGGAACAATCACAAGTTATTAACAAGCATATGAAAAAAGTCTCTAAATCACTAATAAAAATGAAAAGTCAATTCCAAACAACTCTGAGGTCTTACCTCACATGAAGGAAATTGTAAAAGATGCAAAAATATGGGAATAAGTTAATGTTAGAGGAGTTATTGAAAGACAGACACACTAATTTGTCATTGGTGAAACTCTGAATTAGTACAACCATTCTGGAAACAATTTGGGATTATTTGAAGAGATTCACTAAAACCATACCCTTTGTCCACTACTAGACATACACCCCAAGGGCATCAATAACAAAAAGAAAGGCTTCATAGACACCAAAATATTTATAACACCCATTTTTGTGGTAGTAAAGAACTGGAAACAAAGTAGATACCATAGATTGTCAAGTGGCTAAACAAATTGTGGTACATGAATGTAATGGGATACTACTGTGCTATAAGAAAAGACCAGTATGATGAACACAGAGAAGCACGGGAAGATTTGAACGAATTGAGGCAGAATGAAGTCAGCAGAACCACAAAAACAATATAAACAATAATTATAGCAATATAAAGGCAAGAACAAAAACAGAACAATTGAAGCTGAATACTGCAGAAATTATAATGACTAAGTACAGCTCCAAAGAAGAGACACAAGAAGATACCTGTCTCTGCTTCTCTGTAGAGATCAGGGACTGTGAGTATGGGACACTGAATACAATTTCAGGCTTTTTTGATATGTTGGTTAGTTTTGCTGAACTTTTCTCCCCTCTTTTCTTTTATTCTTTATTATAATAAATAGCTTTCTAGAAAAGGTTGAAGGAAAGATACAGTGGGAAATGAATATAGGTGAATATGATATGATATGATGTCATATCATATCATATAAATATTTTTCCAAAAAAGGATAGCTTGGGATAGAGGGATGCTTGACTTTATTTCCATTTAAAAATTTTAACAACATCCCTATTCTACATTGTGCTTCAGTTTCCTCAACAACCTCAGCTGTACCCACGTAATGAGAATGGGAATTTGAAGGTCTTCCCTGCCCCTTAACAGACCTGGGGGAGGGAGTTTGATGACCTCCCCTGCTTTGAAAATAAATTCTGCCCCCTAATAGGCTGAATGTAGTCACATGGAGCTCGTGGTGGGAAGAGTTTGCTGAAGGTAAGCAGAGCTCACAGGAAGCTGGTCAGAGCTAGCCAGACAGTAGGGGAGAGAGAGGACACTCAGGCAAGGAGATAGAGAGGTTTGTGAGTAAATATTGATCTTGTATTGGTTTTGGGGAAAGCTGAAGGATGCTTTGGCTCTCAGTGTTATGGCTTCTGAATATCTTTTGCACTATGACAGAGTGGGCTTACTGGTTTGGGGATTTGTTTTTCTGGTTTCTAAATAAATGCTTCAGTTCTATCCTCTATCTGAAGAGTTTGGTATATCTTGCGATCAAATGTCATGCGATACTTATGGTCATGGTCTTTAGCGTGATCATGGGCACTGTAAATACTGCACTGGTGCTACAACCCACAAGATGAAAATACTGACATAGCAATTTTCCCCCCAGTTTTCCCACTACTTCTTCCTCAGGAAACACAAGAAATAAAAGTTGTTATTTACCCATTTCCTAGAACTAAGTCACTGAACCATAGAATTTTAGATGTAGGAAAGACCTTAGAGTCATCTATTGCTTTCCAGGGACAGAGACCCCAGTCTGTCTACTTCTAACCTTGAGCAAATCTACAGGTCTCTTTAGCCCCCAGTTTTCTCACCTGCAAAATAAAGAAAATGGACAAGATAATTAGTTCTCAATCTATAGAGTTATGGACTTGTGGGGTTACTGGAGTTACTAAAAAGAATATTTTACAAGTTATTACAAGAAATAGTATAAGGCTGTTCCAGTGGCCATGAAGGCTGCTGAAGTATGGTGCTCTGGAGCACTTGGAGCTTGGTCAGACACTGAAGACTCCAAGGGCATCCACTGCATCTCAGGCCGTCTACCAGTTCTTGCTTTTGTCTTGCCACTAGCCTTCACTGACTTGGAAGAGAGATGAGGCCAGCTACTTGATGCGACTCTACCTTGCTTAAATAAAATTAAAATACAAATCAACACATGACACTGTGATGTCATTCTTTGAAACAAAGGACAAACAATAAGGAATCTGTGAATTCATATGCTCACTATTCATCTCATTAAGTGGTTTAGTAAATTTGTTCAGTTAGTAAATTTGCTCATTAGTGAACAAGCTTAACTTCTATAGACTGAATAATCTCTACATATATATAGATATGTGTATATATACATATAAAATTTTCTAATGTATATAGTTGCTAGTGTGCCTAACAAAACATGAATGCACTTTTCTTTTGGAGGGGGGAAGCCAAGGAAGTTGGGGTTAAGTGACTTGCCCAAGGTCACACCATTAGTAAGAGTCAAGTGTCTGAATCCAGATTTGAACTCAGGTCTTCCTGACTCCAGGGCTGGTGCTCTACTCACTAAGCTACCTAGCTGCCCCTGTGAATGCACTTTTCTAAAAAAAAATTGATATCATAGTAGTTTTTGTCACCATGTATTTACTCAATCAATGGGACAATAAAAATATAATTATCATGGAGGGAGGCAGAGCAGTTCAATGCAAAGAGCACTAGATTTAGAATCAACAGGCCTGGTTTCAGATTCTGGCTTTTCTACTTACTCTTTGTGTGACTTGGATTAAATTCCCTTCCCTCTTTGGAACTCAGCTTTCTCATCTGTAAAATGAGGGAGTTTGAATTAGATGATCTCTCAGGTTCCTTCCAGCTCTAAATCTAGGACATTCTATCTGTCAGAGAAGGTCTGTGAAATTTGCTTATGTTAAAAGCAGGGGTAGCAAGAGGATCTTCAACCCCAAAAAGTCTGAGAACCATTGAACTAAATTTTTAAGTTCTTTTCCATCGTCTATTGTTCTGTGATGCTCCTACCTTCAGCTCAGAATTATCAAGGTCACTTTTCTGCTAAATCAATTAATCATAGAATAAATTCATTAAAACCAAATTAAAAGGACTTGGAGATTATCTAATGTTTCAAACTATCTGTCCCACTGTGTTCCTATAACAGAAGATACAATTAAGAATTGACTGACCTTAATTTTAAAAATATACAGGATGTCCTAAAAGTCTTGGTGTAGTTTTAAGCTTAAATAGTTTAAAATGACACTGAGACTATCTGAAACACCTTGTGCTTTGTGTATATTGTCTTTCTTGTTTTGTTCAACAGACAATTATTAAGTGCCTTTGGATTGGACTGTGATTAGTCCAAAGGAGGAGTGCTCTACAGGAGGGAAGGAAATATTAAAAAAGATAGAAGATATAGATCCTGACTTTACAAAAATTACAATCTCTTTCTTTGAAGGGAAGGGCAGGGTTCATCTTCCATTGTTTGCAGTCTCACCATCCTACTAAAAAAAAAAAAAGGAACCCCCCACTTACTCTGTGTTTTGGTGGAGAAAGATGGAGTCCTCAAGATTACTGATACATGAAGAAATGTGAAATCTTTGTTCTTCTTGAAGCCTGCCCCAGTTTGACCTAAAGGATTCAGTTTCTTCTGCTTGCCTCTTCTTCCAGGGCTGGAATCCACTGACCCACATGCAAATCTATAATTAACAGAGGTTATCACTATCAAATAGCTAGGGACAGGGAGGGACACTTGCTCATAGAAGAAACCAGATGTGAGGTGGGTGTCTTATTTCCTCTTCTGAAACTGCCTGAAGTGTCTTTCTAGGCAGAGCTGCAATTAGGGCGGGGAAACTAGGGCTTTGTCCCCAAATTTAGAGAAAGCTGACATCGCTCAGAGGCCTTCAGCATTACAGAAACAACAGAACTATCACCTAGAGAGCAGGAAGAACTAATTCTTGCTAATGAAAATAGGAAGCTATCAGGTGGCAGCTGGTGTGACCTCTTCCTTGTCTTATACACACACACACACACACACACACACACACACACACACACACACACTTCCTTCATAGGAAATCTCCCTAGCAACAATAACCTTTTTTTAAAAAAATATTTTATTTATTTTCTTGTTTACATCATTTTGAGTTATAATTTTTCTCCCCATCTTTCCCCTACCCACAACCCCAAAACAGCAAACCCACTGTAAACCCCTCCCCCAATCTGCTCTCTCCTATGTCCTCCTCCATCACCCCTCTAACTTTCTGGTAGGGCAGGATGGGTCTCCCTACCCCAGTGCCTGTATATCTTAATTCCCAGTTAGCAACAATGACCTTGTCCCTGATTGCCCTAGGCAGCAAAGTTCCTAAGTTTAGCTCTATGTCAATAGATAGTGTGATGTTGGGATCTCTAAATGCTGGTAATTTACATCCTGATACATGGTAAAAGTTCACTAAGGCAAATAGAACAGAGAAGTTGTCCTACTTCCTTTCCCTTCTCATTAACCTAGATGGCCTTTGGGTCCTGAAATGGAATTTGAGAACACTGGCAACCCAGCCTTTATGGCTGGCATCTTTCAACAGGACATTCCTCTATCCAGAGGGCTTTCCCTGAATTGACAGTATATTTTTTCCTGCCTTTGACACTTAGTAGCAACGTGACCACATTTGAGCCTCATGTATAAAATGGGGACAGATATTTGTGATATCTACCTTCTATGGTTGTCATCAGGCTCTAATGAAATAATGTCTTCTATACTTTAAAGTGCTATATAGGGTATCCCAAAAGTCTTAGTTGTTTTTTTTAAAATATGTAGTTTTTAAGTTAGTAAAGCTTAAAACTAGCTTTGTCACTAGTTTAAGCTATTACTTCAAGCTAAAACTTTAGTTTTTAATCACTAATCTATTAAAGCTTAAAATTACTAAGACTTTTGGGATAATCTATATTTATCAGTTATTATAATTATTGGATCATAAAGTTGGAGCTGGAAAGGACCTCAAGGATTGCCCAACTTTTTCATTTTACATATAAGGATACTGAGATCCACCCAGAGTATGACTTGCCCAAGGTTATATAGATAACACAGCTAGAATATAAACCCAGGCCCCCTGGACCAAATTCATCATTCCATTGCACTATGATGTGAATTCTTAACCTCTTTCTCTTGTAGGCATATATTGTAAAAGGAATGATTTTTAGGGCTTTTTTTTTTTTTTTTTTTGCTTTTTGGAGGGCAGTTGGGGTTAAGTGACTTGCCCAAGGTCACATGGCTAGTTTTTTGTGTTAAGTGTCTGAGGCCGGATTTTAGGGCTTTCTTAATACCATCTCTGAGCCAGGATACAAACGACATGTTTATGGCTTGCCTTGAACCAGCCCCATTCTATTTTAGATACCCCTAAAGGGATGCTATGGGGTCAGACCAGGGGATTTTCAACTGTTTTACCTGGTGGGTATAAGGGTTCTTCCATCCCATCCTTATGATTGCTTAAGAAAGATGACTCTTAGAAGGGATGTAAATTTTCCCATTTCATTTGCACAGAAAATCACTCAACTATGATTGAGTCCACTACAAATTTATGTTATCTAGTTTCAAACTGGCCAAAGAACATTGTAATTTTTGTAAAGTCAGGATCTATATCTTCTATTTCTTTTATATCTCCTCTCTTCCTTCTTTAGACTAGTAATAGTTCAGTCCAAGGGCACTTAATAATTGTCTGTTGACTTTTTTTTTTGCCTTTCTTTGGATCAGGGGTGGGGGGACCTGTGGCCTTGAGACCACCCTCTAAGTCCTCAAGTGCAGCCCTTTGACTAAATCCAAACTTCACAGTAACCTGTTCTCAAGGAGCTCACAGTTTAATGAGGAAGGCAACATGCAAACAGCGACATATAAACAAGATATGGAAAGGATAAATTTAGATGTAATTACAGAGGGAAGGAGCTAACATTAAAAGGTTAGCATGTAATAGGTACTTACTAAATACTTGTTGATTTGATTTAGTCCCATATAGCTGCCAACTTGATTTTTACCAAAGCACAGGTTTGACCATATCTCATTCCTCTATTAAATAAACTTCAGTAAGTCTTTATTACCTCTAGTATCAAATATAAATTCCTCTTTTTATATTTAAAACCCTTTCCAACCTGGTCCCTTCCTACCATTCTAATCTTACACATCACTACCCTCCACACACTATATGGTCCAGCTATCTTCATCTTCTCTATTTCAGAATCTGGATCTTTACACACTGACTGTCCCCCATGACCGGCACGCATTTTCTCCTCAGTTTTGCCTCTTCAAATCCCTGGTTTACTCTAATATTCAATTCAAAAGAGGGGTGTGTGAGATGAAAGAGTTCAGAGTCTGAATCTAAGGTCAGAAAAGGTCTTTATTCTTTCTCATGAGAAAGGACTCTGACCCTGTTGCCCACATGGCATCTGCAGGGAGAGAGCAACAGGTAGAAGCCAGTCCATGGTTATATAATCTTCTAATGCAGAAAACCCAGCCTCCCAATGGACCTTCACTCTTATTGGTAGGGGGGCTGACCTACAACCTAAGCACAGGAGACAAAGGACCCGGAAACATGTGGGTGTCCAATGAAAGCAATCTTAACCTTATTTGGCATATCTTGTGCTGAGGTGGCACTGGGGAGGGTCTTCATTGCTCTAAGCCCCAGATTGGTTGAAGGTCAGGTGATCTAAACCTAGGCCTAGTGAATACTGAAGCCATTCTAGATTTGATTTTTCAGAATGGGGAAACTTCACTATAAATTATCCCTCACAGGGGGAACCCCTGCAAAATCACCAGTGTGGTCAGAAAGCGCCAGGTTAGTCAGAAATTCTCAGGGTGGGTACTTCTGAATTGCTAGACAATGGCAGTCATGACCAGTGCAGTAGCACCCATACCTGGATACCTCAGGGCTTTGAGGCATCCAGCACGCTATCCTGAGACACCAGAGAGGTCCCTTAAGATTCAGTGTTCTGAACATCTCGGATCTAGAGAGTAGCTAAATCCAAGAAGTAGAGATCAGAGAAAGAATCAGAACACCTAGAGTGAGACCATTTAGGACCAATGACTCCATGCAGAAACACTAAAGGGAGAAGAGCCCTGACTTTGGCATGAAGCCCCAGTTTGAGAACTAACGTTGGAGAAATAAGTATATGAAAGAAAATACTGACCAGTACCAACAACAGTGTGGGGTATGGGGACCCCAAAAATCCCCTACCCAAGAAAAATCAAAAGTCAGAGACATCTTGAGGAAGGAACAGGAAGTTTTATTCTCTTCCCCTGCAGGAAGAGGGCAGTCCTCTCTCTCCATGGTGGGGATCAAGGAGAAGAGGCCTGTTACAAAAGACAGAATAAGAATTTATACCCTAACGGCAATCAAGTCCCCTCTCCCTGGCTGTCCCCTTCTTCCATTGGCTAGGAGGTGGGCTCTTAGTCTTGGTGCAAAATCTAACCCAATGGCAGATAACAAAGAAGCCCACTACTATCTCTCTTGGCTAGGAGGTGGGCTCTTAGTCTTGGCACAAAATCTAACCCAATGGTGGATAACAAAGAGGCCTGCCACTATCTCCTATTGGCAGGGAGGTGGGACTGTCCTTATTTGCTAAACGCCAAGCAAGGTAGGGGAAAAGGTCACAAGCAAGGGTGGAGGTAAAAAAAAAAAACCTGAAAAGGCCTAATCCTGATGACAACAAGGGAAGGGGGGAAGGGTCCCAGGTTGTGTAAACCCAGGACTCAGGTCTGTCCAGTCTTACAAAAGTTTATCTCTGGTTTCCAGATAGTTTCTCTCCCTTCTCATTCTGAGGAGTCTTCACAGAGGGTGCAGAGAGTGTTCCCCACTCACAACTATTGCAAATCTAGAGATTCCCTCCAAAAGAAAGAATAACTCTGTGATAAATGCGAACAGTACTTCAAATGAAAAAAAAAAGAATTTTTTCATAAGTACCAGATGAACACCTAGAAGAAATGAAGCAAAGGGGGGAAAAAATGAAATAAAAGTTTTGGAGAAAAAAATTATAAAGAGAATGAATGGCCTAGCAGAGAAAATGGTAGACTTTACCCAAGAAATGGACTTTGAAAACTAGAATAGACCAAACAAAAAAAACCAATGACTCCATGAGGCAGCAAGAGATTATAGATCATAATAAAAAAATTGAAACAATAAAATTCAATGAAGATATTTAGTCTTAAAAACAACACATCGAGGAGAAATAATTTAAGAATTGTTGGACTCCTTAAAAAAATCACTATTTCAAACAAACAACCTGAATACCATATTTCAAGAAATCATAAATGAAAACTTCCCAGATCTATTAAAACCAGTCAGTCAGTCAATAAGCATTAATTAAGCATTTATAGTATGCCAGACCCTGTGCTAAGCATTGAGGATACAAAAGAGGCAAAGGGCAGTCTCTAAGCTCAAGGAGTTTATAATCTAATGTAAAGACAGAAAAGAACCCACCAATCACCTCCTGAAAGGAATCCCCCTAAAGAAAAGTCCCTGGAATGTCATAGCCAAAATGTAGAGCTTCTATATGAAAGAAGAAAAAAAAATACTGCAAACAATCAGAAAGAAGCAAGTCAGGATCACAGAAGACTTGGCAGCTTCTACTGAAAATGAGAGATCCTGGAATATGACACTGCAAAAAGCAAAAGACAGGCTTACAATCAAGAATTACCCTGAAAAGATGAGCATAATTCTACAGGGGAAAAAAAATGAATCTTTAATGTGACAGAGTACTTACAGGAATGTCTGATCTGAAAAGACCAGAGCTGAGGAAGAACTTTGAAATATAAATACGACAACAATCCAGAGAAACCTAGAAAGGTGGATTTATTTGGGAAAGAACTGTGTGATGTAATGCCAAGATTCTAACTGGGGGAGAAGAAACAAGAGGCCCTTCATAATTTCAAAGGGCATTAAAGGAGTTAAATTTTAAAAACAAAAAACAGGTCTTGAGTGGGTGGGGACAGATTGGTTCTGTTCTGAGGATTTTGGTTCTATCCTGTGGTTTTTAAGAGGGGAAAGAGAATGGATGGTAAAAGAAATCTACTAATGTAGAAAGCAGGAAGGCAGGGGTGGAACTTGCTGTTTCTCAAATTTGGGATGCATCAAAAGAATAGATAAATACAGAGGAAGGGAGAACGGGGGTGGGGGTGGGTGGGAATCAGATGAACTTGATGCTTATCTGAAATAGAAGAGAATAGAATACACACACACACACACACAGAATTTGGGGTAGAAATATACCACTCAACAAAGAAACAAATGGGATTGTGGGAACATTAAAAAGGAGAATAAATCTCGGGAGGAAATAGTATCAAATAAAACAAGATTCCCAATCCTGAAAGGGGGATCATAGGGGAGAAAAAAGAACCAGAATCTATGGGGGTGCCTTGGGAGTGCCTTAGATCCCCCTCTTAAACAAATTATTATGGTGGAGTGTTATTATTGTGTTGTAAGAAATGAGGAAAGAATATTTCAAAGGATCTTGGACAGTGTGAACTGTTTTAGAGTGAAGAACTGAGTAAGTACAGAGCAAATGGAACAATTTGGACAGCAACATTCCAAAGTAAAACAACTTTGAAAGATTTAAGTCTTATTGATACAATGGCCAACGATGTCTTTGACGTGCCTATTATAAAGCATGTTCCCCACCTCCTGGTAGAGAAGTGATGGACAGAAGATGCAGAAGCATACATTTTTGGATATGGCCACTGTGAGGATTCACTTTGCTTGATGATGCTAGTTACAAGGATTTTTTTTTTCTTTCTCGGTTTTCAATGTGAGGAGGGAAGAAGAGAAGAGAAGGCCTATTTGCCTCAGTTCTTCATCTGTAAAATGGGGACACACCAGAGAAAAGTCAGGGCTCCTCTCTCTTTAGTGTTTCTGCGTGGAGTCATTGGTCCTAAATGGTCTCACTCTAGGTGTTCTGATTCTTTCTCTGATCTCTACTTCCTGGATTTAGCTACTCTCTAGATCCGAGATGTTCAGAACACTGAATCTTAAGGGACCTCTCTGGTGTCTCAGGATAGTGTGCTGGATGCCTCAAAGCCCTGGTGGGTTCTTTTCTGTCTTTACATTAGATTGTAAACTCCTTGAACTTAGAGACTGCCCTTTGCCTCTTTTGTATCCTCAGTGCTTAGCACAGGGTCTGGCACACTGTAAACGCTTAATTAATGCTTATTGACTGACTGACTGGTTTTAATAGATCTGGGAAGTTTTCATTTATGATTTCTTGAAATATGGTATTCAGGTTGTTTGTTTGAAATAGTGATTTTTTAGGGAGTCCAACAATTCTTAAATTGAAATTCTGAAGGGCCTCTTGTTTCTTCTCCCCCAATTAAAATCTTGGCATTACATCACATAGTTCTTTCCCAAATCACCATAATAATCCCATCACTATAATGATACCCAGCACAAGGATATTGAAAATTTTTTTTCACACAGAAAACAACAGAAGGGAGTTCAGGAGGAAGCACAGACAAGAAGAATTTTGTGAATAATGTGTGGAATTTGTTGCATGTTTTTGAAAAACAGGAGCGAGCAGGATGGAGATTTACAATTTTGCACAGAATCTTCTTTTTGTGTTCTCTTATGATAAGGGAAATTTTTTTGTGTTTGTATTTGGAATAAAGAAATTAAAATTTAAAAACCACTTAGTTCAAGTTCCATCTTCTAAATAAAGCTTCTGATGACCCTCTTAGCTGCTACCTGATGTAAAAATTATCTTTTATTCACTCTTGCAAAATTATCTTTGAACCATTTTTATCTATTCCACATACATTATATATGTATATGTCTCCCTATTCGAATGTAAACTCATTGAGAGCAGGGACTGTTTTACTTTTGACTTTGGATCTCCTGTGCTTAGTATGCCTGCACATAGCAGACACTTAGAATGTTGAGCCTGGAATCAGGAAGATCCAAGTTAAAATTTGGCTTCACACTCTTACTAGCTGTGCGACCCTGGGTAAGTCACTAACCCTATTCGCCTCAGTTCCCTCATTTGTAAAATGAGCTGGAGAAGGAAATGACAAACCAGTCCTGTACCTTTGCAAGGAATACTCTAAATGAGGTCACAAGAGGTTAGACATGACTGAACAGTAATAAACTTTAAGCAAACCTAAAGTCCACCCCACCCTCTCTTTCTCTACCAATAAAGTATTTTCCGACCCCCATTTTACCATTCTTTGAAATGCTGAGAGGACAGAAGGCTGAAACACCCACAACCCACTGTTTATGGCCAACATCTTAAGACAGGCCACTCCTCCATCTACAGAGTTTCCAGTGAATTGGGGAACTCTCACCATATTTCTCCCCCATCCCCAATAAACAATGTGACCATAGGTAAATCAAGTCACTTATCTGAGGCTCATCTGTAAAATGGGGACAAGAATGCCTCTACTATATATTGAGAAGAGGCTCACAGGAGATAATGCATATAAAACTCCCTGCATTAGAATTTAGGAAGAATATTAGAATCATAAAGAGGGTATAGGCAAAGTGCTCTAGTGAGTCAGAATAAGCAGAGATCACATTTATTTGGCTAGGGATTGGCCATGGTTTCACAAAGGTGACCTATAAAGCAGGCCTTGAATGAAAAATAGATAGTATAATTCCTTGATTTCTTTCTATCTGTTTTTTTTTCTTTCTCTTCCTTGTACATCCATTTCATCCTTCTGAGAAGCTAGCTGCTCTGTGGTTGCCCAGGCAACAGGAAGAAAATCTCTATGTTCTATGTTCCACAATGATCCTTTCTCTGCTTTCTTTCAATAAGGAGGTGATTCCTGCTACATCCTTCAATGCCACATGAGTTTCATATGTACCAATATAATCCTGGGTTTCAATGGAGCTGTCTATCTAGGGACATAAGGGTATGCTAATCACAAGCTGAGGTAGGTTCCAACCTAGCTTTCTAACAAAAGTGGTTACCTTAAATCCCCACATTTTGGAGACAGTTCACTCTAGATGGCAAACAATAAGAGTCTAGGGACCCTAGACTTAGTCTGAGTAATATTCCCACATAAGAAGCACACAGTGTGAGCAGAGGGGCCAGCCACTTGAATTCAAGTCAGGGAAATTTGTTTTAACATCTCAGTCCCCCAGACAACCCTATTAAGACTATACGTTGCAAAATAATCACTAATCTACTTCAGTAGAGGAAATCTTCCAGGGGACTGCCTATATCTATAAAGTCACAGATTTGGACAACTCCCAGTCTCAATTTTTTGTGGAACACTTTCTAATAGCAGGTATGTGTGCTTGTAGCAGCGTTTGGAGTAGAAAGTGAAGGGATGATGATCAGGAGGTATGCCTTTATTAATGCCTTTAGTTCTGTCCCAGGGTAGGTGGGTGGAGAAAATGAGATTGTTTTTAATCTGCCAGGAAAGAACAAAGAAACCTAAGCAACTGTCTTCCAGTCCTTTCCCTGCAGGGCAACCCTACATAAAGTTCATTTGTGCCTGGGTTCTTTCAGTCTGGATTGATTTGGTCTTTCCTTTGTTTGAGAAGTTATAAAATATGACTCAATAAAATATCTTTTCAGTCTAGTTCTGAGCCCCCAAGCTGGAAATGTTCCCAGAAGTTATAAAAGTCAGTCTCTCTCTTTACCTAGGTATTTTGCCATCCATGGCCCTCTGCCCTCTCTTCCCAAGGCAAATTTCTTTCTTTCTTTCTTTCTTTCTTTCTTTCTTTCTTTCTTTCTTTCTTTCTTTCTTTCTTCCTTTCTTCCTTTCTTTCTTTCTTTCTTTCTTTCTCTCTTTTTCTTTCTTTACTTCTTCCTTTCTTTTTCTTCCTTCTTTCTTTCCTTTCTCTTTCTCTCTCCCTCTGTCCACCTTCCCACCCCTCTTTCTCTCTCTCCAGGCAGTTAGGTGATGCAATGGATAGAGCACCAGACCTGGAGTCAGGAAGATCTGAGTTCAAATCAGACCTCAGAGACTTACTAGCTGTATGACCTTGGGCAAGTCTCTTACTGCCTATTTGCCTCAGTTCTTCATCTGTAAAATGGGGACACACCAGGAAAAAAAAATGGCAAACCACTCTAGTATCTTTGCCAAGAAAATCCTAAGGATAATATTCATGGGGTCATGAAGAGTTGGACACCACTGAACGAGAGAAAAAACTAAAAGACAGAGGGAAGAGGTAGGACATAGATGTGAGGAATTTCTTGGATTTGTCTCTACAACACTCTGCATTGTTCTGTTTGGATTACATTCAGCCCAGATCACCAGTCCTGATATTGGAGTCAAAGCAATGAAGTTGAAGCTGTTTGCGTGGGGGGTAGGGAAGGATCTCTCTCCCTTTCTTTCTCTTCCATAAGGAAGTGCCTAAATCTGGAGCTGCCAGAGCTGTTTTCATCCTCCCCTCTACTTTCCTCTTTGTTCCCCCTCTTGCTTCTTTAGAATTTCAACTCTCCCCTCTCCTTTAAAGAAAGAGCCTAGCTATGATATATAGTCAGAGCTCCTTTGGCCCTTGAGTACACCAAGGATTTCTGTCAAGTCTTACTTCTTACACATCCTAGCTATACGACTATGGGCAGATTACTTAATTTCTCGCTGACCCAGGCTTCTCCTTAAGACTACAGGATTTTTATTTATTTTTATTCTGAATTAAACACACACCAGAAAAATGAGCATTTCCATATACAAATTACAATTGAAAGGATTGAAAATGAGACCATTAATTTCTATTAATTATAGCTTGCTTTAAAAAATGTATATGATAAATTCAATACATTACTTTCAAAGCTGTCCTGATTGGACCTCCTTCTGAACTCCTGTTTTTCCTGTACATTTATTTTTCAATGAACAAAATCTATCCCCCCCCATTTCCCTTTCCCCTTGAAGAAAAAACAAAACAAAACAAAATCATGCTGATAAATATACGTTGTCAAGCAAAATAAATTCCAGCATTGGCTATGTCCAAAAATATATGTCTGAATATCTCATTCTGTACCATCAATCCATCAGTTCTCTGTCAGAAGGTGGTCAGCATAATTCGTCATTGGTCCTCTAGAATCACAGTTGATTAGAGTTCTGAAGTCTTTCAAATGTTTGTCTTTATAAGATTGATAAGAGTTCTGAAGTCTTTCAAATGTGTTTGTGTTTGTAATGTTATTGTATAAATTGTTCTTTTGGTTCTTCTCATTTTATTCTATATCAGTTAGCATAAGTATTTCAAATCTTCTCTGAAACTGTCTCTTTCATCATTTTCTAACAGCACATAGTATTCTGTCACATTTATACACCATCATTTCTTATCATTCCCAACTGATGGGTATTTTCTCAGATTCCAGTTCTTTCGTACCTCCTTGTTGCCATAGTAGTTTTCTATTATATATATATAAGAGGTCAGAGCTCTTTTCTGCTTTTTGCTCATTTTTAAAAGTTGAGCTCAGCTCCTGGGGTACAGAGGCAGTGTCCCAAGCTTCTTGCACTGGGGGTAAGGCATCTGGTCACTGACTTTCTGTGCTGGGAACTTTGGGACTGGTGGCTTACTGACTGCATGAGGGTGGCCTGGCCTAGTCATGCCTGTTGTGCCCTGGGTTCTAGGGCTGAAAGTTCACCTGATGACTTGGGAATGGAGGCCTCAGTTGCTGATCTGTGCTGTGGCTAAGAGTCTTCTGACAGTTTGCCAGGACACTGCCTTCTCTGGGTTCTACTCCCCTTTTACCAAGCGACACAGACCTTTTCTGAGGTCCTTCTAAGTTATTTTAGGCTGGAGAATTGTTTCACTCTGTCTTTTTGTGGATTCTGTTGTTCCAAAATTCTTTTAGAGGTTTGATTTAATGTTGCTTCCAAGGGAAACTGGGGCAAGCTCAAGCAAATTCCTGGCTTCTCTCTATCATCTTTGCTCTGCCCTCAATTCTTTTTTTTTTTTTTTTTTTTTTTTTTTGCTTTTTGGAGGGGAGAAGGCAGGGCAGTTGGGGTTAAGTGACTTGCCTAAGGTCACACGCCTAGTAAGTGTTAAGTGTCTGAGGCCGAATTTGAACTCAGGTCCTCCTGACTCCAGGGCCTGTGCTCTATTCATTGCACCACCTAGCCGCCCCCCTCAATTCTTTAATACCTCAAAAAAAGTATATTTTTGCACATATGGGTCCTTTTCCTCTTTCTTTGATCTCTTTGTGATTCAGGTCTAAAAGTGGTATCACTGAGACAAAAAGCGTACACAATTTAGTAATGTCTTGGGGGGAAGAAGAGGTCATGGTTCCAAATTGCTTTCTAGAATGGTTAGACCAAATAATTCATAACTCCATTGGAAGTGCATTAATGTGCCTGTTTTCCCACAGTCCCTTGATCAACTGCCATTTTCTCTTTTTTTGTCCTCTTTGCCAATCAGATGAGTGTGAAGTAGAACCTAAGAGTTGCTATAATTTCCGTATCTCTAATTACTGATTTAGAGCATTTTCTTTCATAGGGCTCTTTATAACTTTGCTTTTTTCCTTCCAATTTGACCTTTATAACATTTTTCTTTTATGTCTCCTCCTCTGTTGTGACACTGCCACCACCCTGCTGCATGCCTTCATCACCTCACTCTTGGACAATTGTAATAATAGCCAGCCTTCTGGTTTCTCTCCGTGCTTCAAATATCTTTCTTCTCTAGTATATCCCCCACTTAATTGGCAAATTGATCTTTCCAAAGTGCAGGTCTGACCAGTCACACATTACCGCCCTTCCCCTATCCAATAAACAAACTACAATGACTCTTTATTACCTCTGAGGTCAAATATGAAATTATGGGTTTGGCTTGCAAAGCTCTGCATCACTATCTTCTTCCTATGCTTCCAGTCTTCTTATACCTCATGATCTTCAATGAAATCCTGTCTCTGGCCTCCTTGCTACTCTTTGGACAAGATCATCCTCTATCTCCTGACTGACGGCTTCTTTCAAGACTCAGCTAAAATCCCACCTTCTACAAAAGGCCTCTCCTGATCCCCCTTAATTCTAGGGCTTTGTCTCTGTGATTATCTGTGATTATTTATTACATAAATATCCCACTTATTCTCATCTTGTTTGTACATAGTTATTTGCATAGTTGTCTCCCCATTAGATTTGTACTCTTTGAGAGCATAGACTAAAATTTGTAAATTGTTTAGCAGAGTCCCTGACATGTTGTATGTGCTATTTTAATTAAACACTTTACATTTCCAGGGCTTAGCATAGAATCTGGCATATAATAGACATTTTATAAATGCTTGTTGATTTGACTTGACTTCCTTTGAAAACTGCCTATTCATGCCCTTTTGACCATTTATATTCTACATTAAAAAGAAATCACTATTGATTTGAGAAATGCAAATCAAAACAACTTTGAGGTACCACATCTCACCAGTCAGATTGGCTAAGATGACAAAATAGGAAAATGACAAATGCTGGAGAGGATGTGGAAAAATTGGAACACTAATGCGTTGTTGGTGGAGCTGTGAATTGATTCAACCATTCTGGAGAGCAATCTGAAACTATGCCCAAAGGGCTATAAATAATTGCATACCCTTTGACCCATTGATACCACTTCTAGGGTTGTATCCTAGAGAGATCATAGAAGTGGGAGGAAGACCCATATGTACAAAAATATTTATTGCAGCTCT
>CM053593.1:159478925-159516084 GCA_028646575.1 Pseudocheirus occidentalis | reverse complement strand
CCACTTGCCTCTTAATCTTGGTTACATTGGCTTTGTTTGTACAGAAACTTTTCAATTTGGTGTAATCAAGATTATCTATTTTGCATTTTATAATGCTCTCCAACTCTTCTTTGGTCATAAAGTCTTCCCTACTCCATAAGTCTGACAGGTGCTAGTAAATGTTTTAAGATAGGATTGCAACTTGGTCTTCCTGTCGCTGAGTCCAGCACTTTATCACACTGTGCCATCTAGCTGTCTTATTTTAAATATACCTATGTAGGTGCAGATAAGTTCTTTGAGGGCAGAAATTTTCACTTTTCTCCTTGTATTCCTAGCACTTTGAATAATGCTGATATTCCATGCTGACATCTGTTATTTCGAGTTATGTTGTGAAAGTATCAGCATCGTTTATTTTTCTACTCTAGCATATATATAGATTACAATGCTACCATTATGGCATAATTTCAGAAGGGTTAAAAATTATTTACCTACAGACTGTGTCATAAATCTAAAAACTTAGTTCATTTCTCCTTCAGAGTTTTTTCAACTATATATTCTTTTGCTAACATAGTTTGGATGCTGTTTATGAGCCATAAAGGATTCATTTAGCTTTTCTGTGCAGTATCTTTACTTAATTTCATCAACTACTCAAGGAGAAACAATTTTATTTTTTTAACCAACAAAAAAAATACCATTTTTGTTATACCAAAATTTTATCTTGTAAGGTCACTTTTTGAATTTTTTTGTTTTATTGTTGCCTTTTGTTTTCATATCACATTCATTTTTGAATATAGTCTTCCCCTTCTCCCATCTGCCAAGCTTTCTCTTGTAATAAAAGTTAACGGAAAAAAAAAATCAATAAAACCAAATGGCACATTGATCACATCTGATAAAATATGCACAATTTCATAGTCATAGTCCCTTATTTCTCCAGTAAGAGGAGGGAGCTTCATTTTCTCAATTCCTCAAATTAACCTTAGTCTTTATAATTATACTAAGTTTGGGTTTGTTTTATTTCTGTTGGTTTTCTTATGTTCGTTTTGTATATTTTCCAAGTTCTGCCTAATCATTGCACAAATTACTGTGTGCCCATGTTGTATGCCGTCGTTCATATTTGCCATATCTTGCATGCAATAATAACATTATCTTAAATTCATGTACACAGTTTGTTTAACCTGGTCGCTTTTGATGGACATTTACTTTGTATCTTAGTCTTTTTAACCACGGAAATGCTGCTGTGAATATTATAGTGTCCATGGAGCTTTTCTTTCTCCTTTTTAAGTACTGGGGATAATCACACAGAGTATGACTTCTGGATAAAAGGATATAGATATTTTAGTCAATTTGAGGGGGTGGTTGTGGGGGAAGACCTCAGGGGCATAATTCCAAATAGCTTTCCAGAATCTTTGGATAAATTCACCCAACCAAATTGTGAATTACTGTGCCTGTCTTCCTATAGCTCCATTAATATTTGCTGTTTTCATGTTTGCCAATTTGCAAAGCTGTAGGTAAAACCTGCAACTTTAATTTTTTGAAATATATGTACTGGATTTTTTTTTTTCTGTTTTCACCTTGCCTTCTTGTTTGAGTAGTTCTGGGAAGTTTTTATGAGATATGTAAGATTTCCTGAAATATAATGTGCAGGCTATTTTTTGAGGACATGACTTTATGGTAGCCCAAAGATGGTTAAATTATATCTCCTTGATCAGTCTTCCAGGTCAGTTGTTTTTGCTGTGAGACTCTACCTTATATTTTCTTCATTTTTTTTTTAGACTTTGTTTTAATATTTCTTGTCTAATGAAGCCAGTTATTTCTCTTTAGTCCATTATAATTCTCAAGAAGTTTATTGCTTGGGTAAGGTTTTCTGCCTCTTCTGCTAAACTATTAATTCTCCTTCTAAACTACTGTCTTCCCTAACTCTTTTCTTTTTCATTTTTTTTCTTCTAGGGTTCTCATTTCATTTTAAAATTCTTACTATAGTTCTCCAAGGAATTCTAGTCGAACTTTTGACTAAGCTATATTTTTCTTTGAAGCTTGTTTTGTAGATAGTTTGTAATCATTCTCTTTGGGGTTTGTGTCTTAGGCATCACTGTCTTACCATAAAAGCTCTCTCTGGTGGCAGTTTTTTTTGAGAGGGAGTGGGGGGAGAAACATTCTTTTCAACCTTAAATGCCCGAATTGGGTTCTGATTTGTATTCTTTGCTCATACTTTCTCTGGCTATTGTGTTCTTCGAGGATCTCAGAAACAACTGTGGTCAGAAATCTGTAAATTTTTAGTGTACCAAAATGGTCTGGTTTCGGGTAAATCTGATCACTGGCTTCAGCTTTGCAAGTAAGCTTCTCACTACACTTGAGTCTGATTGCGACTAATAGTCTTCTGTTGTGGTTAGCCACCTTCCAAACAGGAGAGCTCTACAAGCTCAGAACAGTAGAACTGAAGGTTCTTTTTTATTCTGGACTTGCTACTCATGGGCTGATCCAGACAGGGCATAGGGACTAAGTCTGAGATCTAGTGTAGGAGTAGTTCCCTTCCTTAGTCTGCACTGAAGATGAATATCCAGTTCTTGGGTAAAAGTGAGGGATAGAGCTTCTACTTGATTCTTCTTCATTCTCCCTTGTCAGGCATGAGGCTGGCCCTTATTGAATCTGAGGCCACCTATTGCCCTGAAGCCGTGTAAGTGGTAGACCCCAGTTCTGTACTGGTCTTAAAAGGCTCCTTGGTACCTTCCTGGGTAGACCTGTCCCCAATCTCTGCAAGCCTGTCTGTCTCCTGTGCTGACTTAGATTGGAAAATTGACTCACTGCAAATTTTCCCTGGATTTTCTGGTCATGACTCAGTTTGATGCTCTTTCTAGGTCTTTCTTGGAGTAGTTGTGGGGGAAAGCTGGGCTGTACTTCTGTTCTGCCATCTTTCCTGGTTTTTCAGGATGGCTGGATTTGGATAAGTATTTCAAGGTGAATACATTTCTTTTAAAATTCAGGACTTGGGACTGATAATTCACTTGTTGCTCTGGAGGAGTATATTCCCTTAATCTCTTGACAGCAGTGGGGGAAAATATTTACACTCTTTGTATATAATTCAGTTTCAAAAATTGGTTTTCCTTGAATATTTTACCAGCTTCAGATCATAGATTTTGAGTGATAAGTTCTCAGCATTTGTATAAAAATTAAATCATACCAAAAGGACATGTATGATAGGGAAGCTCATTTCTTTCTTGGGTGGATGAAAGAAGAGTCCCAACATGAGGACTATGAGTATGGAACACTTCATATGTCAGATTTTTAAAAATATGTTGATTAGTTTTGCTGAATTGCTTTTTAAAAATCTATTTGTCTAAAAGAATGGCTTTTAGGGAGAGGAGAGAGGAATGATATATATAGAAATACAGGTGATTTAAAATTAAGAGATAGTAACAAAGTTTTTTAAGTAAAACAGAAGGTTGCCCTTTATTTCAAAACTCTACATTTCTGTATAGTTTGTTTAAATTGGCATTCTTTGAAGAACTGATGTTTAAAATTATGTCCATTTTATGAAGTTTGTTTTGGGGGTTGAGGGTCAGAATAGCATGCATTGTTTTGCTCATAATCCTAATAAATAACTTATCTAGTTATTTTAAAATCCCCAGGAAATGGAGAGGGGGAACAAACAAATGGTTGACCATTGAAAAAAAAATTTAATTAAAAAAACTCCCTAGCTTTTGCAGTTTATTTTCAAATGTATACATCCTGAAAAGAAAAGAAAAAAACCTATCGGGCTAAAATTACTTCTTTGGAACAGGAAATAATTTTTAAAAATTTATTTACATTTTGAAGATAACTCTAGTAATTCTCTTACAGGGTAATCACTTTGATCAGTATGAAGAAGGACACTTGGAGATTGAACAAGCATCACTAGACAAACCTATAGAATCGGTAAGATATTCCTTGTTTTATTCTTTGGGCCACCAATAAGGTAGATAGCGTTCGGATGGTGTTTGTGAATGCAGTTAAATTTGTTAATGATGGATTAAAGCAGTGTACAGTTGCTGTTCTCTAGTCTGTACTTTAATTGGGTTGGGGGTATAGTCTTATATTTATTTTGGTTCATAATTTAAGCATTTAAAGACAAATTAATTTTTTTTAATGGAAGTGTATCATTTTGGCCCATACCAGTAAAGATAGCAAAATTTAAGCTTTTTTTCCCCTGTAAATTTAAGGAGTAAAATGTATTTTGATCCTTGTAAACTTTTTATTCATTTATTTATTTTTGCTTAATTAGTCAAATTACCTTGTACAGAATGATGATTTCCTATTTCAAGCAGTAAGGGATGGTATATTTGTATTTGTTGGATTAATGGAATCCATTTGGTTAAGAACAGAATAGCTCAGTATTTTTGTTTTGCATTTTCTTTCCCACCTCTTCCTTACTTTATTAATATTAATCATGGGTATGATTAATTCCAAGTCACTAAGTAGATGAAATTATTTTCTGAATTTTGGAAACTTAGTTTGAATAACTGTTGCCTTTCAAGTTTCATAAAGCATAGAAGAATGTCTAAACCTGCGGTGGTGTCAGCACTTAATATTGACAATAAACAGGTTTAGCCCTCATTCTTAGTGGTGGAGTATGTATTTTCAATTGTTTTTCCCTTGTATCTGACTCATGCTGGAATGGTGTGTCATTTGCTTCTCCAGCTAATTTTACAGATAAGGAAACTGAGGCAAACTTGTCCAGGGTCACACATCTAGTAAGTGTCTGAGGCCAGATCTGAATCCAGGGAGATGTCTTCCCTGACTCCAGGCCTGGCACTCTTATCCACTGTGCCACCCAGCTGCTCCTAGGAGTATGTATAGTAAAACCTTTAATGGAGAAATAAATGACAAAGTCTTGACCTTTTAGTCAGTCCCGGTTTTTTTTAAGGATTTAGATGATCATTGTTTTGCAAAAGAAAACAAAAGGTAGTCATTATGTATAATATTATAACTATGATGTCTTTAGCTTTTGTTTTTTAAAAAAAAACAACCCTGCAATATTAGCAAAGGATCAACATGCATTTATATTCCTACAATAGGGTTGGTGTTGTGTGTTTGTGTGTGTGTTTAGATGTTTACAGAAATTTACACAACTTGGGGTGTTCGACATTTTTCTTCCACAGCAGTTGGCCCATATTAGCTAAGCAGCCATGATCTGGTTTGTATTGCACGGTCTGCCTTTTTTTTTTTTTTTTTTAATTTCTTCTCTAGGGTTTCTTTTCTCCCCACTTCCCCTTCTTATTTCTGTTCTTCTGGTCCAGTGAACACTGCATATAGTATCTTCTGTCTTAATGTGCTGGCATGACGCTAGTCTTAGGCATGGCAGTAATCGATGACGCATGTGATAATGCTGCAGAGGGAGAATTCACATCTGATGTGCTGAACAGCCTAGTCTTGTGTTTTGAAGTAAGAATTTTAATTGAAATGCCAAGCCCACTCTACTCTGTAAATTTTATAAGAAAGAGCCTAGCATTAATGTCTTGTTCTATACCACCCTGGGAATTATCACCAAATTATTCAGATATTACCTGTAGGGTACACTAGGGTCTTACACTTAGGAGAGGACCCTCTCTACCCTACTCCCACCTCCCATTTGATGTATGTTTTGAATCTAAATGTTAACTGATTAAAAATTAAAAGATAGCTAGATGTGGAAGGCCTGGGCAAACTGGTTAATACTTTAAAACAAGGTTTTAATTCATTGAGGGTGCTCTCTCCTGGCAACAGCAGATAACTGAATTTACAGCCTTGAGTATTTGTTACTCATATGCCCATTTTAATTGAAAGATTTTTTAAAAGTACTAAATCAAGTAATATTTTAAATTTGTAAAGGCTTATTTTTGGACTGGACTTGTAGAGCTTTTGAATAACTGATTGGAGCTTACTTTCTCTCTTGTGGCAGGTATGGCTAATATTTCACCAGCCATTTTTTTTTTTTTTTTTTTTTGTGAGAGACCAGTTTTTTTTTTTTAAAACATTTCAGAATTCAGGACCAATGTAGAATGGCTTTAGTTATAAAATGGAATTAGCTTATCTGTCTAAACAATAAAAGGTACAGCATTTTTACCTTAACAAAGAAATATTGACATTCTTGAATTCCAAATGCCCAGTGATAGCAATAATGATTATAACCATTGTGCTATTTTGGAATTCCTAGGGACCAAAGGTCTTGCACACAAGAGTTTATCTGCTGAGTTCAGATCTGTCTCTGCAGCAATATCTATTTGAGAGGTGCTGACTGTTTTGCTACAGCATGCAACTCAGAGGTGGCTGGAAGTATGCAGATTTGGGAGTCTACACATCATTACAAGGTCCTAAAAGTAGTGAATGAAACATTTTTTTTTCCCCCTTTAAGTATTCTGCAGAATCTGTTAGCTATGGAAGACTGCACATTTTATGCAGAGTATGTGTTTGTGAGTGTAGAATGAAAGTCTTTTTTTTTTTAAGAGTGGATATTGAAGCAAAATATTCCCGGTTGGGAATAAAAACTCAGAGGTGCAGTAATGTAGTATACCTTTGGACAGCTTCTAAACCCTTACACATCAAGTCATTGAAATGTTAGATCTTTTGTTTCTTATAGTATAAGAATATACATAAAAACAGGCAGTTCTGAATTATTTTGAAATCTTTGGTTAAAAGTTATCCTTCCCCTCTGCCCAAACATACTTACTTTCAACCAAGTAAATATCTTTAGTAAGGTTCTAGATGACCTTTCTAGAGTAAGTCTTTAGAAGATAATTATATAGGTAACTATTTTGAGTTAAAGCAACCAAAATAAAATTCTGATGATAAGGCCTTTTATAGGCCAGTTACCAAAAAAACAAAACTTTTGGAATCTTGATGAAAAAACAGCCATCAGTACTATATGGACTCCACATATTTAAAGTTGATATACAAAAAAAAAAAGTATTAGTTTTATCTAAAGCTGTAGTTTAAATGAGGGTGCTGGAACACATGAATGTAATTGATTTCTTAGGAGATTTTTCTCAATTCTTAAATGAGGTCAGAGAGTAAAGGAATGAATGCCTACTTCCTAAGCTGTGCTGCCTGCAGCAGAGTTAAACTAAGCTGTCATTGTACAAGTTAAAATGCATATCATCAATTAATTTGTACTTGGCTACATTTAAGTGATAAAATCCTTCCACCTACCCCCCTCCCAACCCCCCAGCAGTCAGGTTGACTGAGCAGTCTTTGAAAAATCCATGAAAATCCTTAGGCTCCTGTTACTGCTTGTTGGGTAAAATTAGACTGTTCAGCTAGAATTTAAGAAACTATATGCAGCTGAGTTTTCTCATTTTAAACTTTTGAAGTCTGGTTTTTGTCATTTTGCATATCTTTTTGAATCTGTGGACTCCATTAGTTCCAAAGTGTAACTGTAAGACTACTGATTTGACATTTAGCAGTGACCATATGTGGATTGCACTATAAATATGTGCTTCTTGGAGCTGAATGGTGTAGCATTACTATTTGGCTTTTCTCTCTAGTCTTCATTGTGTCATCTGTAGTGAGCTATAGGTTTTGTTTTGGGAATCTTTTACAACCTGTTGTTTGCATGGGTTCACCCAGTAGCATCCAGTCCTTGCTTATGGATTTCTCAATACACAGTCAGCAAAGCTTACAATCCACTCAAGAGGTTTGCATTTTTTGTCATTGTTAAAAGTGAGCTAAAAGCCTAACATTATTGTGGCTGTCAACTAAAATAGAATTTAATATGAAACTAAGTTTAGCTAGTTATTTACCTATAATATATTTGATTTTACTGGTTTATTTTGTATCTAGTCAATTACACTTAGAATTAGCCTTACATAAATTTTGATTCACATTTTAGCAGTTTTCCCCTAAGTTCCTGTTGCACAAATTGGTACTTGAAAAAATTCGTACTTTAAAATTTTACTTTTAAAAATTTATACTTAATAGGGCCGCTAGGTGGCGCAGTGAATAGAGCACTGGCCCTGGAGTCCGGAGGACCTGAGTTCAAATCCAGCCTGAGACACTTAACACTTACTAGCCCTGTGACCTTGGGCAAGTCATTTAACCCCAGTTGCCCCCTCCAAAAAGCAAAAAAAAAAAAAATGGTACCTAAAAAAATACCACATACAGTTTCATGGAGTAGAATAAAAACCTAAGAATGCTTGGGTTATAATTCATAAACAGAAACACTGAGGAAATGTTTAAAGAAAGGATTGGCAATGCATTATGTTCATTTCTGGTATTAAGTATTTTTTTCATGCTGGTTTTTAAAAAATGTAAATAAATGCTTTATGCTCTCAAGGATTTTTCCATTTAAATTATCTTATTTCTTAAAAACACACTCTTTCCCTGTCCTCAACCCCATCAACCTCTCCTCTCCCCATTTAAAAAGACATGAAACAAGAAGAGAATGGGGACCAAAAAATATTGCAGATCTGTTATGCAATGGTCCAGAAATGCAAAAAGTAGGGACCCACCAAAATATGTTCTTCATGAAATGAATTTGGATTCTTATTCCAAATTTCATGCCAGCCAGAGATAGAGGTATTCATGGTCCGCTTCTCCTAAAGTGACATTGAGCATAGATTGCCAGCATCCAGATCATAGATATAGATAGTAACATACAAATAAAGTATGGACACTGATCTACTCCAGTGAATTCTGTGAAAAACTGATATTTTGCAGAGTATCTTTGGTAAAGCATGCATGCCTGAGTTGTCTTATTTATCACTAGTTCATAAAGAGGATTTCTTTGCAGATAGATTCCAATTAGAATGTAAGGCTCCTCTGAGTAGAAATTTTATTTTTTTCCCTTGTATTCCAACCCCTAGCTCAGTACTTAATATATAGTAGACACTTAATAAATAGTTGCTGATAGATCCCTCAAACATACTTACCAGCAGCTCAGCACTGCTGTCTCTTCACTAGTCACAACCTGTTTGTCATGGAAGAAAAGGTTGTGCCCAATATTTGTGCTAGACTTTCATAAGATTATAATTGAACCTTAATTTATGTACTTTATAGTTTTTGATTCAAGGATTTCTGGTCCTTCCCTGTACCAAGAAATATAACCCATTTCTGATGCAGCTCTTTCTAGATTGCCCTTGGGGACCATAAAGAGCTTCCAAGTGATACAGTTTAATTCAACCATCTTTTATTAAGCTCCTATTTTCAAGAATTGTACTATGCACTGGAACACAAATACAGAAATGAAATGACCACTTTCATCAAGAAGCTTATGTTAAAAGCATTCAAGGGAAATAGCTGGGGAAATATACAAACAACACTCTTCATAGGGCGAGTGGATTAATAAAATTCTTGGAGGAGCAGGAGCTGGGAAGAGGGTATTGCTTTCCCTAGCATAAACATAGTCACTTTAATGAATGCTTGAGAGAGATGGTCAAGACCATTTCATGATAAAATAATTTGTTTGGCTCTATTTTTCCTCTCCAAGGCTTGTGGGGCCTGAGTTGCTTCTCTCCTTTTGGGGGGGGAGGGGAAAGAGTCATAGTGAATACTTACTCTCTTATCAATTCCATGTCTAACCCTGGTCTTCCCCAGCAAGGATTCTGGGGTGAAAGGTTAAGAGCAATTGTTCTTCTTTTGGTCTAGTCATGTATAGGGAAGTTTCCAGTAGGAAACTACAAGGAGAGAAGTAACCTATTCTGTGATCATTGTCTTCACTGCATTCAGAAGGAAATGCTAAATATTGGTATATATTGACATTTTCACTCCAGCAGTTTAATTGTCTTTTCAGAAGTGGAAAAATAGATTTAAGTAAGTAGAAGACATTTTTATTTATCCCAAAATTTCTTCATCTGAAATTTTATTTTAGAAAGCAAATGTTATTACTGTTACAACAGAGATCCTTGCAACCAAAACTTTTTCTAAGAGGTCACAGCCATCCTCTTGAGTGGTTTGTAAAAGTGGTGCTAATGTGTATAACCTTCCTAAAATTTTCTTTTACCTACTCTTCTCCCTTTAACATTTGTTATTCCCTTCACTGTGTCAGTCACAACACGCTGCTCTTGAATCTCTCAGCTGGTCTTGACTCGTGAATTTACTTTATGCTTTCACTCTTCTTTAATAAATACATTACTTGCAAGCAGTGAATTGAAAACAAGACAAAAAAAAAAGACCATTAGTGATTGGACAGTTTCTTACTTTGTGTTACATTTAACTGTTCTTTTGACAGCCCAGTTTTTAAAGCCAGGTTCGTATGGAAATGCTTTCACTCCACTTGCACTGCTTTTGGAAATAGCATACTGCTTCATCTGTCTGTTTATTTTAGTGCATTCATAATACAATACAGTCAGCATAATGTCTCGTCTCCATTTAGCAAAAGATTGTCATTTTATCTTTTTAAAAAGCCAGCAATTTTTGTCAGCATTGCTTAAGTCCCAAATCCCTGTCATGTAGAGTAACAACATAAGTATGTTAAAGATTTAGCAGCCACTTAATCTAGTCATCTAAGCCAATGGTCATCAGTAATATGTGAGTACATCACAACACTGCAGTTCTAGAAACTGTAATGTAAAACTAGGATTGTATAAGGTAAGTTTGTCTACCTTGAAAGCAGAAAAATGTTTTATTATGCCTTGAAACTTAATATGGGAAAATTAGTGTTTATTTTCCTTTTCTTTCTCTACTGATATTTTTTCTATGTAGGTTTAAATTTCTGCTTAAAATTGTTACTGTTTATTGAGCACCTAACTTTACTTGGGAGGAACCTATTCTAGTTAGATACTGAGCTTCTTGATAATCTTAATTATTGATCAGAGCAGGATTGGGCCATCATTCATGAGGACTGACAATATAAAGGATTTATAAATCTTTTAGAGCCTAGATGATCGATGATCTGCTAACTTTCCCAGTTTCTTTAAAAAAATTAATTTCTAGCCTTTTACCTTTAAGGACTGTCATCATTTTATAGGCTTAAAAATATTTTTTCTTTTATTTTAGAACTTGCTCTGGTTTTGTATTTACCTCTACTCCAGCAATTTTTAAAAAGCATGAATTTAAAACAAACAAAACAGTCTCAGCAGATTATTTTTTTCTCATGTAGCTTTGAGAAAGAACAACAGAGGCAGTATTTCTCTCCTCCATGGTGCCAAGGTATATATTATTTCATGATACATAGAACATCAGAAGCCAGGTGGTTCTAAGATACTTAGTTTAGAGGTCTGTAGGAGTATACTGACTTTAGGAATTTAGATTTGGAAGTTATAAAATTTATTTTTAGACTTATATCACCAAGTTAATGTAACTATTGTGACTTAAAGCTAAGTACATGGTTGGTAGTAAGCTGTATACAGATTACTTTCTGTATATGTGGACAGCTTTTTAAAAACTAGTAGCATTTTTTAATAACATAGATGCTTATTGTAGCATTGACATGATAATAGATCATTAGCTGACTTGACAAGTTACCAAGTAAAAGGCTGCCACTTCTTCCTAAGTACTGTTATGACTCTTCACCCTTTGTCCAATAGCTGACATTTAATTGTTGTTTCCAATGCCTTTTTAATCCATTTTATATTGAAAAACTGTTTGTCCTGTACTCCTTAGGAAGATGAGACATTATGTTTGTTGTTTTTTCCCCTACATGCACTAATGGTTCCTTACTGTTAACTTATTGCTAGGCCTGTTTCATTCTAACATCTTAGCATTTTTGTTAGATTACATGTTGAAATGCATCACCCAGTCTGTGCTTGAACTCATTTTATTTAATTTTTTTTTGTTTAATCAATTTACTTTCTTGTTTTACTAACCTCACTGTTTTTTCAGTTTAATATTGGCTGCATGCTAGTTTATATATTTATATTATATATATAAAACCCAATCAAGTCTAGCCTGGATTTTGCTCTGATTGTGTTTTCGTTTCTAGTGGTGGGGCAGTCTTGCACTTACAACTTACTTTGTATCATGAAAGCCTGACACACAAACAAAATGACTAAACACAATGTAGATTTTCTTTTTACAAAATCTTAAAGTGGTGCTGTCTAGGTGATGGATATGATTGTATTAAGTAGCTTGATTTTATGCTTTTTAATGTCATTTTTTTTACTGATAAACTTTTATTTTCTCCCACTTTTTTTTTCCTTTTGAAAGTGTTATGCACAAAAGTTGCCCAGCACACCATCAGAAAGTACCCTTACCCATATGTTCTTCCCCTGGAAAAATACTAGCCAGCAGTTTTTTGACATTTATTTATTTCCCTTTAATAGGGCATATTTGCCCTGTTAGCAATTTTTTGCATGCTTATATGTAGATTTATCTTTTGCTCATCACGTGTTTAAATGTTGGTAGGAGGGGAAGAATATATTATTGGAATATTTTTGGTTTGTCTTTCTGTTCTGTCTGTCAGGATAATATTGGACACCGCTTACTGCAGAAACATGGGTGGAAGCTGGGCCAGGGATTGGGCAAATCTCTTCAGGGTAAGTTTTTTAAATTTAAAAAAAGAGAGAGAAGGAAAAACCCCCAGTGTTGCTAATGCAGTCTGTGCCAGATTTTTTGTTGTCTTTGAAAGATGTTTGGTTTATTTTATTTCTGCTTTTTCTCTAGAGTAGATTATTTTTATTTTTATTGATGTATTTTAAAAGCACATTTGCAAATAATTTGCAAGTGTAAGCTGCTATTTCATTAAAATCTACATATTGTATGGTCATATATGTAGGTCAAACATATTGTGTGTGATTTACTTTGTTTATTTGACAAGTAGGGTGCTGGGAATAAATAAGCTATTATTTTTCTTCCTCTTAATGATAATCAGCTGTCCAGGCTGCCAAATCATAAAGGGATTCATCCAACTGACATAGTCCAACTTTTGTCTCTTGGAAAGGAAGCCTCAAAATACCTTAGCACAGTCCATGATTGCTCTAAATGTCCTGTGCTCCTATCAGAAATTATTGATTGAGAGCAAAAGAACCCATTTGAAGTGCTAAATAGTTACAGAGGTTTTTTAGGGTGGAAGGAGGCCATTTCCCAACTGATTTCCCCAGGCTGTTGATAACAAGCTCTGGTAGGCATATGGCATAGGGCTTCCATTGTACTGTTTACTTCCTTCTAACCATACTGACCATAGGGTAAGGACAAAGTGTTTTGTTTCAGATGTACTTGCTAGTTAGTTGGAAATCAACCAACTCCTTTCACTTTTCAGCTGTTTCAGCTTTGGGGGCCACATTTGTTCCTTGCAGATGTCAACACTAACTTGGTAAGGACTGGGAACACTGACTGAACTTCTGTACCTAATCATTGATCCTCTTACTCCTTAGCAAGGGACTTTTAGAGCAGAGCTGTGATAGAATTGACTCTTTGAACATTAGAAATGGGTTTTTACCATTTGAATGGGGTTCTCATCATTCAGGAGTACATATAGGGACCATTTCATTTCAGCAACTGAAGGCTTCCCTTTATTTTATTTGCTTATATTATCTGTAAATGTTGTTCAGCATTGAATGTTTAATATACTAAGTAATAGCCTATTTTTAGTGGGAATTGAATTGAAAACCCAGGTACATGTTAGTTATATATATATATATATATATTTTTTTTTTAGAGGGCCGTTGGGGTTAAGTGACTTGCTAGTTTTTTGTGTTAAGTGTCTGAGGTTGGATTTGAACTCAGGTACTCCTGACTCCAGGGCCAGTGCTCTATTCACTGCGCCACCTAGCCGCCCCCCCCTCCTTTTTTTGTTAGTTATATTTCTTAATTAAGTTTGTTCAGTATTCCAGCTACTTTCCAGTTGTATGAGGTTGAGATTAATTTTCTTTCAGACTATTTTAAGTTGAAATAGAGGAAATGCTTTAGCTACAAACTGTTTCTAATTAATCAGCTGACTGGGGGAAAGGATATGCCTTTGGTCAGTTACAGATATTAATAGAATTTATGGTTTAGTTCATTAGGCATTTATTGAGCCCACTGTTATCTATGTGCCATATAGGGAAATGAAATTGTTGAGATTCCTGCACTTTAAGGACCTTACAGTATAATTAGAGAGACAAAACTAATCTAAGGAATATAATGTCATTTATATTTAAGTGACAAATTGTGTACAATTTATACATTAATAAAAGTTCAACTGTACAAGTTATAAGTGCAGTAGGAGTTAAAAAGATAAGAGAGAGAGAGGAACCTTAGTGATAGCTAGAACAATCAGGAAAGACCTCTATCTTCTCCCTTCCTTTGTAGAGGAGGTCAGCTGGATGTGTAGTATTTGGAGAAAGATACACAACTCAGTGCAGTCTGTCCCTGCTCTTAAAAAGCCAAACCAAATAAAAATAATAATAATAATAACCCAGCAGTTTATAGCACATATCCTGTTTCAGGTTGGTCAGTAAAGGTCATCTTTAATATCAGCAAAATGCTTATTGAAATGAATGAAAACCAGTAAGGCTGTGTTATTACTGGGATGTTGGATAAGATGTTATTCAGGCTTTTAGGAACTTTTACTAGATGTTCTACCATTTCATAGGCACTAACAAAAACGTATATACCTCAAAATTTTATGTTGCACCCACAGGATGGAAAGCCTAGATCTCCTGTCATATCTGTTTAGATGAGCTTCTCCTACCAATGTCAATAAGTAACTTCTGAAAATTATGATTTTAGAGAGGTGCTTGAGGTACTGAGAGATTAAGTGACTTGCTTGGAGTTGTACTGTTAGTATATGTCAGAGGCAAGACTTGAACCATCTTCCCAACAGCAAGGCTGTCCCTCTGTCTATGGCTCACTACTGGTTTTAAGCCGTATATTGGGGACCTGGAAGGCTTTAAAGGTGAGGATAAACCTTATAGTGTGTTTCTAAAGACTGAAGAAGTAACAGTTGCTTCCATTGATTCAAGCAATTATGTGTTATTTGTACTTTTCAAACTTTTTGTGACTTAGCCCTGAAAAATTACCCTTGTACAGTTTCTACAAGTGCATGTAATTTTAAATTCCAGCCGGAATTCAGGGAATAATATTGGAGAAACAGGGACATCATGAGTTTTTTTTAAGTCAGGTTTTTTCTCCTTGAATTTAATTTAAGGTGAAATATAAATAACATTTTTTGAATGACTAGTTCAGTACCATAACACTATTCTTTTAAATTAAAAGAGTGTTCTTTTTTGTTCTTTTCACATTGCTTTATAATGGTTCAGGTTGAAAAATGAAAATATTGGCAAATAAGTTTTACATTAATAGTAGCTGTAGTTAGAAATTCATCAGTAGCTTTGTAGTAGCAAGATCCTATATGAAGAAATCACCTATGAAAATTAAAAGTACTTCCCTGCATTCTAAAGAAGTATGCTGGTATAAAATCACCTAAAATAGAGAAATTCTAAATTAGGTATGGTTAAGGATAGAAATTCTTAATTAAAAAAAAAAGTTTGGATAACTCAGTTATAATTGATTTCCTTTGTAATCCCATATATTTATGTACTTAAAAACATTCAGAGACAGGATCCATAGGCCTCACCTTACTACCAGAATTATCTATGACAGAATAAAGTTAAAGCCCTACATCTAGAATAATAGCATTAAATTTGACTTTGAACTTTGAGGGGTAAAAACCATTTCCAGGAAATGAGTTACATTTATAATAAGAAGAATAAATTGAATGTTAGGACTGAAAAGACATTGAAAGTTATGTAAATAATGGCATCTCAAAAGCAGTTCCTTCTAAAGCTTTTTAAAATAAATCATTTTGTAATTAAAATATATCTGGGTCAGGGTCTTCCTTTGTTCTCAATCTTAGGAGTCAGGTAACATATTAAATGTTCCATATCTGCATATCCAAAATATCAAAATGTACCAGCAATGAAGCTGTCAGTGCTATAAGGGGTAAAGTCAACATAGAATACAGGCACTGATATTTGAGCTAATAAATTGGGAAAATACTTCAGACTGAGTTCATAGACTTATATGTTGCATAATTTGTAATTCCAGGACAAAAATGTTAACTATATAGTAAAAAATGTTTCCTGAAGACTCTGCAGGAGTCCATTGCTATCAAGCACATTAGAAATAGTATTTTAATTTCTTTTTTGCAAAGTACAGAGTGAAATTTTCTGCTTAGAGAAGAGCTAGAAAAGCAGAAATATAAAAGTCATGTCAGTGAAGAAGCTCTTACAATAGAGATGAATAAGCCAGTTCTTCTTACCTTTGCATTAAGCTACAGAACTTCTTTACCAAAGCCAATTTGGCCTTTCCTATGGTAACACTAAATAGATAAAATAATACTTGTCTTTATATCATTTGCTCCCTTTATCCCACTAGATTTGTGACAAAGAAAAGCAAAAATATCCCATAGAGATAAGGGAGGAGTTACACTTTAAGGCACAGGGATCTGTGAATTCATTGGTGTAGGGAACTCCATTTACCGCCAGTTAACATTGTTATCAGCTTTGCAACTTTGTATCAGTCTAATTGAGGCCCTGAGACCGGGAATTAAGGGACATATCCTGGGTCCCATAGAATGTGTTAGGGTCAGGGCTTGAACCCAGGTCTTCCTGATTCTGAAATTGACTTCTCCCTCCATTATATGACACTACCACCCCTCATGATTTCTTACTTCACAATAATATTTCATTGCATTCATATACTTTAATATTCTTAAAACTATTCCTTAGTTGACAGGAACCTAGTTTGTTCATAGTTCTTTGCTACCAGCGCATATTGCTGGAAATATTTAGGTATATATTAAATTTTTGTTCTAACTACCTTGGGGTGGGTCTGTGCCCAGGGGTGGAATCATTGGGTCAAAGATTAAGGATGTTGCTTAACTAAGTGAATAATATATGACAGGTCATTGTGCTTGGAAATGCAGTACTATATTTCTTATCTAAGGGAGCTTATAGTCTGATTGGAGGAAGATTATATAAACTTACATACTATTTTAAGATTCCAGTAAGAACTCTTTATGTGCAAAGATCCCTTCCTCTATACCCCTTTTTTGGCCACGCTCATTTCCTCTTACTTTTGACCTCCCACCTTACTTTCTGTTCCCCTTTGCTTAGTAAGACACTTTACTAGTTACTGCTGCTAACCATCTGACCTCTATACTGGTTTGAATAGGAGTGACAGGGTTCAGGCTTGTGTAGATAGGGTACTTTTAAACTGGACAAGACTCCCAAGTTTTACCATGTCAAAAAGCAGAGCAGACGGCTGCCACATAAAGGTTTTTTGTACTATAAAAGATTTTGGTTTTTGAATGTAAAGAAGGTGGGGTTGAGGTTCAGTGTAGCATAGTTCCTTTTTCTAAAAAAGGCAAACCTCATTGTTTACAACAAAGATACCACTGGGTTTAGAAGAATGTTGGAAAGGATAGCTTGCATGTAGCCTCCTGGTCCCAAAACAAGATATGACTTTAAAATAGAGGTTGAGCTGAGAAAGAGGTCCAGCCTTCCAGGCAACCATTAGGAACTTTATAAAAATGTGTCAGAGACAAGTAATCATTTTACAGAACTGGAGTTAATTGATATGGAAGTTATTACTAAGTTCTGGTATGCCTTTGACTTTCTCAATCAAATTGCAGTTATCAAGCCTTCCATGTTGCAGTCGTTTGGGGGCGTGATGCCCCTGCAGTCTGGAAAATCCAAGTAAAATGTTTTGACCTTTCCTTTGTTCTAGAGAAGTCTAAATTATTATGACATTAAAAGATTAAATATATTGATAATATACAGTACTATACATATATTTTACACATTTCTGAGTTTCCAAACCTTTTCTGTTATCTGCTGGCCATCATGTGTTGTCTGCAGCTTATGCAAAACTCCCCCAATATTACCATTTAATTTCTTATGCCAATCTTCTACATAGTGAAACTTCAGTGAAGAAAGTCATGATGTGGAAGGAATAACTATATAAACAAAAGTAATAAACCTGAATCAAAAACCATTAGTTAAAGTTTGGTAGTCAGCCAAATCTCAGGAAGTCTAGAGCGCTTTTTGTTTGGCCAGCTAAATAGTAAAGATAGAGAAGTTGAGAAAAACTGGTGTGAAACTTGTGTTAAGATCAAACAAAGTGAAAACAGAATAAAATTTCACGTAAAGAAAAATACTTAAGGCAATTTAGTAATTCATTTGTAACATGAGATGAGAATAACTAAAGCAACTAAAATAAAATTATTTTAAAAATTTACTATTGATATCTTTTGCCATCTTCATTTGAAATAGCCCATCCCTCTCCTGGACCTGAAAGTCATCTCTTAAAATTAAGAAAGAAAAATTAAGCAGCTCAGAAAAAGTAACCAACCAATTCATGTTTGGTCAAATCTCTCAGTATATGCTGTGTTCCACCTCTCCGCAGTAAGGAGGGGAGGTGCATTCTCAAATATCTTCCAGGGGTAGGGTGAGAATGAGTGTTGTTATTATTAGGCTTGGTCATTACATAGCCTTTGTCTCAAACAAGGCAAGCACTCACTTGGAGGTCAGGAGAAGTTATACAAAGACACTCTTAAGGTCTTTCTGAAGAACTTTGGAATTGATTTTGAGACATGGGAGACACTGGCACAGGACTGCCCAGCATGGCATGCCCGCATCAAAGAAGGTGCTGTGCTCTGTGAGCAAAGCAGAATTGCACTAGTTCAAGAAAAACATGAGATGTGCAAATTTAGAGACATCTTCACTCCAAATGTTCATACGGACTATTTGGACCTTTGTTTCCAATGTATAATAAAAAGTGTCACTATACATATTTTTGGTGTACACATTGAACCTTTTTTTCTTTGACTTGGGGCATATGCTTGGCAGTGGGATCTCTGGACTAAAGGGATTGGACATTTTATTTGCTTTCATAGTGTAATTCCAGATTACTTTCCTGAATGGTTCACAGTTTTGCCAACTGAGTAGTAGTGTGCCTGAAAAATAACTAATTTTTTAAAGCTAATATTTGTGGAAAATATGTTAGAAAGACTATTTTGCTATCTGAATCTCTTACTTAGAAAGCAGAGATACTGCTTCTTTATTAGCAGAATATAGAATCTTTCACAAGAGCCACCCACAGGCAAAGAAATTGGTACGATGAAATTAGATGATCTCCAAGGATCCTCCCATTCTAAATCTGTAATCTAAGAAGCAGGAACAGATATTTAGTGCCTATTGGGAGGAACTTTAAAAGGAATAGTTTCTTTACTCAGAGTTTACGTTCTAGTTGGAGAAATAGAACATGCTTCTCCACTGATGAAAAATAACTGATAACATAAGGCAGTATATAAAGGACAGAAAACAAGTATATTCAGAAAAGACAGTGGTAAAAGAAAGCTTCACAGAAAAGGTGAAAGTTGAGCTAGGTCATGAAGGACAGGATAGGAAAGGGCTTTTCATTTTGAGGAACATTGTGAACAGTGAGTAGATTTAGCTGGCTGAACCGAGGTAAGAGATGAAGTTGGGACTGTATTATAGAGGGTTGTGAATAACAAGCTTTAAACTTTATACCATGGGCAGTTTTTTGTTTTTTAAATTTTGGAGCAGGTGAGTGAAATAGGATCATAGAAAATCCAGAGATGGAGAACAGTACCCTTAATGTGGCCAAAACAATTAATTACCATCTCCCATTCTCCAGCCCTTCTAGACTTTGCTCCTTCTTTTTGAAGGCATTACCATCCTTCCTATTACCCATGGTTAAACAATCTTAGAGTCATTTTCAGCTATTTCTTTTCCTTTACCTCTCATTTGCTATTCAGTCAGTTGAGAAGTCTTGTGAATTTACTTCTGTAACATCTCAAATTTGTCCCCTTCTCCCCAATAGCAACAACCCTAGTTTTGGTTAATGTCACTGCTTGCCTAGACTATTCTAGCAGTCTTCTATATTGTCAACCCTGCTTCAAGCCTCTTCTTTCTCTTATCTACCCACCATGGCTGCCAAAATAATCTTCCTAAGACTTATAGGACCTGATACAAAATGAGTTGAGCAAGGCTAGGAACATTGTAACAGCAGTATTGTAATGATAATAAACTTTGAAAGACTTAGCTACTGATCAACCCAAATGATCTACCACAATTCCAAAGGACTCCTGATGAAAAATTCTGTTCATCTCCAGAGAGAACTAAGGAACTCCTTCCTGAGTGTGGATTGGAACTAATTTTTACACTTTATTTGCTCCCGTCCCCCTGTCCCCCCCCCCTGCAACATGGTAGATATGGAGATAACATTTTGCATGACTTCACACATATAATGGGTGTCATATTTATTTCCTTCCCAATTTGGGGGGCAAGTCTAGAGAAACAAAGAGAATTTGGAACTAAAAACTTTTTTTTAATTAAGGGGGTAAAAAGAAAACACTTAAAAAAAACCAAAATAATATTCTTAAGTACAGGTCTGATGGTAGTATTTACTGCTTGAGAAACTCTTGGTGACTTTCTGTTGCTCCTAGGACAACATAAAAACTCTTCAGCTTGGCATTGAAAGCTTTTCTCATTTTAACTCCAGCTTACCTTTCCATACTTATTTCACATTATTCTCCTTCCTCTGTTATTCCAAACTGACCTACTTGTTTCTTGAACTTAGTTTTCCATGGGCATACCTTTGTATTGGCTTTTCTGCATGCCAAAAATGTACTCATTCTTTATATCTACCTCTTAGAATACTTAACTTCCTTTGATGCTTAGGTGTCAAGTAACACATCTTATGAGAATCTGCCTTTCCTAATTTTCCTAAATTAAAGTGTTTGCATGTTGCAGTTCTCAGTAGAAGGTAAATTTTCAGAGGGTGGGAGACCTTTTTTGTCTTTGTGGACTCAAATCTAGTACATTGCTTATACCCTGAAACATCTCACACTCAACTTGTCCAGAAATAGAACTCAATTCTATTTCTCTCCAAACTCTCCCTCTTCCAGATTTTCCTATTTCTTTCAACCTACCACTGTTCTTCTGTGTTTCAAATACATAACCGTGGTGTTATCATTGACTTCTCGTGCTATGTTACCATTCCACATGGCCAGTTTTCAAATCTTGCCATTTGTACATTCACAACATCTCTGTTCTGACCCCTTCCCTCCACTTAACACAACTTCCAATTTAGCTCAAGCTACCATCACTTCCTCCCTAGATTATTACAAAACCCTCCTAGCTTGTCTCCTTGTCCCAAGTGTCTCTGCATTCCAATCCATCCTATACACTGCTGCCAAAGTGATTTTCCTTTAGTGCAAATCTGTCATGTGGTACTTTTCTTACATTCTGTGATCCAGCAAAACCGCCATCTCTGTTCATTATGTATGACAATTCATATCCCATCTCCCTCTCTTCTTTTAAGATACAGTTCAAGCACCATCTTGAAAACATGAAGCTTTTCCTCATCTTTCCAACATCAAGTACTTTCCTCCCAAACTACTTTGTTTTTAACTACTTTGTATATATTTGTTTTTATTCACTTTATATTTATATAAAGGCTTATTGTCTTCGCCATAATAATGTAAAGTAGGGAGATTATTTCATCCCCAGTATGTAGTCTTGTCCACATAAATTTAAGACTTCAACAATGGGTGCAAGATACTTGCTAGGATTTGGGGATATAAAGGAAAAAAAATGACCATCCTTGCCCTCAAGCAACTTACATTCTACTAATAGGGACCAAACATTTAGAAATAGATAAATAGAATTCAAGTAAGGAAAACCTGGAAAATTTGAAGAGGGACAGAACATCTTCAGCCAGGTTGTGTGGAAGGATAAGGAAAGAAATAGAGAAGGCTTCTTGGAGGAGATAACCCTTTGAAAGGCAGATGTGAGGAAGGAGAAATGTATTACAGTAATGAGGACAATATTGTAAAAAGGCATGGAAGCAAGAGACAGGATAGCAAATTCATGGACTAGATAGTGGTCTTATTTGGACTAGAATGGAATCTTTGTGAAAGGGAAATTATTGTAAAATAAAACTGGAAAGGAAAATTACAGAGAATTTTACATTTCAGGCCTAGACTGTTTTTCGTTAAATCTAGACAGTGTGAGGTGCTAAAGAATTTTGAGCAAGGAAATGCTATCATAAGACTTTTGTATCAGAAAGATTTAACAGCTATATATGAAAGCCAGATGGTAGAGTGGCAAAAGTAGAGGTAGGCTAGCCTCCATAGAAGACATGAGAGTATTACAGACAATAGGCTAAGAGGGCAGGTATTGGGAAGATAGGATTGACAAGATTCAGCAACTGATTTAACGCACGTGGTGAAAGAAAGAAAGACAAGTCAGAAAGTATTCTTGAACTTTCAAGCCTGGATCATGGAGGGTAGTGGTAGTCATTCAACAAAAATGCTAGTTGGATTGAAGTAATTCATCAATTAATTTATTTCAGTAGCTTGAGCACTTGCTGGGCTATTATGCTTACTTATACTTCAGATTACTTTTATCCTTGTCTGTTAACTTCATAATTTATTTTCCTTTGAGCTTTACTACATTATAACAGAGTTCTACAATATTATGGTGGAAGTAGGTTATAATGTGTAATAGCTGTTGTGAAATTTGCGTTGGTTAGAGCTGTGCAGTGATTTTTTACATCACATAGCCTTTCATAATAAAAAGGATGTTTTGGTGGCAGCTAGGTGGCACCCTGAGTAGAGAACCTCTCCTGGAGTCAGGAAGACCTGAGTTCAAATCCAGCCCCAGACACTTAACATAAAACTAGCCTATGACCTTGGGCAAGTCACTTAACCCCAATTGCCCCACCCTTCCCCTCGCAAAAAAAGGTATTTTAAGAAGACTGATTTGGCACTGAAATGCATGCATGTGTTCTTGGGAAGACTTATTTAGAAGCTTTTGCAGCTAAAAAATATTAACTTGGACTATAGAGGCAACAAGGTGATGAAGTGCTGGGCCTGGAGTCAGGAAAACCTGAGGTTAAATTCAGCCTCACTTACTAGCTGTGAACCTAGCTAGGCAAGTAACTTAACCTCTGCCTATCTCAGTTTCCTTAACTGTAAAACAGGGATAATAATAGCACCTGCATCCTTGGAGTATGAGAATAAAGGGAGGTATTTGTAAACACTTAGCACAGTTCTTTGCACATAGTAGGAACTTAATAGATACTTGTTCCCCTCCCTTCTCCTTCTTAAATAATGACTGGAAGTGACTTTAAATAAGGAAGGGGTAAGCACAAAAGACCATATGAAGGAAGTCAACTAGTGGTAACTACAAATCAGCCATGCAAATATTTAATTAGAAAATCCTTATGCATTAAATTTAATGTTTATTCATCTGAGGAGTTGATGATAGGACTTAAGGGAACACACAGCCAAAACTGGCAATATAGTTAGGGTAGCCAGAGAAGGGAAAAGATATATATATATATATATATATGTGTGTGTGTGTGTGTGTGTGTGTGTGTGTGTGTGTGTGTGTGTTAAAGGTTTAAAATTAAATTATCTGTTATCTCGCTTTATTCTCTCAGCACAATGTTAAATAGGTAGGCAATTGATATTTTTAGGGTCAGTCCTCATTTTTATAGGCAGAGAATGTAAGGTATTTTCCAAGGTCATATGTTATATAAGCTGATTATGGTATGAGCCCAGGACTTTTCACAGGATCACATTACTGAAGTGGAGTTCTAAGAAAACTGTCTGTCTTCCTGATTGGAATGAATCAGTCAATCAACAAGCCTTTATTAAGTACCTACTTGTGCCAGGAACTTTGCTAGATTGAGGGCATACAAAGATAGAAAAGTCCTTGCTCTTAAGGATTTTGCATTCTGTTGGGGAGACAGTGTATAGTTGTATAAGTTTAAACAAAGTAAATGAATGGAAAAGCATTGTTGTTTTGTCAGAAAGTTACATAACTGTAGAAATCAGAAAAGGCTTCATATTGAATAGGGATTCTTATTTAGGAGGAGGTGTTTCTGAGTTATTAAAAGTATTTTCATAACTTTCAGAATTATTGGTTTTTGGGGTAATTTTTAATGCATTTTTATTTTGTTTTATGCATTTTAAACCATGTGACTTTAAGACCAGATTTCCAGGGGGTTTCATAACAAAAAAGATAAAGAATTGGTGTAGAAAATTGACTCTTGAACTAAGTTAATGTAGGATAGGATTCTCAGAAATAGATGAGAGAATGCTTTCTTCCAATGGCAGCTGCCTATGTAAAGGCACAAACACAGGGAATTGACATTCATGTGTAAGGAAGAGCAAAAAGATTAGGTTGGATTGTAGAGTATAAGGATAATAAAGTATAAGGCAGATTGGAGCCCAAATGTGAACGGCTTTAAATGCCAAAGGAATTTTTATTTGATCTTCCAAGTAGTAGCTCTTGAAATTTAGCGAGCAACAAAGTGATATTATTGAACCTGTGCTTTAAGAAAGTCACTTTGGAAGCTTGGGTAGAGGTTGAATTAGCAAAGGAAAAGATTTTCTTAGGAAGCCAAGGAGTCTCTTGAGTCCATATGAGAGATGATAAGTGCCTAAAGTAGGATAATGACATCATGAGTAGACAGGAGGGGAAGAATGCAAGAGGTGTAGTGGAGATAATACCAACAAGATTTAGTAACTGATTGGTTGTATAGGGTGAAAAAGATTGAGGAGTCCAGTATGACTCCAGAGTTGGGACTCTAGGCAACTATAAGTTTCCTTCATAGAAAGAGGAAAGTTCAGAAGAGAGTTTGAGTTTGTTTGACAAGATGAGTCTTGTTTTGGATATTTTGGGTTTGAGACACCTATGGGATATCCAGTTCAAAATGTCTAATGGGGGCAGTTGGTGATTAGAATTAGGAAAGAGACTAGGGTTACCTATATAAATAGATCTGGGAGTTATCTACATAGAGATGTTAATTAAACTTAAGGACAGTTGAAGAAGTTACTGAGAGATAATGGAGGAGAAGAAAAGAAGAGGTTCTAGGGACAGTTTTGACCTACTCCCAACGGTTAGGAGGTGTGATATGAGTGGTAGCAAAGGAGACGGAGTAGGAATGGTCATATGTCTAGGTAAACAAAAGAGAAAAGTGTTATGAAAACTGAGACAGACTGCCAAATACTTCAAAAAAGATCAAGAAGGGAAAAGGTCACCAGAGTTGGCAGTTAAAGAGATGATAGCTTTGGAGTGAGCAATTTCTGTGAATGATGAGTTTGGAAGTCAATTGCAAGGGATAGAGATGAATATGAAGAAAGGAAATAGAAACAATAAGATTAGACAACTTTTTATAAGAGTTTGGCTATGGAAGAGAAAAGGATATTTTAAGAAGACAGAAGATCTGGGTGAGGATTTTTTTAAAGATGAGGGAGGATGGGTAGAGGAATCTTATGTGTGTTGGTAGGCAGGGATAGGTTAAAGATGAGATAGAAAACAAATTATTGAAGACAGTTGATTCTTCTGTTGATCAAAAGAATAGTAGTGACTTGTGTGGCAGTAATGAACTTGATTTGTTCAAAATAGTATTCTTTAGGTTTCTGTGTTTCTAGATTTTTTAGTTTTCTGCTCTAATTTGCATGGGAAGAACAGTAGGTATGTTTAAAATGGTTTTTGAGTCGTTAGTAGCTATGTAACTAGTTTTTCAATCTTTCTGAGTTACAGTTTCCTTATTTGAAAAGTGAAAAAAATAATACTTATGTTTGCTGCCTCATAGGGTTTTATGAAAAAAGTGCTTTGCAATTTAAAATCATAATATAAATGTTATTATTCTCACCTCATTTTTATAATTCTTGGTGCATTTACATGTTAAAATAAAAGTATATGATGAATTGACAGGTCTTTATTTGAGGTAATTCCAGTTTAAAATTTAGAGGTCATATTTGAAACTCAAGGGATTACAGAACTGAATCTTGCAAACTAAAAGTAAATAAACAAATCAATTTTTAAAAATTAAAAAAAATTGAGAAGTCAAAAACCAGGTAACACAATCAAAGTGAATTTTGTGGTATAGTCAAAAGAGCACTAGATTTGAAGCCACAAGTTCAAGTTTTGAATCTTGGTTCTACCACTTAGTACCATTAGGTTGCCTGTTGTTTGTCCTTTGTGCTTGAAGAGGACCATTATGTGAGGGAGGTGATGTCATGACATGCAAACGAATTGGATTTTAGTGAGTGAGGGCCATGCACAGTCACCAGCCTTTCTCCTCCAGAGCCATCTGGGTCCAGTGGCAAGCTATAGCTCAGGATGAATAGACATGGTCCATTGGATGCAATGGGAAATCTTGACCTTTTTAAGTCAAGGTCTTTAACAGGTCTCAAGTTTGCTGCCACAGATTTCATAGAATTTAAAAACGTATGGGACCTTAGAACTATCTGGTCTAAACCTCTGCACAAATTATAAAAACTCATATTTACACTGTTAAGATTTGTAAAGTACTTTCTTCAAATTATCTTATTGAGGAAAGGAGTGTGAACTTTTTTTTCTCCTAAATAAGGAAACTGAGGTTATGACTTTTATCTATAACCATAAAGCTTGTAAATTTTGGTGCTAGGAGCTGAACATAAAACAGTGCCTTTCCACTATACACCTCCCATCTGCAGAATCCTCAGCCAGTGTCCTGTACTCTGCTTGTCCTCTGATTTGGGATATTGTTTTAAACAGTTCTGATTTTTTTCTCTTTGATAAAGGATTTTCTTCCCATAAATTTGAAATGCCGAAGAGATTCCATCCTTCCAGTTGGGCATATGCTCAGTAATTATGAAATTACTTAAATGAGAACAAGCCTTATTTTTGTGGTAGAATGGATAAGGCAGTGGATTGATTGGAATCTACTAAATCCCAGTTCTACAACTTCCTGACTGTGGGCAAGTCACTTTGCCTGTCTGACCCAGGTGATCCGTAAGATCCCAGACAATTCATAATATCAGGATCCTTTCCCTTGAAGTTCCCATTTATGAGCTGAATTACCTTGACTTAAGTCACTTCACACCTTAGGTTTCAATTCCTTTCTCTAAAAGGAGAAAGGTGATCATTAATGTCCCTTCCATCGCTGATGTTCTCATTCATAGTATGCTATAAATATAAATCCACCTATAAATTTCCCTGCCTCTCTTGACTGAGCTATGTGACTCACTCTTCAGTATGTTTGGGGATTACTTGGGGATTGACTATTGGTCTCATTTCCTTAAGTCCTGTGTGGCATATTTCTAATATATTCTTTGAACTTGTATTTCATTTTTGTATTGTGATTTCTCAGAGTAACCAGACAGTTTCTTTAAAAGATATAAGGGCAAGACTCCTTGACTCTGCTTGATCCTGAGTCACTCATGTACCGAGTTTCCTTTTCTTTTGGTTTTTGGAGGGGGAAAGGCTGGACAGTTGGGGTTAAGTGACTTGTCCAAGGGCACATGGCTAGTAAGTATTAAGCGGCTGAGGCCAGATTTGAACTCAGGTCCTCCTGACTCCAGGGCTGGTGCTCTATTCACTGCACCACCTAGCCACCCCATCCCAGTTTCTAAATAGGTTGTGTTTTTGTTTTTTGTTTTTTTTTTTTTAAAACAGAAAGCTGATGGCTATCCATAGCATGTAATATCATGGGTTCTGAAGAATTAAAGTTGCAGGTGACTGAAGATGCACTGAGAACTCAAGGGAAATTCAGGCTGTAATACAAAGTCTTTGCTTCTAACATAATTATTTGGATTTATGAAAACCTAAGACAAAATGCCTTTGTTGGACTATTACATAGGAATAGTGTTATAAATGGGTGATCAGCTGAAATGTTGCATTGGGGTTTTGTGACTTCATAGTAGGATTTTATTGTAATGTACTAATGATTTTGTTGGAAAACTTTTGATCAGGGCAGCCTCACAAAGGGTTTACTTAGTTGGAACTGCCTTTGTTACTGGAGTTCATCTCTTTTAGAGACTATTAACCCCAAAGAAGTAGAGGTGAACATTTGTTTGGGAATCAAGAAGTTTTAGGCAGGGTTTGGTATATAGGATCTTACAAAATGGGAAGACTTTATATGTGGTAGGGAACTAAAGAGAGGAGATAATTTGATGTTTTATGGTTTACACAGGATTTTCACATACAGTGGCCTCATGAGTTGGGCAAAAGAGGTATCAATATACATATTTTCCTGATTAGGAAACTGTCAGAGAGGCCAAATAACCAGCCCAAGGCAACAAAACTAGTAAGCCAAAAGAGCTAGGACTTTCCATTGCTCTTGCATTGAAACAGTGTAATTCCTTGTTGGCATTAGCTTCCTGGTGTAGATATTTCAACTTCCAGCACTAGACTGGCTAACATCTTAACCTCTTTTTTTGAAAATGTTTTCACAAAATGGAATTTTAGAGCTCTACTGTTTCTTAGAGTTCAGTTAGTCCAACACTTTAATTTTACAGATGAGAAAACTGAGACACTGAAGATTTTTTGACACCTTACAGTGACAGTGTAAGGACTAGAATTCTGGTTTCTTATATTCTGGTTCTGTGTAGTTTGATGTAGGGAGAAGAGCACTGGATTCCTAATTAAAGGACGTGGATTTGAAACTTACCTCTACTACTTGTTACCTGTGTTTCCTTAGACTAGATATTTAATTCTCTGGTCCTCAGAGAAGGTTAGACTCTAGAGCTTCTAAAACTTTTCCAGCTGTTGACCCCTTTTCACATTTAGCTGATGTATGTGGCTTGGGGGCATATGCAGTGCAAAGTGCACCAGGCTGTATGTTCACAACCAAGGTTGCAGTAAAGTGGTACACTGGCAAGCAGCTAAAAAAATACAACAAAGTAAATATAAAGTAATTCTGGTAGTAGCTTTGAGGATCAAGATATTCCACCGGAGCCAGTCTGTTAAAAGCTTTAAATGGCAAGCAAAGGTTGTTATATTTGATTTTAAAGGTGGTAAGGAGCTACTGGGGTTTGTTGAATAGTAGAAGACATGTTTAGATTCATGCTTTAGGAAATTCACTTTGACTGCTGTAGGTTGTATGGACTAGAAAAGGCAGAGAGTGGAAGTAACAAAAGTCCCTTGTATTGACACACTAGTCATAAAGGAAGTTAAATTCAGATCTTCAGATTTAAAGGTTAGACTCAGATGAGATGAGATAATGAAAAAAGTTCTATAATCATTAAATGTTGTATAAATGTAGGCTAGTTTTTAAACCTAGTTGATGCCTTACAACTAGGTAGACCCCTCTTTTACTTTAAATTTACAGCATCGAGTTCCACATTTTCTCCCCTTCCCTCTCCACTACCTTCCTCCCTATGGCAACATGCCATATAGGTTCTATATATACCTTCATATTAAACATTAGTTGAGTTGTAAAGAAGAATTATAACCAATGGAATGAACAATGAGGAAGAAGAAACAAAACAAAAAAGTGAGAGAACAAGTAGTTTGCTTCAATCTGCATTCAGACTCTGTAATTCTTTCTCTAGATGTGGACAGCCTTTTCCATCATGAGTCTTTGGAGTTGTCTTACGACCTTGTATTGCTGAGAAGAGCCCAGGCTATCAAAATTAGTCATCACAGATACTATGTGTCTGTAATTGTGTACAAAGTTCTCCTGATTCTGCTTCCATCACTCAGCATTAGTTTATATAACTCTCCAGGTTATTATGAAGTCTGTCTGCTCCTCATTTCTTATTAGCTCTTTTATTTTTAGCTGATATATGTTATAATCAATAGGTACTAGACAGACTTGTCGTTAGTCACAGATTTTCCAGTGTGTTATAGATTTTTATCCACAATGGAAGAATTCAGAAGTTCAAACATTTACTCTCTTTGCCTTAATCTTGCTTACAGAATGTATCCCCAAACCTTTTAGCACTAAGTAGATAAAGTCTAATGAAGCACTGTATGTTTGAAGTTTAGTTAGTTTTCCCAAACAATATAATTTCCCTCATCTTGAGCTCAAGGTAATTTTAAAAAATCTTTAAATTCTCTTCCCTCCCCTAACATCCCCCCCCCCCCATTGGCATACCAGCAAATGCATTTAGGTGGAAGTGGTACTCAATCAGGTGGCTCTCTCTATGAAGTCTTCTGCTATAGTCACCAAAAAGGTTAATTGCATCAACAGATATTCATGAAACACCTATTACATGTGAGACACTTACGTAGTATAGGGAATGATATTCAGTCATGTCTGACTTTTCATGACCCCATTTGAGGCTTTCTTGGCAGAGATACTGAAGTAGTTTGCCATTTCCTTTTCTAGCTCATTTTACAGATGAGAAAACAGGCATATAGGGTTAAGGAAGTGTCTGAGACCAGATTTGAACTCACAAATATGAGTCTTACTGACTTCAGGTCCTGAAGCTATCTACTGTATCACCTAGCACTCTGCCCTATTGTAGAGAATACATAGAAAAACAAAGACTTAGTCCCTTTTCTCAGGGTACTTACATTGTAGGCTACTAGACCTATTCAATACATATAAGACATATATGTTAATATAATGGAGGTACAACAAGGAAATAGAAAGTATTATATAAATAGGAAGGAAAGATTAATTATTAATTATACAGTCAGGTTAAGGAGGAAGAGCATGAGAAAGAAAGAAGAATAAGGAAGGCATAGTATTTGAGCTAAGCCTTGCGGATAAAAGAAATTGTATAGTCATAACTGAGAGGGGAGGGAAAAGAAAAATAGAATAAGCTGTCATAGAGGCAGGACACTTTGACTCTGATTTTGAAGTACAGTGAACACTTCTGTTTGGAGCATAAGATCTGCCACATAAAGTGGTAGATAAGACTGAAAAGCCAGGTCAGAGCCAAATTGCAGAGGACCTTGAATCCTAAAGGTTTTTTTATTGGATTTTATTTGGAACGTGATCTGAAGTCTTTGGACATTTGAGACCATGGGAAAGACAGCAGCATTAATTAGCATGATCAGAATCATCAAAGAGATTATTCTGGCAGCAGTATATAGGATGGATGAAATGAGGAGGAGGGGACAAAATGAAAGTAGGGAAGCCAGTTTTGAGGCTGTTACAGTAATTTGAATAACAGAAGCTAAATTAATATGATAGCAATAAGTGAAATAAACAGTTAGTGGAATATAGTTGATTTGGCTGTTAAAATTGTAGGTGAGGAGGAAAGGAATATAGTCCAAAACCTGGGTGAATTAACTGATGAATGGTAGTACCATTAACAAGTAAAAAACCTGGGAGAAGAACTAACTGACTTTGAGTTGTTCAGGACATGTTGAAGAAATAGTAATGTATTGTAGAGAGAGAATATCTAATAGGTATTTGGAAATATGGGAGTTAGAGAGAAAGGTTGACTCTAGAGATACAACTATTGGGAGTCATTTGCATAGAAGTAAAAATTGAGGTATCAAAGAGTATTAGAGAAAAGGGAGCCAAAGAACTGAGTTCCTTAGTATAAACTTAAAACATTTCTTTTTGTTATATGTTTCAGGACTTGCTTTGTCATTGCCAGTATGATTGGTAGATTTTAAACATTAATTTTCCATTTAGTTGTTTTGTTATTATTGGGAAAATTGTCCTTAGAAACATTTGGCAAGTTTGTCACATCATTCCATGATAATTAAAATAGAATTACTTTTATAAAAAATTTTAAAAGGGGCTTGTTACTTGTTTTTGCTAGAAAACATTTTAAATGTTAATTTAGCAGTATTACATGTCTTTATTCCAAATTTAGTGTTTTTCATCTCCTTTATCTCTTAATTGATCTTTCCTGTTTTTTCAAAGTATATAGTAGATTTTGAGCACCATTACTGTTTACTTTTTAAACTGAATAATATTTAGTGCTTCACCCTAGAGTGGGGAAGAGAAACATTTGATATATTTTGGTTCTGAAATGGTCCCCTTGAAAACACAGGAAATAGTTGAGCTATTCCCCTTCCTCTTGAGTTATTTTTAATTTTTAATTTTCAAAAGGTTGAGTTTTCCAGAGAATAACACATTAACATTTTTTTGCCATCCCTATGTCTCACCCTTTTTTTGTCTAGTCAAGCAAATTAACTTATTCCAGGCAGTAACTTTTTTTGTCTAAAATTCAAAATGGATATATAAATTGAGATATATAAATTTAAAATTTTTTTCATTAGTATAGGGAACTCCTTGTAAGGCAGTAAACCAGCATTCATTTATTAATTTATAAAGTGCTCACTATGTGCCGGTCACTGCACTAAACAAAATACTGCTTTTGCCTTTTCAAGGAGTTCACATTCTGTTGAGGGAGACAGCATACAAATAACTATGTACAGATGAGATAGATATACAGGGTAAATTGAAGGTAATCTCAGATGAAAAGTTCTAGCAACTTAGTGGCTGGAAGAGGTCTCTTGGAGAAAGTAGGATTTGAGCAGAGTCTTGAAGATTGCCAGGAGAGAAAGCATTCCTGGCATAGGAGGCAGACAAACAGGGCAAGGAATTCGGGAAATGGAATGTCATTAAATGAGAAACAGCAAGAAGGCTACCACTGATGAATACCAATGATCAGTCTCTGGACTTGTGACCTTTTAAGAGAGAGAAGAAAGCTTTGCTATTAAACAACACAACATTAAAATGAGAAATGTTTACCACCTAAATCTCTCTGGGGAAGTCATTCCTTTCTACACGGATCATCAGATCAACTCATATGTTAATTTATAGTCTTACAAAGTTGCCTGGACCATGCAGAGTTCAGGACTTCAGCCCTCTACTACCATTGGGTGCTTTTCAGCACACTTGATAAATAACAGTAAATATATTCTTTGTCCCTTTTCTGAGAATTATTGAATAATGACTTCTCATAGGATTTTTACTTGGTCTAGAGCCTGTTTAAAATGGAAAGAAATTACATTTGGCTCTTTAGTTTGTTTTTTTAAAACTCTAGTTATTTATTTTTTATGATTTAACTTTGTGAGTAGACTAATTTTAAATCTAGTAGCTTTCAGGCCTACTCTCGCTAGAGTTCTTGGTCTGCAGCAAAGGTTAGCTTTGTTCAGTGTTGTTCGTGCTTGGAAAGACTTACTTATAAAGAAACAAAGCTCAAAGGAAATTACTTGAAAAGAGTGTTATTCATTCACAACAGAACTGGAATACTATTTGACTAAGATGAAAATCAGAGGTTAAACGCAAGTATTTCAGGTCTTTTCTAGAGTAGACTTTTCAAAATTCTACCCATTTAAAAATTTTTTTCTTTAGAATTTTTCTTCCAGCAATATGGATGGCTATACCACTCTCTGACTCCTAAAGCACTGACTTTTTGGACCCCAAATTATATTTGGCTGCATGATCTTTGAGTAGAGAAGAAACCATGGAAAGCTAGAACTAAATGATTGCCAGTCACATATAAGACCAAAAATCTAGTTTCCAACCAGAGTGAGTGTTAAATCTTCACTCACATAAGCGAGTGAAGTTATGAAAGCAATCCAAACATCATTTCAAACCAGAGTAGATAAGAAATATAACCAGACAAAAAGTTATTTACCTATTTACTTTAGCTTCAGTCGATTTTAGTGCTTTAAATCGGCCACTGCTTTTCCCCTCCTCTCCTGTTCCATCCCCAGTTTTCTGTTTTCAAGCAGGAGGACCTGTACATGTTACCAAGAAATAGTACAAAATCCCAAGTTCTGGTGTAACTGTTGTGAAAACTATTTGGTGATGACCACTTTCTTTACCAGCCCCACCCTGAAGTAGTGGGAGGGGAGAAGTCCAACTGTTAACTTTAACCCATCCTGTCTGCCTGCTAGAAGGCCTGTTTTCCACCCTAATGGTTTCTGCCTAACAAATGGTGTTTCTTTCTTACAGCATTATGATCCTGGACTTGTTGTGGTGATGGTAAACTTAGCAGTGGTAATTTTTTATTTTCAGACTGAATTACTCCTTTTTGTCATCAGTGCACCAATATGTTAGGCTTACTTTCTCTGTTGTAGCCTTCATCCCTCTGCTTGGTCTCTTTCATTTTCCTTTCCTTTCCTTTATGCAACTTGTCTGATCCCTGTTCATTAAAGGGTAATGCTAAGAAGGGATGTATCTGTTTGTGATAGAACTGCCACAAAAAAAAAATCATTTAAAACATAAAATTCTGATATTGTTCAAACTTGATTTACCCCACAACATCATGGGCGCTAGCACTTGCTACTGCAATTTTCAAATAAATAAATTGAAACAAACTTTGACTGCCTTAGAAGGCAAAAGTACTAATGCAGTGTTTATGTACAGGGGTTTACATAGTTATTGAATCTGTGCCAAAAGTCTTCATTCTTGCACAAAGCTTAATATAACAAAAAAGTAGAAAATAAAATTTTGACTTTTTTTTTAATTATTCCATTAGTTTCTCTGACTTTGCCAGTAAATCCCTGTTTGAGACGTTTTGAAAGTGATATTGCACTTAAGGACGTCATTTTTATAACCTGTCTTTAATTTGGTCCTTTTGCTAAAGATTGCAGTCACTGCTTATTTATTATACCATTGGGCGCAAGGAAGTAATGTGGTGGTTTAGCTTTGGTTTTGGGGTTTTTTTTTTCCTTTTTGTTTGTTTTTATTTTCTCTTTTTTTCCTTTTTTTGTTTTTGTTTAACTGGCAGTCTTTGAAAGAATTCAAATGAAAGCTATATCCAGAAGCCTTTTTTCTTTGCTGGCATGAGGTGGTTGGTTTTTTGGTTGTTGTTGTTGTTTTTAAAATCTGAAATTTTAATTGCCCCAATTAATTTTTCTGTTTGTTGCTAAAAGTAGCAGTTGGTCTTTGGTGATACTTAGGTAAACCTCATGGATTTTTACCACTGCCTGAAGACAAAAGTTAACCCTATAAATACAGATTAGTTGAATATAAATTCTATAAACTATTGCATGGTGGTTTGAAAAAACTTAATCTTTGTCACCCAGAGTCCAAGATCCAACCAAGGTCATGGCATTTGTTGATTTTTTTTTTTTTAATGCCTCATTGTTGGCCTGATAAAGTTGATTTTTTTTTTTTTTGGCCCAAAGGTATAATATGTATATGTGTGTATAACAAAAGCAGTTTTTTACACCAGCCTGAGTGTAAAAGATGAGGGAAGTAAACATTGTGTTTTTTCACTCAAGGTATACTACGGATAAGGTAAGTCCTCTTTTCAAGTGGGCTTACATCACAATAAACAGCGCAAGTTGTGATGTAAAACAGCTGTGGTAGTAAAGTGCTTGTCTGCCCCATTTTGCTTTGTTTGGCTGGTTATGAGTGGATTAAAGATACATAAAAACAAATTTCAGCATAGTTTGATTAGTTTAAAGTCAATTTTCTTCGCAACTAGTCCTTTTCACAGCTTACCGATTGCCACAATCAATCTGGGAAATGAGAAAATAGCATTACTGCTTTAGAAAGTTCCAGCTTGGGTCGGCTAGGTGGTGCAGTGAATAGAGCACCGGCCCTGGAGTCAGGAGTACCTGAGTTCAAATCCGGCCTCAGACACTTAACACAAAAAGCTAGCTGCGTAACCGTGGACAAGTCACTTAACCCCAACTGCCCTCCAAAAAAAAAGCAAAAACAAAAGTTCCAGCTTATGAAACAATTTTTGGCTACCCAAGGGCATCCACTTCCTCATTTAATTTTTTTATGCTATTCTTATTTAATTGCCTGGCCATATTTACATAAACAATATATTTTTGTGTTTGAAATGGCTATGGACTTGTTAGTTATTAGTAAGGAGTTGTTAGTATAGAATATGAATGACTTGTTTTTGATGGGTGGATATTTTAAAGTCGAAGGAAAAAAGCTTTTAAAACCTGCTGTCAGTTTGTAGCGTAGTGTTTTAACCTAACCACTGATCTATTTTTGCTAGAGTGGTTAGTGTCCTGTGAATCCCAATTTGTTAGGTTAGGCAAGGATGGTTGGGTTTGAGCTAAAAGAAGTGGGTTTGGATGTAAGCTGTGAGAATGGCTTGTGTTTGGTTCACTGTAGCTTTCTGGTCTCTGCACTCCAAGGCAAGATCTCTAACCACCCAAACCCACTGTGTAAAGTGAGCTGTTGACTTGGCTATGTGCCTCACCTGCTTATGTGTTCCTGTTTCAGGGAGAACAGATCCCATTCCTATCGTTGTCAAGTATGATGTCATGGGTATGGGGCGAATGGAAATGGAGGTAAGCTGATCTTGCCAGTCTATTGTCTTATGAAATATGTGAGCTGAGTTATGTTAACTCTTGAGTATAGATACAGATGTAAAAGAATACTCATGGAAGATGGAGTGATAGCAATTAATAGTTAATTGTATGGTGCTTTTTCTTTGAATTAAAAAAAAAGTTTCATAACATTTTGTAGTATGATTCCCTAAAGCAGTGGTTCTCAGCCTTCCTAATGCCGCGACCCTTTAATACTTGTCTGTGGGGGTATCTGCATGTGGGCAGGCCCACCTGGAGTCTGATAGAGGAGCGGTGTCTTGGTTCCTAAAACCATCAGAAATATGTGTTTTCTGGTGGTCTTAGGCGAACCCTGTGACCCCTGTGAAAGGGTCACAACCCACAGGATGAGAACCGCTGCAAAGGGAAGCAGATGATTCAATAACTAGTTTTATCTTTGGGGAACCTGAGTCACAGAGAGGTTTTTAAATTTACCCATGATCACAACTCAGTGGCAGAATACAAGGGTCCTGAAGCTCCTGAGTAGTGCAGTGTTTTTTCCATAAGCAGTACTACTAGTCTTAAAATTTTCTGTTACAATAAAAGTCTTTCCCCTCTAGAAAGGAACACTTCCCCTGGTTCCTTACACTTGTTTACCTGAAATCTTTTCCACATCCACTTTTAATTCTTTGGCATTGAGACCTATATTTCCATAAAGTGAAGTCCATTACTGGCAATGGATTTGCCTGCTGGGAACCACTGCCATGGAAGGATTAATGAATGGTTTTGCATGTCGTTTTCTCTGTGAGGTGACAAAGTAGGAGACAGTTAAGTAAGATATACAGAGATTTTTTTACAAAAGTATTATATTTCATAATGCAACACTTTTTTGGGCTAACTGGATCATATCAGGATTGTAAAACTAATTTGATTCTGTTTTTGTTAAGCTTGATTATGCTGAAGATGCTACCGAACGGAGGCGTGTCCTAGAAGTAGAAAAAGAAGACACAGAAGAGTTGAGGCAGAAGTACAAGGTACTTGATTAAGATAGTCGTTGTATGGAATCTCCAGGATAAATGTAAAGACTACTTATTTTTTCAATGAAGAGGAGCAATTTATGATATCAGTTTGGCATTCATTGCTGAGACACATCATCAGATCTTGACCCCTTAGGACTTCTGTTGCTTCTAAGGCTCCTTTGGGAACCTAATTGTTTTTGATGTGGTTGCAAACTTATTAGATCCATATGTATCACTGGATCTTATCAGTGTTATATCCTAAATTACCACCTCTGCTTAGGTTTTTAAGTTACGGCCAACAAAATACATTCTAAGTTTTTTTTTTTTTTT
>CM053593.1:159462134-159478425 GCA_028646575.1 Pseudocheirus occidentalis | reverse complement strand
CAGAGGCTTGCAGACACTGGTAAAGAGTCTGGCCAGGAGTGCTGCCAGGTAGAGTAGTCTAGTTTTCAGGATCTAAAAGAGAAATGACACCGTGCATAGGGACAGGAAGAAGTCCCAGGGGATCCATGAACTAACGCAAGGTATTAAAAAAAAAAAACAAAACAGCTGTCATCTGGCAGTTCTTTCACCCATTGCCTAGTGTTAGGTCACAGATCCAGAGCAGACTGAGAAATAGCCTGTGCATAGGGATGGCAGAGAAAAGAGCAATCAGCTCTCACAAACCCTAGCTATATACTAAACAAAGAATAAATTCAGAAGCAAACAAGAGATATTGTGACTCTGACTGCAGGAGCAGAGCAGGGACTTAGTTCCAAACTACAGTCCAGTTTGGAGTCTAATGTAGAATTACCAAGACAATAATCACAGACCAAAGGGAGGCCCAAAGTTCCATCTCGATGACTATGCAAAACTTATTAGCAAGCTGATGATGGCTTGAATCCAGCAGCACTGTCTACTGTAATTTCCAATCAAGGCCAAGTCAAGTGCTGTCTTTGTCCAGACTCAAACCTGGGTCAACAGTAACAGAGCTAAAACCAGAAAAGCTGCAATCACATTTCACTCCAATCACATCACTGTGGAAGCCCTGAAAGTTTGGAGGTCCCCAGCATGAGCTGCCTCTAAGATCCTGGAACCACACTCAATACCCTATAAAAAAAGCATCAGGAGCCATAAGGACAGAAGTTCAGCACAGACATTTCCATCAGAAGTATACAGAGCCCAACACTAAAATAAAGACTTAAACCAAAAGGTACACTCAAAGAGCAAACAAAAAAAGATGCCATTATGAAGATATACTATGACAGGAAGGCTCAAGATACAAACCCAGAAAAGAATGACTCCAAAATATCCAAAGCAAAGCTTCATGGTAAAACACAGCTTGGAAAAAGCCCAACCAGAATTCTTGGAAGAGATAAAACAAGAGTTTAAAAAAAAAAAAAAAGAGCTAAAAAATTATATTTAAAATCAATTGAGACTAATGGAGGAAAAAAAGATACAGAGAAAGAATAACTTGAAACATGAGGTACAAGATATTTCCCAAGAAAGTATCTCCCTGAAAATTAAAAGTTACCAAACAGAAAGCCAATAGTTTACAAGACATCAAAAAATAATGCCACAAGACTGGGGGAAAAAAAAAAAATCAAAGAAAATGTAAGATTATCTCATGGCAAAAGCAACTGACTTGGAAAACAGACTGAGGAGAGATCCTCTAAGAAACTGTAGACTACCTGAAATCCATGATCAAAAATCAAGCCTCGACAACATCCTATTTCAAAGAATGATAAAAGAAAACCACTCAGATCTTTTAGAACTAGAGGGAAAATCAGAAATAGAGATAATCCACTGATCATTTCCTGAAAGAAAAGCCAAAATTAAAATTCCCAGGAACATTACAGTCAAAATCTAGAGCCTCCAGGTTAAAGAAAAAAATACTGCAAGCAGTCAGAAAGAAAGAAATCAAATCCCAAGGAGCCAGTCAGGATCACACAAGATTTGGCAGCTACTACTTTTAAAGAAGCAGAGAGCTTGGAATATGATTATCCTAAAAGACAAAAGATCTAGGTTTACAATCAAGAATAACTTCTTTTCAGCAAAGCTGAATATAATCCTATTGGGGAGGAGGGGACAGGAAATGGATCGTTAATGAAATAGGACTTCTAAACAAGGGAAATACTAGTAAATATCTAAAACTGGCTAAGGGGTTGGTGGGCTGGGAAAATGTTTGCATTACGTATTTTTAAATTTAATCTGAAACATTAACATTTTCTCTATTATTTTCTTAAGTCTACACAATCAATGAAACAATAAATCAAGCCCTGATAATGTACCAGTTGCCAATTTCCAAGGCATAAGTGCTCACACTGAAAATTCAAAAATCAGCTCTTGTAATATTCTAAGAGCTGGCTCCAGCATTCCTAATGAAAAGTCTAGAACTAAATAGAAAACCTGAACTACAAACAAAGAAATCAAGAGAAGCATAAACAAGTAAACCTGAGCAAGCAATCACAGAAAGGACTAAACAAATATGAATTGTTTATATGAGGTAATGATACATATAGCTGCTTCAAGTTCTATTATGACCAGGGAATCTAATTGGACAGAGAAAATAGGATTGATTTTATTATGTTTTGATGATATTTTTAAAAGAATAATGAGAAAAGGAAAAAACACTGGGAGTGTGGTAAAAAGGGGAAGGAATGAGATATTATCTCACATATTTGGGATACAAAAGTAGAAGGCTACACTTGAATCTCAATCATATCTGAATTGGTCACAGGACGGAAGAATATTCTTTCTCTCTCTCTCTCTCTCTCTCTCTCTCTCTCTCTCTCTCTTCTCTCTCTCTCTCTCCCCCTCTCTCTCTCTCTCGGACATGAGACTAACAAAATCTAGAAAAAGAACAAATTAAAACACCCAATTAAACACCAAAAAGAAAAAGCCTGAAAAAAAAATATCAAAGGATGATTAAAGCTAAAAGCAAATGTGTGTGTGTGTATACACACACACACATATATATACACGCATATGTATATAATAAATAAAAGGGTTTTTTTCCTTGGGGGGTAGGGTAAAATAGAAAAGCCATTAGCTAAATTGGTTTTTTAAAAGGGGGAAAAAAATGGCCAGCATCAAAGGTGAAAAAAAGGTGAATTCAAAACCAATGAAGAAAAAAATAAAATATCTGAACCTGATAATCCTGTATTCTGGCTGTGAATAAATAGAATTTTCTAGTTTGCCAAATAAAGCAACTCAAAATTTACTACTATTCATAGTATCTTATTTATGTAAAACAGGTTCTTCTCGTTATAATAAAAGCAAAATAAAATTTATTAGTGACTGAATTATAAATAGTAATATCAAAGACATTTTAAGGAACCTTTGGCACCAAAAAACAAACTTAGATATATCCAGCACATGCATATTATGGTTTGTTATATATGTAAAAATCATAACAGAATTTGTCAACAGGTATCTGATATACTATTTTTGTTTTATATTTAAGATGGTTGGGTATTATAAAAATGATTACAAATTCTTAATTTTATTTGGCTAAAATATGATTAATGTACATCATTTTATGAAGAGGAAGGAAAATTTTTCCATAAAAAGGGGGAGTATCACTATATCAAGTTTATAACCATTGATTAAAAGGTAAGAAGCAAAAGCTGGCAACCATCTAAAAGCAGTATGCTACAGTTCTGCTTTTTTTTCTTCTGGTGTATACCAGCTTCCTATTCATGATAGGAGGGGAGAACAAAGGGAAAGGTCAGCCAATTGCTACTAATTTTTGTGGGCTATATAGCAGTTCTGAAAAATAGAGGAGATGAAGGGCAAAGTTATAGCAACCAGGTTCTATCAATGAAAATTGGCCCGCATATTCTTTATATCTAGATAGGCACTTAGCCTTGCAACTCATCCATCCTTCCCTGATGAAGCCTGAGATTTCTGATCTTTGTTTTGCCATATTCAATCACTCTTCTCTGTACTCTTATGTTTTATATCGTTTTGCTATGTTTGTGTTTTAATTTTTCTTTTCCTCCTTTACTATTGCCCATGTTAGGTTTCTTGAATACCAAAGATTAGAACTGACCAGTAATAGTCCTAAAGTCATTTAAGCCATGGAAGATTTTATAAAAGACTTTTAAAAGCCTTGCAACCAAAGGATAGGGTATGATGAGAGTAATAACCATTATAACCTTGCCCCATGTGAATCAGGCTTTTTTCCTTAAAAGGTATACTGAAACCGTCCTCTAGATTTAACTGGCTCAGGGTACTAAAGGACAAGGGGCAGCTAGGTGTCACAGTCAGGAGTCAGGAAAACTCTGGTCTCAGACTTAATCCTGTTTGCCTCAGTTTCCTCATCTGTAAAATGACCTCTCCATTATCCAAATAGGGTCTCAATGAGTCAGACACGACTAAAAGAACCAAACAACTACTACTAAAGGATAAGACCACTAATAGCACTTCCTGGTACCTGGGTACAAAAACCAGTGAGATTTAGGCAAACTTTGACGCTTCATTGGCAGACCAAGATGGAAAACTCTTCAAAGAGCAAGGGAGCTTTGCTCATCTGAATCACTTCAGGATCCTCACTAACATCTTTGTTGAATATCCTTCTCTTACTATAACTTAAGCAAATCTCTTTTTGTTAACTGTTGAATGCCCTATCAGTGTCTCACCTTGTCCCAATATTGAACATAAATTACTCAGGCGAGACTGACCTGCGTCAGGTCCAGCCCAGAACTGAAAGGTATGGGCTGAACTAGATGGCCTTAAGGTCCTTTACAACTCTGAAGTTTTGTTATTTTGTGTCTCTTGACAACCTAAATTCTAATCCTAGCTAGACCTCTAATTTAGTGTAACCTTGAAATCTAGGAATAGAAATAAGACTAGTCCCATCTGCCATTAGAGTGTAGTCTCCAAGCTTCTTTGATTACATGTATCAGCAAAAAATAAATAAATAAATAAAGGGGGGGGGCCCAGAATGTAACATCAAGGCATATATTTACTCATTCATAAATCATATACATATACCACTTAACTAAAAAGCAGGTATGTTATGAAGTTATACTAAAAGAGAAAATTGAAAAGAATGAGATAAAGATGAAATGATATTTCAACTAGAGTCAACTGGGGGCCATTAGAGCCAATCAAGTAGGAGAGCAATATAGTCAGATTTGGGCATTAGGAAAATTACTTTGGCAGCTCTGTGGAGTATGGCCTGGAGAAAGGGCATTTTTGGCTAAGAGGACAATTGGGAGAATACACAGAAGTCTAGGTGAAAGGGTGATAAGGGCCACAACTAGGGTAGTAGGTGAGTGAGAAGAGAGAAGTGAACAGATGGGAGACATGTGGTGATAAAAACTATGAAATTTTGAAAGTGATTGGATATGTGAGGTGAGAGAGGAGTCAAAGATAACAATGAGGTGGTAAACCTTGGTGACTGGAAGGGTAGTGGTGCCTTTGATAACAGTAAAGTTTGAAAAAAAAAAAAAGGTAGGTTTGAGAAGGAAAGAAAAGTACTAAGATCTTCAATCAGCCATGATCCAACCATGCTTGTTTATCTTTTGGAATCTATTCCGTCCTGCCCCAAATGAAAAGTGGGAAGGTTCCTTCATCAGTCAGTGCCCCGGAGCTCTGATGAGGTGATAGGGGAGGGGGTATTTTCCCAACTGCATCAATGAAGCTGCTACTTCAGATGTCCAGAGCCATGAACAGGGTATAGAAGAAGGAAGACTGGTAGTGTGCACAGGAAAAGGAGGGGCCCAAATAGAGTGCTGCAGTTTTTTAAAGTAGATGCAGTGATCTGTAAATAAGTTCCTCAAATGACTGAGACTAGGCGTCAGTCAAGTCAATAAACATTTATTAAACACAACTATGACCATATACACCTAAGACATTGTGCTAAGAGCTGGTCATACAAAGAAGGCAAAAGATACTCTCTACTCTTGAAGAGCTCACAACCTAATGGCAAGAGACAACATGCAAACAACTATATTCAGGATAAATAGGAAATCATCAACAAAGGGAAGGCACTAGAATTACGAGGAATTGACTTCTTATAGAAAGTGGGATTTTGGGATTCAAGGGAAGTCAAGGAAGCCAGGAGGCAGAGATGAGGGAGAGCATTCCAAGCATGGGAGACAGTCAGTGAAAATGCCCAGAGTCAAAAATTTAGAACTCAAAACTTAAAAAAAAAAAAGTTTAAAAACTGTTTTAACATGTAATTGGGAGAAAATGCACACACACAGAGTCTTGTTCAAGGAACAAAGCCAGGGTCACTGGATTTAAAGGGGGGAGGGGCAAGAAGAGTGGAAAGAAACAACTCCTGCAGTATATATACTCTTTTCTATTTAATAATTTAAAAAATAAAAATCACCTACATTTCCCAATGCAGCTCTGACCCCCAACCCCACCTAGAGCTAAGATTTAAGATTTAAAAAGAAAAAGTTTCGAAAAACTAAGACATCAAATTAGTCTGAAATTACAACTGCCATGTTCTATTTTTTTTTTGGTCTTTTTGAAGGGGGGAAGGTAGGGCAATTGGGGTTAACTGACTTGCCCAAGATCACACAGCTAGTTAAGTGTTAAGTCTCTGAAGCCAAATTTGAACTCAGGTCCTCCTAACTTCAGAGTCAATGCTCTATTCACTGTGCCACCTAGCTGCCCCTACAACTGCCATGTTCTAAATCCAGTCTTCCACTTCAGGAAAAAAAAAGAGGAAAATGTCTTCTATCTCTTTTTTGGAGCCAAATTTAGTAATTATTTCACTGCATTCAGTTGCAATTGTTTTGCTACTATTTTCCTTCCTATTTGGATTATATAATTTATAGTCTTAGAGGGTTGCAAAGAGAAATTAACTGACTTATCAGAAGCTACACAGTCATAGTGTAGCTATGATTTAAACTCAACTCTTCCTCACTCCAAGGTCAGACTCCATACCTAATCAAGCAATTCTTAAAATTTTTTGGTCTCAGAGCCCCTTTATATCCTTAATTTCTGAGGACCCCAAAAGGTTTTTATGTGGGTTTCAAGTTTTTTTATATTTGCCATATTAGAAACTAAAACACAAATTTTTAAACAGACTCATTTTTAAAATAGTAATAAGCTCATTACATGTTAATGTAAATAACATACTTTTATGAAAAATCACTGTATCTTCAAAAAAATTATTGAGAAAAATGGCATTGTTTTACATATATTTGCAAATCTCTTTAATGTCTGGCTTAAAAGACTTCTCATATCAGCTTCTGCATTCAATCTGCTGCAATCTGCTATTTTAGCTTAAGTATATGAAGAAAATCCAACCTCACAGATATGCGGAGTATTTTAATAAGCAAATGTCTTATTATTATGAAAAGAGTTTAGACTTGGAAGACCCCCCTGAAAGGGTCTCAGGAGTCCCCTCAGACCACACTTAGAAAACCACCACCTACTCCATAATGTCTCCTGACAAATTATGGTGATAAAGAATCCCACAAATGAATTTGTACAATATTAGTGATGTTGTTATTTTTATTACACTTATAGATTATGATGTCTTCTTAGGGAACGTTATATTAAAAATATACTCTTTGTAACTTTCAGATCAGAAACTCCCTCCACTGAGCATTAGCATTTATTCTGGAAGTCTTAGAGAACTGACTGGGGCACTATAAAAGTTAAGTGACTTGCCCAGGGTCACATAGTCTGTATGTCTTGCCAAACTTGAATCCTGATCTTCCTGACTCTTGAGACCAGCTCTCTCCCTCTATTAGGGAGGATTACCTCAAAAAAAACCCCAAAAGATATTTTTTAGTAAAATTAGTCAGGATTAAATTCATAATAATTCAATAATTCAAATGATAATTGACAAATAGTAGTAAGTGGCACTACATCTTGGACGAACCTTGTAATCAATGATTGCCATACCTATGACATGGACTTTTTAAGTTTTCCCTCCATATTTCAATTGCAGCTATATAATTATATGTGTACATGTAGTATGCGCCACAAAAATATAAAAGTTCGCTATATGTATTTGTAGGTAGAATGGATAGAACACTGGACCTGGAGGCAGGAAGACCTAATTTTAAATTTAACTTCAGCTACTCACAAGCTGTGTGAACCTGGGCAAATGATTTAACCTAACTGCTTCAGTTTCCTCAACTATAAAATAGGAATAATACCCCCTACCTTCCAGGGTTATTATAAGGATCAAATGGGACATTTATAAAGCATCCAGCACATAATAAACAATAATAAAGGTTAGCTCTTATTAAATTTCTAAAAGGCTGGATACTGTACTTAAGTCACTATGCATGTATAGCCTCAAAATGGACTTTAGATATAGATGCACAAAACAGAACCAACTAGCTAAGACCCCTGGCAAACAAAATGGGACCAATAAGCAAGGCAAAAGCTTTTATTTCTCAACTTGAATTTAATGGCATACTGATGTAGTAGTGAAATGTCTAAAATATTGACTAATCATCTTGTTGGAAGTCACAAGGTGGCACAGAGCCAAGCCTGAATAAAGGCTGAATAAAATCCATCTTTCCTGAGTTCAAATCCAATCTCTGATGTGCGACACTGAGAAAAATCACTTAACCCTGTTTGCCTCAGTTTCTTCATTTGTAAAATGAGCTAGAGAAGCCGCAAATCACTCCAGTCTCTTTGCCAAGAAAACCCCAAATGGCGTCACAAAGAGTTGGACACGACTGAAAAATGACTGAACAATCATCTTGTTAAACTTCAAGCAATACAAATGTAAGGTTTTATTCAGCTAGAAGTTATTGGACAAGGGAAATTCCAATGTTGCTGCAGATGGCATATGAAGAGCAACAAAATGTATCTGCTATGTTACTTTGGGTTATCTTTTGACTTTTGTAAAACTTTCAAAACACAGTTTTAAAAACTACAATATTCACCTTTTCCTTTTCTCTTAGGGTTTCACAGAAGCTTAATATTTACAGAATTCTCTAATGGAGTTGAGTAGAAAAACCACATTTTTCAATGAACACTAATTGACCTAAATATGAAAAATGTTTTAATGACACTAAAAGGAAATATACTTCTTACATTATTTCTAGGGACATTCTCTTTTCCAAGAACCTTAAATCAAAGAATTACATCATCAGTAAAAGCCAATCAATTGTGAACTGATCCAACCATTCTGAAGAGTTATTTGGAACTATGCCCAAAGGGCTATAAAACTGTTCATACCCTTTGACCCAGCAAAATTAAGTCTGTACCCAAAAAGAGAAAAGAAAAAGTACCTATATGTATAAAAAATTTATAGCAGTTCTTTTTTCATAGTGGGAAATATTTGGAAATTGAGGGGATGCCCATCAACTGAGGAATAGCCAAACAAGTTGTGATATATGATTGTAATGGGATACTATTATACTATATAAGAAATGTCAAGCAGGATGCTTTCAGAAAAACCTGGAGGGCTGGCTAGGTTGCCCAGTAAGCAGAGCACTGGTCCTGGAGTCAGGAGGACCGGATTTGAAATCTGGCCTCAGACACTTAACACTTACTAGTTGTGTGACCTTCGGCACATCACTTAACCCCAACTGCCCTGCCTTCCCCCCTCCAAAAAGCACAAAATTTAAAAAATAAACTACAAAATAAACATTAAAAAAAAAGAAAAACCTGGATTTACATAAACTGATGCAAAGTAAAGTAAGCAGAACCAGGAGAACGCCATCAGTAAGAGCAATATTGTAAAATGATCAACTGTGAAGGACTTAACTATTCTGATCAATACAACGATACAATTCCAAAGGACTTAATAATGAAATGTGTAATCCCCCTTCAGAGAAAGAAGTGATGCAGATCTAAACTTATTTTGTTGTTTTCGGTTTGTGTTTTCTTTTGTAACATGGCCAATATGGAAAAATATTTTGCATGACTTCACATATATAATCTATGTCAAAGAACTTGCCTTCTGAAAGAGAGAAGAGGGGAGAGAATTTTGAACTCAAAATTAAAAAAAAAAAATCTTAAAGCTGTTTTACCTGTAATTGAGGAAAAAATAAAATAAGAGGGAAAAAAACAATCAATATTCTCCAGGGAATACAGAAAGTTGATTTTAGTTCTCTTTTGATAAGCTAAAATCTTTACTAAATACGTAATGAAAATATAAGCTACAATTCTTCAAAACATCTTTTAAGATGAATTCCTTCATATGTAGCCCTGTGCTTCAGAATAAGATATGACATAGAAGCAATGAGCTGATTTATTTTACCTGAGTATACCTATTCGTTAGGAGAAAGTTGGTAGTGACAGACAGACAGACAGAGGAAAGCAGGGAGAGGGAGAGAGGGGGAGAGGGGGGGGAGAGAGAGGGAAGAAGGGAAGGAGGAAAGGGAGGGATGGAAGGAAGGAAGGAAGGAAGGAAGGAAGGAAGGAAGGAAGGAAGGAAGGAAGGAAGGAAGGTTTTTAAATGTACCAGAGAGCAGAGACACAGACAAGCAAGGCAGTTGTTACTCTCAAATTTAATATAGGTTTAGTATCATATAGCCTCTTTTTCTGTTGTTCTTTGTATAGTGAAATGTTTACATCTGCTAATGTTTGTCAGGTTATCAAGAAACAAAATTTTATGCAATAAATATTTTACAGAAACTTCTCAATGGAGCTTTAAAAGCATATTATAATAACCAATATAAGTGTATTGAGTTCCAACACCCTATTGCCCCAATACCTCTTAGGACAGCTGACTACAGGAAAATTTTCTCCTGAATAAAAGTTGATTTTAATGTAAAAGGAGAAAATGAGCTTTGATTGATAGTTATGTCTCCTGATAAATTAACATCAGATCTATCTTATCAGGATTAAGAGGAAAAGATTTATATGACTAAACTAAAAACGCCATCTTATTTTCATAAGAAATTCTGGAAAACTGGAATCCCTTTCCCAGTTTTTTCAAAATCATAATATTCATGCTAATTTTCACAACTAAAACCAAGTTTACCTATGACATTTTGTCCTCTCTATTCTGAAAAAAGCGTTTGAGATTCTGAGAGTTTGGAGATCACAAATATTCATCCTTTAAAAAAATTTGCAATATGATTAGGTCACCTTGAATTCTCCTCTGAAAAACACTCCAAAAACCTCAGCATTTTTTTCCAAAAAATCTTAACATTGTAAGGTTTTCTATCACCCAAGAGATATCTCCTGGCTCCTAACAGAGATCAAGAGTAAAGAACGCAACAATCCTATGGTTGCTTTTAAACTATCTCAAACTTCTTTGAACCCACCTTATACTCCTAAATCACCTTGTGCTGCAGCCACACAGAGAGCACATGACTTACATGGATTTTCAATATCCCCAAGTCCCTTACTTGGTCCCTCTGATGACGCCTGTTCTAAGTTTCAATAATTCCTGATGGCCTGTAACCCCGCTTCATTTTTCCAACCCAACCACCTTGAAGAAACTGGCATCCCCCTTCCTCTGGATATTAAACATAGAGACAGTATTTCTGGACCGCTCCTAAGTAAGACCTTGCAGGATGAAAATTTCAATTCCAGTATTCTTCCCCTGACCCAAATTACTGTTGCCAGGGTGTGCAGCAGTAATGCAGTGTTCTTTTGGTTGGATTTGGTTTCCTTATGGGACTCCGAGGGTGCACTTTTCCACCGGATAATCAACCGATCTCTTCCCAATTCCTTCCATTCTCCAAGATTCCCAAGGTGACTTGATACCTCCTGAGCAAGGCAATTCCGAACAGGTAAGGGAGGATGGTTTCTAATTATATGTTCTCTCTTTTTCCCCCCTAACGAACGACTTCATCCTACCCAACTGACATTCCCCGCTAGATTCATGCTTTGCAATTCGGGGAGAGGAAGTTAAAAATAAAATAAATTCAGTCGTGGGTACGAGTTAGCAAAAACTTGTCAAGCCCGCCGCCATCGGGACTAGCCGGGGTGCCCAAGGACGCGCGTGTTTCTAGAGGCCAATTAGCGGCCCCACACCAACCAAAACAACAACAGTCGTGGCCCAGGAGGAGGGGGAGGTAAGTGGGGACCGCTTTCCACCCCAGAAACGCTCCTGTCAGGCACAGCCCCACGCCTGGGGAGAGGACTCATTTTCCAGGTACAGAAATGGAAACTAGGAAAACGAAGGTTTGGGGGGGAGGGCATGAAAAACGACCCCCTTTTTTTTTTCCTCAGTCTGCCTTGCCCCGCCCGCTCCGAAAAGGAGCCCCCAGACAACGCGGCTGGCCCTCGCCTGAAGCTTGGGGAAGGGAGGGCGCGGGGGCCCGGCGGAGGGGAAGCGGCCTCGCCTCAGGCAGGGGCGCCAGGCAGCCGGGGGCGGGAGGAAGAAGCGTCGGCTCCGAGGCCTCAAAGGGGAAGTCCCAGAAGACCGAGCACGGCCGCCTCCAGGGACTGGCATGCTAGGAAGGGAACTTGGAGCTCGGACGGCGCCGGCTGTGGGCCCGTTGTTTACCTGGAAGTCGCGATCCTCGTTGAAGCGGGAGAAGCGATCCGCCATCTTGCCGCCGTGTAGCTCCTCTCCGGACGACGACGACGACGAGTACGACGCAGGCTCGCGCTCGCTCGCTCCCGTGCTCGCTCCTCCCTCCTCTTCCCCTCTTCCCGACCTCCTCCCAAGCCCGCGGGTCGCGCGCTGGAGCGAGAGCGAGCTCGCGAGCTCCTGTCGCGACGGCACCGCCCGGTTACGAGCCCGAGGAGCTCCAGCGGCGCCGTCTGGCCTCCCCAGCCCTTAGCAGCCGAAGCCTGCTGCGCATGCGTATTCACATTCAAGAGCAATAATTGCTCCTTAAGGGAAAGAGCCGAGGGGAGGAGCGGGAGCAGGTCCAGAGATGTCTTTACCTTCTTTTGTGTGTGTGCGCGTGCGTCCGTGCGTGCGTGTGTCCGTGTCCGCATCTGTCTATATACCTCTACATAGCCCCAAAGTATCCCACATGTCTTAGTGCAGCTTTAACCTTTTAAAGATGAGGTTTTTTTAAATTTCATTTATTGTTTTTGTATTAAATTGGATGTGATTTATATAGCATATTGGATAGTTAACAATAAATAGCTTAAAACTGCACTAAGACTTTGAGGACATCACATGAACGTATATACAAATACATCACCTCAAAAGCCTTAGTGTAGTTTTATGCTACTAAAGCTTAATAACAAATTATTATTTATAGTGTATTGTAATATTGTATAATACGTTATGCATACACTTGTTATGTCCTATATTAAATATATTGATATTATATATTAATAAGTTAATAACAAGTAGCTTAAACTGCACTAAGACTTTGGGCACATCACATATACATATAGATGTTCGGTGTTCCAAAAGCCTAAGTGTAGTTTTAAGCTTGTAAAGCTTAATAATAAATTGTTATTATTATGATATATAATACATATTAAAGTAACATTAAATATGTTGTACAGATATTGTATGCTAGTATGTGTTTTATATTAAATACATTAATGTATTGTGTATGAAATATATTTAGATAATTATATAGTTATGTAATAAATATATTAAATAATAAGTTAATAACAAATGGCTTAAACAGCACAAAGACTTTGGGGACAGCCCATATACATTCATATTTACATATGAGGCACCTAGGGGGTGCAGTGAATAAAGCCTGGATTTAGAGTAAGAAAGATTAGCATTTAAATCCAACCTCAGATGCTTGCTGTGTGACCCTGTGAAAATCACCTCTTTCTAAATTTCCTTCTGTATAAAATAGGAATAATAATAGCACCTACCTCAGGATGGTTGTTCTCATAAAATGTGACAATACTTGTAAAGTTCTTTGGAAATGTTAAAACACTATGTAAATGCTTTGTAGTTTGGTCCTGTCCAACTCTTCAAGACCCCAGTTGGGGTTTTTTGGGCAGAGATAACTGGAGTGGTTTGCCATTTCCTTCTCCAGCTCATTTCACTGATGAGGAAACTGAGATAAGTTAAGCTTCAATAGCTTAAAATAGGTTTGGACACCCTGTAGATATACCAATAAATACCCTGTAGATATACCAATAAACCAACAGACACACTAAAAACAGAAATTCTCCACCAGTCAGCACCGCATCATACATAAATGGAACCGTTGGTTGCAGCAAATAGAGAAAACCTGAATGCTGTGGATAAGTTCACTTATCTTGGCAGTATACTTTCCAAGGATGTACACATAGATGATGAGGTTGATACACAAATTGCTAGAGCTAGCTCAATGTTTGGAGGTTTCCCAAAGGAAAGTGTGAGAGAGAAGAGGTATTAGACTGACTACCAAACTGGGTCTACAGAGCCATTTGAGCTGACCTCATTGTTGTGTGCCTGTGAAACCTGGACAATCTACCAGCACCATGCCACGAAACTGAATCAATTGCATTTGAATTGTTTTAGGAATATTCTGAAGATCACCTGGCAAGATAAGATACTGGACACTGAGGTCCTTTCTAGAGTTGATCTGCCAAGCATTCAAACTACTGCAGAGAGCACAACTCCAGTGGGAGGGTCACATTGTTGTTATGAAAAAAGTACCTTTGTCTAAAAGACTGTTTTTTGGAGAGCTAACACAAGGCAAGCAGACCTCACACATGGAGGTAAGAAGGAATAAGAGGATACTCTTAAGGTCTCTCTGAAGAACTCTGGAATCGCTTGTGAGAAATAGGAGACACTGGCACAGGACTGCCCAGTCTGTCATGCCCACATCAAAGAAGGCACTGTGCTCTATGGGCAAAGCAGATTTGCAGTAGCTCAAAAAAAATGTGAGATGTACAAATTTAGAGACATTGCCACTCACGATGTTCACATGGACTATTCGTGTCTCACCTGTGGTAGAGCCTTCCAAACTCATATTGATCTGATCAGCTGCAGTCTAACACATTGTATCTTGACCGCAATATAGTGATGCCATCTTAGTCTTCTTCAAGAACAAAGGACAGTCACTATTGTGTGTATGCATGTACATACGTGTACATACACACATGTGTATGCATGTGTAGATATGTGTGTATACACATGTATGTGTGTTTATATTTAAAACACCACCACCTCTTTTCAGCTCCCTTTTATATATTATCCTTCACCATCAGAATGTAAACTTCTTGAGGGCAGGAATTGTCTTTTTGGTTGTTTTGTATCTTTAGCACTTAAGGAGATACTTGGTAGATACTTGCTTCCTTCCTTTCTTTCCCTCTATGTCTTTAGGTCAAGAATTCTCTCTAGAGATACAAAAGCTATTGCTTTCTCCATTCTAATTTGTTTAGGATATGACTTTAAATATCTAGGTCATGTATCCATTTGGAGCTTTTTGTGATATATATGGTATGAGACCTTGGTCAGCCTAATTTCTGCCAGCTTGCTTTCAAACTTTAGGGACACTTTTGTGTGTTGCCAGAGTAGTTGGGGGGGGGAGGTCTTATCACTACTAGGCTTATATTGCAAAGAGACCATAGGAAAAGGGGAAAGACTCAGATCTACTAAAATATTTATAGCCACATTTTTTTCTTGTACTAGAAAACTGGTAACTAAGAAAGTTCCCATCACCTGGGAACTAGCTAGACCAATTATGGTATATGAAGGAAATGAAATATTATTGTGCCATAAGAAATTATTAGAAGAATGTTTTTGAAAAACATTTTTTAATAAAAAATTTTTAAAAGACAAAAAAGAATGTTTTTGAGAGAACCTGAAAATGATTGTAACAATAGTATTTATATAAATAACACTTTAAAGTTTAAAAAGTGCCATGTGTATGTTATCTCATTTGATGGAAAAACTTGAAATAAATTTATGGAGAGTGAAGTGAGTCGAACCCAGAAAACAACTCACATAGGAACATCCATGCTGTAAAGAAAAAAAAAAAAAGAACAACTTAAGAACTCTGATAAAAAACAATGACCAGTCCTCTGCAGAGGACTGATGTTGAAGCCTGTTTCTGCCACTTAACAGGAAAACTTGATATGCTCAAGGTGCAGAATGAGAGTTGATAATTTTCAGACATCACCAATAAGTGGATTTGTTTTGCTTGATAATGCTTATTTGTAACTAGTTTTTGTTGTTTTTAAATTTCAGGGGGAATTAGGAGGGGGAAAAGGTGCTAGTAATAGAGATGCTTTTTTTTTTTGTTAAAGAAAAAGCATTGAAGCATTTTTAAAAATCGATTTGTTTACTTACTTTTAGTTTACAAGGTTCAGTTCCACAATCCGTTGAGTTTCAAATTTTCTCCCTTCCTTCTCTCCCCACCCAAAGGAGGCTTGCAATCAAGTACAGGATCTGCAAATACTTTCACATTGGACATTAGTCTGATTGTATAGAAGGGTTGTAACTGATGGAATGAATAATGGGAAAGAGGAAACAAAACCAAACATGGAAAAGAGAGCGTGTAGTTTGCTTCAGTCTGCATTTAAATTCTGTTCTTTCTAGATCTTTGAATATAGACATCTCCTTTCATCCTGAGTCTTTTAGAGTTATCATCTTATAACTGTGTGTTGCTGAGAAGAGTCCAGTTTATCAAAGTTGATTGTCACACATACATTGTGTCTGTCATTGTGTACAAATTTCTTCTGGTTCTGCTCTTCTCACTTAGCATCAGTTCGTATAAGCCTCTCCAGGTAAATATGAAGTCCATCTCCTCCCCATTTCTTATAGCACAATAGTATTCCATTGCATTCATATACCACAACTTGTTTAGCTATATCCCAATTGATGAGCATCCCCTTAATTTCTGTTTTTTTTGCCACCACAAAGAGAGCTGCAATAAATATTTTT